>JARQOC010000010.1:23643212-24243212 GCA_033576535.1 Allobates femoralis
AATCTAAACTGTGTGTTTTCTCGCCTCCCCTAAATCCGCCCTCTGGGAATGGGCCTACCCGTCTAACTTGGCCTAGTGTGGGAGTGCTGGGATGGGAGCTTCATGCAGACTTTACACGCCCCTGCGACAGGAATACAGCACACTCTACTGTGGTTGCAGTACCCTACTGTGGTGCACTGACCAGTGGGGCGCCACATATCTGTAAAAGGATGAATTGAGCATATGCCAAAAAGAGCATGTAGTTAAACTTGGCAGTGGCTCGTTGATACTTTGGGGTTGCTTTGCTTCAGCAACAGATAATCATAATACTAAAAAACTTGCAAAAGAAAGCTTTGCGTAAATCTGAAAAAGAAAGGAAAATTGGAATATTAGAGCTGCAATTTTGGAAAATCAAGGTAAAAACTCTTTGGTTTTATTGCAGGGTCATGGTGGAAATGTCTAAGTGGGTTTTTAAGGTATGTTCTAAGAATGATAATGTCGGAGAAGTATATCTAATACAATAGGCATAGTAACAGCTGAATTGTGATTACTGTCATTTAAGGCATACGATATCTTCTGAAACACAATGACTCATTTGCACATTATAAGATTTTAGCACATACAATATTTCAGTGGTACATACATAAAGATAGGCATTTCAATTTAAAAACAGTGATTACAATTTTGGCCCCTTTCACATCTCTGCGTTTGCTGCGTTTTGCTGCGTTTTGCTTCATTTGCGTTTTTTCCGCGTTTTTACCGCAAAAAACGCATGAAAACGCATGCGTTTTTGTCCCCATTGATTTTAATAAGAACGCATGAAAAACGCATGTGCGTTTGCAAAAACGCATAACGCATGCGTTTTTGCAAACGCAGCCCAAAACGTTGTTTGCCACGTTTTGAGATGCGCTTGCAAAAACGCATGCGTTTTGCGTTTTTGCAAACGCACATGCGTTTTGACATGCGTTTTTGCATGCGTTTTTCATGCGTTCCCATTAAAATCAATGGGGACAAAAACGCATGCGTTTTCATGCGTTTTTTGCGGTAAAAACGCGGAAAAAAACGCAAATGAAGCAAAACGCAGCAAAACGCAGCAAACGCAGAGATGTGAAAGGGGCCTTTCATTAGACTCCTCTTTGTTAAGTCTTTTGGTGGGTTTACACGTCCCGATATCGGGCCGATATCGGGACCAACGACGCGGGAGCGCGCTTCTTAAGCGCGCTTTTCCCGCTATCGCATCGCCGTTTTACACAGCCCGATATCGGGATACAACGTCCCTCCGATGTGTACGCCCCCGAACCCAGGAACGACCAGTTAACATGGGAGTGAATGGGTGACGTGAGCGTACACATCGTAGTTGGGCTGTCACACGGGACGATCCGGCTCCAACCGGCATCCGATATCGGGCGGTTGAAGAGCACGCTCATTTAACCCCGATATCGTTTTGGCATCGTTCCAGCATCGCATTGTACGTTCAAACCGTACAACGCGCGCGAACGATATCGGGTCCAACTCCCGAACCACGTGACTTTTGGTCGGAGTTGGATCGGAGTTGGACGCCGATATCGCGACGTGTAAACCCACCATTTGGTTTATTGCATATGCTGTGGGAGATGAGACGTTCGGTGGATCTCACCCATGCTGTGATCAGCTTTCTGCATACATTATATTTCCTCATTTCACATCATAACTGGAAAGACACCTACAGTTAGCAACACAGCGCTATTTATACTGTTAGGCTATTTAACACCACGATTTTAGGGATTCGTGGGCAGTCCGGTGTGTACCGGACAGCCCCGGATCCGATTTTGGCCCCATAGTATTCCTATGCGGCCGGATGGCACTGATTTGCCATCCGGTTTTGTGCTGTCCGGGAAGATCAGGCACATTTCGTTTTTGTGTCCGGGGCAAAAAATCGGACCAAATCAGATCCTCCCGGATCCGGTGCGATCCAGCGCCCCCCTAACATGGGAGTCTATGGGCACCAGATACGACATAAAATTTTTCCGGTTCCCGGACTCTGGGTACTGAACTTCAGCACCTGAGGAGCTCCCGCTGAGTGAAATTTCAGAACCACGGCTAGCCAAGAATCTGAAATTTCGGCACTGGACAACGTCCTGATTCCGGCAGAAAAGAGGACCGGAGGGCATATTTGCGCCCTGGTTCTGTTTGTCCGGAGCTGTCAGGCTGTGTCTGGTGCATCCTGCAAACACCGGACACAACCTGACAGGGCAAAAAAACGTGGTGTGAAGCCGGCCAAAGAAAAGGCACGTGTCCTTTTTCTCATTTGCTTTTCCTATAGGGAGCCATTCTAAATGGAGGAAAAAAATGCAGCAGAAAAAAACGATTTAAAACACAGTATGAATGGGGATGCATTTTTTGGAAAAGCGGATCAGTTTTGCAGCTGAAAAACAAATGAAAAAAAAACAATGCAAAAAGGTTGTGTCTGAACATAGCCTTCATGTAGAATGGGTAGAAACATGCAAAATATGCACTAAAAGAACTACTACTCTGAGATCAGCATGATTTTGGGCAGAGAACCTGATTCCAGCAATGTATGACTTGTTGGATGGTGTGCTGTGTATTTTTTTTTTTTTTATCTGCTGCAGATTTATAAGTTCTCTGCACTCAGCTTACTGATTATGCAGTGTGCACATAAAGTAGTGCAGGTGTGGTTTCCTAGAGGAATAGACTGCCGTGGAGTCCACCATATTCATGAACTCTGTATGATCTGCCTACATCATGATTGAAGGATTTCTGTGAACGCTGTGCATAGGCAAAAAGCTGCCAATCAGTGGTGGGGTATTCAAAAATCATGAATATGGAGTAACACATGGCGAGCTAGCCCTCTAATGATAATCGTCTGCTTATAGAACAGTGATGCTATCAAAACTACATCAAGCAGCCCAGTAAGTGACAGCCACATCTGATCATAAAAAAAGAGCAGGCTCCTGTTTAGTGAAGCATTAGCTTTGTTTATGGTCTGCATGTGGAGGAAAGGGATTATGCAGCTGCATTGACATATGTGGCTACTGCTGGTTCTGAATGTATGTTATGAGCCAGGGTTTCTGTTGCTATATTGATATGATCTTGGCTCTTGTGCATTTTTTAGCTATTAGTTTTGTTCTGCTGCTTTTTTGTGTTATTAGGCTACGGTCAGACCTGCGTCAGCCCTCAGCCTGCCGGATCCACTTAAAACGTAGTCTCTGGCAGGGTGTAACTAGTTTTCTGGCACCCGGGGCAAAGATTTATTTTGGCGCCCCCCCCCATAGAGCACAGCCCGTGTAATCACCTGAACGCAGTGCCCTCCTTGGCTCCTGTCCTGGGCTCAGGGCTGCAGGTGATCCCCTGCTGAAGAACCTATGGAGGAGAGCCATGGTGACGGCCCAGCCGCGGCTCCTAGCACGGTCTCCGGTGCCTGGTGAGCACAATCCCCCGGGCAGCTGAGTGCCCTCGCCCGGTGCAGTTCGCCATGGTCTTCTCTGTCCAACTTCAATGTACGCGCATGCTCACTGCGTGCGGCGCGCCGGGTGACGTCAGCCGCAGTGCGACAAGACCTGGGGGTGGGAACTGCTGCCAGGGGGCGGACCAGCAGGGGTTCAATTGTGCACGCGGGCGCCGCCGTGCACAATTTGCGGGGCGGAGCGAGAGCTGGCGCGTGCGAGCGGCGTGCGCTAGCGCCCCCTCTGAGTTGCGCCCGGGGCAAAGGATCCGGCTGCACCCCCCTAGATACGCCGCTGGTCTCTGGCAGGTTCAGCGCATGGCGTTATCAGCATGTAACACTATGCGCCTCCTGCCTATGCATCTCTATGCTTACCTGATCATAGCGCAGCTGCCAGCTCCACACACAAGGACCGGATATGCGCTATTGCAGAGTGCACAGGAAATGCAGTTTGCAGCGTTTACCTATGTGCTCTGCAATAGCGTATATCTGGTTCTTGTGTGTGGAGCTGGCAGCTGCGCTATGATTCAGTGTGGTGTTGAAGCCCTGTCTCACCTTCAGCACCTGCAGTTTTTAGCACCACACAGCGGGGACAGCTCCCCATAGACAGTGATAGAGCGCCAGCTTTTACCGTGGAAATATAAAGCCGACAGTACTTTTAACACATTTTACAGAACAATTAACCCCTTCACATACATGGTGTAATGACATCATGTTTGCAGAGAGTGAGGACACTCTCAACATACATGGTGTCACTACACCAGCTTCATATTAACTCCTTCATCACCGGGATTTGAGCCACATCAGCAACCTCTGCGCACACATGCGGCGCAGAGGATGCTGATGGGTTAATCACTAAAATAACCCCCCGGAATACATTATTTTACACCAATCATCATTGCATTAGCTAAACATCTTGTACCGCTGCTGTCACAGCAGTACCAGATGATAGCTTACTGTTAGGCATAGCGGGAAATACAAATTAAGTGGCTTTGACAGCCGCAGAGTTTATATTCCCCGACAAATGCTGTCTACGGTCCTTCAGGACCTGGACAGCATCACAATCACGCAGCAAACACGCACTCACACCTCACAATCGCAGCAACTAAACATACATACAGCACCAGCCACACCCCACACACCAACACCACACACACCCGTACCACACACACCCAACAACACGCATCACACTCTCATCATTGTCGTGCATCAAACACGCTCCGTGTTTGATGCACGACACTGTGCCTTGAGCCTTACTCCAGAAATCTGATGTCAGTCCTTGAAAAGCTTAACTTATAATGAAATGAATCGGGAGTGTCTGACTCCACCATGACCCTCATCAACATGTGTGAAAATCACTGGTCTTGATGAACCTTGATTATGAAGGTCACCCATGTTTGACGAATAAGTGAGATACTGTTGTTTCTTATTTATATAAATATTTATGAAGACTCCCTATTAATATATACCGCGCACCTGCAGCCGCTATCGGCAGGACTCTATGTTCACAGTGTCATGCACTGTGGGCTCTACTTGATTTGCTTGGCATGGCTGTTCTAATTGTCTACCCATCAAGACTAGCAAGTATCATATGAGCAGCTGCTACATCTGTAAATACTGGGATTGTCGATTAGGGTAGGAAAAAGTGTTTCCAAAGTAATATATTGCAAACAAATAGGGAACACTTTGTTTAAAATTAGAATTCTTTTCCCCCGACCCAGCGACTCTGGGTCAATACATGGACAGACCTATTGATTGCAATGTCATGACAACAGAGGGGGCTACCAGTAGGAATCCCAACAATGGCAAATAGTGTGCAAAAAAGAGCTACTCATGTTAAAAGAGGTCTTGCATGAAACATAAAGGCAGTAGGTTGCCGAACAGAAATTTGGCTTTGTAGTCTTGGCTGCCATTGTTAGAAGGCATCTCATGGACCGGCCAGACCACACAGGCAGGATAATGTGTGTCTAACTAATGATGAGTGTTATTTCAGTTCTGACCATAAGGCTACATTCCCACTATGAGCTTTTGGTGAGTTTTTGATATTCCTAGTCAAAGTCATCTAGACATAGCCTATCCGCACCACCAGTCTCAAGTGGATCACAAATAATGGTTGGTGGCCACTTATGCTGCTCCTATGTGTTCCCCATATCCTCAAGTTGACTATACCATCATTGTAAATAAGCCCCTGTACGTTGTCACCCCCACCTCATTGTTAGATTGTAAGCTCTTATGACCAGGGCTGTGATTATTTTGCTTTAATTATTGTATTTTGCTATGTATTGTATTATATTTTCTGATAACTGTTTCCTATGATTGTTTAAATATGAACCTCTGTATTGTGAAGCGCTGCCGAATATGTTGGCGCTATATAAAGATTTATTATTATTATATTGCAGAATTTCTGCACTTACTATGTAGATTAGGTTAGGCTAGGGTCACACCAGAATTTACCAGTGCGTTCAGGGGGGTTCCAATTGAAAGTTAGAATTTGGCGACATTAGCGCAGTGTTAGGCCAGGGTCACACCAGCGCTGTAGCATCCGCTAAAAGGATGCGTTAAAGGATGCGTTTTTTTTCCCCTCGCGTTCACGATAAATGTGTGTACATGTGTGTACCATGCGTTACCGCTATGGCATGCGTTAATGTTTTAAATCACATCCGTTACGCTTGCGTTTCTCATAGACTCCAATGATGAATTATCGCATCCGTCACTGTCACATTTGCCAAAATGGCACAAAAACGCTGCAGCCCGCGTTACGATTTGCGCTAAAAAAAACATAGCCTAGGGTCACACTTGAGCCCTGAATCCGTTAAAACCATCAGTTTCTCCAAGTTGAAAAACTGATCCGTTAACGGATCCATAGGCTCCAATGCAAAAAACGCAGTGTCAAAATGCACTGCTAAAAAACGGTATGCTTTTTTTTACTGCACCCAAAAACGCTGCTAGCATTGGGGCCCTATGGGAAACACATCCGTTAACACATGGTACACATAGATAGAGTAGACCTGTTGAAGCTCATTTGAGCGAAACACGTGTAGTCCCTGGACGCACCCCACATCCACCACCACTCCGGCATGTCACCTGTGTGCAACCAGAAATAAAGAAATCCCAATGCAACAGAATGGTGAGTGCTGCCTACTATTATTTCAAATTAACTTTGGGACTTTGTAAACCAAGGCACGGCACCACAATTCATCAGCGGGAGAGGTTCTGTATTTCCTCCATAGCCGAATAGTGGCACAACCAGAGCTCCACATCTACAGGCAGTAGTGCGGGTCATTTCTATTCATTCCTTTATGCAAACGAAAGTGCCCATTGAGAATCAGTGGGCACAAATCGGATCCTGACTGCATTCCAGTTTTTCAAAAAAGCGACGAATCTCCACCGGATACTTAAAAATGCTTATGTGAAGGCACCCTAAAGAAGAAGCACAGCGGGCCGGAGATTTCTATAAATCCCATTCACATTGCTGAAACTATGAGGTTAGGGTCAAACTAGCGTTTTGCCCTGCGATCAGGGGGGTTCCGTTAAAAAGATACAATTTGTCAGCATTAACGCGGTGTTACTGGAAAGGTAAGACTGCGTTAACGCTGCCAAGTCATTCCTATGGCTGACGGAACCTCGAGCGCAGTTCAAACACTGGCATGAAAGTGCCGGAGTTTGAAACCTCGCACTATTTTTGAAAACGCAGCCCAACTTGCATCTTGCGTTTTTGCAAACGCACATGTGTTTTTGCATGCGTTTTCAATGCTTTTTCCATTAAAATCAATGGGGGCAAAAATGCATGCGTTTGGATGCGTTTTTAGCGGTAAAAACACATAGAAATGCAAATGCATCAAAACACAGATCTGCATTAGATGTGAACTAGGCTTATGTGTTTTATAGCCCAGATATTATATACCGTAGTTTATAGCTTCCAGTGATGCAAGAGAATGCTGACACTGATGACCTCCTAACTGATGACTGACCTATGTAATCGGAACAGAGCAGAAGAGAAAACTAACCCTTCAACTCCATTTGACTATAGGACCTTTCAGACGATATTTGTTTGTAGCAGTGCTGTAACTGTGTCTATATGTGCATGTAGTTTGCATGTAGCAAAGCTCTATGTGTGTCAACATGTGCATATAGTTGAGATGTGTGCCTATATGTGCATGTAGTTTGCATTTAACAGAGCTTATATTTGTCTTTATGTGCATATACGAGAGCTTTGTGTCTATATACCCATGTATTTTTGCATGTTGCAGAGCTGTATGTGTATATCTCGGGCCCCACGGGACAGTACGCTGGACAGTATGGCGGTGACTCGGGCTTCTGTGAGTCCTAGTGCGTCACTTAGCTGCCTGTCCTTTAAGGTAAAACAAGAGAAAAGGGGGGGGGGGAACAAGAGGCACAATAGTGCCCTTATCACTAGACACTGATGGGTGTAATGGTAAGTAATTAAATCTGCTCACCTGGTCCAGTTGTGAGACCCACAACTGGTTTGAAGGCTTATTGGTAATGTCCTGATGGCTGCTGCTGGACTCCCACCGACCACACTTACGTGTAGGTTGTAACAATGCTTAGGGAATAAAGGTGTGCTGTAGTCCGCGCTGCCAGGATCACTCACTCAAATAAATACGAGTAGAAAATCTTCATCAAAACCTCCTTTATTCTCCTACGCGTTCAGTGCCCTCCTGCCATCCTGACTGATCCCTGATGAAGGTGCCAGGAGGGCACTGAAACGCGTAGGAGAATAAAGGAGGTTTTGATGAAGATTTTCTACTCGTATTTATTGGAGTGAGTGATCCTGGCAGCGCGGACTACAGCACACCTTTCTTCCCTAAGCATTGTCCTTTAGGGTAGGGATCCCAACATGAAGCTGTGGTCCCCCGTCGGTGTCTGGGGATGCCGGTTGAACTACGGTCCCCTCTAGAGCCGACACTCTACTCAGCCCAGCCTCCAGCAGTCCTCAGCACGAGGCTCTATCAGGCTCTTTCTCTCTGTTCCTTTCAGTATCTTAGGAGGGACTTCTCTGCCTGCAGTCAGTGGCTTTAGCTGCTGTCTAGGACACGGGTTCCACCGTCCCTTCTCTGTTCTGTCACACTCCTGGTGGCATCAGCATCGGACGGGATTTCTCTCCCCTCTGGCTCACACTGGCTCAGTATGGATTCTGCGCTCCTAGCCTTGCACTCACAGAAGTGTGATTGTCCTTCAGTCTCTGTCTTTACAGCTCAGCCTACCTCGGCCTGCTAACTTCCTTCACTCCTCCCCTTCACTATATACTGTCAGTCACCTGACCTCTGGTGTGCCCAACCCACTCCTCTGAATCCACCACCCCTCCGATCTCATATAGTTTCTAATCTCAGGGCTGGATGTAACCTTCTCTAACACGTGGGTTGTGTGGGCTGTGAGGGTGTTGTTGTTCAACAATGTCCTACCTGCCTGGCTGCAGTTCCCTTTGTGGCCTCCTGGACGCAGGGGCGTCACATATATATGTGCATTTAGCAGAGCTGTGTGTCTTTATGTGCATGTAGTTTTCATATAGTAGAGTGCTATGTGTGTCTATATGTGCAGAGATGTGTCTATATGTGTATGTTGTATGTAGCAGAGCTCTTTTTGCGTCTATATGTACATGTAGCAGAGATGTGGCTATATGTGCAAGTAATTTGCATGTAGCAGAGCTTTGTGTCTATATGTGCATGTAGTTTGCATGTAGTAGAGCTGTTTGTCTGTATATGCATGATCTTTGCATGTGGCAGAGCTGTTTATCTATATGTGGCAGAGCTGTATATCCAAACTGGTGACGTTGCAACGATAAACGATATCGTTCACGATATCGTTGTGTGTAATATGCCCTTAAATCGCAGGTTTCACTAGTATTTTGCACTTATTGTCTTCTGAGAGTCACATACTGTGTTGTGTCTCCTTAAGCTGAAATCAGCAAAGACTTCTTTACAGCAATAAGATTTATTGGACAATAATAATATTGTCGTTATTATCAATGGAAGCAATACAAATTAGATTATGAAAATCAATACAATTTAGAAGGATAAAACAGCTTAGCCATTCGTGGGATCCATGCTATCCGCAGAATACTTGATGGAGTCTTTGTAAAATGAACTCATTTACTCAAAGCTGGAATATTTCATGTGCGCTACTGGAATGAAATGGACACATTTAACCCTGAGACCTCCAGCAAGAAAAACAATCCATACAATAGATTGCTCTGTGCTCTGCAATAAGTTATTGTTCAGCTAGAGAGTGCTCGATAATTGGAGGTTTGTGGTCTGTGTGATCCGTTTTGTGATACTTTTTGGTGAACTCCGTGTTTTTATTCTCTAGAGCGGTGAAAATGACATGTTGTCTGGTTACACCTCTAGTGAATAGAAGCTGAGCTGTAGAATCCAAGAATGGCAACTATATAGGAGGGCGACCTAGGTAGTCGTGTTCCTACCCCTAAAGACACCAGTTGCAACGTTGTATTGTTATATAACTTGTGTCATGTGTCTTTGTATATGTATTGTGTGAACTGTAATGTGTTGTAATAGATGTAATGTAAGGTAAGGTAGAATATAAGCTATTGTATAACTAAGGATGTTTGGTAAGGAAGATCTGCAAAGCAACTGACTGTAGGGGAAGCAATCGTTAATCCCACAAATTGTGGAGTTTGTTCCAATGGCCACTTTACACGTCCCAACATCGGTCCGATGTTGGATACAACGATGCGGGAGCGCGCTTTTTCTGGGCAGAATTCCAAGATCGCATAGGAGATGTTACACAGCGCGATATCAGCAGGCAACGCAACAGCGATGTGTAACCCCCTTGTACGGGCGACCCAAGAACGACTATTTAACATGAGAGAGAATAGGGGAAGTTGTGCTCCAAATCGTTGTTGGGCGTTTACACAGCACGATTCGGCCAGATCATGCATCCAATATCGGGCCGTTGGAGAGCCTGCTCATTTGATCCCCGATATCGTTTTGGCATCGTTCTTGCATCGCATTGGACATTTACACCATACAACGCACGAACGATATCGGGGCCAACGCACGAACCACGTGACTTTTTTGGACGCCGATATCGGGACGTGTAAAGTGGCCATTAGGGTAAGTGACTGTTTCCTGGTTGAAGATTAGATAGGGTATGACTCGACTAGTACAAACGTGCAAGTCATATAGAACATCAAGGTTGCATTTAGCGGGACATGTTTTAGCAACTACAACAACTAAGACTGAAGTGAGACAGCAAGATCTGAAACCAGATGGTCAGCATCAAAGTAGAGCTCTGGCCAAGAACAGACTGACTCCTCTAGGGAAGGATCATCAGAAAGATGCTTAGCATAAGGCCCAGTGCAGCTTACAGTGGGAATGGACTATGCTAGGAACGAACATAAAATGAATGAGGAGTTCTGTGCAACACAAATCCCTGTTGTTGGGTTGACACAGAAATGACTTGTGTGTTGTACTGTGATGCTGGTTGACCATGGAAGGCTTGGAAATATCAGCGAAAAGAATAGTTGAGATGGAGACGTGTCTCCAATGGGGCCTTGAACTTTGGAAACTGTGCTTAAGTTATGTGCTCGCTGTGTCACGTAGATAGTATTCTTTAAAAACCAGTTGAAGCTATTCAGTAAGGTACTGTTATTCAAGAACTGTTGGCCTCTGTTAATAACTTCACTGCAAATTGGTCCTTGCACTTTAGTAACGGTGACAAATTCACTAGTTTGGGTCTCGTGAGTGGTGTGACGTGGGATAGTTCACCTCAGGTCACAGAGCTGCGTCGCACTAGCTGAGCTCAGGTGACCCGGACCATGACGTTACCACTCTCACAGCGGGAGCTGAAACTCCTTCAGTTTCGTGTCCTGCAGTGAACAGTCTTCGCAGAGGATTGTGAAGGGTTTGTGTGGGAACAATAAAAATGACAATGAGGCATGAGTTTGTGTTTTTTTTTACCATTAAATGGTTTTTCATGGTGTGGTGCATTATTTAGTATTTACATAGAGGTTTATAATGACTGGGTCTAACATTGGCCTGACATTATGAAACTCAGACATAGTGCCAGCTGGCAATATCCAGCTGTCATTAAACCCTTTACCCAACTGGAAGAGTGAGGTACAGCACCAGAAAATGACGCTTCGATGAATGCACCATTTTCTGGGGTAGCTTCAGGCTGCAATTCACAGCGTCGGGGGGTGCCAGAACGCTTGGACCTCCCCACACTGAAATTTCCAGCCCCTAACTGGCTAGTTGTACCTGACTGGAAACAAAAAATACTGTAAAGCTCCATGTCATTTTTTAAAATTATTTCAAGAAACTAGTATTGCAAATGACTGATGAAATGATAAAGAGGCTGGAGCAGTCACTTATGTATCGGCTACTTATACACAAAGTCCAACAGGAACTGCTGGAGTACCAAAGCTAATTCAAAAGGATTGTGTGCATTTATTATAAGAATTTTATTTACAACTTTTTAGTTTTGGGGAACGTTGAAACAGTGATTGTGTATTCATCCAACGTGTGATTCTCAGACTGTGACTAGATATGAAGCATCCAAGAGAAAACAAAGCTTTGAGGTTATCACGATATGATACAGGCACCACTTCATTCTCCACATGTACAAGCTGCTCTGATCAATGCTTCTACAAGATTCCCTATATCCCAATTTAATAGCACTACTGCCCCTACAATATGTAACCTAATGTACAGTTGAAACCAGAAGTTTCCATACACTATATAAAAAGACACGTCTGCATGTTTTTCTTACTATTTGACATGAAATCCAAATAAATCTTTCCCATTTTAGGTTAATTAGGATTACCATAATTGTTAATATTTTCCAAATCCCAGAAAAATGAGAGAGATAGAATGTTTTAAGGCATTTTTATTAAGTCTCTGGACTTCATGCATTTCAGGGCACCAGCTGGTCACAAGCAAGAGAGTCCCATGGTCCCTGAACCTCATACCATCCAAGGAAACATTTTCCTAAGCATGAGATCTGGCCTCCTGGCCTTACGTCTTCCAGGGCTCCTAAACGCACAGAGACATGTAATGACATTAACATACAGATTACATCCAGAGACACCCATGTGTGGGAGGCATCAGGTTAGTCAGACACGCCCCTGTCTTTAGGCTCACCTGCAACCCTGCACTTGTAAAGCATTTCCTAAACACACTGAATTACAAGTCCCAGCATACACATTTCTGAGTTTATACAGTATACAGACTATTTGCAATGTAGCAATGTGAAGGTAGTGCAGACAAGCCATTGCCCATTAAGCAGAGTTGCTGATCTCATCTTAGATCTTATACAATATTGATGTTCTTATACACAATCCTTAAACAAACTAAGAAGCTAAGAAAGTGCCTTCATCATGAGGACGCTAAGACTTCTATGCAGATTCCTATAGGTACAGACCACTCACCGTAACTGTACTTTTAAAGTGATATTTCTCATGGCTTCCTCTATGTTTTTGCCCCAACAAATTCTGCCGCACTGTCCAGAGATTGCACCACCTTAGACTCATGAAGATTTGAGGCAATTTGTGGCCAATTCAGCATTGTACAAGTCAGTCTACATAAAGGCCTCCCTGGACTACGATGGGTCCAAATTCCTTAAGAGGCGCACACCACTCAATGAACTCGATGCATCCCCTCTGGTACCTGCATGTCTGTTGTGCCTCACCTGAAATGCTGTCCCTGTAATGGAATGAAGGAGTAATTATAGAGTATAAAATGTCATCACTTTTGTAAAATTTGACAGTAGGGCATTACACCACGACTTCTCTGTAGGTCCACCCATTATAACTGAGCTGCGTTGAACCTGAACGAAAATGCCCAAAATTACAAAATGTTTGCGCTTCACCATATTGTGCAAAAGATGTGTGACTTTGCAAACATTTTAAGTAATTTTTCTGGTGGAAAACCCTTGATGAGTTGCCTCCATACTAATTCCATAAGTGTCACTTAGCCAGGAAGCTTAATGGAGGTCCCACCTTCTGGTAGACTTTCATGAGGCTGTCATGTTTAGATCGGGGATATGGCAGCCAGTTGGTGCCGTCTGGTCGGTGCAATGTCAGTTGTGGTCTGAGCTAGAACCAAACTCCACGGATGTCTGAATAAGCCCTTATAGAGTGATTGGTGAGGTCACATGACCTCTATTAGCGTGTGGTTGATAATTGGCTGTGAAGTGTCTGGATATATGAACTGATAGCTGGGAGTTTGGAGGGTAATTATAAAGTTTGGACTGAGATCAAAATTGATTTAGGGGTCTTTTACAGCGCTCACAAAATGCCAGGGCTATTGGGTTTTCGAGTAAAATTTATGGGAAAAATTACAAGTTCTCTCTATAGTAATATTTTATCATGAAAATGGGACATTTAATTAGAAACATGCAATTGTGCTATCCCCATTTCAGACCATTTATTAAATCAGCCACCATTTCTGCTCATCATCATTCGACTTTCGTCAGTGAACAGCACTGAGGTCCATGGGTCCCTCATCCAGCAAGATGATGAAGCCTGTGCCTGGTTTGATGGTCAGGTACTCTTGCAGGCCTTGTAGCACGTACACCATGCTGATGTAAATAGTTTTTATTGGTCTGACATGACACTTGAGTGCCTTTCACCTCCTTAAATGTGCCTGGAGTTGTTTGGCATTCATCATCGGTTTCTCGGGACACTGTTCACAATGAAGCGGTGGGATGTGGCCAAAGAACGTCCCCTTCTTTCGGTGACTCTAGGGTCACATTTGGAGGGTGCGTCCTTTGCAAGGATGCGTTTAAGTCAGCCTTTTTTTGCCCTTGCCATTGTCATGGCTTTCTTTCCCTTTTTAGCGCTAGTGTTAACGCATGCATTTCTCATAGACTCCCATGTTAAAAAAAACGCATGCGTTTTTGCAAACGCCCCTAAAAACGCTGCTTACCGGATTTTTTGTTGCTTTTGCAAAAACACCTGGCATCAAAAGTGTGGCATTTTGACTATGCATTTTTTGCATGGAAGCCTATGAAAGCAATAACGCTAGCGGTTTTCAAAATTTCAACATTGCAAAAACGCTAGCTTTTAGCGCTTCCATGGCCCAAGTCTGACCCTAACCTCTCTGCTGATGACGCTCTGTGACCCTCTAAGCTCAGTGGCCACTTCCGTCCTGAGAACGTCAATATGTGAGCAGCATTAAGAGGACTGTTAAAATACAGATACTAATGTAACCACAAAACTGGGCAATTAGCTGGTCAAACACTTGCAAATTGTTCAAAAAGTGTTGAAGCATTGAACAGTTGGACCTGGGCATTCAAAAGTGTAGAGAACCTCGGGTTAGGGTGCATTTTAGGGGCATTCTGAAGTGTCCCTCGAAAGCCAAATATGCATAAGTTTTATGAGCAGTATATGTAAAGCTAGGGTCACATTTGCGTTAGCAAATGCAGATCCTGATCCGGTTTTGAGCTGTCAGGATCAGGAGCCGCAGCCCATAGGAACCCATTATAAAACAGGATTGCACTACATGCAATCCGGTACCGGCATCCGGTTTCGTTGCCTGCGGTAAAAATCATACAGGCAACTGTTTTCGCACAGTTTTCTCATCCGTATTCCAGTTTTGAAATGTCAACCGCAAATGTGAGTGGAGCCGGATTACGGCACCCTGATTGGAAACCACAGGACACAACATGGACAAAATCGGATTATCCCGGATTGTGTCGGATTCGGCACAATCCGGCACTCAATAACATAGGAGTCAATGAGGGCTGGTTTGAGCCGGACCGGGTGAATCCGGGAGAATCCCCGCCTCAAAACCCATGCAGGAAAGCCGGGGAAGATCCGCATCCGCCCACCAGAATCAATATTAAGGTGCAATCCGGATACCGCATGCGGATTTAGGAACACATTTTGAAGGCAAAATGTGTCTGAAGTCACTTGCGATTATCACATCCGGATCTGGATGTGGTAACCGCAATTAGCCTTCCAAGTGTGACCCTAGCCTAAGGCTAGGGTCAGACTAGCGTCATGCATTTACTAAATGCATGCGCTATTTTCACGTGCAAATCTGCAAAAACACATACGTTAACGCACCCATAGGCTCTAATGCAAAAAACGCATTGCAAAAGCACAACGCGTTTGACGCTATGCGTTTTTGCAGTGTTTTATGGTTCTTTTGCAAAAACGCATGCATTTTTTTAAAAACATGGGAGTCTATGGGCAACACCTCCATTAATGCATGGTACATGTATGGACCATGCTTTAATGGATGCGTTAACGGATTACGTGTACCATGCGTTAACGCATCAGTTGATTGAGCCAACAAGTATGCACACATGACATGAAAATGGCAAGGGGAAAAAAAGGATCCTTTACTGCATCCTGCAAACGGATGCAACCTCCCAAGTGTGACCCCAGCCTTAGAATCTGCAGCTTTTTTATTGAAGACGTTTTCTGCAACTAATAGTATGTGTGTCCCATCTGATTTCTTAAACTGATCATTAATGATTGATCTTTATGAAACATATTGTTAAAGATTTAGAATGTGTAGAATGTTTTATTATTGGATCAGGGACGATTACATGAGATAATGACAGCCCATCATATAGCGCTGTTCTACATCTGCTATTATACAGTGCGGTTCATTTCTCTATGTATTGTCTTCCTATTTCAGTAACGCTCGCTGCTGCTAGTCCTGCTTACTTTAGAGGATTTACTCTCATTGCACTAAAGGAGGGGAAAGATGGGGAAAAAGAAGAAGATCATGCCGGGTCTTTTCAGGTAAGAGATTCCAGTTATCTAGAATGTGCTTGTACGTTTTCCGGTCAATCACAAGAGCCCTGTTCACACTGCACAAGGCACTTTGCATTTTGATCCACAGCTTCAGTTTAGTAGAAGAAAGTATTACACGACATATATCTAGGTTGCTGTGATGTCTTATCTTCCCCTAGTTGTCACGTAACCGTTTTGGGCCGTTTGATTTCAGACACTTTTAAGCCAAAAAAAATGATTCTACTCACTTCTTTATCTTTAGAAATATGTAAAACAGCACTATAGTGATTAGTTATTTATTTCACTGCTGGAGTGGTGCTTTAAATCTAAGCCTAATGCCCCCAGTCTTATAGTCACCCTCCGTGCCGTGTTGTGCCCATCGCACCTGGGTATCTGGAAGTCAAAAGTTACAACACAAGCACTCAATGCAAGTCTACGAGAACCAGAGCAAAACCAGAACGAGGTTGCCATAGAGTTGTGTTGAGTTGTGACATCCAGCACATTCCATGAAACACTAGAAGTGACACAAACTGCAGAAGGCCCACTTGAGTTGCAGTAATAGACGATGAAGACCCCAGAGGGTGAGTATAATACAGGGGGCAGAGGACTTATGGCCACTTTACACGTCCCAACATTGGGCCGATGTTGGATACAACGACGCGGGAGTGCGATTTTTCTGGGCAGAATTCCAAGATCGCATAGGAGATGTTACACAGCGCGATATCGGCAGGCAACGCAACAGCGATGTGTACGCCCCCTTGTACGGCCGACCCAGGAACGACCATTTAACATGGGAGAGAATAGGGGACGTTGTACTTCACATCGTTGTTGGGCTGTCACACAGCACGATCCGGCCACATTGTCCATCCAATATCGGGCCATTGGAGAGCAGGCTCATTTCTTCCCCGATATCGTTTTGGCATTGTTCTTGCATCGAATTGGACTTTTACACCACACAACGCACGAACGATATCGGCGCCAACGCACGAACCACGTGACTTTTTATCGGAGTTGGACGCCGATATCGGGACGTGTAAAGTGGCCATTAGATTTAAAGCCTTACTCTAGCAGTGGAATAAAAAAAAGCACCATAGTGGTGCTTTAAAGGGAACCCACTACCGGCATTTAACCACCTGTAAATCAGGGCAGCAGGTGATTGACGTGTGCAGCATGACATCACTATTTGGCTTTGTTTTTTGTTTTTTTATTCCTCCCCATGTGGGCTTGTCTTTCTGCTGTAAGCTGAACCCACCTCTCGTTTGCTCTCATCCAGACGCATCCAGCTTACAGCAGAAAGACATGCCCACAGGGGAGGACTAAAGAAAAATAGTGATGTCATGCTGCACACGTCAATCACCTGCTGCGCTGATGGTGGCTAAATGCTGGTGGATGGTTCCCTTTATAGGTCATTTACAGTTTTGTACAGTTTTTTAAATCTTTTTTTATCGTTCTTTGGTTTGTAATGGCTTACTGGGGAATGATCACTCACTATAATACTTGTTTGCTGATTGTGAACTTGTGTAAACTTGTAATACATCAGACGATCAATGAGCTACACTGATAGACACCTTAACGGTCTGTTCACAGATGATAACTGCAGTCATTAAATAACTGAGACGTTATCCAAAATCAAATCATACATCATTAAATAACGGCTGGTCGACTATATATAAAATGAGGGGTGATCATGTAACGGCCTGTTTAGACAGACAAAACCTACATGCTATGTGCCTTTACTATAATCATTATAGGCTGCACATCACCGATGTACACAGGTATGAGATGTCATTCACCCACTATTCTGGCCAATTCCATTTGCACTGTTTCCAGCTCTGACCACTCCCTCTACTATGTCTGTCCCTGCTCTCAGGTGTATCTTCATTTTGTGTTTTCATGATGTTTTCTTTTAACGTCTTGTGTCCATTTTTACCATCGATGCATCATCAATCCAAAAATTTAGATTTAAGGTTTCCCAGATGCCTCACATTCATATGCAGCACATGGAAAACATGGAGAGCAAGTAAAAGAGAAACACGGACCACTGCATCAGACCTTAGCGCCCGCTCATGCTGGTATAGAGCACCATGCGAGAGAATCGGATGCATTACGTAAATGACGCTTGGCTCAAACTTTGAGTGTGAGCTCTATCTAATTCACTCTGATCCGATTCTATGCGAGAATCAGATCATAGGTGAGAAGAGATGGAGAACCTAATATCTCTTTCTTCTCTTTCTATGTCGGCGGATATTGAAATCCGATAATTTGCATGCACTTATCGACTTGAATGGATGAAAGCCATCGGATATATGTTGCCAGTTGCAGCATGCAGTGATGTTTTTTCTCATGACGACTTGGAAAAAGGAAATAAAGCACCGGTTGGCACAGCTCCATAGTACAATGTTGGGCCGGACTGAGTGCTTTCCGATAAAACATCGGGTAGGACTCAGCCATGTTATCACCAGTGTGACCGAGCCCTTAGTGCAGAGGTGGGGAGCTCCAGACCTCGAGGGCTGCCAACAGTGCAGGTTTTCAGGATTTCCTTAGCATTGCACAGGGGTTGAAATCATCACCATTGCAGGTGATTATATTATCACCTGTGCAATACTAAGGAAATCCTGAAAACCTGCACTGTTGGCGGCCCTCGAGGCCTGGAGTTCTCCATCCCTGACTTGTAGTATGGAAATGGCTCAGAGTTTAGCGTAGGGAATGTATTTTAGAAAACATTGAACAATCCTACAGAGCCCTCTATGTTTCTGCACTGAAAAATATGTCAATTCAAACACCTGTATTTATTAAAGAACATCCTCTCCCACATACCTCCCCTTGGTTACCTCAGATGGGGATGGTCATGGCATCTGGTTCCAGTTTCTAGAAATATATGAGATCCCCAACTACCAGGATAATCTTTGCCCTTGGAGGTACCAGGCGGGAGATTCGTTAATCATGTTTCCTATCACAATTTTACCATTCTATAGATAGGAAACATGATTTGTGTATTCAAATATCTAAAAGTGAGAGACAAACAGAGCACAATGGGTCGTATTGTTTAGGGATAATTAATACCCTACAATGGCATGTGCACACCTATGCGCTTGTATAACTGCCGCTGGTTCAGCACTCCCACGTGCAACGTGGCGTGTGTACAGAAATCCAAGAAATAGTGCTTCCACGATCCGTGCTGCTATCGAGGAAATGAGGACCACATGAGGTCTTGATGTAATGGTGTTTATTCCCAATGCGTTTCGGGGCTGTCCCAGCTCCTTCATCAGAGGTACCACACGAGGTCCACATGAGGACCACACGAGGGCTTGATGTAATGGTGTTTATTCCCAACGCATTTCAGAGCTGTCCCAGCTCCTTCATCGGGTTACCCCTGATGATGGAGCTGGGACAGCCCCGAAACGTGTTGAGAATAAACACCATTACATCAAGACCTCATGTGGTCCTCATGTGGACCTCGTGTGGTACCCCTGATGATGGAGCTGGGACAGCCCCGAAATACATTGGGAATAAACACCATTACATCAAGCCCTCGTGTGGTCCTCATTTCCTCAACAGCAGCGCGGATTGTGGAAGCACTATTCCTTAGATTTCTAAGATATGTGTATTGTCATTCATCCATCCAATATGTGGCATCAGAGAAAACGCATGACGGCTGTTCAAGGAACTAGGTTTGAGACTGTTCTAATTGTACTGCAAAAAAATAAAATAAAAAAATCAGGGCTGTGGAATTGGTAAGCCAAACCTCTGACTCCTACTCATCAATTTCCCTGCAATCAGAGAGCTATTGCGCAAGCGCCAGATTCCCGCCCTGCTCTATGTATACAGCATAACACGGAGCGGCAGGCAAAGGCACTGACGTCAGGGGTGAGAGGCGGGACAGGCGCACGGTCCCAAAACACACATTACCTTGCTCTGCGCCTGCGTCAATGAGCACAAGGAGGCGTATGTGCAGGCGAGGATGGCTCCACAGACATGAAGGAGGTGGCGAAGAGAAGCAAGGAGGCGGCACAGAGAGGTCGGGGGCAGGAATAGCCCCTGTGAATAGAGCTGACTCAAGCCCCAGGGAATGCCCTCTTGACTCCAAAGCAGTGAGTTTTCCTAACACTATATCTCGGAGTACACAGCACACAGACACATGGGGGACCCCTTGCCTGAATGCAGAAGACATGCTGCATTCAGTGCTGCATTTGGATTGCAATCCTGGGGGGGGTGACAGATCCTCTTTAAAAGGAATTGAAAACATCAGGATTTAAACCCGTGAGAATGATTGTCAAATTTCTGAATGAGAGCTGTCTAGCTATGTCACGGTTTGTGCCTATGATGCTCATGCTACTGCAGTGCATGATATTACCATGATGCCGCGTGGGAAAATCTTGACAAAAGATGTGTAATTGAACACTTAAGGATGGGATTAGAATTTGTAGCTGTGATTTCTGAACACAATGTGATATCTGAATATGGAGGAGTTAACAGTGTTGCTAATGCAACAACCTAGATTTTGGCAATGCTCTACTACAGTGATGGCGAACTCCAGGCCTCGAGTGCCACACACAGTCCAGGTTTTCAGGATTTCCATTGTATTTGACAGTTGGCAATCAAATTACCAACTGTCAAACTCTAAGGAAATTCTGAAAACCTGCACTGTGTGCGGCCCTCGAGGCCTGGAGTTCGCCATCACTGCTCTACTACATATGTTACCATAGAATATTGAAAGAAACATGTGGTAAGATCAGATATGTGGGATCATAAAAAAAGAATGTAAACTAGAACAAAACAAGGGAGAAATAAGAAAAGAGATGGGTGGACCCGTGGATGTTTAAAAAAAAAAAGAAGACCGGAACTTGACGCCCGAACATCATATAAGTCAATAGGGACCCAAACTTAATTGCTCTAACTTGGTCATATTAACGACTAGAGAGCTGCAAAAGGAAGCAAAATGGGGGTAAAAGCAGGATATAACATGTTTCCTGAAAGATAAGACTCTTTTCTCACCCGCTAATAAAATTACATGAATATTCCCTACTTTCCCCACCCACTCTCTGTTCCAGTGTCTGGATTGGTGGCATTCAGACTGCTATACACTACCCCAACACCGCCCATCCTCTATGCTGGCATATATGGTTGGTTACAGTTAGTTGTATTTCTGCACTCCTCACACAGGCTTTCTGTGTTCCTAACACGAGCATGACAGCTGCAAGTTTAGTGTAACAATAAATAAATAATTAAAAAAATTAACGTGTTTTCCCCCGTATTTTGCTAATAAGTCAGGGTAAAGCTGTCAGCTGCCTGTTGATATCAGGCTGTGAATGGGACAATGTCCATTCGCCTTCCCTGTGTGATAATCCCAACCCATTACTGTCTGCTTTACCTTGGCTGATTAAGCAAAAATAGACAGGACCCCACGTCTTAAATAAATAATTAAAAAAAACACGGCTTGCAGTCCCAACTGTTGTCAATAACCAGCAAAGATAAATCAGACAGCTGCAGGCTTTTATTATCTGGCTAGGATTTTCCATGGTTATTGGCTTGTCACAGACAAAAAATACCATCCAACAACTACTCCAGAATTTGGCACATCCCATCACATTGGTTCCTTGATATCTAACCTTCTGATTCCCCTGCCTCAGGAGTTGCCCATCAGTAAGGACCCAGCATGGCAGGTCCCTCATTAAGGAGTTGGGTTTTGTCATTCGCAAGAATAAGTCAAACTTTCGGTAAAGCACTTCAGTAATTAAAGGTGAACTCTGGGAAGATAACATTTCTTGTTACAGTCCCTATACTATTATACTATAATGCTAAGCTGCCTGTTATATTTTGTATAATGTTTAGAATTCATATAAATTAGTTATTCACTAATAATGCTTACCAGTCACCACTCCCTTAGGGGTCAATATGTCATGTCTAATTGAGCAGCTCTCCCACTGCCTCTCAGAAAGCTTCAACGCTGTCTGACACTTCCTCATTCAATCACATGGGCGTGACATCACAACAGGTCCTATACTAAGCTAGAGTCTGGAGTTCTCTTTTCATGCAGAGAGCAGGGTGGGAGACCTGTGTCAATAGAACCTGCTGTGACATCAAGTCCATGTGATTGAAGGAGGAAGTGTTTGTGTTCGAAGCACAGCTGCTCACTCAGGTATGACGTATTGTCTCCTCTGGGAGTGGTGACTGGTGAGCAGCATTTAGTGAATAACTGATTTATATTAATTCTAAACATTATACAAGGGTAACAGGCAGGTCAGCATTATAGTCTAGGAGTGCCGAGACCATGCGAAAAAAAATTCTCACCAGAGTTCCCCTTTAAGGGCTTACTCACACAAGCAATGATTCTCGCTTCCAAGAGAATTAAATCAAATATGGTAATTATACTCGGCTTAAACTCAAATTAGAATTTGAGCGGAGTGTCAGTTTACTGTGATACAGTTCTCTTGCATGAGGAGAATTGCATCACAAGTGTGGAGTAGATGGAGAACTTAATTTTTCCATTTTCTCCACTTTTTGCATTGGTGTATATTAGACTGGACTTAGCTGGTATCCAAGTGCTGTCTGATTTTATACACGCATGCATTGACTTGATTGGTGGCTCACTGTCCGATAGGTGCTGCCATTCACAGCACGCTGCAAATTGTTTCTCATGGCAAATCGGCATGACAAAAAAGGTGCTGATCAGCACTGTACTATATTATAAAATCGTGAGTGCTAACCCTCATCCGTGTTATACGTGCAGAAGTTAGTTTCAAGGAGACCTAAACAATAGAGTCTCAAAATGAGAAAAGCCCAACCTATAATGTCTGTCCAAGACAGATGAATAACTTGCAATAAAGATCCACAACTTAATTATTGGAAAAGTCATTAGTATAATGTCGTGGACTGACCTGTGGTTAAGATCTTGCTTTTCCAAGACTATCGAGGCTTCTTCATGCTTCCGGCAGGAACTATGTCTCACCACAAATAAACCACAAGACCTATTCAGTGTGTTATTTTAGAGATGGGAAGAATTCTTTGGCAGGATTAAGTTGTCTTCAAACACAACTGTAAGGGGAAAAGTAAAAGCCATAGTATTAAATGGAGAAGCCCGAAGCTGCAGAACTTACTGGAAAGATGAGGAAAATAAACCTTTCCTGGTTTCCTAAAGCGACCTGAAAATACCGTACTTGAAGATTGAAAAGGCACAAAAAGCCAGTCTGGTGAATATAACATAAACTTCTATCTTTTTCTTATTATATGAAATTTGCAAGACAATGTTAGTCTATATATAGAATGGGTGAGGATTGTCTTGGCTCGAGAAAAAGGTAAAAGCAAATCCATAAGGCATGAGCCAATCCGCTATGAAAGGGAGGAAAATCCTTCCTGATGCCAAGCGGTGATCAGACTGGATCAACATTCGAACATGAATTGTGCACATTTACATAAACATTTACCCTTGAATTCATCTAGGTCTTTCTGCAGTCATCAGTTGATGCTCCTGTGGCCAATTCCTTATGTAGCTCGTTCCACAGAGTCACAAATCTTACAACAAAGGAGCCTCGGCATTGGCGATACTTTCTTTTTTTCCCTAATGCCAGTACTAATTCCCTTTTTGGAAACAAACTATACCATCATCTGTTTGCCTATTTGATCGTAGAAATGACTGTTTATCAACAGTAAAGTCCCTGTTACACACTATGCAATGTCACCGTTTTTTTTATGTTGCAGCGACCTTATAATGACATGTACCAACGACCAATGATGAGGTCATTCATCGTTGATCATTGGTAAAATACTTGGACCACTTTTTGATCGTTGGTCTCGCAGCATCGGCATGTGTGACAGCGGGATACCAACAATCAACAACCTCCCAGCGCCGCACAGTACGTGCTGGGAGCTGGTAACCAGGGTAACTAAGCGCAGCGCTCTGCTTAGTTACCCGATGTTTACCCTGGATAGCAGCATTCTCGCTGGTCGCTGATCGCTGGTGAGTCTGCCTGTATGACGGCCCACCGGCGATCACATAACGATGTCCCATTGCTGGTCGGGTCGCTGGGACATCGTTATGTGTAACAGGGCCTTTACTCTGGTATTTTGCCCAATGCCTTAAAAAAGTAACAGGACAGGTTGCAGCCTCACAGTAAGCAGCAGTTATGTTACAGCTAGTTAAAAACTCCTGCCCATTGCAGAGATTATTAGTTAGGGGTAGCCTTACATCATGTGTAAATGTCAGAGAATTATTGACAACAGTAGATTTATAGTAACTAAATAATATAAATGACTGGCTTCAACCTCTAAGTGTAGGTGCAAGCAGAAAAAATACATTCAATATAAGGGAGTTATCTGCTGCGACACTAAACACTATGTGCACTTAAATGAGTGCCAGCAGTGGCTAAACTGCACAGCTAATACAGACAATGTGAATAGGGTTATAGCAATCACTGCTCTAGATTCAATGCAAAGTGGAAGGCTTAGCTTCAGCAGTAGCTACTTGCACCTTGTCGCTGGTTTCCGAGCACTCCGCAGTAGCTACTGCTGAAGCTAAGCCTTCCACTTTGCATTGAATCTAGAGCAGTGATTGCTATAACCCTATTCACATTGTCTGTATTAGCTGTGCAGTTTAGCCACTGCTGGCACTCATTTAAGTGCACATAGTGTTTAGTGTCGCAGCAGACAACTCCCTTATATTGAACAGTAGATTTATAGCTGCCATCCAGAACATTCCTAAATTGTATATAATAATCAATGTATACGTTTAAGCAATAGGCTTATTGTTTTATGTTATGGGTGGGGAACCCCAGGCCTGTGGGTCGCATGCGGCCCTCAATGACCATGTTGGCGGCCCCCATGCAGATTCAGTGCTCGGGCTGGCAGATGCATTTTTCCGGCTGTCTGCCCTTTAAACATCCAACTTCCCAATGAACTCTATGCCCCAGTCTCAACCTCTCCAGTGACGTAAATGCCCCCAGCCTCTCATGTGATGTCTATGGCCCTAACAAACCTGGAAAAGCAGCTGAGAAGCACCATGATGAATATCACCTAACATCAGTCATGGTAAAGAGAAGCAGCCCCTGCCACCACAGTAGGGTGAGTTGATTGTTTAATTAAATATTGAAGCATAATTTTTAAGTTGATAATTTTGTTCAGCACCCGAATGATGGTAAAAATTTCCAAATTGCCCTTGGTAGAATAAAGGTCCCAACCCCTGGTTTAGGTGATAATGGCGGATAGTGTTATGATCCTGTGACCTTGGAGCTGCATGAATAAAATTCACAAGAGAAGTGGTACCTCACTGACCGCAGTTCCTGATTTAACTCCGCAACTAGAAGTAGCCGTGGGATGTGACTAATCATACCCTAGACACCTCAACACGGCCGAAGAACTAGCTACCCCTAAAGAGGGAAACAGGAATGCTATCTTGCCTCAGAGCAGAACCCCAAAAAGATAGAAAGCCCCCCACAAATATTGACTGTGAGTAAGAGGAAAAGACACACTCAGGCAGGAAACAGAATCAAGCAAAGATGAGGCCACTTCTGGCTAGATAGAGACAGGACAGGATACTATTGCAGTCAGTATAAAATCCCTTTAAAACTATCCACTGCAGATAATACAAAAATACCCTGAGTTTACTCAAGACTCGGCGCCCTCTAGATCTGCAAACCTCCTGTGAATCCTACAATTCTCAATATATGTATACTGACACAAAAAGCTGAGCAAGCCCATAACAAATGAATAGCACAAAAATCCTAGGAAGAAAACTTATTAACAGAGAGCAAGTTAACACAGCATATACTCTGAGCAAAAATAGACCATTTCAGAAAACAAGCACACAGCATGTGTGCCACAAAAAGACTAAACCATACACTTTGCTTGGAAGTCTTGTAGCAGGGCAGGAGAGAACAGACAGAGGTGAAACACCTCCAGGAACATTGACAACTGGCAAGGACTGAGGAAATCCTGCAACCTTAAATACCCCAGTCAGAATTGCAATTATCCAATTCACCTGACCAAGAGTGCAAAACAGGATCAACTGCATTACCAGTCACAACCACAGGAGAGAGCCCACAAGCAGAATTCACAACAGGGTAGGCACCATCGTTCTATTGTTTAGTTGTGGTAATACATATGAGCTGGTGCCATATATCAATACATAGCACTTCAGTGACATCTCCACCAGATTGTGCACCATCAACTAGCAGCCGTATTAGTTTCTGAGCAGCTGCAAATATATGTGGATCACTGCTCCGTGTTATGTCCTGTTAAATCTATCTTCTGTATTTTAGGGGCCTAAAATGCAAACGTTGACTCATAAGCCGTCCTGGTGACAAATAAAATTCTAGCCAGAACTTAGTAGCTAGAGACATTCACGGTCACGTGTACATAGACACAACGTGCAGCATTTTGGGCATTTCTCCTACAAATGATGCACGCTTGTTTCCATTGGAATATCTAAAAGGTCAAACAAGTTGTACATTTTCATCTTAATAATGATCCTTTGGTATGACTTTATATAGATAAATAGTTCCATCCTACCAGGGCATCATAGACACCCTAGTCTGGCAGTGCAACGGCACCGGCACAAGCAATATTTCCCACTGCTTTGTAAACAGACTTTTCATGCTCTGCATCTCACAGTTGTTAGAAATGCTTTTTTCTCTTTTTGCAGTTTAATAAGATCCTTATGGGACGAGCAAATGAGCTAGATGAGAAAATATGTTTATTTTGTTGGCAGAAAGCGCTGGTATTCCAAGGTGGGAGGCAATGGACAAATTGATTAATGGTTTAGCTAAATCACAGAAAAGCACAAAGGTGCGGGAAAAAAACAATTTAATACCAAAAGTTCAAAACAATACAAATAGGTCACACTAATCCAAGGGTACAACAGAGGATTAATGCCAAAGTAGTCACCTCAGCAGGAAAACGAGTCATTATTTCAGATAGATTGTAAGACCAAAACACTGCGGGGAAACGTGTGAGGCGTTTGGGTATTTATTTTGCTTAACAGGAAAAGAGGAGAGTTTTGAATTCACAAGCAAAAATGAATCATCCAGTGGGACAAGGTGAGTTAACGTGGAGCTCCAGCTCCGGTGTGCTCACAGTCATATGCTATAGAAGCCACGTTAAGGTCTACTATAGTGATCAACTTTTAAAAAGAAAAAGAATAGCAAATTTTAAGTTAATTTTTATTTTATAGAAACCTAAACTTTGGACTTTGGATTTTCTATTGGCATTTTGGCCGTCTTGCCCCTTACCAAAATGATGTCTGCTGCTTCATGTGATTCTCCTCCCTGACATTTTAAACTCTAGTCTACTGTCTAGCCATGCTTGAGTATTCAGTTGAATTCCTGGCTCCCTGCTTCCTGTAATCCTCAAGTGAACCTCCACTGGCAATTGCACTCCGGCTTTGTCTGCAGTCCTTCTCCAACTTCCACACCTGCTCAGGGCTCCTCCATCAAACCTGCTTCTGTGCCTTGTGTTTCAGACTAAGGGTGCGTTCACACATTGCGTATTTGCTGCGTATTGTTACGCGAGTGCTCTTGCAGTTTTTGTAGCCAAAACCAGGAGTGGCTGATTAAAGCCAGCAGTTGGTGATTAAATACAGAAGTGGAGCACTTGTTTCTATTAGACTTTTCCTCTGATTGTTCCACTCCTGGTTTTGGGCACAAAAACTGCAACAGCGCTCGCGTAAAAATACGCAGCAAATACGCAGCGTGTGAACGCTCCCTTAGATGCAGCCTGGCTGCCCTGTGAAACATAAGTCCTGTGTTGCCTGTAAGCTTTGCAGCTTCCCTGTTAGTTTGTGCATATGTACAGTTGTGGCCGAAAGTATTGACACCCCTGCAATTCTGTCAGATAATACTCAGTGTCTTCCTGACAATGATTGCAATCACAAATTCTTTGGTATTATTATCTTCATTTAATTTGTCTTAAATGAAAAAACACAAAAGAGAATGAAGCAAAAAGCAAAACATTGATCATTTCACACAAAACTCCAAAAATGGGCCAGACAAAAGTATTGGCACCCTCAGCCTAATACTTGGCTGCACAACCTTTAGCCAAAATAACCGCGATCAACCTCTTCCGGTAACCATCAGTGAGTTTCTTACAATGCTCTGCTGGAATTTTAGACCATTCTTCTTTGGCAAACTGCTCCAGGTCCCTGATATTTGAAGGGTGCCTTCTCCAAACTGCCATTTTTAGATCTCTCCACAGGTGTTCTATGGGATTCAGGTCTGGACTCATTGCTGGCCACCTTAGAAGTCTCCAGTGCTTTCTCTCATACCATTTTCTAGTGCTTTTTGAAGTGTGTTTTGGGTCATTGTCCTGCTGGAAGACCCATGACCTCTGAGGGAGACCCAGCTTTCTCACACTGGGCCCTACATTATGCTGTAAAATGTGTTGGTAGTCTTCAGACTTCATAATGCCATGCACATGGTCAAGCAGTCCAGTGCCAGAGGCAGCAAAGCAACCCCAAAACATCAGGGAACCTCCGCCATGTTTGACTGTAGGGACCGTGTTCTTTTCTTTGAATGCCTCTTTTTTTCTCCTGTAAACTCTATGTTGATGCCTTTGCCCAAAAAGCTCTACTTTTGTCTCATCTGACCAGAGAACATTCTTCCAAAACGTTTTAGGCTTTCTCAGGTAAGTTTTGGCAAACTCCAGCCTGGCTTTTTTATGTCTCGGTGTAAGAAGTGGGATCTTCCTGGGCCTCCTACCATACAGTCCCTTTTCATTCAGACACCGACGGATAGTACAGGTTGACGCTGTTGTACCCTCGGCAGCTTGAACTTGTTTGGATGTTAGTCGAGGTTCTTTATCCCCCATCCGCATAATCTTGTGTTGAAATCTCTCGACAATTTTTCTTTTCCGTCCACATCTAGGGAGGTTAGCCACAGTGCCATGGGCTTTACACTTCTTGATGACACAGCGCACGGTAGACACAGGAACATTCAGGTCTTTGGAGATGGACTTGTAGCCTTGAGATTGCTCATGCTTCCTCACAATTTGGTTTCTCAAGTCCTCAGACAGTTCTTTGGTCTTCTTTCTTTTCTCCATGCTCAATGTGGTACACACAAGGACACAGGACAGAGGTTGAGTCAACTTTAATCCATGTCAACTGGCTGCAAGTGTGATTTAGTTATTGCCAACAGGTGTTAGGTGCCACAGTTGCTGTTAATTACACAAATTAGAGAAGCATCACATGATTTTTCTAACAGTGCCAATACTTTTGTCCACCCCTTTTTTATGTTTGGTGTGGAATTATATCCAGTTTGGCTTTAGGACAATTCTTTTTGTGTTTTTTTCATTGAAGATAAATTAAATGAAGATAATAATACCAAAGAATTTGTGATTACAATAATTTTCAGGAAGATACTGAGTATTATCTGACAGAATTGCAGGGGTGTCAATACTTTTGGCCACAACTTTAGTTTCTCTGGAATTTTGCTGGACATTTGGGACTTTACTTAAGGCCCCGTTACACGCTATGATAAATAATAATAATTTAATAATTTATTCCTTTATATAGCACTATTGATTCCATAGCACTTTACATACATGAGTAATGCTGTCTCTCTTGGGAGCTCACAATCTAAACATCCTATCAGTATGTCTTTACAATGTGGGAGGAAACCAGAGTGCGCGGAGGAAACCCACGCAAACACGGGGAGAACATACAAACTCCTTGCAGATGTTGTCCTTAGTGTCCTTGGTGGGAATTGAACCCAGGACTTCAAGACCCCACTGCTGCAAAGGCTACAGTGCTAACCACTTGAGCCACCGTGCTGCCCAGTGACGGCCCTGTGATCCGGCCGCTGATGTGATGTGATGCAGCTTGGGTGTTACAGCTCCCCACAGGTGGAGCTTTACCTCAGGGCAGCGGGGTGGATGAGGGCAGTTGTAGTTATTACCCCTCTGATGATGCTGAGGCCTTCTGGGCGCCGGCGGGAAAGGAGGACAGACACCGATTCAGCTCAAGAAGTCTTTACTGGTACCGGGTAGATGTTACAGTACACAGTCGGTTCTCAGGCACAGTTTGGTTGGACGGAGGCGTAGCAACAGGTTTCTGAGGTTATCTAGTAGAGTCTGCTGATGATCCCTCCTAATGGCTTTCGGGGTCTGTGTTACTTCCTCACCCTCGTAACCACTCTGCAGAGCTCCCACACCAGTCCTGTGGTCTGTTGCTGGTAGGTACGGGTTGTTCCTTACTGGTACGGATGGGAGCGACAACAGGCAGATCCTCCCGCCCCCCGGAATTCGGCCCGTTACCTAGAGTGTCTAGGACTTGGTATCGCACTGAGGTCGAGGTGCAGTCTGTGGTGCCATGGCTCCCTTCTGCCAGTTCCACAGTGTGTCGGTTTGCAACCCAGAATGGACCACGGATTGCCACGGCTCCGGTATGCTGGTGTCGACTCCGTACTTCCCCAGCTGGCTCCAACCAGTGCTGGCTCATCCCTTTCTGTTCCGGGTCACCTTCTTGAAGAGGGGTGCCCTCCAATCAGCAGCCCTGTCAGGCATGTCCTTACTCGCTGCCTTCCCAGCAATAACTAACTAAAATTAGGTCAACTGTCGCTCAAGTCTCCTGCTCTACTCTAAGCTCCACCCCCTGGACCTACTGAATATACGGTCCCTATGCTAAGGTGGGCTAGTGTATGGGTGCTTAGGACAGACTCCACAAGGAAACCCCAAACCCATGATTACGGAGGCACTACACCTTCTGTTTGGGGTGCAGTACTTCCCTGCGGCGCTTTCCCATAGGGGCGCCATACAAGCGTTACAGAGACATTACAACGTATATATATATATACTATGCTAGATGGAAACACCTTAATCACATGATCATGACGTCAGTGGGAGTGTACAATTAAGTCAGAACGGAATTCAATCTCCTGTATCTCAGGCTATGTTAATTATATTCGGAATTCAATCTCCTGTATCTCAGGCTATGTTAATTATATTGGAACGCATTGAATTAACAATTACATATAACATCAAATACATTACAAAATCATTTATACCAAATATACATAAAAATGTATCATAAAACTATAGATTTTTTATACAAAAAATTAAACAATTTTTTAATTTTTTAATTTAATGTTTTAATTTTTCGTATAAAGTTTTTTTTACCTTTATATACTCGTGTATAAGCCGACCCGTGTATAAGCCGACCCCCCTACTTTTGCTCCCAAAACCTGGGAAAATCTATTGACTCGTGTATAAGCCGAGGGTGGACCCCAGCACAGGTATACAGGCCACCCCAGTGGTAGTATACAGCAGCCTCCCCAGTGGCATATACAGGCCCCAGTAGTATATACAGCAGCCCCAGTGGTAAACAGCAGCCTTCCCAGTGGTGTATGCAGACCCTACCAGTATATACAGCAGCCCCAGTGGTATACAGGCCCCAGCAGTATATACAGCAGCCCCGGGGGCATACAGCAGCCCCAGCAGTACACAGCAGCCCCAGGGGTACACAGCCGCCCCCAGGGGTACACAGCAGCCCCCAGGGGTACACAGCCACCCCCAGGGGTACACAGCCGCCCCCAGGGGTACACAGCCGCCCCCAGGGGTACACAGCAGCCCCCAGGGGTACACAGCAGCCCTCAGGGGTATATAGCCGCCCCCAGGGGTATATAGCAGCCCCCAGGGGTATATAGCAACCCCCAGGGGTACACAGCCATCCCCAGGGGTATATAGCAGCCCCCAGGGGTACACAGCCATCCCCAGGGGTATATAGCCACCCCCAGGGGTATATAGCAGCCCCAAGGGGTACACAGCCGCCCCCAGGGGTATATAGCAGCCCCCAGGGTTATATAGCAGCCCCCAGGGGTACACAGCCACCCCCAGGGGTATATAGCAGCCCCCAGGGGTACACAGCCATCCCCAGGGGTATATAGCAGCCCCAGGGGTACACAGCCATCCCCAGGGGTATATAGCCGCCCCCAGGGGTATATAGCAGCCCCCAGGGGTACACAGCCGCCCCCAGGGGTATATAGCAGCCCCCAGGGTTATATAGCAGTCCCCAGGGGTACACAGCCGCCCCCAGGGGTATATAGCCACCCCCAGGGGTATATAGCAGTCCCCAGGGGTATACAGCTGCCCCCAGGGGTACACAGCTGCCCCCAGGGGTATATAGCAGCCCCCAGGGGTACACAGCCGTCCCCAGGGGTATACAGCCGCCCCCAGGGGTACACAGCTGCCCCCAGGGGTATATAGCAGCCCTCAGGGGTACACAGCCACCCCCAGGGGTACATAGCCACCCCCAGGGGTACATAGCCGCCCCCAGGGGTATATAGCCGCCCCCAGGGGTACACTGCTGCCCCCAAATGCTGGCACTCGCCCCCCCTGCTGCTTAACTTCCCATCCGGTATTCTGATCAGCGCTGCTCCTCGCTGCTCCCGTCCTCGCGGCATCCGGGATCCCGGCCGTCGCACGATGACGTCATATACCTGCGACGGCCGGGGATCCCGGATGCCGCGAGGACGGGAGCAGCGAGGAGCAGCGCTGATCAGAATACCGGATGGTAAGATAAGCAGCGGGGGGGCCCTTACAGCAGCGGGGGGGCCCTGACACAGAGGGGGGCCCTGACACAGAGGGGGGGGCGAGTGGCAGCGTTTGGGGGCCATATGCACTGCTTCCCCCTGCCGCTGATTGACAGGGGGTAGCAGTGCATATTTAATGAGCGGCCCCACGTAACGGGGCCGCTCATACAGCAGCCTCCCCCCGCCTCCTGCAGCCTTCACAGCCCCCACCACATCACATACCGTATATGACCCGTGTATAAGCCGAGGGGTAGACTTTTCAGCCCAATTTTTGGGCTGAAAAACTCGGCTTATACACGAGTATATACGGTATATATATTTTTATGATACTTTTTTATTTATATTTGGTATAAATAATTTTGTAATGTATGTGATGTTATATATAATTGTTCATTTGAGATGTTCCAATATACCGGTAATCAACATAGCCTGAGATACAGGAGATTGAATTCCATTCTGACGTAATTGTACACTCCCACTGATGTCATGATCATGTGATTAAGGGGTTTCCATCTAGCATAGTATGTATATATACATATACGTTGTAATGTCTCTGTAACCCATACACCCCTGATGAAGGAGCATAGCAGGCTCTGAAATGCGTTGGATGGATCCAATAAACTTCTAGCAACCGAGGATTTGGGCTTTGTGTCCTTTATGGCAGCACGGACCTACTACACAACGTCCCTTTGATTTATTGGATTTCCCTACCACGTTGCACATGGAAGTGTGTGTCTCGCAGCAGCTACCTGACGTGTTTTTTCAGACGGGTTGTGTGTCACACAACCAGAGAAGGTGAGCAGTAATATATAGCGGCTTTAGAGCCGAACTGCATATATTATTATTATTATTTATTTATATAGCGCCATTATATTCCATGGCGCTTTACATGCTAAAAGGGGCAGACTAGGACAAGTAACATATTAACAATAAAAGTAACAATAACTGTGGACAATTTGGTTGTACAGATACAAGAGGGGAGAAATCCTGTCCGCGAGGGCTCACAGTCTACGAGGGGCGGATGGGGATGCAGTGGGAGGGGGAAGTTCCAGTCGTGAGGCAGTGTGGTGGACCGGGTCTTATTGCAGGTGGTAGGCTTGGCGGAACAAGTGGGTCTTCAGGCTTCTTTTGAAGGTTCCCAGGGTAGGAGAATGTCTGATGTGTTGGGGCAGTGAGTTCCAGAGTATGGGTGAAGCACGGGAGAAATCCTGTATGCGGTTGTGCGAAGAGGAGATGAGGGGGGGGTAGAGGAGGAGCTCTTGGGAGGATCGTAGGTTGCGTTAGGGTAGGTATCGGGAGACCATGTTGGAGATGTATGGAGGGGACATATATAACGATAGGACCCTATTGCGCTTGCTTCCTTTGCAGTGACTATATAGATGCAGAACTATAGAATACTGATAATGCTAGCATTATAGATTACTGGCTTTCTGGAGGCCATCATCATGTTTGAATCATGATCACAACCTTTCAAACTCACACAGAGTATATAAAACAGCTTGAGTGGAGAATAAGAAGGGAAGGTATGCAACAAACAATGTATTTGAATGGGGACTGCAGGTTGGAGATTGTGTGAAGCGTTAATGGCTACTCTTATTCACTTTCCACAGATAGTTTCTTCTGCTTTGTATGTTGCCTATTGTCCAAGAAAGAATCTTACTTTACTACATCGGGGTTTAATGATCGGAAGGGCACAGTAATGTTATTGTAGAACATGAAAATGGACAAGAACATGGAAAGTGCATGAGAGCATATTTGAGAAGGGATAAAGGAACTGGAAGTGTGGATTCCTTTATTTCTTGATGTCGCAATGTCGCCCGGAGCAGAAATATCGTCAGTGTTGACACTTGTGGTTTCTGTCATTTGCTTTCTTGCCTCCAGAGATTTGCTATTTCGTTGAGGCAATCAGATTATTGGGTCAACAAAAATAGCAACTATTTACGTATACTAGAGCTACTGAGCGAATTTGACCCTTTCTTGGAAGAACATCTCAAAAAGTATGGAAATCCAAGAAAAAGGAATCCCGCGTAATTATCTGCAAATATTTCTGAGGAATTTATCGATGTCGTGGCATCACAGGTTCTTTTGTACTATGCTTAAAATAAGTAAAAGAGTCAAAGTATTCTTCAATATTTGGTCCGAATAGATGACAGTGGTGACGATATCTGTAAAGTTCTATGGAATATGATGGCGGTATATAAGCAAAGTATAATAACTATTTAATGAGTGTAGATTCCACTCCAGACATGTCACACACAGATCAACTGACATTTATTGTCCAATGCATTAGACTAGAGGTCCCCAACTCCAGGCCTCGAGGGCCGCCAACAGTGCAGGATTTCAGGATCTCCTTAGTATTGTACAGGTGTTAATATGATCAAATGCACTGGTGATGATTCCAAGCCCTGTGCAATCTTAAGGAAATCCTGAAAACCTGCATTTGGCGGCCCTCGAGGCCTGGAGTTGGGGACCCCTGTTTAGACTGTGATCCTCAGGAACATTCTTTGATGTTCATTCCCATCACTTCTTATGGAACAAATGATCTAACAGAGACTGTTGTACCATACGTTCATATGTCATATATGTCAATAGGATATGCTGATTAATGCATTAGATGAAAGGTGGTAATTCGTGCGCTGCCATCTGTCCGTTGGTTCCAAGAAATCCAAGGAATCACAAGATGTTAAAAGCAATACCTTTAATGTTTATTTGTTACGCGTTTCGTGGTGCTCCAGATCACTTCATCAGAGATCTACAAAGGTGAACCTTTGTGGGAATTGAACCCAGGACCCAAGTGCTGCAAGGCAGCAAAAGCAGCAGTGCTAACCACTGAGCCACCATGCCACCTGGCTTTTGACAATACCTTTCTGTAAGGCTGGTTTCACACTGTCGTTTTTCAGCATCAGTGTGAGTTCATCACAAACTCAATGCACCTGAATCCACTTTTGGCCACATTGACTTTCAATCGGGTCGGAGACACTTGCGGGTGAATCCAGTGGTATACGATTCGCCCTGGATCCGGGTGGATGTAGGTGTCCACAGATTTGTCATGGAGACAAAACTTGCATCTTGTTGTGATTTTGTCTCTTTGAAAAAAAAAATCCCGGATCCCGGGCACCCTGGCTAAAATCTGAATAGGGGTCTATGAATCACAGAGTGATCCAGTCTCCAGATCATGGGGATTAAGATTTCTTGATCTGTGCTCAATGTTCTGTGCATGTGCCCTAGTGGGCATGTCATTTAGCAAACACCGGACCCCTGTCAAATCTGCAAACAGAGGCTCCCACACGGGGTGCGGGTGCATCCAGTTGCATCATTGCAGGGTATCCAAGGCATACAGGCTTTTCCTGCACGTTTCCAGATTCAAAAAGAGTGTGAAACCAGCCTTAGGGCCCTTTCACATCAGCGGTTTACGCTGATGTGCGGCAGATCCGGCAGGTGGCACTGCATCTGCTGGATCCGCTGCCTAACGGCCGACTTGCGGCCTTGATCCGCCAAACCCCATGCACTGTACATGGGGCTTGCCGTCCGGTGCGGCAAGTGTGCTTCTGCCGGATGCGTCAGATTCGGAACTTGCGGCTGCAAAAAAAAAGCCACTTGAAATCCATGGGGCTTACCAGATCCGGGCCGCATTAGGCAGCAGATCCGGCAGATGCGGTGCCGTAAACCGCTGATGTGAAAGGAGCCTTAGATGTATAATTGACAATACATTGTCGGTAATCTATGACCTGAAATCTCACTAGTAACAGTTATGAAAATATATTTTTTTCTATTTCTGACCCCTTATGAAGATATTTACATGACTATTTTACTTTGTTGTACTGTACCTACAGTAGGATCATCTTTAGAGTCAATGTAAATTTGAAGGAAATATTATGTGTCATTTTTTGATTGGTTCTAGTTTTGCCTAAGCTTTGTTCCGTTTGCTCTATTTAATTTCAATGAGTGCCTGAATTGACATATCCTATAGTTACATACAAACACACGGAAAGTTATAAAATATTACCAGCTTCTTTGACTCACTCTGCAATGCTCCTCTGTAGAGACGTTCTAATTATTGCTTTTGCATGACGACATTTTGCGTTTTCATTCTCCAAGTGTTTGTGGCCAATTTGGCAAGTACTGATTATAATAAAAGTCATCCTAAATAAACAACACAAAGACATGGATTGTTGGGCTTTTAGCTGAGCCGGTCTGGATGGAAAGCTGGCCGAACAGAATGTATTAACATGCCTAACAAGAAAAAGGTTTTGGCCGATTCCACGATGCCGTTGTAGTTCTGGAAGTGAATTATGCTGTTATTTTCTTATTCATCAATTATAGATTTACCAATGATACAAATATTAAAAAAATATTGGCCGGAAAAATATAACCTTTCTGCAATATGCTTACTAAAATAATGTGCGTTGACTTTATGTCCCCAAAATAACGGGGACATAAATTCACCCAATTTACGAATTCATCCAACAATTTGTTATCCACTTAGACCAAATTACCCAAAATGTCCACCCCCATTCTACATGTTGCTGAAGATGATATTAGCCATATAAGGCTCACATGGCCTCAGGTGTGGCTGTGCAGGCTTCCACATAATGTCTTGAGGGCATCACATCATAAGATATAGCACATCCAGTCAGGAGGTAGCATCATATTAAAGGGGAACCCCAGTGAAAGAAGACTTTTTATTACAGTCCTATATGATGAAGCAGAGCCGTACACTGCAGTTCTAGGATCTATACATCTATTGTAAATCGATAAAATCATACCTCCTCCTCAGCTCTGACCTCCCCTCATGGGACAGAGAATTTTCACCATGACAGCTTCATGCAGGAACAAAAAGCAGGAGGTGTGTCAGGGGTTTGGATGCTGGGGGCAGCAGTATCGTCCTAGATTCCAGCCCCCTCACATTTCTGTATATGAAGGGGGTGTAGCCCCTGGCCCCATGCTCACACTACAATCCAGCCCCTGATATACCATCTCATTTGGCAGGCTTCAAATAGCAATCATGTCACCAATCAGATACAAATACATGCTGTGATCCTCTGCTGTATGATGATGCATAATGTGTACTGTTATTGTGAGGCTGGAAGCAGAGGCAAATCATTACATTGATTGATTCAGCTCTGCATGGTCTCCCCTTTCCCATAGGAACATGGTATCTTCCTATTCCTCCAACTTTCAATGGATCATCATGATCACTGGAATGTAGGATGATCCTGCAGCTCCTACCATTCACGCCCCCGACACACCCAGGGTGGCCATCAGGGGGTGACAGCCCTGCCTGGAGTCAGGGGCCCCGAGCCTCCGTGTGGCCATTGGATCAGGGGCATGGGGGCCTGGCCGTGACTCCAGGGGGCGTGGCCATTTGGAGCAGGCTCCTCCGGGCTCCCCCTTCTATTAATCACCGCCGCCGGGCCCTGGAGATGCAGGGAGAAGCTGCAGCAGCGAGCGGTAGGCGCCGCCATGTTCTTTGTGGCCGGCGCCCACTAACTGTACAGCCGCTCAGTAGAGGTTGAGACTTCTACACAGTGGCCGCGGATCTCCATTTGGCTGTGGCCATTTTGTTGAAGTCTCATCTTCTACCGACCGGCTGTACAGTTAGTGAATACAGCCGAGCCGGCCACAAAGAACATGGCAGTGCTCACAGCTAGCTGCTGCAGGCCCGCAGCTACTCCCCCGCAGGCAGCTCCAGTCCTGCAGATGTACCTCTGGCACCCCCGATCCGCATCCACAGCTCCCCACAATGGTAAGATATGGGGGGTCCGGGGGAGGGATGGGGCAATGTATGCAGAATAGGGGGCCATATATAGGGAGGGAGGCTGTCGGGATGGCTGGAAGAAGGATTAAGGGAGGCTGTTAGGATGGAGGGAGGCTGTTAGGATGGAGGGAGGCTGTTGGGATGAAGGGAGGCTGGAGGGAGTTTGTTGGGATGGAGGGAGGCTGGAGGGAGGCTGTTGAGATGGAGGAAGGATGGAGAGAGGCTGTTGGGATGGAGGAAGGATGGAGGGAGGCTGTTGGGATGGAGGCTGTCGGGATGGAATAGTCTATTGGGATAGAGGGAGGCTGTCAGGATGGAGGAATGCTGTTGGGATGGAGGAAGTTTGGAGGGAGGCTGTCATGGTGGAATAGGCTATTGGAATAGAGGGAGGCTGTCGGGATGGAGGAAAACTGTTGGGATGGAGAAAGTATGGACGTAGGTTGTCAGGATGGAGGGACGTTGTTGCGATGGAGGAAGGATGGAGGGAGGCTGTCGGGATGGAGGAAGGATGGAAGGAGGCTGTCAGGATGGAGAAAGGATGGAGGGAAGCTGTCAGGATGGAGGGAGGCTGTCAGGATGGTGGGAGGCTGTCAGGATGGTGGGAGGCTGTCAGGATGGAGGGAGGCTGTCGGGATGGAGGGAGGCTGTTGGGATGGAGGAACACTATTGGGATGGAGGAAGTATGGAGGGAGGCTGTCGGGATGGAGGGACGCAGTCAGGATGGAGGAAGAATGGAGGGAGGCTGTCGGAATGGAGGGAGGCTGTCAGAATGGAAGAAGGATGGAGGGAAATTGTCAGGATGGAGGAAGGATGGAGGGAGGCTGTCGGAATGGAGGGAGGCTGTCGGGATGGAGGGAGACTATCAGGATGGAGGGAGGCTGTCGGAATGGAGGGAAGCTGTTGGGATGTTGTCTATATGGCTCACAGCCATCTCTATTCCGTACTCTCTATTGTGTACGGCCAGCAGTAGTCTCTATTGTGTATTCTCTATTGTGTACGGCCAACAGCAGTTTGTATTGTGTTTTCTCTATTGTATGTATAGCCAGCAGCAGTCTCCATTGTGTATACGGTCCGCAGCCATCTCTATTGTCTATACAGCTAACAGCTGTCTCTATTCTGTATTCTCTATTGTATATACAGCTATTGTGTTTAGCGTTATAGAAAAGAAGTTGCAACACAGGATCAGCAGGGTTTATTCACTCTTCGTGGAGTGGCGCTTCAACACGCATATAGTCAACAGGCATATGGTGGACTATATGCCTGTTGAAGCGCCACTTGTGGCGTGAAACGGCCATCACCTTTGAGAACCCCCGTCTTCCCACCCACTCCATGTAAGACCACACGAAGAGTGAATAAACACCGCTGATCCTACGATGTTGCAACTTCATTTCTATAACGCTAACCGGAAGTGATGAACCGCTAACTGGAAGTGTGCACCGGGTTGTTTGAGCGTTCAGCAGGCTGAACGCCGGAGCGCTGGTGATCAGGAAGGGGGCACCCTGAAGCGATCTGCAAACGGCAGCTCTACAGAAACACCGTAGACAGATTGGTGCTGGCACCAAGAATCGTCAGAACCGTGACTGATACAGCTATTGTGTATTCAGCCCACAGCAGTCTCAAGTGTGTGTGTGTAATATATAATAGAGAGAGTGTAAAAAAAGGAAAAACAGCACAAAAAATAGAAAAAAGTGGACTTTATTGCCCAATGGCATGGCCAGGCATTGGGCAATAAAGTCCACTTTTTTGTATTTTTTTGTGCTGTTTTTTAATCTATTGTAAGGAACCATCTGGATTGCTGATTGGGAAAGCTTTGCACATAAATTGAGGTAATTTTTGGTGCTGTTCCAATTTTTCACTATATATGTAATGTACCGTATGTTTGGGTGGAGGCGGATCTAGGGTGGAGGCGGAGCCTGGTTGAGGCTGTGTGGAGTCTCAGGGGGTGGAGACTGGGGGGAGTCTCAGGGCGGCCCCAAAACTTTGGCGGTCAGAGGCCCCGAAATTCCTAGTGGCAGCCCTGGACACACCTCCTGCTTTCTGCTCCTGCATGAAGCTGACATGCTGAAATTCTTGAGGGAGTGTCAGAGCTGAGGAGCAGGTATGATTTTAATTATTTCTAAGAGATCTATAGATCCTAGAACTGCAGTGTATGGCTCTGCTTCATCATGTAGCAGGGTAAGAACTGTACTAAAACGTTCTGTCTCCCCGGAGTTCCCCTTTAAAGCTGATGCAGATTATGTAGCAGTGATTTTGGGTTGAATCGAAATGATGCAAGGGCATCACGATATGTGGGGATAATAGACAGAGTCATTAAAAGAGAAAATCCCCCCAAAATGACCACAGACTTTGTCGGTAAGGGCTCACTCACATCTGCGTTTAAATAGCTGACTGCAATCCAATAAAAAAATCAGGTTGCACTGATGAAACGCTGAGAGAGGAGGTTAAAGAAAAAATGTGAGTAGCAGATCCAGGGAGTGGATTATCAATGGGACTGTTACAGTGTCCTATGATGACTGTGGGAATGTCACAGGATAGAAAGTATAAAAGCTAAGTGAAAAAATGATTCAAGTACTGGTTGGTATTGCTTAGAGGGTAATACACCTGGCCTGTTTAGGGCCAGCCATCATGAAATGGGGGCACCACTCATTTAGGGTGAAAATCTTGCATTGGTAGGTAGGGTTGTACTCTGAGGCAGTCGTGGTGCGTCTACTCTTAAGGACACGTTACACACACAGATATATTGGTCTCAGATCTCTGGTTGCAGTGAAATCATGGACACATTGTTACATTTGTACACTGCCACGAAATAGAACAATGTGTCCATGATTTCACTGCAACCAGAGATCTGAGACCAATATATCTGTGTGTGTAACGTGGCCTTAAGAGTAGAGAGGGAAGTAAGGACCTATATGAGAAAATAGCTTAGATTAGAGGGATATATTAGATAGGAGGTTTAGAAGGGAATTGCTGGGCTCGGACTGACCCTTTCACTAGTCCTCGGTCACTGCACGCTGTGCTAGTGCAGGGCATATAGTGATATTCCGACGTGCGTCGCTATAGTGTTAGCATGGCTCTCATCCACATCTAAGATTTGGTTGCGCCTTGCCTGGGTTCAAGAGGCTAAAGAAAATGCACATGACAGGATAAGGCCTTGTGCCCACGCTGCATATTTGGTGCAGAAATTCGGCATCAAATCTGCATGTCTATCCTGAAGTCAGCAAAGTCTATGAGAATACTGGAGTGACGTGCCAACACTACGTTTTTGCCTTGCATACTTGATGCAGATTTTGGGTACAGAAAGACCTGCAGCCTGTTAATTATTGATCTGCTTTTTTACAGCCCTCCAGTCATTGACTTCATTATATAATATGCAAGGAGAAAAAATGCACCAAGTACTTGCCAAAAATGGACCAAAAATGCAAAGCATTTTGAGTGTGTTTTTTTCTGCAAGAAGATGCGTATTTGGTGCAGAAATCTCTACACCAAATTACAGATTTTTCTGCACCAAATATGCAGAGACCTAAAGGGAAATGAAGAGATACTGAGCATCTGAGGATGGGCTGGGACAGGGGGAAATGGGGGGCAGGATAGGTGAGTGGTGGTGAGTATTAATCTATTTTTTACATTTTATGCTCCATGAACCACAGAGTATAATAAGGAACTTTCAAGTCACAGAGAATAACTTTGATTGAGTTTCCTTGTAAAATGTGGTAAATTTAAATCTTAACAAATTCAATTACCGTATCTCTTGGTATTGCTTTTTTAATGCGCCAGTGAAAAAAAAAATCAAATATACAGTGCTCCAGCCTGAAGGCCCAAATTTAGTCAGTTCTAAGGGGGTTAAAGGGATTGATGCTATCATCAAAATGTTGTTCTTTTATCTTGCTATGGGACCTGGTGCTTAGCAAACTTGCAGATTAAATGAATGGAAGGTGCAGAGCGTGAGTGACTTAGGTGGTAGGCGTGGTTTGGTGTTGGTGGGCATGGCTTGGCATTTCACCGAGGGAATAAACGTTAATTTTTAAATCCACACAACCATGGGGCTGATTATAACAGTAGCGGGGGAGGTGGAGCACAGGGGGCAGCTCCCTGTGTGGCGCCCCCTGGTTAGTGCGCAACAGTAGGGGTACTGCACTCTCAGACGAGTGTGCAGTTATTCCTGTCACAGGGAGGAGTAAGGTTTGCAAGTGGATCCCATCCCAGCACTCCCACACTCGAGCCTAGCCAAATGGTTGGAGCCCAGTCCATAGGGGGAGAGTTAGGGTAGGGTGGAAGTCACACAGTGGAGTTCTAGATTGCACTGAGGAGCGAAGGAGAGGGGAGCCTCCGAACGAGAGAAGGAGACTCCCAGGGAGGGGGCCTAGAGAAGAGGCAGCCCAGGAACAGAAAGAGGGGACCCCAGAGCGGAGCATACATACTTCAGGGGACCCTAGTCCATCTAACGCAGTACCGGCTCCAAGGATATGGTGCAGGGTGTTCAGCCCCTGAGCTGTCTACACCGGTCGTTATGGGTGTGTTCATCAACCCTGACACCCTATCTACAAAGTGCAGCCCTGCCAGGATCGCCCACCAAAGGTCGAGCCCCTTCAGAGAGGAGGGAATCTCACAGCACCCCAACGGGCCTCGTATACAAGAGGGCTGCGCCGGGACAGGTTTTAGCAGCAGAACACGGGATCGTCAAAAGAGAGTATACTACGGGATCCACGGAATGACCTTGCAAATCTCTGTGACTACCCGACCAGCTACCTGATTATAGACTGTTTGTGCTGTAACCTGACCTGCCATCTGAACTGGTTTACAGAGTAAAGTACCCGTGTAGAGTGACAAAGCCTCCATGTGACTGTTCAGCTGCACTGCTCCACAGATCATATCCACATCCAGCACAACCACCATCAGTGCTGGTCTGCCCCGGGGACTCAGCTCCACCTACAGGGAGCTGCTCCATCCAAATTGCAGTACCATCTCCCCCGGAGGTCTGAAGCGGTGCTGGTGCCTATCACCAGAATCTGCAGGTGGCGTCAAGACAAACTTTATTTCCATTCCCTAACCCCCTTTTTAGTTGATCACCAGGGCCACGGGTCTGGGGAGGCCACCAGTGACATCCCAACCACAGCAGGACCCAGATACCTGAGTCCCCACACAACCCTGGGTGATTCACCTGCATGATCCATTATAGCGTGCAGATATCCACTCCACCATACTCACCAACTAGTAAGCTTTAAGTATGCAGACCCCCCTCTTCTTTTATAATGAGAACTCTTTTGGTTTACAGAATAAACTGCCGAGGAACACCCACTAGCTCCCAAGCCACTCCCATTAGCACAAAACACGCCTACCAGTTTATCCGCCGACTTCCGGACGTTCATTCTGCAAGTATGCCTGGTGCTTTTAGTGTACAACCATGGTCAAAGACTATACCTCAAAAAGAAATTCACCATTGATAAGCAGTGTGATCTGGAAGACTGTTATATAGTTTATGGCAGTCAGCAGATCTGTTCTAGAGCTGATTATTCCCCTGAAGATGGTCTCCACTTGTATGGAAATACTTTGCATTTTGCTGATTCATTATTTCCCGTGCTGAGCAGTTGATTGTTTGCTTATAATCTTGTCTATTTTTAGTAATTAATCTTGAAATTTAATTTACAGATAATAGACGATGAAGATACTCAATTCATGAGTAACTGCCCTGTAGCAGTAACAGAAAGCACTCCAAGGAGGAGAACACGGATACAGGTTTTCTGGACTGCGCCCGCTATCGTACTGGGTGTGTAATACTCAAGTGAGTAGAGACACATATGGTAATATGCATGTGTGTAGATAATGCTTCCAGTTTACATACTGTTACAACAAGATAGATGATATGTTCTGAAATTGTGAAATGTTCTTTGTTTCTTACGATCTCTAAAAGTCATTGCTTGTGGTCAACGAATAAAAATCTTAATATACCAGGTGCCTAGGTATTGCCCTCTGATGCAACCAAAATTTTATTTCCTGTTTGCATATCTCACCTTAAGAAATCCATGTGGTTGAAGGCTTTTGTGGATTGTGGCTCAGCGGCAAATCTTATAAATGCCCAGGTGGCAGAAGATCTTGGGATACCATTACTAAGCCTTAATGCTCCCATAAAAGTCACTGCGGTTGATGATACACCTCTCACCTAGGAAGGGTTGGAGTTTGTCACTAAAGATGTGTAACTGATGGTGGGATCATTACATTTTGAATGTAATTTTTTCTTATATAAGATCTATCTTCAGCAGTGATCCTGGGCATGCCATGGTTACGTAAACATAATCCGGTTATTGACTGGCACCTGGGTTATGTTGTGCACTGTAGCCCTGGCTGTCAGGATAAATGTATGTCGCTATCTGTAAACCAGGATAAAGCCACGCCTCCCCGTTTACCTTTTGCAGTTAGAGATTTTGAGGATGTATTTTCTATATCTGAGAAATTACCCCCACAATGATTGCCCTATTGATTTGGTGCCCGATTCTCGTCTCCTCAATTACAGAATACATAATCTTTCTGGTCCAGAACATCAAGCCATGAAAGATTATATAGAAGACAGTCTGCAAAAAGTGTTTATCAGACCGTCCTCCTCACCAGTAGCCACCAGGTTCTTTTTTGTGGATAAGAGAGATGGTGGTCTCATGCCTTGCATTGACTATTGTGAGTTAAATGCTATCACTGTAAGGAACCAGTATTCCATTTATCCCTGATCTTCTACAACCAGCTGTTGGGAGCGTTGGTTCACCAATCTTGATCTCAGAGGGGTATATAACTTCATACTTATAAGAGAAGGAGGTGAGTGGAAAATAGCTTTTAACACACCCGAGGGCCTCTACAAATATCTTGTAATGCCCTTTAGGCTCAGCAATGTGCTGGCTGTCTTTCACAATTTAGTTAACAATATTTTCTGGGATATCAGTGGTTTATATGTGGTTGTTTATGTGAATGACATCCTGATTTATTCATCTGATCTTATGTCACACGCCCAACATGTCCGTAAAGTACTCCAAAGACTTAGAGAGAATTTTTATTTGCTAAACTAGAAAAATGTATCTTCTTAGTAGAAGTAGAAGAGGTACATTTTCTGGGGTATATTTTGTTGGCCAAATGTTTTCACATGTATCTTTCTAAGATTAAGCCCATAAAGGAATGGGTGCAATGTAAGTTACTGAAGGCCCTGCAGCGTTTTCTGGGTTTTCCTAATTACTGTAAATGTATTAAAGATTTTTCCAAGATAGCTAAACCACTCACTGATCTGACTAGGAAGGGGGCAGATGTGGTTAATTGGAAGCCTGAAGCAATCCACGCATTCTCTAAGTTAAAGGATTGCTTTACTCTGACCCAATATTGCTCCTTTCACTGTAGAGGTAGATGCTTCTGAAGTTGGTGTTGGGGTCATGCTATCACAAGGCACTGCATCTCTAACTCAACTTTGTCCGTGTGCCTTCTTTTCCTGAAAAATTTCTTCTACCAAAAAAATTACAATATCGGTAATCAGAAATTGTTGGCAATCAAATGGGCCTTTGAGGAATGGCGCCACTTCCTCGAAGGTGCCAAACATTAGGTCACTGTCTTTACTGGCCACAAAAACCTAACTTATTTGGAGTCAGTGAAAAGGCTCAACTCTAGGCATGATAGGTGGGCCTTGTTCTTTTCTAGGTTTTACTTTGTGATTACTTTCTGTCCTGGTACTAAAAGCAAAAAGCTGATGCTCTTTCTCAAAGTTTTTGTCCCTCACAGTCCGAGGACTCTGATCCTGTGCCAATTTTAGCGACATAAATGCAAACTATTAGGGTACCGTCACACGCGGCAATATTGCTAGGCAATTTCACTTGCAATTTGCTGGTTGCAGTGAAATCATGGACACATTGTTACATTTGTACACAGCAACAAAATAGAACAATGTGTCCATGATTTCACTGCAACTCAGCAAATTGCCAGTGAAATTGCCTAGCAATATTGCTGCGTGTGACGGTACCTTTAGAGAGGGTAGAAAGCACAAAAGGGTCTTATCCTTACAACACTGAGGTCATGAGAAATGTTATTGTCACTGCTCACCTGAGTTAGTTGTGAGACCCACAAACTGGCATGAAGGCGTAGATATGGCTGCTACAGGATCCACACTCCACCCACACAGGGGTGCCAGAACTGAATACAGAGAAGAAAGGTCATGTTTTCTGGATCCGCGCTGCACATACGAAAACTGAGCGGTACTTTGTTGGTTCCCTGAGGAAGGAGCTGGGTTTTAGCTCCGAGGGCATTGGAATTAGAGCCATCATTGCACGTCAACTGTGGTTTCCTCATCTTATTTCACTGTATGTGCAACACAGATTCAGAAAACACTGTCCTTTCTTCTCTGTATTCAATTGTAGCGGAAGGCATGATTAGTTCCTTGGAACTTTTGAAGGAGGTCTGTAGATCCCAAGAGCAGGCCACGAACACAATATTTACTGCACTGGAAGAGTTATGGTCCTGAGGAAAGGTCCTGGATTCCAGCAAGTAAGATCTATACCAAGAATCTGACCAGGAGATTTCACAACCTGTATCCCCATAGGCCTGCTTTTAAGGGTTTCGGAGACCCTCATAAAGGGGGGTACTATCATGTCTCCACCTGGACCTGCTCCTGTAGTTCCTGCCCTGGCCACTAGGCACCACCATATTCTATGAATGGTGCCAGTGATTTGTCCTCATCTGGCCCTGGTCCCTTAATTCCTGCCTCAATCACTAGGCACCACCATGTTCGCCCTACAGATGGCGCTGATGATAAATGCATTGTGCCTCTGCTGGGATTTCCTTCTGCGGCTTCTGCCCCTGTCTCCAGACATCGCCGTGTTCACACTGCGGGTGATGCTGGTGTTGGGGAGAGGTTCCTCCATTGAATTCTGGAGAGCACAGGCTTCGCTCGTCCTCTGGGGTTAGTGTGGCTGGGACCAGTGTGTTTCACAGCTTGATGGTGTTGGTATGTGGGCGGTCCAGATAGGGTCAATGATTCCTGAGCTGCTGCCTATGGAGAAGGGCCACTCTCTATATAAACCCTGGGACATCTCTCACTAGTTTCCTGTTATAATCCTGGTCCCGATTCTGACTTGCTAGTTTCTCTGTGACATTGCTTTGACCTTGGCCTTGATCTTTATCTCTGATTTATCCCTGTGATTTTGTACCTTGCTGTCCTCTCAGTTTTGTCTTGGCTTCCTGACATTTCCATACTATTTTTCTCCCTTGCTTCTTCTCCAGGCTTCACAGTTTGATTACGTTCTTCTCTGGTCTGCTGCTTTTCCTGAATGCAGTAACCTCCTGGGCTCTGTAAATGTCCAGCTCTATGTGCAGGGCTTAATGTTCTCAGAGTTTCTTGGGGTCCTGCCGTATCAGCAGCTCTGCTAGTTGCATTGGACAGTTGTTACACCATGGGCATGAGTCCTTACAACAATATGGTGGGGTCACATTCACAGAAAGCATCCCTCATATGCTGTAAGAACAGGCATACATGAGTGTGTGACAAGTGGTGCCATCACAAACATTACAGCAGGGGGTCACGCAAAGACTATCCCGCAACTTAAAACTGTGCTGCATTCCCTGACATCACCGTTCCTTACACGTGCTGTCTCACGATACCGTTGAGATATATCTGCTACATCTCGTGCAATATCATGGCTTTGATGAGACAGCTAGTGTTAAAAGCGCTGACACCACTGAGGTTCTCAGGTCACACAGCGGCATTCCCTGCTGCTTGATACCCACTGTGTAATCTGGGACAACCTCAGGGAAGTCACAGTTTGTCACACTGCCGGGACCCATTCAATGCCTGCTGCCCCACCACATAGGGGAATTCAGTTACGGATCTTTCCCCCATATGCTGGGACTACTTCAGCATTTATTTGGGTTTTATGATTTTTACGAGGGGGGTTCTAATTATGTTTTGCATTCTTTTTTGGAGGGAACTCAGATGTGTTCCCTCCAATGGGATGCGCCCATCTCTAGCTATAACTTCGTAAAGTGACATTAGTCAGAATTGGAGAAAATGACCTGGTCATGAAGGTGAAAACAGGCTGGGTGGTAAAGGGGTCAATGGATGATATAGAATTTCCCAATGTGTTTTCTGAAAGACAATAGATTTTCCAAAAAAGCCATATATGGTCTCCAGATGTTAAGTAGAAATAGGAATCTATACTAATTTTGCCTCACTTGTCATTTGTTTTCTTTGGGTTACCCAAATTATTAGTCCATGTTTGTACATGCATGCGTTAAAACCTTACAAAAGCACCATCCTCTTTCTTTTGCCTTGAGCAAATGGAAACCACAGTTATTGTACAAGTTAGACAGCTGGATGGCATTTCCCAGGCTGGAGCAGCTGTCTCTATGAGCCTGGTTTATTTCACTAACAGATGTTTAATGCAACTTCACTGATATAGTTAGATATTCAGAGAACAGAGAAGAGAAATAATCAGAATATTCATGATTACTCCTCTTTTAAAATCATAAATCAAAGTGACAAACGACAACATCAAAAGTCCTTTGTTGTTGCAGTTTGGCTGCAATCTGCATAATTTCTTCCACGTGGTTAACGATATGTTTGTATGGACGGTCAGTGAAAAGAAGGTTTGCAATAAATGTAACTGGGACAAATAAAATAGGATTTATCTCTGATTTTGTAGAGAGGGATAAAAATGTTCATTTCCACCTTATCCGTTAAATCTTGCGTCTGAGCCTGTCACCTGGCCAGGTCAAATCTCATGCTTGCTCTGACGAGGGGCAATACCCCAAAACACTGTGCAAATTGAGATTCTGGTTTGGCTTATATCCTTATTCATATGGTAGCGCCCCTTACATGGTCGACATTTACTTTTAGAATTGTTAATTCCAATAGGCGACACTACAGTTGAAGTCCTCTTTGAGGAGGCAATTTGCACTTTAATTTCAGCATTCATCTCTGTTTAAAAGTACCGTATATACTCAAGTATAAGCTGACCCGAGTATGAGCCGAGGCCCCTAATTTTACCCCCAAAACTGGGGAAACCTATTGACTCGAGTATAAGCCTAGGGTGGGAAATGCAGCAGACCGCCATCCTGGTATATAGCCCGCCATCACTGGTACATAACCCCCATCACTAGTATATAGCCTCCATCACTGGTATATAGCCTCATTACTGTATACAGTGCCCCCATCAGTGGTACCGTCTTTACCCGAAAATAAGGCCCCCCCGATAATAAGACCGGGGGGGGGGGAAGGAGGGCCTGCTAATATAAGTCCCCCCCGAAAATAAGACCGGGGGGGAAGGCGCTCCACAATATAAGTCCGCCTGGCAGGTGGGGGGGGGCGAGGGGGCGCTGCGCAATGTATACTACCTTGTCCGGTGGTGTCCCCGCTCCTTTCCTGGTCTTCGGTGCGGTGTCCCGGTCCAGTTTCATGGTGATCGCTGCAGTGCCCGGCCGACTTCCTGGTTCCTCCGTCAATCCCCGCCCAGGTTAGGCCCTGCGCCAATGAGAGCGCAGGACCTGGGACATCAATCACCGCCCAGACGCGGCCAGATGACGTTGGGGCCTCTGATTGGCCCGATGTCATCAAGCCGCGGCGGCTTGATGACGTTGGGCCAATCAGAGGCCCCAACGTCATCTGGCCGCGTCTGAGCGGTGATTGACATCCCAGGTCCTGCGCTCTCATTGGCGCAGGGCCTAACCTGGGCGGGGATTGACGGAGGAACCAGGAAGTCGGCCGGGCACAGCACCGATCAGCATGAAACTGGACCGGACACCGCACCGCAGCCCAGGAAAGGAGCGGGGACACCACCGGACGGCCGAAGGAGCGGGGCATGACAGCACCGGACAAGGTAAGAAGCGATGTGTATGTGTGTGTGTATGTGTGTGTATGTGTGTGTGTGTGTATATGTGTGTGTATGTATGTGTGTGTGTGTGTGTGTGTGTGTGTGCGCGTGTGTGTATGTGTGTGTATGTGTATGTGAGTAGGCTGGGGCTGCCAATATAAGACCCCCCCCGAAAATAAGACAGGGGGCCACTTTTGGCCCCCCAAAAAATATAAGACAGGGTCTTATTTTCGGGGAAACACGGTATCTAGCCCACATCACTGGTATATAGCCCCATTACTGTGTATATTCCCCATCACTGGTATATAGCCCCATTACTGAATATAGTCCCATTACTGTACATAGCACCCCCATCACTGGTATATAGACCACCATCATTGCACACACCCAAATCCCTGGTGCATAACCCCCCATCATTGTATATACCCCCCATCATTTGTATATAGCCCGCCCATCCCTGGTATACAGCACCCCATCATTGCACATACCCCCATCATTGCCCACACCCCCATCACTTGTATATAACCCCCATCCCTGGTATACAGCACCCCCATCATTGCACATACCCCCCTATCATTGCACACCCCATCACTTGTATATAGCCCCTCATTACTGGTATACAGCACCCCCATCATTGTACATACACCCCCATCACTTGTATATAGCCCCCCATCCCTGGTATACAGCGCCCCCATCATTGCACATCACTTGTATATAGCACCACATCCCTTGTATACAGTGAACCTATCATTGTACACCCCCCATCACAGTACACGCCCCCCATGCTACCGCTCATTATAAAATAATAAACCCATCTCACCTATCCGACGATTCTCTCCGCAGGCTCCTTGCATCCTTTCTCTGGTCTTCCTGCTTCTAATCATGTAATCGGGGCTCACAGCGATGACGTCACTGCGGCGCCGGTCACATGACTTTAGAAGCAGGAAGTCGGAGGAAGGATGCACGGAGCCTGTGGAGAGAAGCCTCGGATAGATGAGATTGGTTTATTATTTTATAGTGAGCGGCAGCATGGGGGGCATATACAGCAACAATTTTTGTGCTGAAAAACTCAGCTTATATTCGAGTATATACGGTATATGATTAAAACAATATATATTTTTAAAACATTTTTGTTAATTTTTGGTAATATATATATCTAAAAAGGTATATATTGTTAGACTTAGCGCTAAATCCCTTAGTACAGGTATTAATTATGACGCTTTGGCTTGGTACCACCCTTTATTAGTTTCTCTTTATACACACTCTGAAAAATTCTTTAAAAATTCTTTAAAAACATTTGATCTTATCACACTATCACAATTGAGTTGCTAAACATCCCGAAAAAGGGTTGTACCAAGCCAAAGCGCCATAATTAATACCTGAGCCTAACAATATATACCTTTATAGATATATATTACCAAAAATGGTCATTTATCAAGGGTAACAGATACACGGGAACACTCTTAGGCTAGATTGCCGCAAGTCCAACTTATAATGGGAGCGCCAGGATTCTATAAGTATATGTCATACATATATACGCAATTGCACCCAGGCCCTTGAGCCGGATGGGACCCAAAACTCCTTTTGGCCTATGGAAAAAGACGAATAGTATTAAAAATTTGTAATAATTGGAGGCCCCGTTGGAGCTTTCGCATCGGGGCCCATGATCTTCTAATTATACCAGTGGATCTTACCATTAGTTCTTAGAGAAGAGAATGTCAAAGGATAGAAGGCAGGGCATACAAGACGTCATGTACTTGGATGTAGCAATAGTGAATGCAGAAGTAAGCATCTTCCTCATGCTGTTCCAATTCCATTTCAGCACTATTTCTGTCAATTTCATCGATTTTCAACCCCCCAGCTCTTCTAGGAGGGTCTGCTAGAAAGATGCTCAAGTTCCCCATAGACTTCCATTTTATTGGTTACTCGAATTGAGACCGTTGGAGCGTCAGATGAGCACTCGAGCACTTAAGTGCCACAAGGCTACAATTAATTTTGACCAAATCCCCAACTTCATTTTCGAATTCCAGCCCTGAACTTACAAGAACCCTCTCAATATTGTACCAGTAAAACCAGTGAACATACTGCTATTTGTCACAGCCAAATGTTTAAAATTTAGGTTCATTACAGTGCCTGCTGCTATTTTTTTTCAACTCAGTTCTTATGTTTTCGGGCATAGTTGAGTCACTTGTTTAAATGTCAAATATATGACATTCAGAAACAATTCTTCAATGAAGACCATGTCTGGTAAGTCTGCCTTCACATCACGATTTTGCTTTATCCATGTGTATCCGTGTCAAAACGGATACACACTGATCCGATTTTGCCACCCATGTATCCCTATGGGCAATGGATCGGATGTGTCCCTATTGGCATCCGATTTTAGCACCATCCGTTGCTGTCCGATTTACTCACGGAGCCAAAATTGTAGCCTGCTGCTATTTTGGTCTCCGTCCCTAAAATCGGACACCACGGAACCGTGGTGGTCCGTTGGAATTTACCATGGGAGCCTATGGACATCGGATCCGTGTCAACATCGAATCTGATGTCGGGTCCGTTGGTATGTATTGAGCATGCCCAGAAGCATTGCTCAGTACATAACCCTGTCTCTCCCTGTTCTCCCTGCTCCTCCCTCCTCCATCTCCTCTCCCCTCCTCTTTCCTCCGGTATGTTAAAAATAATAAATCTCCTCATGGTGGATACTTCACCTGTCCAGCACCTCCAGGTATGTGACCATTTCCATCTGGGCTGCAGGACCTGTTATTACGTCACCGAGCCGATCAGCTGACGTGTGAGCTGATTGGCTCGGTAATGTGACAAGAGGTCCTGCAGCCAGATGGTCGCATCTCCGAAGTATCCTCCGTGAGGAGATTTATTATTTTTAACATACCAGAGGAAAAAGGAGGGGAGAGAAGAGGGGGAGAGGAGATGGAGGAGGGAGGAGCAGGGAGAACAGGGAGAGACAGAGGGACCACAGGATACATACAGATCCTGCATAAAATCGGAAACGGATGGCTATTTGCCATCTGATTGCAGGGATCTGTTTGGATCCATGGCTGTCCAGGGGATCCTGCAAAAACAAGGATTCCCACGGACGGCATAAAATCATGATGTGAAGGCAGCCTAAGACTGGAGAGTCCTAATTTCTTGGGGTAGAGCATTCCAGAGAATTGGTGCAGCTCAGGAGAAGTCTTGGAGCCGGGTCTGGGAGGTTCGGATTAGCGCAGATGGTAGTCGAAGGTTATTTGTAGAACATAGAGAACGGGTGGGGTAATAGACAGAGATGAGGGAGGAGATGTAGGGAGGTGCTGCACTGTGAAGAGCATTATGGGTGAGAACAAGCAATTTGAATGCGATCCTATAGTGTATAGGCAGCCAATGAAATGATTGCCACAGAGCAGAGGCATCTGAGTAACGATTGGCCAGATAGCTGATCCTGGCTGCTGCATTAAGGATGGACTGGAGAGGGGAAAGTCTAGAGAGTATTTTCCAATTAATAGAGAATTGCAGTAGTCAAGGCAGGAATGGATTAGGGCCATGGCGAGGGTTTTTGTTGTTTCCATGGTGAGAAAGGGGTGGACTCTAGAGATGTTCTTCAGGTGCAAGCGACAAGAGTAGATGAGAGATTGTGTATAGGAGGTGAAGGAGAGATTGGTTTCAAACATAATACCCAGACAGCGAGCTTGCTGCCTGGGTGTTATAATGGTGCTGCACACTGAGAGGTAGATGCTAGATTTAGGGAGGTTAGTGGAGGGCGGGAGCAAAAGAAGTTCAGTTTTGGAAAGATTGAGTTTTAGGTAGAGAGCAGACATGATGTTCGAGACTGTAGCTAGACAGTCATTGGTGTTCTTTAATACTGCAGGGGTAAGGTCAGGGACTGAAGTGTATAGTTGTGTGTCATCAGCATAGAGATCATACTGGAAGCCTAATCTGCTGATGGTCTGTCCAATCGGGACTGTGCAGAGAGAGAAGAGGGTCAAGAACTGAACCGAGAGTGACCCCAATAGTGAGAGGAAGAGGAGAGGAAGTGGAGCGAGCGAATTATACACTGAAAGAGCGGTCAGAAAGATAGAATGAGAACCAGGAGAGAGTGGTGTCCTTTATACCTAAGGAGTGCAACATAGAGAGTAGGAGATGGTGGTCGACTGTGTCAAAAGCTGCAGAGGGTTCAAGAAGAATAAGCAGAGTGGTCACCATTACGTTTTCAGAAGGTCATTGGTCGCTTTGATGAGGGCAGTTTAGTGTTGGGTCGGAAACCAGATTGCAATGGATCTAGAAGAGAGTGGGTGGTGAGGCAATGGGTGTAGACCAAGTGCTCCAAGGGTTTAGAGATGAAGGGGAGATTGGAGACTAGTCTGTAGTTATTTGTGCAGGATGGGTCAAGAGAAGATTTCTTTAATAATGGAGTAATGATAGAGTGTTTGAAGGAGGAGGGGAAGATGCCAGAAGAGAGGGAGAAAATGAAGATTTTGGTTAGGTGAGTAGTGACGACCGGAGAGAGGGACTGGAGTAGGAGTGAGGGAATGGGTCAGTGGTGCATGTACTGGGACGAGAGGAAGAGAAAAGCCTGGAGACTTCTTCTATGACTGGGTCGAATATGAAGACTGTGCCGGAGAAAATGTGGGAAAGAATGGGAGTAGCAGCGCTTGGAGGCCGGGAGCTGATTTTCTGATGGATGTTGTCTATTTTCTCCATAAAGTAAGAAGTCAGATCATCAACATAGAGGTCAGTGATAGGGGCCTGCACTTTAGGACTGAGAAGAGAGTGAAAGGTGGCAAAGAGTTTTTTTGGATTATTGGATAGTGAGGAGATTAAGGTGGTGAAGTAGGTTTGTTTTTGGCAAGGTGAAGGGCAGAGTTGTGGGTTTTTAACATGAATTTAAAAGGCAGTGGAATGGAGAGTTACATGCATAATAGAATGGGATATGTGTGTTTTGGAGTATTGTCATGCTGGAAAGTGCATGTCTCCTAAGGACATGGTGTAATGGTTGTATCTTCTCTTTAAATATAGAGCAGTACATCTGTGAATTCATGATACTATCAATAAAATTTAGCTCCTCAACACCAGCTGCACATAAGAACCATGCCACCACCATGCCACCACCATGTACTGTTAGCCAAAAGGGGAACACGGCAAGAGGAAAATGTGCTGTTTACCAATACTGCCTCTGCTTCCTCAGGCAATCCTCAATGTGGCTGGCTTCCACTTGCAAACCACCATGTATTTTTCTTTGTACTCCTTACCTTTGCAACGTTGTATAGTTTTGAAGCCATCAGTTCCAAGAAAATGTGTCTTGTCCTCATCACCCCAATGTATAGAGTCCCGGTAGTCTACATATTTTTCAACATGAACCCTGGCAAATTGGGTGGGCATTGGGTGGGCATTTTTGTGTGTGGGCACTGGGAGTGGCTTTCTTCCTGGACAACACCCATTCCTTTCTCTGTAGTGTGCACTGCATTGTATCACGGAAACACTCAACCTGGTTTGGCTTTCTACTTCTTAAGCTAACTACTGTGCACTTGCATGTCAATTTTCTTCAATATTTCCCATCAGAGGATACTCCTGTTTAGGTGTTAACTCCCGTAGTTGACCTGGATGTGAGATAGTTTCAGTTTCATTTTTGTTACACTTTTGTATCACTTTTCCTACAGTATCCTCACTTATAAATAAAGCTGTGTTTATCTTTTTTGTAGCGTTCACCTTTCTTATGTAAAAAAAAAAAACTGTTTCTGTCTCAGGTCTTGCCACGTTTCTCTTCTATATGGTGCCATTGTTGATAGCATAAAATGGAAAGAGGTTTTATTTGTTAAGCAACGCCCTCTTATAGCCACCTGTCTGCTGGACTTCTGATCAATGAATAATTAGGCTTTCATGTGGTTGAATTCTTTTTCATTAAAATGTTGTAGTCCAAAATCTGTTGAGAAAATTAAGACCCAGTTACACGGGGCAACATCTCCGGCAACTGGGGGTCGTGGCCAAGTTGCAGCGACATCGCCGGAGAGTTGCCCTGTATAACAGGGTGATTTCAACGGCGATAGTTGCTTCAGCAACATCACCTGGTTTCCCAACAATGTTGTGAAACCAAGCGATGTTGCTCAGGTGATCTGCCTGCATCGCCGGTCTGACGCGGCAACAGCGATGTTGTCGGCAACTTTCCCAATAGACTCCCATGTCTTGAGTTTAACCCTGGCAGCGATAGTTGCTAGCAACATTGCTGATGAGTTGCCGGCGATGTCTCCTCGTCTGAGAGCGGCCAAAAACGTACGCGCTCCCGAGAGTTGCTGGCGATGTTGCCCCATGTAACGGGGCCTTTAGTCTTTACTGATTCCAAAATAAAAAATTTTGTTTGCCATGTATGGCCCACATTTGTGGAACTATATTCTAGTATGATATCCCATAGAAAATGTTAAAGCTAATGATTGCCTAACAGATCTGTTAAGATATACTCATTTATGCTGAGCACTATACTTTAGAGATCTTATGGGTCACCTTTTACAACTTAAAGGGATCCAGTCACCTCCAAAACGCCTCCTAAACTATCAAAACATGTCATCTGCACCATCCCATCACTAATCTCACACTCCTTTTGTCTCCTAAAAGCATCCTGTGAAAGTGCATAAAAATGTTTTAATTCTCACTCATTAGTGATTATAATTAGCAGTGACTATATTCTTTAGCCCTTAGAGCATGTTGTTTTGCAGGCCCAGGATCCACCCTCACTCTGTCTGTGCTGCTGTGATGTGCAGCTGAAGGCAGGACAAATGATTTGCATTCTGTGAGTGACAGAGAGGGGTGGAGAGCCTGCACAAGCAGAGCAAACAGAGAGAGGCTGTATCCTCGGGGCTGCAAAACAACACACCCTAAGGGCTAAAGAATATAGCCCTTGCTAATTATAATCCCTAATGAGTAAGTGTTAAAACGCTTTTATGCACTTTCACAGGATGCTTTTAGGAGGCAAAAGGAGTGGGAGATTAGTAATATAATGCTGAAGGGACATGTATTGGTAATTTAGGAGGCGTTCTGGAGGTGACAGGATCCCTTTAAAGGGAATCTGTCAGGTCGAAAATCCATATTTTACTGATATAATTTTCTAATTCCTCTGGTGAAACTCTTTCTATCCTTGTATTTCTTTTATTTATATTCCCCCTCTAACCTCTGTAAACTGCAAATATAGAGATTTATTCCATCTGTCAATCATAGTGAGTGATCACTTAGGGGTACTTCACACACAAACTGTCCAGCGATCCAACCTGGCCGGGATCGCTGGAAAGTCTCTCTGGAGTCGCTGGTAAGCTGTCAAACAGGCAGACTCACCAGCGACTGTCCAGCTACTCAGCAGCCGGATACCTGCATCCTCCCGCTTAGAGCAGCCTGTAAGCAGGAAGATGCTGGTAACTATGATAAACACCGGGTAACTAAGCAGCGAGCGCTGCCTAGTTACCCAGCATTTGTCATAGTTACCAGCCTGTGAGGTCGCTGGTTCGCTCATCTCTTGCGGACACACGCGCGGATGCGGGCTGACCAGTGGGAGATCAAGGACCAAAAAATGGTCCTGAGCGACGTGCAGACACCAGCGACTTCACAGCAGGGGCCAGGTCGCTTGTGCGTGTCACACGCTGTGACATCGCTGGAGAGGTCGCTGTGACGTCACAAAACCTGTGACGTTGCAGCAACATCGCTAGTGATGTTGCAGTGTGTGAAGTTACCTTTAGTTTTCTTCTGCCTACTCCGCAGGGAATGAATATTCATGTAGTGATGTCACTGCCCTGCACACAAGAAAGGTTCAGTAGAAATCACTCACCTGGTGCTGTATCCTCCTGTTTGTTCTCCTTTTATGCAGCAAAACCAGTGTTCAAATAAACACATAGAATCTCTGACAGAGAGCAGGGCTTTTGTTCAGGTCAACAGATGGAGGACATTGCATTATCTTATAGCTGATACAGTGTTGGCCAAAACTATTGACACCCCTGCAATTCTGTCAGATAATACTCAGTTTCTTCCTGAAAATGATTGCAATCACAAATTCTTTGGTATTATTATCTTCATTTAATTTGTCTTCAATGAAAAAACACAAATTTTCACACAAAACTCCAAAAATGGGCCGGACAAAAGTATTAGCACCCTCAGCCTAATACTTGGTTGCACAACCTTTAGCCAAAATAACTGCGATCAACCGCTTCTGATAACCATCAATGAGTTTCTTACAATGCTCTGCTGGAATTTTAGACCATTCTTCTTTGGCAAACTGCTCCAGGTCCCTGATATTTGAAGGGTGCCTTCTCCAAACTGCCATTTTTAGATCTCTCCACAGGTGTTCTATGGGATTCAGGTCTGGACTCATTGCTGGCCACCTTAGAAGTCTCCAGTGCTTTCTCTCAAACTATTTTCTAGTGCTTTTTGAAGTGTGTTTTAGGTCATTGTCCTGCTGGAAGACCCATAACTTCTGAGGGAGACCCAGCTTTCACACACTGGGCCCTACATTATGCTGCAAAATTTGATGGTAGTCTTCAGACTTCATAATGCCATGCACATGGTCAAGCAGACCAGTGCCAGAGGCAGCAAAGCAACCCCAAAACATCAGGGAACCTCCGCCATGTTTGACTGTAGGAGCGGTGTTCTTTTCTTTTAATGCCTCTTTTTTTCTCCTGTAAACTCTATGTTGATGCCTTTGCCCAAAAAGAGAGAACATTCTTCCAAAACGTTTTAGGCTTTCTTAGGTAAGTTTTGGCAAACTCCAGCCTGGCTTTTTTATGTCTCGGGGTAAGAAGTGGGGTCTTCCTGGGTATCCTACCATACAGTCCCTTTTTATTCAGACGCTGACGGATAGTACGGGTTGACACTGTTGTACCCTCGGACTGCAGGGCAGCTTGAACTTGTTTGGATGTTAGTCGAGGTTCTTTATCCACCATCCGCACAACCTTGCATTGAAATCTCTTGTCAATGTTTCTTTTCCGTCCACATCTAGGGAGGTTAGCCACAGTGCCATGGGCTTTAAACTTCTTGATGACACTGCGCACGGTAGACACAGGAACATTCAGGTCCTTGGAGATGGACTTGTAGCCTTAAGATTGCTCATGCCTCCTCACAATTTAGTTTCTCAAGTCCTCAGACAGTTCTTTGGTCTTCTTTCTTTGCTCCATGCTCAATGTGGTACACACAAGGACACAGGACAGAGGTTGAGTCAACTTTAATCCATGTCAACTGGCTGCAAGTGTGATTTAGTTATTGCCAACACCTGTTAGGTGCCACAGGTAAGTTACAGGTGCTGTTAATTACACAAATTAGAGAAGCATCACATGATTTTTCTAACAGTGCCAATACTTTTGTCCACCCCCTTTTTTATGTTTGGTGGAATTAGATCCAATTTGGCTTTAGGACAATTCTTTTTGTGTTTTTTCATTGAAGACAAATTAAATGAAGATAATAATACCAAAGAATTTGTGATTGCAATCATTTTCAGGAAGAAACTGAGTATTATCTGACAGAATTGCAGGGGTGTCAATACTTTTGGCCAACACTGTAGCTAGGCTATGTATGTGTGCAGTATCTTCTACTCCTCCTCCTCAGAGGCACCACAAGAAAATGAAAATGAAACACAGAGCATGAGGGGAGGTAAGGAATAGTTTGCCTGAGAATGATTAAATAATAAATGAACATTTACATACTGCGAACTATACTGCAAAAGTAATGGATTGGACTAGTAAACGTCTGCCTGCTGGGTGTGAAAGTACTTATAGCAAGAGAACTACAAATGGTACATTTAAATGATTTTTACATATTCTGAAAAGGCTGCCCAGGCACTATTCAAGGGTATTATTTGCATCCTACTGAAAAATGACCTGACAGAGTCCCTTTAAGGTAGCTGCAACCAGCCATATATTCTTCCTGCAAGTGAGCATTCAAATGAAAGTGGCTTTCTAATCTCTAATCATAAGTAGGTTGACCCTTCATGTAGGCATATATCTTCATTAGACAACTGTTCTACGATGCTTTTCATTAGCTTTCAATAGAAATTATCCTTTGCTGAAAAGAACATTGTATATTAACTAGCTGAACTCATATTCCTTCCCCCCATAAGGTCTTGTTTATGACACATAATTACCATCATTTCAAGATATTTAAGTTGATGACATAACACTTTACATTAATTCTGGAAACAGACTAAAAATTATACTAATTAACAGCACATCAAATGATTATGTTATGAAGCTGAATGGCGTACTTGCTGGGGAATGGTTCTAAATTTAAAGAAAGAACATGTCGCACCCCATAATTATGCTGAATGCAATCATCTAAGGTATAAAGAAATATTACTGCCTGGTATGGGGAATCAAAACATCTTTTCAAAATCATTCTTAGAAAATTTAATTATCATAAAATTACCGTACTTTTCAGCAAAAATTTCTTCGAACGTTTTAAGCGCCATGAATTCATGGAATAGATTAAGACTCATTACGAAGGGGAACGGCATAACATGGGAAGAAGAGATGAGCGGACCAAGCACAATTTAGATTTGTTCGCAAGGATATTCCGGGGAGATTTGATTCTCAGAGACGTTATTCTCCACAAATTTAATGTTAGTTATTATGCTCTGGGGTCTTTCAAAAATCCAGAGTATAACAAAAGTAAGACTTAAACAATAATGAAACCCTTAGGCTGGCTTCACACCACGGTAAGGTCCGGTCCGGGGCTGTCCGGTGTAAACCAGACAGCCCCGGACCGGATCAGCACACAGATCCGGAAAGCCAAATGTGCCCTCCGGTCCTGTGTGCTGTAATTGCAGCCGCTGCTGCTGATTTTTCTAGAACCATGCTAGCCGCGGTCCTGAAACAACAGTGGCATGCAGCCGTCGGTATCCGGTTCCCGGATTCGCCCGGACCGTGGCAATCTGGCCCCATACGCTCCCATGTTAGGGAGAACCGGATTGCCCCGGATCCGGGAGAATCCGGGAAAATCCGGGATCTGGCTTTTTGGGGTGATTTTTCTCCCCGGACACAAAAACGTTGCAAGCAACATTTTTGTGTCCGGTGAGAATAATCCGAATTCTCCCGGATTCCACCGCAGAGATGAAACCAGATGGCAGAGAGCTGCCATCTGGCTCCATAGGCTACTATGGGGCCAAAAACCGGTCCGGGGCTGTCTGGTGTACACCCGGACCAGACCTTACCGTGGTGTGAAGCCAGCCTTACAATGACCTTATTGTTCACCTCTTTGACACGTTCGCTCCTCAACAATCACCCACCAGGTCCTCGCTGCACCTTCTGATTACTGTATATTGTGCTGAAATCCCTGTGGCACTCACATTAAACTGGTACTTCAAGCTCCGATGAGGCCTGGGATGACTGTTGAAATTTTTAGAAAGGTTTGCCAGCTTTTAATCTTTATATCCATTTAACAGATTAGTCATAGCACATAAAATGTATAATAACTAACATTTTCCATAAGTCTACATTATGTAAGTATCATTATTGAAGCACCCCTTTTCTATAGACTAGTTCCGAAGTTACTTTGAGTGGTCTATATGTCATAAATAGTGATGAGCAAGTGGCGTAATATTCACAATCACTATACTCGTACCGTGTACTTTTTAATACTTGCATATTCGTCCGAATAGGGAGTCTTATGTTAGTTAATTAGTGATAGGCTCCGCCCACCCACATCCGGACATAAAACAAGTCTTTCCAGGTCACGGCGGGAGGGTGGAGGCTTTTTTACGTTTCTACTGCTAAAAACACCTTGCTGTGTTTGCTAAGGTATTAGGTTGTGCACATCATGTTGCATTTGTGGAGCCCTGTGGGTGCTGAAAAAGCAGAAACCCTTAGGTTAAGTGCATAATGGATATTAGTCAATACATCTGCCAGCAAAGTGAATAAGATTTTCAATTTGCTGTTCAGACCCTGCGTTTTTTTAATGCTGAGTTAGTGGTGCAGAAAGCGCATCCAGAAAATAATGAGCGTCCATTTGTGTTCCGTTTTTCTGCACCACTATCATCCAATCACTTATCCTCCTCGCAATCCCACGGTGATCCCAGGTGATGTCTTCCATCCAGGCACTGGCAGGACCTGCCTGTGAGTAGTACGGTACTTCCAGGACCTATCCATGTGACTTAGTCACATGGGACACAGATCCTGTAAGTAGTGTTGAGCCGCCACCCTAGTGTTCTAGTACGATTTGATTCGTTGAATGGGAGGTGTGTTCGTCGAATGTTCGTCGAATGTCCGTCGAGCACCCTCGAACACACTAAAACACTAGGGTGGTGGTCAATTTCAGTTCCCCAATGTATATACATACATTGCGGAACTGAAATGAAGTAAAATCAAGGGTTAAAAAAAAAATCGATATTCACCTCTGTAATCCATCCAGCAACGCTTCTAGAACTGCCTACTGTCGGAAATGTGATTGCGATAACTCGTCATGTGACCGGAAACCGCTGCCGAGATTATGACGCCACCACAGGTCCTACAGGTCCTCACTAGTAGTGAATAGTAGTGAGGACCTGCGGTCACATGACGAGTTATCGCGATAACTTGTCATGCGACCGGAAACCGCTGCCGGGTTATGACGTCACCGCAGGTCCTACAGATCCTCACTACTATTCACTACTAGTGAGGGCCTGTAGGACCTGCGGTGACGTCATAATCTCGGCAGCGGTTTACAGTCAAATGACGAGTTATCGCGAGAACTCGTCATTTCACCGGAAAACGCTGCCGAGATCACATCTCCGACAGGTAGACAGTGCTGGAAGCGTCGCTGGGTGGATTAGAGAGATGAGTATCAATTTTTTTTATTTTTAACCCTTGATTTAACTTAATTTCAGTTTCGGCAATGTATGTATATACCTTGCGGAACTGAAATCGAACTGAAATCGAACATGACCTCGAACTGCCGAATTTAGAGCAACTTGTTCTAATTTGACGAACGACTCGAACATCGCCAAAAACAGCTTGAATTTGAGACTGGCGAACAATTCGTGTTGAACACCGCTCATCTCTACCTGTAAGTACTCTCCTACTCACAGACAGGTCCTGCTCATTCCCGGAAGGAAAATATCACCAGGACTCGCCGAGGGATTGCAGGGAGGGTATGTATGTGTGTATCTCTGTCTATCTGTCTGTGCCCCCCAAAGATTGAACAAAAAGCACAAGGGGATGATGCATTTATGATGCTTTTTTGCAAAAGGAGGATTTGTTTTTGGTGCAAAACTGCACCAAAAATGGATCAAACTAAAAACAGATCACAAACGCTTTGTCTGAACTTAGCCTTACACCTCTTATGGTACCTTTACATGCCGCCACAGGAAGGGAGAAACCGCCAGGCATCGGACACAATTGTGCCTGTTGCCATGAAATCACTACGAATTGGCGGCGTGTAATTCAGGGAGTTCCTTCCCGTGTCTTGCAGTTCCTTCGGATACCTGTTTCTGAGCCGTGCTCAAAAACAGGAAGGAACAATTCCTATGGTGGCGACATGTAATCGGGGCACAGGCACGGTATTTAAAGAGCTATCCATTCACACTCCACAATTGCAATGGCGTCATGTATTAGCCAGCCTTCCTGCACAGGCTGGTCAATCATGATGCTATTGCGTTGTCCAATCAACGCTTGTGCATCACGTAATACACAACTCTGTCATGCCTATGTACTTACGGCGCGAAAGATGTACGCCCATATTCCTTTGTGGTAGCGGCGTGTAAACCAGGGAAGGTACTCCACAGGAGGTAACCCGCGGCACCCGTCGGCACTTCCAGGGAACATAAATACCTTCAGTAGAGCACGTTGTGGCGGCGTGTATATGCGGCATCGGCATCCACCGTTAAAAATGCGCGCATGCACGTGCGGTGCTTACCGGTTGCTGCACTCTGTGGCGGCGTGTAAAGGTACCCTTAAGGTACCTTTACACGCCGCCACTGTGGCTAGCAACAGGTATCCACCGCATGTGCACGTGCACGTTTTTATCGGTGGATACCGATCGCTGATGCCGCATATACACGCCGCCATTACGTTCTCCACTGAAGGTATCTTTGTTCCCCGGAAGTGCCGACAGGTGCAGCGGCTAACTTCCTGTTGAATACCTTCACTGCTTTACACGCCGCTACCATAAAGGAATATGGGCGTACATATTTCGCGCCGTAAGTACATAGGCGTGACAGAGTTGTGTATTCCGTGATGCACAAGCGTTGATTGGACAACGCAATAGCGTCCTGATTGGCCAGCTTGCACAGGAAGGCTGGCTAATACATGACGCCATTGCAATTGAGGACTGTGAATGGATAGCTCTTTAAATATGGCGCCCTGTGAAGGGACAGCCAATGGTTACACAGTAGCCCCCACCAATGATCGCTGATGGGGCGTGGTATCCATGACGCTATGGCACGCCCCTGGGAGTTCACTAGGCGACGCAACATCCATGCCTGTGCCCCGTTTAGACGCCACTACCATGGCAATTGTGCCTTTGTGTTGCCTTCGGTTTTTGAGCACGGCTCAGCAACAGGTATCTGAAGGAACTGCAAGACACGGAAGGAACTTCCTGAATTACAAGCCGCCATTTCGTAGTGATTTCATGGCAACAGGCACAATTGTGTCCGATGCCCGGCAGTTTCTCCCTTCTGAGTCAACTGCAGGACACCGGGAGGAACTGCCCTATTTACACGCCGCCATTTCGTAGCAATTTCATGACAGCAGGCACAATTATCCCCATTGCCAGGCAGTTGCTACCTTTCAGTGGTGGCGTGTAAAGGGGCCTTTAAGGAATTTATCTAGGAGTATAATGGTCTTTTGGGACCCAGAGGTGGTTCAAAAAAGGTTATAATACTGTAACATGAAAATTAAAAATTACGGTAAGTTTTTTCTATCAGAATATTAAACTGGAGAAAATCTTTTTGAGTTAGATCTTATACTTGTATCTGAGTAATGTTTGGCTGCTGAATCCAAAAGTGACCCTAGTTGTTCTCTATCACAATAACTCTTTGAGCAACAGGATAGCTTTCCTTTGTCATCAAAACATACAAAATGTACATACAGTGGAAATAATCTGAATATATTTTATTTGAAGCTATTTTGGTCAAACAAATGATGTATTCTTACTGTAAGTCAATCTTGCCTGAAGCTCCATCAATATATATCAGCCATTATATGTAAATTTCATCTAACCCAATACAGTCCCTCCGTGACCTTCAAATCTTGGTGGAATCCTTCACCTTGCTCATCACTGGCTGCAACAAGGTTTTCCGGGACGTTAACAAGATGACTATGAAGAAAAGACACCTTGATGCATATGTCGCAACCAAGCAATTTGTAACTCTCCAAGAGTTTTCTCACAGTCTCCGTGTAATTGTTTTCTCATGCATTTCCAAGAAAGTACCGTACTTGACAAGGTCTTTAAATGATGACCAAGTATTCTTTTGTAGTTCTGACAATGTCCTGATGAAATATTCATATTTTATGAGCTGCTGATTCTGTGGAGGTACTTGAAATAGTCTCCTTTAGATGGCAAAGCTTGAATGAATTGCTTCATGAGACATAGGGTACCTTTACACGTCGCAACATTGCATGCAATTTCACTTGCAACTTACTGGTTGCAGTGAAATTATGGACACATTGTTACATTTGTACACGACAACAAAATGGAACAATGTGTCCATGATTTCACTGCAACCAGTAAGTTGCAAGTGAAATTGCATGCAATGTTGTGACGTGTAACGGTACCCTTATGGCCACTTTACACGTCCCGATATCAGACTCCAACTCCGATAAAAAGTCACGTGGGTCGTGCGTTGGCCCCGATATCATTCATGCGTTGTATGGTGTAAATGTCCAATACGATGCAAGAACGATGCCAAAACAATATCGGGGAAGAAATGAGCCTGCTCTCCAACGGCCCGATATTGGTTGGACGATGTGGCCGGATCGTGCTGTGTGACAGCCCAACAACGATTTGGAGTACAACTTCCCCTATTCTCTCCCGTGTTAAATGGTCGTTCCTGGGTCGGCCGTACAAGGGGGCGTACACATCGCAGTTGTGTTGCCTGCCGATATCGCGCTGTGTAACATCTCCTCTGCAATCTTGTAATTCTGCCCAAAAAATGCGCTCTCCCGCGTCGTTGTATCCAACATCGGACCGATGTTGGGACGTGTAAAGTGGCCATTAAGGCCATGTTACACACACAGATATCTGTTCAGATGTTGGTCACAGATCTCTGGTTGCAGTGAAATCATGGACACATTATTACATTTGTACATAGCCACAAAATGGAACAATGTGTCCATGATTTCACTGCAACCAGAGATCTGTGACCAATATCTGAACAGATATCTGTGTGTGTAACTTGGCCTTTAGTGTCATGTGTAGTCATGAGAATATAATGTATTTTCTGTCAACAAGTGGCTCATGCAGAATGCTTGGATCACCGGGTTTGGGGTCAAATTTTGGAAGCCAATTCCTCTCCACCCAATGCTTCTCATGAGCCCTTTTGCACAAAAATCAAGAATACTTTGTATATCTGAGTTGCTGACTAAGGCCCCTTTCACACTGGCATTTTTTTTAAATGCGGCAGATCCAGCAGATTTACCGCATCTGCCCCCTAACGGCCGCACTTGTGGCACACTTGCGGTAAGCCCCATGCATTGTCTATGGGACTTGTAGTCGGGTGCGGCAAGTGCGGTTCTGATGGTTGCAGCAGATGCGGTACTTGCGGCGGCGAAAAAAAATGCAGCTGACAATGCATGGAGCTTGCAGCAAGTGTGCCGCAAGTGCGGACGTTAAGCGGCAGATGCGGTAAATCTACCGGATCTGCCGCATTTTCAAAAAAACACCAGTGTGAAAGAGGACAAGCATACCATTTTAAGGTCAACATAGATGATACAATTGTGTTGTGATATTGAAACAACTCAATGACTCTCTTTATGCCTATATATTCTTCACAAAAAGAAACTGATAAGCAAATTGGGACTGCACCAAATAAATTGACATTGTGGAAGAGGACACACTTTAAAGGGACTCTGTCAGGTCATTTTTCAGCATAATACTAATAGTACCCTTGAATAGTGCCTGGGCAGCCCTTTCAGAATATGTAAAAATCATTACTGTACCCTTTGTAGATCTCTTGCTATAAGTACCTTCACACCCAGCAGGCAGCTGATTCACTAGTCCAGTCCATTATTTTTATTACTAGTCTGCAGTATGTACATGTTCAATTATTATTTATTCTTTCCCAAGCTGGCACTTTCCCCTGTGCTCTGCCTCACTACTAGTTTAATTTTTATTTCGGCTGTCTTGCATGGTGGTTTTGATGGGACTAGGGAGGGAGGGAAAGATGGCAGGCATATATCAGATAGCTCATCCAATTAAAGGCCCAGTTACACGGTACGAGATCGTGAGCAATATCGCTCAAACGTCACGGGTTTGGAGTCATTCAAACGACATCGTTATGACGTCGTTGCGTCTTACATCGATATACAACTACGATAAATCGTTGGATCGTTGATCGTAGATTTGAGATCATGTTCTCAAATCAGACGATCAATGATCAGCCAAGCTGATGCATCGTTGTGTGTGACACCGCCATAACGATGTCGTTCACGACATCGCCTATTGACAGCAGTCAATAAGTATCATTCACTGGGTTGTACGAACGATAGCTGCTTGCTACATCATTGGTGCATCATCCACGATATCTAGACATGTCACCAACGATGTCAAAAAGATGTCCTAACGACCGTGTCCATGTGAGATTGCTGGTGATATCGTTACAAAATTGAAGCGTCTAATGGTACCTATAGGCAATCTCCTCCATTTGTTGCAGTGAGCAAAAGATGTGCTGTCTGTGAGAGATTCTGTGTGTTTATTTCAACATATGTTTTGTTGCATACAAAGAAACAGAGACAGGAGGATACAAACCCTCCTTCCCCATGTGAAAGATTTGAACTGCCGTGATTGTAAGCAGAGGAGAACAGTTCTGCCATTACATGAATATTCATTCCTTGGGGAGTGTGCAGCAGAGAACTAAGTGATCACTCACTGTTATTGATAGATGGAATTCATGTCTTTATTTGCAGTTTATAGGGGGAGATGTAATAAAAGAAATACATGAATAGAAAAAAAGCTTCACTAGAGGAACTAGAAAATGATAGCAGTTACATATGGATTTTTGACCTGACAGATTCCCATTAAGCTCCGCTTTGAACTATTGATACATTTTGCCATTCATTTGAGTTATAGATTGGAATTCTCAATTCCTCAATTAAACTGTTTATTGTGTGTTATGGCAATATACAAACCACTGTCAGTTTAATAAAGTATTGCAGAAATGCACTTTCTGTGGATCGAAAGTAGGATACGTTTGCACCTTTTTCAAGCCAGTAGTCCACAGTGTTGATGCTAGAGTTCTGAAACCTTTTTTTCGATAGTCCCAAATCTTATGCCAAATCATTCAGGTCATCATGTTCAAGTCCCTTAAGGACTGAGACATCTTCAATTTTAAAATCTTCATCATTGCTGTTACTTTGTACTGCACTATACAGACATACAGGGCTGCTTAGGCACTTACAATGAGAAACAGCAGGGACAGGGGACAGAAATTATTTAATGAATGGAAATAAGTGTGTTAATAAAAAAAAAAAATGATCCTATCCCAGTGTGTAAAGACTGGAATACCTTTCACTATATAGAATGGCTGTTATAAGTGTAAACACTCACACACAGGTAAAGGAAAACATAGATACCTATTATAAGGAGACTCCGCACCCGCACTCAACTGTCCCTGTGCAGAATGGAAAGACCCTAGCGGCACAACCCAAAACGCCACCTTGGCCCTGACTCCTTAAAAGGCTATCAAGGGGTTTCTAATACCTATTGAAGGACCAGAGGGGAGGCCACAACATACTGCCAACAATGGGAGAGGATGGCGTGCAGGAAGATACAAAAAACCAGAGTGAGAAAATTAAAGCACATTCATATAAGGTAAAGAGGGAAAGCTATAGAGATCTACAAATAATCGGATTAAAGGGAACCGGTCACCTCGATCTACCCCCCTAACCTATCACTAGCTGTCCCTACACCTTCCTAGCTGCTCCCTAACCATCCCTCTCTGCTGTAAATCCACCCTATAAAGATTAAGAAAAATGACTTATAACCACTGGAGGTTGCTCTGTCAGGAGACTGGAAAGGATTCTCCAGGATCCATTCTCCCCTCCTCGCTGCTTCACTGCACGCCCCATTGGGCGTCATTATTCTTTCTTGATCTCCGCCTGCATTTGGAATCTCCCGCCCTCTTCTCCTTCTATGATACACAGGAGACTGGAAAGGCAGTTCCAGGATCCATTCTCCCTTCCTTGCTGCTACACTGATCAAGTGATCAAGTGATCAGCCTGGTGCATTATGGGCCTGATCACGTGATTGGCCCGGTGCACTATAGGCCTGATCATATGATCGGCCCAGTGCATTATGGGCTTGATCATGTGATCGGCCCAGCTCCGCGCATGCGCAATGCACATATTGAATTCGGGCCGATCATGTGATCAGGCCCATAATGCATCGGGCCTATCACTTGATCAGGTCTATAATGCACCAGGCCGGATGTGACATACCGGCCTGTGCATCATAGGAGGAGAAGAGGGCGGGAGATTCCAAATGCAGGCGGAGATCAAGAAAGAATAATGATGCCCAGCGGAGCGTGCAGTGAAGCAGCGAGGAGGGGAGAATGGAGCCTGAAGCCGCCTTTCCAGTCTCCTGACAGAGCGACCACCAGTAAGTTATAAGTCATTTTTCTTAATCTTTATAGGGTGGATTTACAGTAGAGAGGGATAGTTAGGGAGCAGCTAGGAAGGTGTAGGGACAGCTAGTGATAGGTTAGCGGGTAGATCCTGGTGACAGGTTCCTTTTTAATAAAACCTCCCAGAAGCCTAAAACAGGTGAAAGGAATGGGTATTGAGAAAAAAATCTGACGTGATAGAAGAAAACTATCCAAAGTTTTGAAATCATCATGACTAGTGTAATCCTAATTAGCAGAAAAATCAACATAGGTAAAAATTATATTCAAAATTGTTCCCTAGTGTTATTTCAACCTAAGTTTTTACCATTTCTCAAAGGTAACGCAAGAAGATGGACCCCACAATTTGTAAAGCAATTCTTCTTGAATATGCCAATATATGGTGTTTGACTTTTGAATACATTTTCCTATATTAACCATTGTGATGTATCTGTAAACATTGAATGCATACAATATTTTTGTGCACCCATAGACTTGAATAGGCAACACTGGTGCATCTGTACTGTCTAAGGTCAGTTTTTTTTCATGGCCTGTACTTGGACTGATTATATGGTTCTTTGAAAAAACGTTCCCTATTTTTACAGACTGTCCTGAATTATTGGGATGGTTGAAACCCTGTATAAGGCTAGGGCCACACTTGGGAGGTTGAACCCGTTTACTGGATGCATTACCAGATCCAGATTTACCCACTGCCATTTTTGAGGCATTTTTACCGGATTCGGTACCGGATCCGTTAACGCATGGTACCTATATGCACCCTGCGTTAACACATGCGTTTCCCATAGACCCCCATGTTAAAAAAATGCATGCGTTTTTGAAAATGCACCAAAAAACGTTGCAGACGCTATTAAATGTCACATGTCATATAGGGTTGCCAACCATCCAGAAATTCTAGGACAGTCTGTAAAAATAGCAAACATTTTTGCCCTGTTCGTAAAAAAAAAGAGGTGTAAGTGATTTTTTTAAGCTGATGAAACATATACAGATTATACTGACGTTCACAGCCCTCCATATAATATAATAATCACCTTGTACAGTTTTATGGTTCTCCCATAGTCCCAATACAGTAAATGGTACACCCACAGCACCCATTATAATATGATGGCCCGACACAACTCCCATATATTATAATGGTCCTCTCACAGCTATCCATATTGTGTGATTGTGTCCCTATCCTGTAAGTTCATCACAGCCCACCCAAAGAAAAACAAAACAATTTATTACACTTAATACAACCCACAAACTCTGTCTCCTCATCTATCCTGTCTTGCAGTAGACGAAGGTGGCACGATGCATGGTGCTGACCTCCAACAGTCCGCCGTCTGAAAGTATCCCGCAGCATTCCGGAGAAAATGAAGGAGTATGGAGCCAGTTCCATGCTCCACCACAGCTGCTAAGAGTTTCGTAATTGATGAGCCATACCAGCCCAACTGGAAACAGAACAAAGTGCCGGTGGTCCGTGCTGCTGGATGGGAAAACCAGGGCCCAAGAAGTCTGGTGCAATGGTGTAACTTTATTTATTGGAATAAAGCTACACCATTGCACCAGACCTCTTGGGTCCTGGTTTTTCCATCCAGCAGCGCCGATCACCGGCACTTTGTTCTGTTTCCAGTTGTTTGCCACGTTGCACATTGAGGTGTGGATCCAGCGGCAGCTGTCCGAGCGCTAACACTGATTGTGTGTTATTATTATTATTATTAAGTTTTTATATAGTGCCATTAGGTTACATAGCGCTTTACAAGTGAGAGGGTAGACAGAGGCAATTAGTAGAAACGACGACAAATCAATCGTAGAGGTACAATAGGGAGAGGATCCTGTCCGCGAGGGCTCACAGTCTAGATACTCACACAACAGGACTAGGTGAGCAAATTTCGTCGGGCTATTGTTCCACTCTGCCTAGTGATAAGACCCTATGCCCCTATGTGTCTCACATTTTTAGATACCGGCCTAACTGGCATTTGCCAAATTTGTCCAATAGCCAGACAGTTCTGACTGATGCCAGAGTTGAGCACTGCTGTTTATAAGTGAGTGATAGGGGACTAAAGAGAAAAGGATGGATCTTAATAGCAAAATCTACCTTAAATTGGGGTGAATAAGTCTACTTACCACCATAGTGATGTATACAAATATCTGAACCAAAACAGAATGGCATGTTGGTGCCTCAAGCGCGCCCACAGCACATGGCCTGATGGCTTCTCTTCACCCGTGCCCATGGTAGTAGTGAACTGGGTCTCCTAAGTTTGACATTAATGCTCTCTGTAAGTAATGCTCATGCATGAATATCTATGGTACTAATTGAAACAATCACTCATAAGATTATTAAGGTAAAGTAATCTGTTGTCCCCAGTAGAGCAGTTACAGTAGATAACCTGTCACCGACTATGTATTGTGATACCTCTGCATTAAATGCCTGCTTATTGCTGGCTCTACATTAGTAAGTGCCTACTTTTAATCAGTAAATGTGAAGAGGTTTCATTACACACCTCAGAGCTCTGTGAATAAGACATCCCAGAAAATGGAAAGTTTCTTGTCGAACAGTTTGATTTAGACTTTCAACCATAATTATGAAATTGAATTTCTTCTCACTTCAACATGAAAGATTTAATAAGTTTACACTACTACAAATTTCAGGCAAATCCCAGAGTGTTAGTACTCAATGAAAATTGCAAAATAAATTCAAGTCCTTGGGAAACGAAACATTTTCATTTTTTTATCAAAGGATGCTTGGATAAGCTAAGAATATAAAAATACTTAAAATGGGACCACACAGCAGTGAAGGCAAAGGAGCATCTTAGTTATTACTTATTGATTTTCACGTTTTTTGACTACTGCCGTGGCAGATGAGAACGACCAGCTATACAGTCTAAGTACTTACTGTGGGTAGACAAAAATGTATGAAAATATTAGATTCCCTATAGAATAGTTAGACACTTTACTGCAGAATACAATGTTAGTCAATCTACCTTATGTTCTTGTCACACAAGTATGTGAATAACTTTTTGGTATCTGGCAGCATAGGGCAAGACATGACTGAGACAAGGTATATAGATTGCCTGTATTAAACATACAGGAAAACAAAAAGTTCAAACAATGAAGGAAAGAAGAATAGTCTATAAGTAATGGCCTCTTTACATGTCCCGATATCGGCATCCAACTCCAACCAAAAGTCACGTGGTTCGTGCGTTGGCCCCGATATCGTTCGTGTGTTGTATGGTAGAAATGCCCAATACGATGCACGAACGATGCCAAAACGATATCGGGGATCAAATGAGCCTGCTCTCCAACGGCCCGATATTGGATGGACAATGTGGCCGGATCGTGCTGTGTGAAAGCCCAACAACGATGTGGAGTACAACTTCCCCTATTCTCTTCCATGTTAAATGGTCGTTCCTGGGTCCGCCGTACAAGGGGGCGTACACATCGTAGTGGCGTTGCCTGCCGATATCGCGCTGTGTAACATCTCCTATGCGATCTTGGAATTGTGCCCAGAAAAAGCGCGCTCCCGCGGCATTGGATCCAATATCGGACCGACGTTGGGACGTGTAAAGTGGCCATAACAGTTCACAATGGAAGTAACCGATAAGTATATATCTATTTCTATAAGTAACAGTTCATACCCAGGAAGGCCTGGAAATAGGATAGTCTCTGAGAACATAGTCCAGAACTGGATACAGTGCAGCGAAGCAAAATGCAAGTACCGAGCAGTCCAGAGCACTGCAACTGCAGTAAAATTGACTGCTTGTAAAATGCTACAGATTTCCCCTTAAAAAATGTTAAGCATTTCTATGGCACTATGGACATGCCGTCATTTTTATAGCTGGAAACCAACAACATAAACATTTAAACTTCTTATGCTAGTTGTTTAAATTACCTTACCAAAGCTGAGCTGCAGGATATTTTTTACTGATAATTTGTGATTTATTTGATCTTAAAATGCTCTGTTATGATATTTCTAAGGGTCTTAAGTAACATTTTCCTATGCTCACGCAACCTCTTTTTCCTTACTTCCTCGTACCATAAAGAAATTCATGTTTTCCTCCGAACTTTTTTTGCTATCTTTTCCTGTAGTCAAAGAACAAATTGTTCAAGTCACTCGTTACACAAATGACAGATAACCTTTACGCACAGTTTGCTCTATGCCGATGAAAGGCTTTAAATCAAACAGAATGTTCTCTTTCATCTTCCAAAAGGAGTTACCTAATGCCTGGATGGGAATCACAGTTTAGATATTTAAAGAAAAAATGAATTTTAGAGAAGAACTATAGAATGGTTATCTAAAATTGGAAGTAGCGTTTCTCCTGTGCCAGATAACAATAGGAATGTTCTTTGACGCCTATCACTAAAAATCAAACTGGTAATTTTCATGTATTGGCCTTTTAAAAGGAACCTGTAAGGTCCTCTGTGCTGAAATAGCCACCTACAGTTGTGGGCACATATCAATATTCTGTAACTAACAGACCCTTCATTTCTTTACCCTCATAAACAAATCTATAGAAAAAGTATTTCAAAAGTCCATTTATGAAAATCAAATTAGGGCTTTGACTAGTCGAGGGGGACATGAGTTCTACGACTAGTCGGCTCACTTAGCATGTTATCACACCCCTGTGTGTTAATGATTAGAGATGAGCCACCACTGCGGTGTTCGAATTCGATTCGATTCGTCGAATTTGATGTGTGTTCGTCGAACACGTTAAACACCATTGAAAATTAATGTAATGAGTGTTTTAACATTAGTACTGGGTGGGGGGAGCACCTTCAGGGAGGGGGGAGTTCAGCACTGGGAGCGGGGAGCGAAAAACACAGGCGGGAAGCCAGCGGTGAGAAGAGGACTTCACCGCCGACTTTCCTAGTCTGTGCCGTTCTTCCCGCTCCCTTATGCCCCCTCCCCGCTGCCTGAAGCCGCACCGCCCCGCCCAGCCTAAGTGGCGGCAGAGGACGGCGAGGGGCGGGAGCAGGGAGCGAAGGAGCAGGACAGGAAGCTGGTGGCAGTAAGAAGACTGCCCCACCGGCTTTCCTGCTGTGTTCTGCGCTCCCCGCTCCCTGATGCCCCCTCATCACCCCCCCCCCCCCCCTGCCGCCTCCCCATCTGATCCTAAGTTAGGATCAGGCGGGGGGAGCAGCTCCAGGGAGCAGGGAGGGGGCATCAGGGAGTGGGGAGCGCAGAACACAGCAGGAAAGCCGGTGGTGTCTTCACCGCTGGCTTTCCCGCCTGTTATTTCAAATGATCAGCTGATGCAGATCAGCTGTTCATATGCAGAAACCGCGGTGCTGTCTAGGAAAGTTCATGTGAGTTCATGCAGCATGAACTCACATGAACTTTCCCAGGGCTTCACAGCTCTACATCTCTGGTACAGGTTCTCTACCAGAGATGTAGCAGTGCTAAAATTGCGATTTGGGACTACGTCGGACGGAAGAGGATTTTTTAATACAGATGGAGTCTAAGTGTATTTTTTGTTTTATTTCTAATAAAATATTTTTTCTATGTGTTGTGTTTTTTTTTTACAAAATTCACAAAAAATTCAAGGCGGTCATGTCTAATATCGGCGTGACCGCATGAATTTCGGGCTTAGGGCCAGTTGATAACACAAAGCTGGCCCTAACCCCTTTATTACCCAGTGAGCCACCGCACCAGGGCCCTGGATGAGTTGGATACAGCGCCAGAGGATGGCACTTTAATGAACACGCCATCCTCTGGGATAGCTGTGTGCTGCAATTCGCAGCGGTGGGACCCAGAAAGCCTGGGTCTCCCTGCGCTGTGGATTCCAGCCCCCAGCTGCCTAGTTGTACCTGGCTGAATATAGAAATAGCGCATTTGACAGAGGCCGGATCGCTGCAACTTTGTAAGGGGGGTTAATTCAGTTCACCTGAGGACAGCTCAGGTGGCATGACCTGAGCTGTCCTCAGGTGACCTGAGTTAACACCCCTTACAATGCTGCAGCGATCCGGCCTCCAGGTGTTAATAAAGATGCAGTCCCTAAATGTTTTTTTTACTTTTTATGATTTTTTCAAAAAAAATTTGACGTGGGCTTCGCCGTATTTGTGTCCAGCCGGGTACAGCAGGCAGCGACTGGCTGCCACCAACCCCCAGGTGCCTATTTGTACCTGGCCGGACATAACAATATAGGGGAGCCCCCTTTTTTTTTACAATTTCATGAAATAATAAAAAAATAATGCGTGGGGCTTCGCGCTATTTCTATGTCCAGCCAGGTACAACTAGGCAGCTGGGGGCTGGAATCCGCAGGGCAGGAAGGCCCAAGCTTTCTGGACACCCCCCGCTGCGAATGGCAGCCCGCAGCCGCCCCAGAAAATGGCGCATTCATTAAAGTGCCATCTTCAGGCGCTGAACCCAACTCATCCAGGGCCCTGGTGCGGTGGCTCACTGGGTAATAAAGGGGTTAGGGCCAACCTTGTGTTATCAACTGACCCTTAGCCCGAAATTCATGGGGTCATGCCAATATTAGACATGACCGCCATGAATTTATAGTGAATTTTAAAAAAAACACAACACATAGAAAAAATATTTTATTAGAAATAAAACAAAAAAGACACTTAGACTCCATCTATATTAAAAAATCCTCTTCCGTCCGACGTAGTCCCAAAACGCAATTTCAGCACTGCTACATATCTGGTAGAGAACCTCTACCAGAGATGTAGCTGAGCTGTGCAGCCTTGGGAAAGGTCATGTGAGTTTGTGCTGCATGAACTCACATGAACTTTTCTAGACAGCACCGCGGTTTCTTCAAATGAACAGCTGATCTGAATCAACTGATCATTTGAAATAACAGGAGGGAAAGCCAGCGGTGAAGACACCACCGGCTTTCCTGCTGTGTTCTGCGCTCCCCGCTCCCTGATGCCACCTCCCTGCTCCCTGGAGCTGCTCCCCTCACCTAATCCTAACTTAGATCAGGTGGGGAGACGGCGGGGGGAGCGATGAGGGGGCATCAGGGAGCAGGGAGTGCAGAACACAGCAGGAAAGCCGGTGGGGCAGTCTTCTTACTGCCGCCGGCTTCCCCGCCCTGCTCCTTCGCTCCCTGCTCCTCCCGCCGCCTCTGCACCCGGTCCTGACTAAGGTTCGGGATGGGAGGCAGTGGGAGGAGCGGAGGATTGGGATGGGAGGCTGGGGGGGGGGGGCAGAGGATCGGGCTGAATTATTGTTTAAAAGCCGGAGGCTTTTTTCCGCCGGCTTTTAAACAATCATGCCCCCATTTCAGCCTTTTCCTCTGCCCCCAGACCACTTTATAGGGTCCTTTTTGTTGATCGACGCGTTATCGAACATAACCTCGAACTGCCAAATTTGAAGCTGATTGTTCGCATTCGTCAAATGACTCGAACACTGCCCAAAACAGCTTGAATTTGAGATTGGCGAATATTTCGAATCGAACATCGCTCACCTCTATTAATGATAAAATGCTTTGCAAAAGTCAGCGTCATCGACAGCGGTATACGAAGCCGCGCTTGCATGCGGCTTTGTTCTCTTCAAAGCATTGATGATTGGAAGTAGTCCACACTTCCGGTCATGCGTACCACCCTGAAGATGGGTATATGCGCGCCGGCTTCAGAAAGGTGAAGTGCGGACCACTTTTGATCATGCGCCTATCTGAAGCCGGAACATGTACACTCAAATTCAGATGCTCAATGATGTGAGGGGAACAAAGCCATGCACATGGGCAGGCTTTGTATTTGTGCTGACAAAGATGCTTGCTTTTAAAAAGCATGTTATCCCTCTCACAGGGGTGTGATAACATGCCAAGTGGGCCGACTAGTCAGGGAAATAATGCTACTTGACTAGTTAAAGCTCAAATAAATGATGGGACTGTTAGGCAAAGGATTTTGATGGGTATCCACAATTGTTGGTGGTTATGGAGGCACGGAGGACCTAACAGATTCCATTTTATTGTCAATTTTCTGCATGGAGAATGGTAAATTGTAGGAATTTGAAATAAAATCTTGACATTTCAACATTTGTGTCTTGTTCAGTGATGATCGGTTTCAGCCTTCCTCACCAGGGCCATGTTTCTGAGCATTTAACGCCTTGTACTTCTGGGCGCTCCATTGAAGTTGCAGTTCTGGAATATGATAGCCCTAGAGCATAATTGGTTCCGGGTTGCTTCATAATTGATACTTCTGAAATCTTTGGCAGGTTAATGTGCATCTTTTTTTTTCTCAACAAATGTTTTGTGACCATGTTGACAATTTGCAAGAAAACTTGTGTGTCAGCTTCTTGCAATGGTAAGTAAAACATCTGGTCAATTGAAAGGCATGCGCGAGAGCTTTGTAGAGCAGGTAACATAGCTTTTCCTATTAATAAGCCAGTTTCAATTGCCTTTTGGAAGATAGAAAAATTCCCTTATTTTCCTTTAATAACAGTGGTCTAAATGTATAGCTTGTGTGAGACAGTGAGGGGGATCATATGCGAGGGCCACTATGTGTCCCCCAGAATGTGCACTATCACGTATTGAACCCGGTATGGAAGGTAGGATAGAGGACGCTCCACTCCAGGCCGGGTCTTGTTGGTTTTCCCCGGAGGGAGACACGGGGTTAAATGCTAGGTTAGGAGACAGGGCTGAGCTCTCTGTGGAGAGCTTCGGCCTGAGCTGACGCAGAAGAGGCTGCTGAGCGGTCAGGTCAGGGCTGTGAGAGGCTGTGTGCTATTACAACACAGCCTAACCCGGGAGCCCAGTGCGACCTAGACCGGAGAGAACTTCTAATCTGAAGGGACCGAGTTACTGTACGGTAGATGTATGCATTGTACCCGGCTGCGTCCCGGAACCCGGCGGCTTGTGCCACTTCTGTGCCTCATCAATAAATCCGGGTACTGTATGAACTGATATCGGGCTTACTGCCATTTGTCTTGCAATCTCGGCGCTACCTCACACTTGATATTGACCTTGAGTGTCCCCTACAGACACAGAGTAGTGCTGAACATGAACAAGTTTATGTTTTTCCTCTAACCGCTGTTGCATTCTGGTGAGTGTATTTTCCAAGATAAATATTAAAGGATGCCATCTTGGATTCCACACATCCTTCATCATCTGCCAAAAGCAGATTTCAAAATACCTCAAGCTCTAATTTTGCTGCTGCCTGATATAGATTGTCAGTGCTCTATACTGCTCATACAGATGATCAAACATATGACGCATTACATTTCACCTGATTGTAATATTGGAAATCAGGTGGCACATTGGCAGACCTTTTCGTCTATACTTTGCAATGTCAGAAAGGTTGAAATTAGGTGACATTTTCTTGCTCATAGATATCACTTTCCTTAAGCGAATATATTTCTAAAATAAATGAACCACTTAATGCATAATGTGTGCTATGCAAGGAGTGTAGTTAATTTGGCGATCATAAGGCAGTTTGAATATTCCAGGTATTTTCGCTCATGAAAATTCCCCGTTGCGGTGAACTGTTGCTTGTCGATAAGTTGTCGTTGCACAGCAGTAATCAGTTCTTTGTAAGACTTTTGTATGAGTGAAATTAATGACGTTCGGGTGTAGAATTAATGCTGATCTTCCTGTGATATTTGCCCTGACTCAAGAGTGCTACTAAGGCCAATAGGACACCTACCGCCATGGTTGCTAGAGGCCGCAGCATAGCTTGGCATTACAAATGGGATATCCACCTCCTCTAGTATTATGAACCGATGACTCAGGAGTAACATTCAGAATCCATAGAAATCGTTGGTAACTGTACTGACCGCAATCCATGACTACACACCGCAACTAGAAGTAGCCGTGGGTTGTAACTAACCAGACCTAGACACCTCTGCACAGCCGGAGAACTAAGTGTTCCTAAAGATGGATGTAGGAAAAGCTATCTTGCCTCAAAGCAGAACCCCAAAAGAATAGCAAGCCCCCGCAGATAATAACTGGGAAACCAGAGAAAGAAAAATAAACACAGGCAGAGTATAAGGTTTAGCAAAATAGGCTACACTAGCTACCGTATTTTTCGCTTTTTAAGACGCACTTTTGTTCCCCCCAAACTTTGGGGGGGAACGGGGGTGCGTCTTAAAAAGCGCATGTAAAAAAAAAAAAATATTAAACATTAAATATTACCATTATAAGGGGGTTTGTGGGGTGCAGCTGCCCAGTGGGGATGCCGGAGGCAGGTTCCGGTGGGTGGGGGGCACCGCTGCAGGACCGGAGCAGCGGAGATGTACCGGCGGCAGCAAGCGGTGGGCGCCGCCATGTTTGTTGTGGTAGCCGGCCGGTAGAGGTAGAGGCTTCAAAATGGCCGCGGGTCTCCATTATGGCCGCGGCCATTTTGTTGAAGCCTCTACCGCTGGCTGCAATGTTAATGAATGCAGCCAGCCACAAAAACATGGCGGCGCCCACCGCTTACTGCTGCCGGTACATCTCTGCTTGCTCTGGTCCTGCAGCTGTGTCCCCCACGAGAACCTCCCTCCGGCACCCCCACTGAGCAGCTGTACCCCCCTCGGTGAGCCATGGGGGTCGGGGGGGGAAGATGGCCATATAGGGTTGGGGATGGGGGCACATACACAGATAGGGGGCACATACACAGGATAGGGGGCACATACAAAGGATGGGGGGGCACATACAAAGGATGGGGGGCACATACACAGGATGGGGGGGCACATACACAGGAGTGGGCACATACACAGTATGTGGGCACATACACAGGATGGGGGGGCACATACACAGGTATGGGGGCATATAACACAGATGCGTGCAGATAACAGATGGTGGCATATACACAGATGGTGGGCACATACACAGATGGGGCATATACACAGATGGGGGCAATACACAGGATGGGGGCATATACACAGGATGGGGCACATACACAGATGGGCATATACACGGGAGGGCATATACACAGGAGGGTGGGCATATACACAGGATGGGGGCACATACACAGGATGGGGGCATATACACAGGAGGGCACATACAAGGATGGGCATATACACAGATGGGGGCATATACACAGATGGGGGCACATACACAGATGGGGCACATCACAGGATGGGGGGGCAACATACACAGGATGGGGGCACATACACAGGTTGAGGCATATACACGGGATGAGGGCATATATACAAAGGGACATATACACCGATGGCAATATACATACCAGGATGGGACATGTATAACCAGATAGAACTTGCCAGGAGCGGATATATAACAGAATTGGGTATGTACCAGGATAGACATTATACTTGATCTTAAGACGACCTGCAATAAATAGAGAGCCCCCATAACATGAAAACTTTTTTTTCTCATTTCTTCACCAAATAATGGGGTACGCTTATAACCGGTGCGTATAAGTAGCAAAAGCCACACAGCTATATAGGAAAAACAGGATAGAATACTATTGCGGTCAGTATAAAACACTATAAAAAAAACCACCAACAGCAGATAGTACAAAAATTACCCTGAGTCACTAAGACTCGGCGTCCTCTATATCTGCAGACTTCTATAAATCAAATGCCAGCAGAACTGGAAATAGCAGATAATAGTGAATGTAAAATTCCTAGGAAGAAAACTTGCTATCTGAGAGCAGATAAACAAATACAGACTAAATTGCAAACCCACAACTTAGAATAAGACAAAACATAAGCCAGAACCTTAAGCACACAAATAGTGGACACAAAATACCAAAAAAACCATCCACTTAGCTTGCAAAGAATTCCACAGAGCAGAAGAACCAGAGAGATGTGAACTCCTCAAGGAACCAAAGACAAATGGCAAGGATTGATCCACTTCAAACCATTATATGCTCCATGAACCAGATTGCCAATAATCACCATCACCTGTGAAGCCCACACAGTCAGCTACATCACCAGCAATAACCACCGGAGGGAGCTCCAATGAATTCACACACTCTAGCCTCATGTCTTCTGAGTACAAAGGCTGATAGTTAATCTCTTCCAATAAATCAACGTAAGGTCTTTGTCTGGTGTAGAATATTTCTTAGCCAATGGAATTCTGCGAGTTAAAGGACTAAGGGAGAGAAAGAGACATGCGTCATCAACAGAATGGAAACACAGTGCGTTCTTTTATGTGATTTTGATGAGTTTTCTTGGTGCAGTTGTGTCACAGATCTGCAGGCCTATCCTGAAGCCAGGAAAGTATATGAGAATTCTGACGTTTTGTGCACATGTTGCTTATTTTTGCTTGCAGATTTGGTTGCGAAAAAAACTGCAGCATCTCAATTGTTAGGGCACTTTTTTGTGACATTTTTTAACTTATTAACTTTACTGATGGGATTGAAAAAATGCTAAAAAATTGCATGCATGTGTACATATTTTTGTTCAGTTTCTCAGTGCATTTTCCTTTAAAAGCATGAGTCTATAAAATGTGAATAGTCACATGTGCTTAATGTTGAATGTTCACTCCTCTTTTTTCTTTTAAAATATTACTTCACTATAATCCAAAATTATATTTGTAAAGTTTTTTATAGTAGTGATAAATACATACAAAAATGCATGAGGTCTTAAATAATGTGATGGGTCCAGGAGGAGTAATGTGAAGTTCATTCTCTCTCTTCTCTTTAAAATTTACTTCACTATGATCCAAATTATTTTATAAACTTTTTATATAATAAAATACATGACAAAAATGCATGCAAAAACACAATACAAATGCACCATAAATGAGTCATAACCCAAATGCATTTTTGGTGCTTCTTTCTGCCAGTAGATGCAGATTTGGTGCAGAATATTTCGGCATCGAACACTCAGCATGTGCACATAGTCTTAGGCCTAGTTCACATCTGCGCTCCGAGTGCAGTTTGGCAGCATTGTGCTAGCGCAGGTAGTAGCGCAGTGCAAGCACAGCCAAGCGCATCGGAGCCCAAATGACGTGCATTGCACTATACACCGCCATCACCTTGTACAGGCGAGCGCAGTCAAACGGAACCCGGAAGTGCACTAGTCCAGACGCACCGGAAACACGTCATGCGATGTTTTCGTGCATCCGGACTAGTAGCCTGCGCTATGACACAGCTGCTTTTGCACTTGTGCTATCGAGTTCCATTTGAATTGTGCCCATACAAGGTAATGGCGGCATCAGCGCAATGCACGTCATTTGTGCTCCGATGCGCTACTACCTGCGCTAGCGCAATGCTGCCAATTGCACCGAGCGCAGATGTGAAACGGCCCTTAGTATATTGGTGGGGTATGAGGTAAACTGAATCAAGATGATGGTGTTCCTACCACATGCTACATCTACCTGGTATAACTGAGATAGCCAATGTGACCTATATTCTGTTACGTCCTGTGCATCTACCCACTGATAAGCCTTCAAAAGGCAAAGGAGGTCAACTGTGATTTTCGCACAACTACTACATACAGGGACAGTTCCTGCAGACGTTTCGGGTGGTGCTGTTGCTGCTAACATCGGCCACATTTTTTACTGTTCCCATCCACACCTAAATAACCCTCGATAGGAAGCAAGGATGAGAATGATGTGAAATGGCAAAAATGGAGCAATAAAATTGAACATGTTAGACTTTGTATTTATCTTTTCTGTAATATATTCCTACATATGTGATTTTATTTACAATACTTATGGCTCGAAAGCCAATATAGCCCTTTCATTTGTTTTCACTTTACTCTCTCATTTTAGTTATTGTTATTAGAACCCAGATACAAATAGGTCAAGACTAATCAGCATTGTTTTCATGTAAACTGGAATTAATATGACCCACTATTATTAAATGTTTTCCTTTTGTCATTTAATAATTCTGTTTTCCTTTTCGCTTTTACCCGTAGAGCAAGCATTGTACAGAAGAAAATCATTTACTTCCAAGATGAAGGATCACTTACAAAAAGAATGTGCGAGCAAGGTGAGACTTGTATCATGCAAATATTCCATAGGAAATGATTCAGTAGCTCTACCATTATTTTCTGGCACACATGTATGCTAAAAAGAAGCTATGTGTCCAGTATGTCATGTGTTGCACCAGATATATAATGTAGCTTGGATATCTTGGGCTGAACCTTTCACTTTATCTTTTTGAAAATGTTTGTTTGACAAAACCTAAAATATATGTCCCAAATGTGTTCCGTGCATTATGAAAACATCATTATTCGCATCCTATAAAGTCTCATAGAATAACACTACAACGTCCTGTTAGGTTTTGCATTGAAAGTGTTAAAACAGAGGACCAATTACCATTGAAATATGTTACATTTCCACGTAATGACAATTTTTACACTGATGGCCGTGGTCAATATATGACTATAGCAGTTACACATTTTCAATAGTGACATCACCACCACAGCTAGTAGTTCTTTGCTATGGTCATATGGTAGTGGGCTTAATCCATGCAATGAAATGAAGGTGCGTCCTTAGGGTGGTCCTTAAAGGGAACCAACCAGCAGGATATAGGGCTATAAAGTGAAGCCAGAGCCTTACAGGCACTGGAATACTGAGTGCAACCATACCTTTACTTCAATGATTACATGTATGATTGCAGAGAAAACTGTTATCAAACACCGGTAAATCTGTGCAGCAGAATGTCACTATGAGTGGATGGATTTTTTTATATTACTGCCCTGTTTGCTTTAAGCCAAACCCTCCCCCCTCCCCCCTTCCTTTCACTATATACCCATGAACAGGACGTCTGACATTATACATGTAGATAAATCTGTCCCAGTCTCTTCTTCTGGATGTTCCTGCAATCTGTGTCTCTGAAGAGAGGAAACTGGGAACACACAGCTGAAGAGGGAGGGGTCTTCTTTGGTGGAGGCGGGGTTTCTCTTGCCCTCTGGTGACAGGAGAAGCCAGTAAACTAGCAGGCACGCAGACGAGGGAGGGGATGATCTGGGGCACATAGGAGCCTAACATTGTGTGATCTATCTCCATGACAGGGAGGGGCGGAGTGAGGGAGGGAGAGAGAGAGGGGGAGGGTTTGGCTTAGAACAGACAGGGTAGTAATATAAAGAAACTCAGACCCTTATAGAGACGCTTTGCTGCACACTCCGTCCCTCTGCTGCACAGATGTGTGATAACACTTTTCTCTGCAATCATACATGTAATCATTGAAGTAAAGGTATGATTGTACTCAGTGTCCCAGAGCCTTTAAGCCACAGGCTTCACTTTATAGCCCTAAATCCTGTTGGTTGGTTTCCTCTAATTAAGAAATTATGATTTCTTTAGCAGGCACTCCTTGACTCTGTTTCTTTAAGCAAACTAAAAATATAGAATACAATTGAACCAGATATGCACAGATTTAGGGGTCCCTACCTACCATCAAATTTTCTGAATTTTTGCCGTGGCCAAGTACCATTTGCACCTCATTTAAATGATCTGGGTGTGGCAGATCAAATTTTGCTGATATTAAAAACACCCTCCTTCTCCAGCTTGCTCAGGCAATCAGTCCGGACATCTGATGCTGCTCCTCCTCCTTTAGGATCTGTTGAAGTGTAAGCACTACTAGAAACAGGCTCCGTCATCCCGGAACCTCCCTCCCCGCACCCTCCACCTGATGTAATACCGCGACTGGAATAAAGAAACCTGTCTTCACCGGTCCAATGAGTGCTGCCTCCTTCTTTCTTTATGGAGATAACAATCATTTTCCTTGGTAGTGTTCCATGTAGAGGAATTTTATCCAGAGCTCCAACTGGACTGCACCGAGCCAGATGGATGGCAAAGGCCATCTTTTGTGCTAAAAATGTGGATGTTCAAGAGTCAATTTGCGCTGACAAATGTGGAAGAAAAGGTGATCACAGACATCTGTCAGTTCACTGTTTTAGATCTATGGGAAGGTGGGGTCCCTTGTGCCATCAGCTCAACGCATTGATCTCCAGCTGCTCAAGGAAATCTATCTGTACAAGAAACAAAACAACTCTATCAGTCGCGATGAAGAAGATGAGAAGATACTTATGGTACTTGTCCGAGATGCTGATTGTCCTATCCTTCTTTGATTATGCGGTGTCAAATGACACAAAATGTCTTAAGGCGACCGCCCTACAAACACCAGCTGCCGGACATCCTCCCAAGAAGATTACCGTCGATTCAGCATCTATTGTGAAGATTTTGTAAATTAGAAAACTTACAGGTTCTTTAGTGTCACCGGCATGTGATCGGCATTTCCATCCAAACATGTAGATGTATGGTCCGCAGATGAAGGCTACCACGCTGCCAAGAAAACAGTCAGTGTTATGAGAGTGACTAATAATACTGTAGACTGAGGAGTAGCACTGATGGAAGAATATAACAACTTCCATACAACAAATGAAGATCAGAAACAATGTATGCTGCTGGTAGTCAAGGAGTATCGAGAAAAAGGAGATAGAATGAAAAAGATATTGGAATCTGAGAGTCCTCAGTGGTTGATACCTATTAAAGGCTAACTGAAAGGATGGTAAACATAGCAAGCTTTCGGGACACAGTGGTCCCTTCGTCAGGCAAAAATTTATTTGCCTGACGAAGGGACCACAGTGTCCTGAAAGCTTGCTATGTTTACCATCCTTTCAGTTAGCCATTAAAAGGTATCAACCACTGAGGACTCTCAGATTCCAATATCTTTTTCTATCTACTGGCTAACACGGTACACACATTTTTTACCTTCTAGAATGACAAAGACACTCTAGGTTGGGACCTGTGAAATTGAAAAGATTTTTAAAATGTTTACTGTTTATTTGTTTTTTTAACCAAATTAATCATTATTTCCCTATCAAATAATGTATAATATTATTTTTTTGCTAGCATTAAAGACCACCCTAGTGCCTCATACAGGTGCATCTCAATGAATTAGATGATATTTAGATGGTATAGGTTTGATGATATTCTAATTCATTGAGATGCACCTGTATGTCCCTCTTTACCTGTGATGCAAGAATGCTGTTAAATTTAAGTAGCAAGTATAATTAATTTTTTAGACATTTTGAGTCAACTTAGTTAAATTTAGTAGTCAAAGAACCCATACAAAACTGATCTCATGAACGTCACCAGAATTGACATCTACTTCATGTTCTTGACCAACAACTTGACTAAGGAAAAGGAAGTGATACGTCTGGTGACATAACTACTTCCACTTCCGTAGTACATGTCACATTTCTTGTTGTTTTTTCAGATTCAACAATTGAGGGTGGAAATGAAAAGGCTATCCCAGACTGTTGTGCATGTGGAACTGCTAAGTACAGATTGACGTTTTATGGGAACTGGTCAGAGAAGTCACACCCTAAAGAGTATCCGAGTAAGTTAAATTTTGTTACTTTAGGAGCTACACATTTTGTATGGATTTCTTCTTTACAAAAGTCAATGCCATAGCAATAGGGGGTGCCAAGATACCACATACCTGTTCCTTGATGTTAGATATAGGAAGAAAGGCAGTAATTCTGGTATTATTTAGGAGCGCTCCGTAAAGAGTAGACAAGCCAGAATAAACAGGTCTACTTTAATTATTGGTATCTGCTTCTCTTTACTGAGCGCTCCTAAATAATACCAGAATTACTGCCTTCTATTACCATTATCCCTTATGGGATCTGGCTGGAGCTGCACAGTAGTGAGGAAGCTTAGTTAGAGAACTAAAGGACCTGCCCTGACGTCAGAAAAATCCCTGGTCAGATGAACTAGTCGGAACACGTGACCGGAGGAGGCGGCTGGGTGCGGCGACGCTTTGAGCGTTATATAGGAATCAGCAGCTACACGCTGACACCGTGGTCGTGCACGGACAGCAAAACCAGTCCAGGTGAGTGCCCATTACCGCCACCAGGGGCGAACCTACCGTGGTGCAGCTGGTTCAGCTGCACCAGGGCCCCGACCGGCTAGGGGGCCCCCCAAGCCTGCAGGGGGGCCCCCAGCCGACTCCCATAACCTGATGTTAGAGGAGAGGAGGGTCAGGCAAGGGAAGCAGGAAGCTTCCTACTTCCCTTACCTGATCCCGCCACCTCCTCTCCTCTGCCCCACTGCTGCCCCTGCTCCCAGGAATGCATGCATTCGGCGCGGCTCAGCGCAGGTAGGAGAGCCGCATCACCGACAACTGCCCCCCCCCCCCGCTCCACACCGACGGCCACCAGCATCCCCCTCCCCCGCTCCTCAACACGGCTGCACCAGGGCCCTCTGGGCTCAAGGTCCGCCACTGACCGCCACTAACAATATATCCCCACTAGACCAAAGAGTATTATTCAAGATTGCGCCTCTCATTTTTGTAATTTCAAGATATAGGATGAAGGCACATTGACAATATTATATAACATTGCTAATAATGATGGGACATTTTGGCTGTGGAGGCAGATTTTGCTTTGGGTTCTACGAACCTCAAAACAAGGTTGGGTTTTTGACAGACATTGACAGCAGGATCACGTAAAGATCTACTTGATCTCTTTTTGTTGTGTTCTAGAACAAACTCTTGTATGATGTATTTTGTTGAGCCACATAAATGTTCCCGGTGGATCGTCTGTCAGCCAAGGGCACCGCTTACTGAAATATCCATGTAATTACTTCAACTGTTTTCTGCCCTCAAAAAATGATTAATTGTTGCCTATAACAGTGTTGACCTTCCATTCTTAGGAAGACAATGGAAACTCTTTAATGAAATGTCTTATCTATAGACTTCAATAGTGGATGACAGAATCATTTTCTTTACCTTTTTTATTTGACTTTTCTTTCAAATTGGCGATTACATGCCGGTTTCATACAGAAAAAAATCTACTGTCGGGAACAAGCTGACTGTGGTTCTTTATGAAAGAAATTTATTTAACAGTACGATAAGGGTTTTTGACAATAAAGGTATATTGAACTGTCAAAGACAATATTACATGGAAAAATCACAAATTAATAATCTCACATTCGCTCTGAAGTGAGACGTCAAAATAAAGACGTTTTAACGATCAGTCCTCATTGTAGCTCCAGTATTATTTCTCATCTGTTTTTGTTCTTGTTCTTTCATTGTTTATGTGGCTCATTGTTATACCGTATGTGTTAACTATTAACTAAATATGGGTTAAATTAACACGAAAAAAGTTTAAGGATATATCCAATGAACATGTCTAATTTTAAAGTTCATTTTAATCAATCGATCTTTGAATAATAATCTCCCTGTTCAGGAGATGTAGTATGATTAGACCATGTCCCTGTACAGTCAGACACATCCATTACACAGTACATAGCAGGACACATATATAAGATTATCTCAGCACAGGAGATGTGGTATGATCAGACCATGTCCCTGTACGGTCAGACACATCCATTACACAGTACATAGCAGGGTCACATATATAAGATTATCTCTGCACAGGAGATGTGGTATGATCAGACCATGTCCCTGTACAGTCAGACACATCCATTACACAGTACATAGCAGGACACATAATATAAGATTATCTCAGCACAGGAGATTGGTATGATCAGACCATGTCCCTGTATGGTCAGACATAATCCATTACACAGTACATAGCAGGGACACAAATATAAAATTATCTCACACTGGAGATGTGGTATGATCAGACCATGTCCCTGTGCAGTCAGACACATCCATTACACATACATAGCAGGTACACATATATAGGATTATCTCTGCCCAGGAGATGTGGTATGATCAGGCCATGTCCCTGTACGGTCAGACACATCCATTAATCAGTACATAGCAGGGACACATATATAAGATTATCTCAGCACAGGAGATGTGGTATGATCAGACCATGTCCCTGTACGGTCAGACACATCCATTACACAGTACGTAGCAGTGACACATATATAAGATTATCTCAGCATAGGAACATTGATTTTAATGAGGTTCGGATGTTCGTCGAACTTGTTCGTCGAAGTTTGCCCGTTTGATGTACTGAATTTAAACTTTCAAAGGTTCGCTCACTTCTAATTATGAATGGCCAGTATGTATCGCACAGGCTGAGGTCAGTAATCTGGAATTGTTTCTCTGGAACTTGCTGTTTCATGAGGTTATAAGTGGATGTGCAGGGCCAGGTTCATAGGAAGGTCAGAAGTGATGGGAAGGACTAAGCATCCATATACCTCCAATGGGTGTATCTCATGTGATATAGTGTCTCTGCTGTTGGGTCAGATGGTCTCTGTGTTTCCAGGTCTTGCAAGTGGTCAGGCTCAGTGTTGCAAGGTCCTAGAAGGACCACACTGGCTGTAGGTAAATGGTGGAGAGACCATGTGTGTGTGTAGTATGCCAGAGCTCCTGAGAGGTTAACGAATCTGAAAACCATGTGTCTATCATTCGAGACAGTAGACTCCCATAGGGAGTGGAGATTGGGATACATCCACTAAGATACATCTGGAGAAATGTATCCAAGCCTCGGTATGTGTATCCATGTGTAAAGTCAGAGGAAGCTCAACATTAGGTTTCTTTGAGTCGTTTATAAGCTCTTAAATAGAAACCATTCCTTTTGCTACCTTGACGACAATCAAGCGAGTGAGTACCCCATTATAGTGAATGTATATAGATCAAGATACGAGTGATGATACCCTCTACTTATAATAATGTAAATATAGAACAGTATGTCAACGTATTAACCCTTCTATCACTCCCGATCACCATTACCAAAAGCATCAGAAAGAGTCGGTAAAGTACTAGGAATGGTGCTTCTAATCAGTGTCCAAATTCTGGATGACTATGGCTGCTATTCTATAGCATGGGGCTCAATATCTATGGCCCCACCACGCTGAGAAAACCACCACACTGTTACCTTTGTTGGCAATTAAAAATAGGGTGAAAACTCATTTTTTGTAATTATTTATTTAAAAATTAAAAAAAAAAATGGCTCCCCTGTATTTTTCATTGCCAGCAAAGGAAAAACAAGCACCTGAGGGTTTCAGCCCACACTGTCCGCTTTCTCTGTGCTGAGAATGAAAAATATAGCGAAGCCCTAGGTATTTTTTTGTTCTAATTTTACACACCATGATGGCAGGTTGCTTGCCATACATAATGTATATGCTTACAAGCACAGACCACAGATGGTAGGAGCACAGTCTGAGTGCAGCTGCCAATCACAGACACTCTCACAGAGAGTGAGCGTCTTGATTGGCCTTTGCAGTTCAGTGCAGAGAATATTTATGAAGCTTAGGCCCCTTTCACATTAGCGTTTTTGGCCGGATCCAGCCGATCCGGCAGATTTACCGCATTTGCTGGTTGGCCGCCTAACGGCCGAACTGCGGTGCACTTGCGGCAAGCCCCCATTCCTTCTCTATGGGGGTTTCGGCAAGTGTGGCCAGTGCGGTATTGCCACGATCCGGCACTTCCAGCAATTGTGGCCGTGCAAAACAAATGCAGCTGTCCGTGTTTTTTTTTCGCGGCCGCAACTGCCGCAAGTGCTGGATCGCGGCAATACTGCACTGCTGCACCTGCCGCAATCCCCCTAGAGAATGCACAGGGCTTGCCAGATCGGCGCAAGCAAGTGTGGCCATTAGGCGACCAACCCAGCAGATGCGGTAATTGTTGGATCGGCTGGATCCGACCGAAAACGCTGTTGTGAAAGGGCCTTAGAAGCAAGCAGCTGGGAGAGCGAGAAACTGGTAAGCTCTATCTATCTGTCTAATATAAAACAGAAGAAAGGAATCAGCACAAACTTTCCATGAAAAATTGGTTGCAATACTTCCTGGCTAATGCAGTGTTCACCTGCATAATAATATACTTTCCAAAAACAGGCAGCACTCCGGTGGCAAGTGAAAAAAGGACTGGTGTAATGTAGCCATTGGCGGTGCAACGTTTCAACCCTGCAGGGTCTTTATTAAACTTGATGAAAACCCTGCTGGGTTGAAATGTTGCGCCACTAAGGCTACATTACACCAGTCCTTTTTTCACTTGCCACCGGAGTGCTGTCTGTTTTTGGAAAGTATCTAATCTATCTATCTATCTATCTATCTATCTATCTATCTATCTATCTATCCTGCAGATCCTGCATGATTCAGTAAAACTGGATCCAGTGCCCATTACCTTCATTTTAGGTTATGCTGATCATACTGGATCCGGGCAGGTCCGTGTTTTAACAACCCCAAAAATCCCTCATTTGGCGTTTTTGTTGGTGGTTAAAAAAAACAGTTTCTGCCACATCAGGCAGCAACCAAATGCAACCGCATGTGCAGGAGTCTCCAGTAAATTTCAATGGAGACAAACCAAATGCGGTGTGCATCCATTAGCGTCTGGATTACAGAAAAGGACAGAAAAACGCAAGTGTGACACTACCTTCTGCTATAGAGAGCAGTTCATCAGCACGTGAAATAACAGGGTCTGTAAGCTGCAGATCCGAGTTCCCATTGTTTGGTACAGTAGAGAACAAGAAAATAAGTAGCAGCTGCTGACGGGCTTTGAGTAATGACTCTATGGATGCGCTGAGCAAATGTTGTTTATCACTGAAACCTTTATTATGCTTGCTTCTGCTGCCTTCCACATAACTACCTTGTGGTTTGCAGGCTGATAATCACTGGGTGCCTGGAGTGCTCTTTGTTCTCACAGTCTTTTCCATTGTGTACATAGAACATATGTTCCGTTAAATGGAATTCTAGTCTGAGACTACAGAACAATAAATGCACTTTCAAGTCCAACTGCTAAAGCTGTTTATTGTCTTCATTACCCGGGTACAATATGTAAAACACTTGTGTATTATGCTGTGATTACGCACTGTAATCTGTTGGGGACAGACATACTTGCCTGTAGCGCATTGGCCTTGTTATACACAGCATTCCGTACTTAGGTAAGTGCCCATGCCTTTAGCTATAAAACTCTACAGGTAGGAGAAATGAGTATGGTAATTACAAAAAATTACATTCATGCTACTTGAGGAATATAATACAGTATATGATAAATATAAGAATCATTTGTCACTGATAAAACCAACAAATCCAGGCTTGGGTATTTGCCAGTGAATCTGAGCGCATACCATTATTACTCAAAAATCGCCAACATCACGCGGCGGTACAGAAGTGACGGCACTACCAGCAACTTGGCTATGTGGGAGGTAGTTGGCATACAAATGGATGACTGGGAATGTTCACCTGTTTACTTGACAGACAATCAGTTATAGATATCTGGTAGTACCAGGGGCGGACCTACTGTGGTGCAGCTGCACCAGGGCCCCGACTGGGTAGGGGGCCCTTCAAGCATCAGCAGGGGGCCTCCGTGATCCTGTGTCAGAGGAGAGGAGGGTAACTGAGGGAATCTTCCTGCTCCCCTTGGCTTTTCCCGCCCCTCCCTTTCTCTGCAGCCCCAGCTCCCAGACATTCAACGCGCGGCTCGGCGCAGGCAGGAGCCGCATGCTCAACCCCCCTCTCCCAGCTGCAGCTGCTAGCACCCCCCCACACCCTCCCACATGCTCCTCACCTAGAGCTGCCAGCAAACTCCTCCACCCCCCGCACCTCACCTAGAGTTGCACCAGGGCCCTCCGGGATGAAGGTCCGCCACTGGGTAGCACAATGGAAAAGAAGGAGTACTAATGTATCACAAGCACTAGTTGTGAATGAAGATGTGATGATGACACTGACCTCATAGTTTGAGTCTGGCTGACAAAAACTCAAGCATAAGAAGAATTGGACAACTTGAGGTTTACTTTGATCACTTTCTGGCATGCTTTTCAAAAATCAGTAGGTGAGGTTGCTTTTATGTACTGATGGACAGCCATTGCTCTTATGGCCCCATTACACGGTACGAGATCGTTAACAATACCGCTCAAACGTCACGGGTTTGGAGTCGTTCAAACGACATCTCTAGGACATTGTTGCGTGTTACACCGAGATACGACTACGATAAATCGTTGGATCGTTGATCGCAGGTTTGAGAACATTTTCTAAAATCAGACGCTCTTCGTTCAGCCGACCTGCTGCATCGTTGTGTGACACCGCGATAACGATGTCGTTAACGACTTCCCTATTCACAACAGTGAACAAGCTCCAAGGGGGCCCCCAATTATTGCTAATCTTTAATAGTATTAGTCTTCTTTATATTGGTGAAAGGGACTTTTGGGGCCCCCCTAGGCTCCAAGGGCCCGGGTGCGATTGCAACCGCTGCACCTATTGTAGTTCCGACCCTGATCGTGTACATTCCGTAACAAATCCACATGCAAGTTAAAGTGCTTTGCCGCGGATTCTTAATACAGGTCTAATTTACTGTACGTTGTTTGACGTTGTACCTATATATTGCAATTGGATCCAGAGGCAAACCATTTTTATTCAAATCTCACTTAGTATGCAAAATGTAACTCTGATCCAAGGCTCTAATTCACAGCGACAAGAAAGCAAGGTTCATCTCTTATATTTTGCCTATAGCAGCTGAGTAGTGCTCGAAACATTCCCTTTTTTTTAATGTAACTAATGAAGTATATCATAGAATGTCATTTATGTATTAAATCATTTGTAGTACTGGAACAGTTTATTAGTGGGAGAGATGAGTGCGGCATTGCAGAGCTGGAAGTTATAACAATGGATTTTATGTTGTGCCAGATTAAGAAAATTAATGTCTTTGCAGATGAGATGAAAGCTTAGAGAAACTTGAGATTTTTAGTTTTGCTTCATTGGCTTCTCATAAGAAAATAAAGAGCTATCATTTGCTTGTGGGAAGAAGAACAAACTCAAAATGTGTTTATGGCAAAGTGTTTTTTTTTACAGATTTTTTAGTAGGACTTCAGAACATTCGGGGAGATTAGCCGTGATGAGTGAATATGCTGTAATGTGAATGTTAGTTTGCTCAGTTTTGTATACAACATTCATTTTTCATTGAGTTTAGTCAATGCAGATTATGACAAAATGTTTTGATTTAGGAGAATCTGATTTTATAAAAAATCTTTACTCTAAACCAATCAGTTCAGCCCTATTGATTTAAAGGGTTGTCAAGATTGTGCAGGCTTCACATTTGCGTTCGGCACTGCAGTGTATGCAGCGCATGCGCAGTGCCGAACGCAAACACTTTCATGTGAACGCAGCGGAGATTGTCGGCATGCGTACACAGGAAAATGTGATTGTGAGCCGCCCTGTCACCCAATCAGCAGCGGCGTCCGGGAGGCGGAGATCAGCGGCAGAGATCTCTGCCTTCCGGCCGCTGCCACTGGTCTCTTTCTCCCTGCCGCCACCGCAGGTTGAAAATAGTCATCGGGAAAGCCAGCTGTGAAGTTCACCGATGGCTTTCCCGCCCTGCTAATTCAAATGAATGAAAGGCACAGGGGAAAATTTAGCTGACAGATGGAAATATTTGTACTACCGTAATATTTTGACTTGGCCGTTCTGGTGGTGCACCTTTTAACTAGCTCTTTCCACTGAGTGAAGGAGAGATGGAAAGTTCTCCTTATATCGTGGGTCGAGAATGAATAACCAGTAATCAGTGTTGACCAAAATGTGTACAACACGTGGGTCACGGGGAAGCAGTGGGACATAAAGTCAGCCATGTGTGCCAGACTTCCAACAGCCAAGACTTTCCTTTTCCCACCAGGAGGATGACTATCTCCTCCTCTTCTCTCTACCCATCTTCTTCGGGCCATTCCTGCTGAACAGTGGAGATGAAGCTGGTGTGGGTAGTACCTTCTGTAGCACAAGCAAGCTTCTCCTGTTCCTCCTTATCCTCCTTAGCCTCCTCTGTCCCATTATCACATATCTGCTCTTAACTGAGGTTATGAAATTAGGTTGAGTAGTATCACCCTGTGTACTTCCTTCCTCCATCTCTACCTGGTCAACATCCTCTTTAATTGTGAGCAGCAAGCATTTTAGTAGGCACAGAAGGGGGATGGTTATACTAATCATGGCTTCACTGTCGCTCACCATCTTGGTTAATTCCTCAAAGTTTTGTAGAATCTCACAGATATCAGACATGCATAACTTGTTGGGTTTTACGTGCGGAGGCTGATGGGAATACCAATGGGCATGTTGTAGCTGGTATTCAGCTACCGTTGTCTACTGTCCACAAAGTCTTGCTAACATTTGTAATGTAGATAAAGAAAAAAGGAAGGGGGGTCGCAATGTGAAGAACCTAATAGGATCTGTGGATTACGGTGGTAATACACCTGATGAAGACGGCTACCTGACCATCGAAACGCGTTGTGTGTGGGTATTAAGGGACGCAATAATGGTTTTTGGCTAATAAGAACCCTCCAATACCTGTCTTTTTCAGCGCTCCTAAAAAGACTGTTCTTTTTGGTAACATTTGTAATGTAGCACTCCAATGCATGGTCACATTGCCCTTAAGTCTGTGAGCTGGCACTTGCAAATGCTGCTGCAGCACTGCTAGATTGGCGGCAGATGTAGCTAACTTGCAGAAAATTGCCTACACGTGTTATACCTTTGCAAGTAGGTCAGACAAAACTTGGTAGATTTTAAGAAACCACTGCACCACTGTGTTGAGCTTGTGGACTAGGCATGGTGATTATGCAAGTTTGCAAAGCCTCAGAGCTGCCACCAGGTTACAACCATTATCACACACAAACATGCCTTTAGGTTCAGTGGTGAGAGCCACAGATCTGTCTGGTCTGTTATAGCTTTCCACAACTCTGCGACAGCGTGCTGTTGGACACCTAAACAAATTTGTTTCCGCAGAGCCTGTTGCCGCTTTACTGTGGTAGCGCTGCAGTGCTTTCAGCTTGTGACTGAAATGAATGATGTGCTCTGAGATGACAATTTGGAGATGGAGGATGAGAAAGAGGAGTTGTGCAGGAAATGGTGTAAGAGGTAGAGGAAACCCTGATGGAACTAAGACCCGCTATCATTGGCGTCAGTAGCTTGTGTCTGTCCAATAGTCCAACTCAGTCCTGGCCTCCACTAGGTTCATTCAGTGTGCTGTCAGTAAAATGTAGCATCCCTGGCAACAAGCACTTGTCCATGTGTGTACACTAAGGGAACCTTCCCATTAGCTGAATTGGACAGGGTATGGGTGATATTATAGGCCAAATACTGCTGTAAACATCCAGTGAAGAAAGCGGCACTCGTCCACGTAAGGATGGAACCAATTTTTATTGAATCTCTTGTAAAAGACAGGGTAGCAAGGTGTTCAGAGTAGAGATGGATGAGGAGATGTACACATTTAGTGTTTGAGTCGGTGGTTGGGTGACTGAGCATTTACATTTGTATGCCAAGGCCTGGGACACACAGCTGAACAGTGGGAATGCTGGGTGTTTGACTCCAACCGACCTGATATTGATGAACTCTCCTGATCAAAGGTCTTCTATATAGGAGTAATGTAAACCTTTGTATCTCATGGTGAAGGCAAATACAAAACAGGGAAGCATTTCACTTGAGAGTGACAAAAAAGTGGAATTAGCCCCTTTCATGAGTGGTAACCATCAGCAGACACCATATTAAATGGAGAAAGTGTCCAGAAGCTCACACCAACATATTTTATAGGTTTTACAGCTGCAGAATGATTTTTTTGTTTTAATATATTTGACTTTTCCTTTCAACTGGGTATGTCCAGTGTCAACTTCCACCGATCTCAATCCTAAGGACAGGTCAAAGATAATATTTTGGGAAAACCATTTAAATAGATTATTTTCCCTTTTCTATAGATGGTTTTTATTGATTCTTCTGTGCTTGTTTATTCCAACTCTTTCTCTATATGTTGAGTTGACGTTAGGATGTGTTCTTATTTCTTTTCCACAGGGAGAGCCAATCACTGGTCTGCAATTATTGGCGGGTCACATTCTAAGGAATATGTTCTCTGGGAATATGGAGGATATGCTAGTGAAGGAGTAAACAAGTGGCAGAGTTGGGTTCCCCGGTCAAAATGGAAGAAGAAATACGTCAAAAGGTAAGCACGCCAGTGCTCATATGTTAACTGCCAATCATAGAAAGATCATTGTTGACTTCTTGATGTTATTTCTATCATTGCACATTGCAAATTTATTTTTATGTATTACCTACTAAAAAACGTTAAAGGACTGTCACCAAATACTCCTACTATAATACTGTCCCGCAGCCTACATACTTTAACACATCCCTCTGACCTATTTTACTATCTATCTACAATAAAGTAGTTTGAAACCACAAAACCGTGACAGCGGCTTCTCAGCAATTTTGACGCTAGTCGGGTCCCTGACCTGCTACCTTCCTCGCCTACTATACGCCTAATGCAGTGATGCAACTCCGGCCTCGAGTGCCACAACGTCAGGTTCAGGATTCCATTGCATTGGCAGTTCAATCAAATTACACTGTCAACTCTAAGGAAATCCTGAAACCTCACTGTGTGTGGCACTCGAGGCCGATCCCATCACTGCCCAATGGGAGTCATTACACACTGCATAGTGCGGGCACGATTACATTCTCCGCACCTGCAATCGTCACCGCTGCGACGCGGTCATGTGACGCCGGGATCGCGTCACTTCCGGACGTACACAGGCAGACTTCAACATGCAATTTGTGCATGTGCAAAGTCTGCCTGTGTGAGACCTGCGACCGGAAGTGATGCGATCCCGACATCACATGACCACGTCGCAGTGGTGACTTTGCGGGCGCGAGAATGTAATCGTTCCCGCGCTATGTAGTGTAGTAATAGAGCGGCGAGGCAGGGTAGCGCGGCACAGGGGTCCCCCCTACCCATCACAAATGCCTGGGGAACGCCCCACTGTCACGGATTTTGTGAATTTCAAAACTACTTTATTGTACTAATATATTAGTAAAATAGGTCAGACAGGGATGTGTTAGAAAGTATTGTAAGGCTGCAGGGACAGGTATTAATAGGTTAGAAATGGTGATTTGGGGTGACAGGTTCCCTTTAAAATGTATGTTCAAAATTTTTTTCTCATTACAGACAATAGTCATATTCCCTTGTAGGTCTGAATAGGACAGGTGGACATATTTTCTTAGGTGGTTGAGTGTACTTTATAGGTATTTTCAAATAGTTCTATGGATCTTTGTAAGAACCTCTACTTTTGCTCAAAAATAATACCAATCGATAAAATCTCAGTAAATTATGTGGCCCCCCTGGGTTACAGAAGAGTAAGATCGCAGGATAACATGGACATTCTCACTTTTTCACAGTGAGAAGGGCGGCCATGGAGAATCGGGGGATCTCACTCTACATTTCAGGATTCGACAACCCAGAAAAAGGAAAAAAATCAGCCTGTAAACCAAGAGTGCACAACTTAAAGTCCCAGGCCATGTGAAGCCTGCTATACCATCTGTTCATCTCTCAATCTTCTAGCAACAAATATGCTTGTCTGAATTTGATGATTGTTCATATTTATTTTCAATGTCAGAGAAAAGAACATTGATGCATTGGTGTGCATTGGGAAAGATAAATACTAAAGGTGAATAAATCTAATTAGAGCACATTTTTGGAAATGTGTTTGACCTACTGAGTTGACCAATTTAATTTTCATATTGCTGGGAAAATTGCTGTAATTTTACACAATGCAAAAAATTATATTACGGGGAGAAAGATGAAAAGGCGGCACTCCTATTCCGTTATCCAAGCTTTATTGCATTGTGAGTGAGTAATTGGGTGTACTTGACCGGCTTCAGAATGTGCACTGCGCTAGCTCTGGAGTCAGCTAATACACCCAATAAACCCAACACAATGTTCAGGACCGGAAATGAGATGACCATTGCGTCATACCAGGAAGCAGTCTATCGATTCAAGTATTTACAAAGAAGAAAACAGTTCTGGTACATTAGGTTATGTGAGAGTGACCGAATGATCTGTGACGGCCAGTATGTGTCTCCCAGGTTGTGCTCCCTCCACGTATAGGAAGCACTCCACTCCGGGTTCTTGGAGGATTCCCCAGAGGTAGGCATGGGGTTAAAAGCTAGGCAGGAACACAGGGTGTGGTTCTCTGAGTGGAGCTTTGGTCTGAAGGAAGACAGATGAGGCTAGTGAGCGGCCAGGTCAAGAGAGTGCAGAGGTTGTGTGCTGATACAATACAGCCTGGCTCGCGTGAGACCTGGACCGGAGAGACCCCTGTGATAAGGGTTTGTGTGCCAATATGCTGGTCCCGGAACCCGGAGCTTTGTGCATAACAGGAACTGTATCAATAAACGGTGTGCTGTGTGAACTGTGCCTGGGTCCCTGCCTTCTGTTGTGCCAACCAACGTCGCTACCTCACAGTTATTATGACCATCGGGGTGTGATAACCATGGAACAAGGGCAGACAAGGAACTTAAGTGAATGCCCGATACGACTAGACAAACCTAATTACCAGAGGGAAATGTAAGTTATAAAGTGCATTTTTGCAACAATTAAACTGCACTTTTAGCCCAGACAAGGATGCTTAGGGATGTACTAGGAAGCTGCAGGACAGGTAGTGATAGCTTAGGGGTTCTAAAGTCACTGATAAATTCCCTTTAAGCTCCTGAAATTCTGCTATCCACTACAAGCTATAGCTAATCTTTCTCTGGTTCAGTTCTGTGTTGTCAGCATTTGGTTAGCGCCTGTTTGTATTCCCGTTGTCTGACCATTGCCCATACTTTCACCATCCTTCAGCCTGCGATTCTTTTCCTGTTTGAGACCTAGCAGTTTTGATGTGGCTTCCCGTGTACCCTCTGTCAGCTCCCGTCACCAGCCACAAGCTTTCTTTATAGCCCTAACCCACTGTATCCTGTGTAAGTGTATTGGGACTGATAAATTGAATGGCTAGTGCAAAGCCTGTCAATGGAAGCCCTATTACCAGTTGCCAGGCTATCACTAACAGTGCCCTTTAACATTTTTGGTAATTTTTACATTTTAAAAATCATAACAAGTCAGACAATGTAGTGTGTTATTAAACAATCTGCTGCTTAAAAGATTTCACTATCTGTTTACCCTGAGCCTTATGCTGACAAATCTTAGATATTACTTAACCTGTGCTTCCATTTAAGACCTTACAAGGGGCTGAATGTTGTCTTATGAAACATGAGTCTTTGGGGGTCAACTGGAAGTTTTTTTATACTTATGATCCAACTTTTTAGAAAATCTAAAAATTCACTCATTATTATATAATCACGAAGCAGCAGTGCCCCTTGAACGATCGCTCAGTCACGTGTCATTGATACACGAAGCATTGGCCGCGCAGCGCCTTTCGAGTCGCTCTAGGCGACTCGCTAGCCGCGAGCGCATGGCGATCGCCTTAGCAGCGCAAAGCTTGCGCAAGCGCATGCGAGTCAGAGACTCGCTTGTAGATCCGTGCATTGTGCACGGCACCAGCTGTTCAAATAATACTATTTGCCGATGCCTCATCTCAGGACCTCACAGATTACAATTGTAATTTCATGCGCGTGACCAGTATGTGAGCACTCAATGATTACATCTCTTTCGTGAGCCCCGCTCCATACACACTGTCAGCTGCCGGCAAGAGAACTCATAGGAGGATGTCACAATGCCGCAGGGCAGCGACAAGACAGTGAGTATAATGTGTGGGAATCAGTGAATATCCACACACTTGATCGCCAGCTGCAGCAGTGACGGATGATCACATCTGCTGGCTGTTTAAGGTAATTTAATATGCGCCGCTCCCCTAGCCCATCACTCTGCCTACCTCTCAGTACTGAGAGGTGAGGGGCGGGGGGGAAGAGTGCAGTTAATATTAAATTAACTTAAACAGCCAGCACACGTGAGCACCACACTCCTACAGTCTGCTTCGGCCTCCGATGACCCACTCCGCTGCAGCCGCTCACCCACAGCACAGTCAGGTACCGTACATCCAGACTATAAGACTCACCTCCACTTTACCAAAACATTTTGAGGGAAAAAAAAGTGTGTCTTATAGTTGGAAAAATATAGTACACAATTACATGATAGAAGGGAGTAATATATCTATGTAATCCATCAGATAAATCCAAGTAACACAAGTACAGACTTTTGCATCTAGTGATGTAATATCTCATACCCTGTACCCATACTTACAAGAAAAAAGTGTAATTTCCTTTTTCTATATATTTAATTGCTGCATTTCAGTGTGAGAATCTGCTATGATTAAGATCTTATATGATTGAAATGCGATAATTTCCTAAGAATGTACCTTTATGTAAACCACGCTGCGTTTTTAACCCTGCTGTTCTGTTTCGTCAAAAATGACCAAATTTGAAATTGTTTACTTCATTTTTCATTTGTTTATGAACAACCATGTTCACACACAGTATAATAATGCAACAGGTATTTAAATAAAACACAAAAATTACCATAATTTTTGCACCATAAGACGCACTTTCTGGAGGAAAGTGTGGGGTGCGTCTTATGGTGCGAATGTACTGTGATTAGCTGTGGGGAGGGGGCACTGGTGGAGTGGGAGCATGGGGGAGGCAGGAGAATACTCCCACTGCTGGATCTGGCTGCTGGGGAACCCACGTGGTGCCGATACTTACAGTTAAGGAATATTCATTAGCCACTTCCCCGTCCACCTGGTAGCGCAGAGCAGCTAATGAATATTCCTTAACTGTAAGTATCGGCACCACGTGGGTTCCCCAGCAGCCGGATCCCGCAGCTCTGGGGAGATCCGAAGTCCACTGTGCTGGGGAGAAGCAGGCAGAGCTGGGATGGCTGCAAAGGTGCCAGCATACCTCTGGAGTACAGCGTGTGCTCACATTAACTGCCACCACAATACAGCATTTGGCTCTTAACAGGACCTGTCGAGGAGGCAATGAAGGGGGCTGGCTGTAGCATCACATGACAGCCCAGAGCCCTCCCCTCTTCATTAAAAGTAATGGTCCAGCTTGCCCTCTTCATTACCCCATCTCTGGTCCTGCACTAGAGAAGTGCTATACCGTGAATGCAGGAAGATGGATCACAGTGACAGCAGCAGTTAACGTGAGTGTAAAACATTAGAATGAATTCTTAATGTCAATAAAGAACTGTACATACAGGCTCTCTACCGCACCTGTGGTGAACTATAACTCCCAGCATGACAAAGGATCTGCAGGACATGCTGGGAGTTATAGTTCTCCCTTGATATGACTTGCACCTATGAGATCTTAAAGCAGCACTCCAGTGTTTTCAGCACTGGAGTGGTGCTTTATATGCAAGCCCTCTCCCCTGGTTCTTATACTTACATATAAAGCACCACTCCAGAGCTGAAGAGAAAACACTGGAGTGCTGCTTTAAGATCTCATAGGTGCAATTCATATCAAGGAGAACTATAACTCCCAGCATGTCCTGCAGATCCTTTGTCATGCTGGGAGTTATAGTTCTTCCTTGAAATGAATTGCCCCTATGAGCTCTTAAAGCAGCACTCCAGTGTTTTCTCTTCAGCACTGGAGTGGTGCTTTATATATAAGCCCCCTCCCCTGGTTCTTATATTCCCCTGTGGCGCTTTCATATGGTACTTTACCAACACCGCTCGAGTCCTGCAGTGCCATCTTCCCCTCGTAGCTTGTATAATATTTTTGCTCAAATTGCTTTCTCCCCTATATTCTCCCTCTAAAACCTGGGTGCGTCTTATAGTCCGAAAAATACCTGTAGATTAGAGAAGAAACTCTTGGACAATTGTTGCCGGACACTATCCTTCTTTTACTGTACATATGATATCATTGGAATGGACAAGATACTTCATATAGGGACAGAAAATCCTATCACGGGAATAGCGTCCATCCTGATGCACGTTTCAGCACTCTGTCTTAGGCCGATTGTAGAAAAGGTACAGCTTCTTCATTTAGCAACGAACAAAGCTCTTGATAGTCCCCAAACAGGGGTCATTTTTGCACTCTCTCTGTGAAAAAGCCATAGCTTCTGTTGCTTGCTATGCCAATATATATAAACGGTAGGCATTTACATACCAAAGAGGGATACTTTTTGAAAGAATTATACAATTTAAGTAGCCTTCAAAGTGTAAAACTCCAGTTGATTTATAATCGTCTGCTGTTAACCACCAGTTACCATCCACTTTCCCCTGACCAGATTGGTTGAGATCACATGGACATTAAAGGCCCTGTCACAGAGAACGAAATCGCTAACGAGATCGCTGTTGCGTCACAAATTTTGTGATCCCATTAGTGATCTCGTTCTGTGTGACACGCACTAACGATCTGGCCCCTGCTGGGAGATCGTTGATCGTTACACACTGCTCTGGATCATTTCTACGTCGTTGTGCTCCCGCTGGGAGCGCTACATTGTTGTGTATGACAGGGACAATGACCAATGATCTCAATGCTACGCTATACAGTGACAATTCCCAACGACCTCGGTATAATTCTGGATCGCTAGTGCGTTGTTTTCACATTGCTGGTGAGATACCTGTTTGACATCTTACCAGCGATGTGAAAAACGACGCAGCAGCGATCTCTCCACATCGTTATCGTATCGGTATCACTAGTGCGTCGTTATGTGTTACTGGGCCTTTAGATGGCGGTGCTTGCATTACCAAGCTCACAATGAGTTTAATGAACACCTGAGGAGACCACAGAGTGTAAAACATTGATTTTCCAAGCAAACTGAGGCTTTTCAGAATTCTCAACATTATTAGCTATAAGTCAAATTTAGGGGGAAATAAATTGCGGTTAATATTTAAAGGGAATCTGTCAGGTCAAAAAGCCATATGTAACTGATATCATTTTTATACCTCTGGTAAAGCTCTCTCTATTCATGTATTTCTTATATTTATCCTCATCCACTATCCTCACTAACCTGCAAAAAGAGATCCATTCCATCTGTCAATTACAGTGAGTGATCACTTAGTTCCCAAGGATTGGATATTCATATAGTGACGTCACTGCACAGCACACAAGGAAAGTTCAGTAGAAATCACTTACTTGGGGGGATGGGGGCTGTATGCTTTTGTCTGCCCTCCTTGTATGCAGCAAAACAAATGTTCAATAAACACATGGAATCTCTCACAGACAGCACAGCTTGTACTCAGAGCAACAGATTTAGGAGATTGCATTTTCTGATATGTGATAGCTAGGCTAGGTATTTGTCTACAGTCTCTCCCTCTCCCTCCTCCTCAGAAGCACCACAGGAAAATGAAAATGAGACACAGAGGACAGGGGGAGGGAGGGAATGCCAGCCTGGGAAGGAGTGAAAAATAAATAAACATGTAAGATATGTGCACACTATCCGTAGTCACTGGATGCAGTATCTCTGGACCTGAGGGAACCCACAGATGAGCGCAGGGAGAACGCAGCCGTCTTGTACTCACCATGTGCGGTGGGTGCAGGGTGGCTTCTCCCTGCATACAGCCGATGGGGAACACTTCCAACTCCACAGCATGTTAATTTCATGCAGAAGTCCAAAAACCTGCATCAGAGCTGAAAACACACTGCATTTGGGTGAAGCATAGTGAGGATGGGATTTCAACAAAACAGTACATTCCCTGTTTGTGAGTATGCACCCTTACATAAAGAGGAATATTCAGCAAAGTAATGGACAGGACTAGCGAAGCAGCTGCCTGCTGGTGCGAATATCCTTATAGCAAGAGAACTACAAAGGGTACAGTAATGATTTTACATATTCTGAAAGGTCTGCTGAGCATTATTCAAGGTACTGTTAGTATCATACTGAAAAATGACCTAACAAAGTCCCTTTAATTATGCTGCTGTAAACTACCGTCGCCATGCGTTTACCCCTGTCAGATTAGTCAGATCACTTGGACATATTGAAGGCTGTTCTTGCATTACAAAGCTTAGTATGCGTTTAGTACACACCTGAGACCTCCAAGGGTTATACATTTATTTTCCAGCAGTTAAGTCTTTTCAGTATTGTGTTTCTCAACTTTATTCTCTGTGAATCAAATATTTTTGAAACATTTGGCAAAGATGATGAATTTGACGTTTTGTACTCGTCTCTACAAAGAATATGTCTTCTGGAGGAACCACTAAAGCGTATAATCTTTTTAGAAAGTGTAAACCAGATATAATTTACATATTAGCAAAGGATGTCATATTGTATTGCTTTTAAAATTGATCGACAATTTTAGCTGTATCAAGTCTATACACAATAATATCCTTTAACTAAGTTTTCGACATATCTTCCTTCCTTCCTTGGAGTCACTTCTAAAAGTTGCCGGGATCACTTTCAGATATAACTGTAAAGGCCACGTTACACACACAGATATCTGTTCAGATATTATTCACAGATCTCTGGTTGCAGTGAAATCATGGACACATTGTTACATTTGTACACAGCCACAAAATAGAACAATGTGTCCATGTTTTCACTGCAACCAGAGATCTGTGACCAATATCTAAACAGATATCTGTGTGTGTAACGTGGCCTTAAGGCCGCCTTCACACCACAGTTTTGTACTATCAGGTTCTGTCTAGTGTTTTGCGGGATGTATCGGACAGAACCTGACAGCACTGGACGAGCAGAAACTGAGCTCCCCATGGTGCTGAACGTTCAGCCTGTGAGAGCAGTGGAGCTCTCCATGGTGCTGAACGTTCAGCCTGTGAGAGCAGTGGAGCTCTCCATGGTGCTGAACGTTCAGCCTGTGAGAGCAGTGGAGCTCTCCATGGTGCTGAACGTTCAGTGGTGGCTCTGAAATACTGCTGCTGTCCATGGTTGTGAATGAGTGTGGCAGCAATTCAGAGCCAGCACTGTTCTGTAAATTGCATCCAGGAAACGATCCGATATTTTGCCGGATTCAGGGAGATCCAGCGCCCATAGACTCCCTCTCATGTTATGGGCGCCGGATTGCCCTGGATCCGGGAGGATCCGGTTTTGTTAGTTTTTTGCACCAGACACAAAAAATGATGCTGACTCTGATTTTGTGTCCGGTGCAAAAAACAAACAAAACCGGATTAGGGAAAAAAACACAAAACCGGGTGCCCAAATAGGACCAATCCGGCACCATAGGGATACATGGTGCACAAAACCGTGGTGTGAAGCCAGCCTTACTCACCCTAAGGCCAGCTTCACACCACGGTTTTGTGCTATCAGGTTCAGTCCAGTGTTTTGTAAGATGCATGAGACTGAACCTGACAGCACCAGATCAGCAGAACCTGAGGGCAAATATGCCCTCCAATGCTGTTTTTTACAGGATTCGCTTCTGCTCATTGCTGCTGCTGTCCGCAGTGCTGAAATTTCAGCATTCTGTGCAATGGAGCTCTCCATGGTGCTGAACGTTCACCCCGTTGTGAGCATTAGAGCTCTCTATGGTGCTGAATGTTCAGCGGTGGCTCTGAAATGCTGCTGCTCTCCATGGTGCTGAATGAGCGCGGCAGCATTTCAGAGCCAGCGCTGTTCTGTAAATGGTGTCCGGCAAACTATCTGATTTTTAGCCGAATCCGAGGTGATCCGGCGCCCATAGTCTCCCATGTTATGGGTGCCGGATTGCCCCAGATCCGGGAGGATCTGGTTTTGTTCTTTTTTTTGCACCGGACACAAAAAAAATGATGCTGACTCCGATTTTGTGTCCAGTGCAAAAAATGTACAAAATCGGATTAGGGAGAAAAACACAAAACCGGATGTTCAAATAGGACCAATATGGCACCATAGGGATACATGGTGGCAAAACCAGATCAGGTTCTGTCTGGTTCAAACAAGACAGAACCTGATAGCACAAGACCGTGGTGTGAAGCCGGCCTCAGCTTCTTTGTTCCATCTTTCCCCTTGCTATACACATGTTTGCTTGCACCTGTAGTCTGTGATTATCCACCGATAGCGCTCTATAATAGACTGACGTCTTAGTGAGTCGAAATCTGCAAAGAACACAAGAGAAGTCAGCGGTATTTGTAACTTGATAATTGCCGTTCTTAGCGCAGCAAAATCCGTTTCTGAATGTGAAAGTCTCCATTGTTCTAAGTGAAGTCTTTTGCAATGTTCTAAACAGGAAATGTTCTATATAAGACGACTATGGAATTAAAATGTTCCTTTCCTTCACCACTTAGCCTCTATGAGTCTCACAGTCTGAGTCATCCTGTAATGTCACACAGGCTCAGGCCGGATAAAAGGTGCAATTTTAAACATAATTACACACTTATACAATGATACAGCTGATGGGTCTGCTCTAATTGAAATGGTGAGCAATGCTTCGAAAAGGCTGCTGTAATGGAACGTTGTAGACACTACATTGTGTAGACAGGTAGAGATTTATTGTAGGTATACTGTCCCTATACACATTAGGACGGTGTGTAATGTGACATGTAGCTAAACTCCCTGTGTGCTTAAGAAAAAGGCTGTGAGGCTGTAACCTTCTCTTTTAATATGAAGATCATTATTATACATATTCAACAGTTACACACAGCAAATAAGATCATAAGCTGGATTTTGTATTAAATCACCAGTCGGACACTCCCCAAGCATCCAGGGCTGCGTGATATATCGGCAAATGATGCATGCAGAGCCCAGTAGGGTGGCCTGTTGCCTGTTGCCTTTTGCAGCTGACAGATTGTAATTTTGTCAACTCCAATTGTTTTCAAGTGCTTGCCAAGGTTTTTAGGCACCGCACCCAGTGTGCCGATCACCACTGGGATCACCCTCACTGGCTTGTGCCGATCACCACTGGGACCACCCTCACTGGCTTGTGCCGATCACCACTGGGACCACCTTCACTGGCTTGTGCCGATCACCACTGGGACCACCTTCACTGGCTTGTGACGATTACCACTGGGACCACCTTCACTGGGTTGTGCTGATAACCACTGGGACCACCCTCACTGGCTTGTGCTGATTACCACTGGGACCACCTTCACTAGCTTGTGCTGATCACCACTGGGTCCACCTTCACTGGCTTGTGCCGATTACCACTGGGACCACCTTCACTGGCTTGTGCTGATCACCACTGGGACCACCCTCACTGGCTTGTGCCGATTACCACTGGGACCACCTTCACTAGCTTGTGCCGATCACCACTAGGACCACCTTCACTGGCTTATGCCGTTCACCACTGGGACCACCCTCACTGGCTTGTGCCAATTACCACTGGGACCACCCTCACTGGCTTGTGCTGATCACCACTAGGACCACCTACACTGGCTTGTGCCGATTACCACTGGGACCACCCTCACTGGCTTGTGCCAATTACCACTGGGACCATCATCACTGGCTTGTGCCAATCACCACTGGGACCACCTTCACTGGCTTGTGCCATTCACCACTGGGACCACCCTCACTGGCTTGTGCCAGAGTCTTTGCAGTTCGATCTTTAAGTCCTCATAACGTGTACGTTTTTCAAGTTGCTTCTCCCCAATCCTGCTGTCGCCTTGGTATTGCCATATCGACGATCCACGCTTCCTTTTTTCTTACAATGGTAAGGTCCGGAGTATTGTGTTCCAAGACTTGATCAGTCTGAATTCGGAAGTCCCATAGTAGTTTTGCATGTTTATTTTCAATAACCTTTTCAGATTTATGATCCCAGCAGTTCTATGTGACAGGAAGATGGTAATTGTGGCACAAGTTCCAGTGGATCATCAGAGCGGCTGCATTCTGCCTTTGCTTGTAATCTCTGCACGATCTTCTTGCAGCAGCTCAGTATATGATCCATTGTTTCATCTGCTTCCTTGCACAGTCGACATTTGGAGTCTGTAGTTGATTTTTCAATTGTGGCTTTAATCACATTTGTGCGGATCGCTTGCTCTTGGGCTGCTAGAATTAAGCTCTCTGTTTCCTTTTTTAATGTTCCATTAGTAAGGTCTTTTCCTTGTCGTCTTCACCCTCCATTTTCTCTAGGAATTTTCCACGCATAGCTTTCTTTTGCCAGTATTATTATTAGTTATTATTATAGCGCCATTATTTCCATGGTGCTTTACATGTGGAAAGGGTATACAGAGACAAGGTACTTGGACAACACATGGCATACAGATACAGAAGGAGAGAGGACGCTATCCGCGAGGGCTCACAATCTACTAGGGATTAAAATAATATTTCAGAACACACCTCAATGTGGCTACTGGGCGGTTATGGATATGGCCATATTTATGAGCTAAGTGTCTCATTTTTCATATCTTCTTAGCTATAATACTGTTCTATAATCAAAATGTGTTGCGTTCCAGCATCGCACCAGTACACATTACAGGGTTGAGAGTTTTTTTTGTAACAATATTTCAGAATACATAATGGTACAGGGCATAAAATACAGATTATCTGTTCTCTTACCTACAATGCTAGGAGCAGGCTGTTAACATAAAGCACAAGGTACAGACAAGTGCCAAGATAACTTCTCATCAAAGGTGAAAATAAATAATGGCTACTGTTCCCTCTGTGATGAAAACAGGACCACAATGCAACAGCAACTTTCCCATAATACAATGCATTGTAATATGAACTAAAACAAATACATAAAATCACCATCTGTCACACTTGGGAGGTAAGGGAATCAGGTAACAGGTAGGTGAATTGGGCAAAAGGAGGTAAGGAGAGCCTAATCTGACCCTGATGCTGAGGTCCCTGGCTCGCCCTGATCTCGGAGGTACCTCTGATGGTGAGGAGTTCCGAGCCGCCATCCTGTACCCTAAAACTCCTGATTAGCCCTAAGCTGAGGGCCCCTACCTCCACCCACAGGTCAGGAATCACAGCTTCTCTCAATGAAAGACTTTAGCCCTGTAGCTAAGCATCAGCACAGCACCAAGACCTAGAGCACATAGCTATCAGCAGCACCTGACAGAGGAGAGGGAAGGCTATTTAAAACCACGGGGAGGGGATTCAAGGTGAGTCACACTTGAACCACTCAACCAGCAATTGAACATAATAGTGACTGCAGTTCTAGAGCACACCACAGGAGGCAAGGACCTTCACAACTATCAACCATGCAGCTCTTAAAGACAAACCACAGACACAGCAGCATCCAACAATGTCAGCGTCATCTAAGCGCATGACACCATCAGATCGTTCTGTTACTAAACAAGGTAATTTCGATAGAATTAGACGACAATACATTGTCAGAACTGCTACTCACACAAAGTGACTACACTCTCTGAATAGCTGAATTGTCTGTGAAGGAAGAACAGAAGGTATCAAAAATACTTGGTAGTTGCTGTGTGAATTATCACCATTAACAAGGCACTGTTATTCTGTCTGGGTAAGGGAAAACTTATAAACAAAGCAAATATGGTATATGTAATGGCCCTACTATGGTTCTATAAAGTAACCATGTTATATGGAGCTACGAAAGAACGCTAGAAATGAGAGGATTGATGTGATGTGAATCAAATGTTAGTCAAATTGGTAGAAATTCGCTCATTCCATAAATTTGCATACATTTTTCTCATTCGAGACAACTGCATAAAATAGAGAGGGATCAAATGACTTGCATAAATAAGTAAACAGATTGTCACATCACCATTGAACTCGGTGGCTGGTGTTCCTGCATCGGCCGCTGGGAGGCGCCGTATTCCTTCGGCTGATGGTGCCGGTGATAGGAGGGCCATGTCCTCATATGGACCTGCTCCTTCGACGTCTGCCTCTGTCGCTGAACGCCGCCGTGTTTCTCCTTTGAGTGATGTTGGTCACAGAGGAGCGGGCCCTGCAGAGGTGTCTGATAGGCACAGCCTTTGTTCTTCTGTCAGAAGTGGGGTGGTTGGTGCCAGTGGTGCATCACCATGTGGCCTGGTTCTAGGGGCGGTCCGGATGAGATCATAAAGCTGTGAGTTCCAGCCTATGGGAGGTAACCGCGCCCTTCAAATACCTTGGAGCCTGTCTTGCAGGCCGCCAGATATAGTCTTGGCTCCCCAGTGATATAGTGTGTGTTTGGTTTTGTCTCTGACCTTTGCCTGGATTTCTGACTCTGCTACAGCCTGACGATTTTGTGCCTTAGCTAACCTCTCGGATTTGACTCGGACTCCTGACTATGTTTTTCGGGTCCTGATTTTTTCCCTCCCTGACGACCATCCTGCTCTGCTGCTCATCTCAGGCAGCTACCCCCTGGGCTCCGCTGTAATTCCAGATCCCTGTATAGGGGTAAAAGGTCTCGGGGTTTCTCGGGGTGCTGTCTTACCAGCAGCTCGGCCTCACAGCGGATGGTCGTCACACAGATACTATAAATAGTAATAATCTTAGAATTAGTCAGACATTAGTGCAGTCTGACATGCTTCCACATAAATTCTTGTAGCTATATCACTTGGTTTAGCACAGCCAATCAGGAGGGGTTATTGTAGCATGTATAAAAAGAGAAAAGGGAAATGCTGCATCCATTTTGTGGTAAATCTGGGTAGTAATAGGAATGGGGAGGAATTTCTATGGAGGGCTACATAGCCCTCCATGTGCTAACCAGAAGTACCCTGACTGCTATTAGGTAACTAGGATGAGATTGTCACACCCATTCTGAGACCATATGCAGGTGCACTGGGCCCTGGGTTCCTTCTGATGCATGACAATGCTAGGCCTCATGTGGCTGAAGTGGTGATGCTATGGACTGGTTGCCCATTCCCCAGACCTGAACCCAATCGATACACATAAGTGTCCCAATTAATCACGTGCTTCACTGTTCAAAACGATCACCCCGAGGGGAAGCTTGGTATCTTTTTGTTCTGAACCCAATCAAGCACATGTGGAACATCATGTCTCGTTTAATCCACCAATGCCATGTTGCATCACAGACTGTCCAGGAGTTGACCGATGCTTTAATCCAGATCTGGGGGGGACATCCCTCAGGAGAACACCCGCCGCCTCATTAGGAGCATGCCCAGGTGTTGTATGGAGGTCATACATGTACGTGGAGGCCACACACACTACTTAACTTCATTATGAGCATGCCCATGTGTTATAGCTTAGGGAGGTCATACAGGCACATGGAAACCACACACATCACTGAGCCTCATTTTCTTGTCTTGAGACATTTCCACTGAACTTAGATCAGTCTGTAATTTGATTTTCCACTTTGATTTTGAGAATCATTCCAAATCCGGACCTCCGTGGGATATTGATTTTGGTTTACATTGATGATGTTTATGTTTTATTGTTCTCAACGCCTTCCACCTTGTAATGAATAACGATGTTTCATTCGTTAAGATCTAGGATGTGATATTTCAGTGTTCCCTTTATTTTTTTGAGCAGTATTCATGAGCTACACTGCTGTTCTCAGCTTGGTATCCATGCTAACCACCTTTGAATGTTAGGGTACCTTTACACACCGCTACTGGACGGTGGCTACAACCGGGTACATGAGAGAAATGTATCTATCACTGCCAATTCAACCCGTGGTAGCGGCGTGTGAAGACGGTTGTAGCCACCCGCCAGTAGCGGCACCTGTTTCCGAGCACTGCCCTGAAACAGGTGGCTACACAGGCGATTGGAGCGACCTGTATCGGCGTGTAAAGAAGCAACAGAAGGGATGTCTGGACACCAGCCTATGTACCTGGTATGTAGCCGGGTGTGACACAGGCTCTGGGTTACCGCGCCCCATCAGCGGTCATTGGAGGAAGCTCCTGCATTACGATTGGTAGTCGCTGCATAGGGAGGCATATTTAAGGAGATGACCAGTCACACTACACAATTGCTCGAGCGTCATGTATTAATCAGCCTCCTGCGATGCCTGCCCAATCATGATGTTCTGGCTTTGTCCTATCAGCGTACGGACGTCTCGTAATCCACAATTGTGGCACGCCTATGTGTTGTCCCTGCTGCACCAGGTCCGCCCATATTAGCTTGTTGTAGCGGTGTGTAAATGAGGTAAGGTGCTCGGCAGAAGGTAACTTGAGACACCCGGCAGTGTATCTAGAGATAGATGTAACCTACTGTAGCGCACCTTGTTGCGGCGTGTAAAGGTGGTGCGGGTACCGTTTGCAACCGTTTGTGCGTGCTCGTGCACGTGAAGTAGCCGGTTGTAGCCACCATCCAGTAGCGGCGTGTAAAGGTACCCATAATGACACAACATCACTATTAGATCTCTCTATATATATGGAGATAATCTGAGCTCCAAATAGTGGCATTTAATAAAGTTTATTATATCTGTCATTGCATTGTGGCACAGACAGCGGGATAGCATAGAAGCTTACCTCCGTTTAGGAATCATTCTTTACGGCACCTATAACACCAGGCTGCAAATATGAAGTTTCTTTATGTATCTGGTTTGTGAATGAGTTGAATGTGCTAAATTTGGGCTTCTGAATTCAGTGTTGAGATCAGATATTTTTCATAGATACACAGCAATTATAATTATCAAAGACCATAATGACGTTGACAAAATTACCATTTCTTATAGTTATAAGAGGCTAAACAACATTTACTGTAATTATATGTTACATATATTGACTAAACTATAACCTTAATAGACCACGGAGTACCGCTATCATATGAATACAAGTATTTAAATTTTAAGGTCAATTTCTTTTGGCAAAATATGATGAGGATCATGATAATCTCAACAGAAATATCATGAGTCTCTCAACAGAAACCAACAGTAATCACCCATTATTGCAGAGTTGAGCAGTTGCCTTTATTTATAGATGTCCTTGTTCCATGACTTCTTTAAAGGTACCGTCACACAACACAATATCGCCCTCAACATCGCTGAAATATCCCGGGTTCAGCGATGTTGACGTGACATTGCAAGTGCGTTGTGCCGTGTAACAGGACGATTCAACCGCAATAAATCGCTGGTTGCGAGTTGACAGATTTACCAACAGTGTCGCAAATCCTGGCGATGTTGCAAAGCGATTTGGCTGGATCGTGCCGTGTGACATCGCAATAACAATGTTTTTTTCCAATTTCAGTAGTCGCGCAACCAAGTCCGTAGGCGTGCCTGGGCGTTGTGTTTTCCGCGACCTGTCTGCTGCGATTGGTGGATAGTACTGCATTACGATTGGCTGGCCATGGGAAAGGCGTCATGTTTGACTGTCCGTGCGTTCATCAGTAGACACATACATACATGTATGCAGACACATAGTTCATACCTGCACCGTAATGACAATAAACATATGTGCATAGTGTAGTGTGTAGCTTACCTACTTCAACACAACACAACACAAACACATAGCCTGACATAGTTTAAGCAAAACTGCACCACACAAGCATTCCTGTGTGACACTTTGGCGACACCGCAGTGTCTTGCAGAAGCCTCAACAAATGCCAACACACTTGAATGGCAAGATGGTAGAAGGGGCGAATGTGTAAAGATAGGTGCCATCTTGCCAGACAAGGCTGACCAATGGTAACGCAGTTGTGGCGACCAATCGGAGTGGTAAGACACACTCTGGCATGCCTATCTCCTAGGCTGTGTCAAACAGTACACCCACATTGACGATGTGGTTATGCTGTGTGACATGGCAATAATGACCGCCAACATCACTTCTGGTGTTGTTCAGGCGATTTTGGAATCGCAGGATCGTGGGTGGTTGCAGACGTTGTCTCTGCGTGTGACATCTCAAAAGCGATCTTGGGAAAATGTCAAAACGTGCGCGCTCACGCGAAATCACTGCCGACATCACCTCAACGTCCCGTGTGACGATACCTTTAAACAACAGTCTCTAACCACACTATTAATTTACCAAATAAAATTCTTCCATGCATTGTCCAAGAACAATGTCCCGGTTCTGCTTCACAGTGCTTTGCCTTCCTTGAAGAAACTTTCCTTTATATACTTATTTTTCAGCTGACCCAACGACTACCCTTTCTGCAAACTCAACAACCCGCTCACTGTTCATATCTTCAATTTAATTTACAGAACAAAAATGTCAAACTAATACAAACAAGTAATGAAATAACTACAGGCAATAACACAAACAGATACAAAAATAAGAGAAATATGCAAAACAGCTGAATAAACCATCATTACATGGCCGACTAGACAAAGCGAGTCTCTGCCTCTTATAGTCAGGAACCATAAACTACCAATATCTTGCCATCTGTTGACTGTTGATATGATGTCTTCCATTGCATTTTACATAGAAATAATTATGTCAGGCCATTAAAATTAATGTACTAACAAAACATGATAAAACTGACCAGCGACACCAGCAAGTGTGAACAGGTGCTAGCTGAAAAAACCTTTAAGGCCCCATCACACCTAGCAGTGGGGCTGGAGATGTCGGCGGTGACTGACGGGTGCTCGCACGTTTTTGGCACCCCGCCAGCGTCGCCGTCCCCCATTTACATGGGGCGACTTCTCCAGCCCCGCGCCGGCGAGCTGTCAGGCGGCATCGCCGCCGGGGTGTCTGATAACCTCAGCGGCGATGCAGGACAATCGGAGCCTATTGCTCCCATCGCCTGACAGGTCGCCGGCGGACGATTACATGAGGCGATGTGTACACATCGCCCCAGTTCTGTCGCCTGTTCAGAGTACTGCTCTGAAACCAGGCGACTACCCGGCGGCGCCGACATTGCCCGTTTACATGAGGCGACGTAGGGGCGATGTCGTCGCCGATAGGCCACACCCCTACATCGCCTATGTAATTGGCAGCGATGTCGCCCCGTGTGACGGGGCCTTTACATTAGCTTCGTGTATGTGCCTTCATGTATGTATTTTCATAGCAGTTTTGCTGGGCCATGTTTCCCTTTTTCTTGTGTCCCAGAGTGCAGCTGTATGCTTTCTTATTAAAATTAATATAGACATTGATTTTACCATTTTAAACACACGACATCAGAGAGATGAAAATGGTGTCATACCTGGAAAAATGTTGAATATTTGACTATATCTCAAACCTTACGTGACACAACAATTCTAAAGGTAGATTCGGATTCTACATGCAAAAATACATACAAATTACCGTATATACTCGTGTATAAGCCGAGTTTTTCAGCCCAAAAATTGGGCTGAAAAGTCACCCCCTCGGCTTATACACGGGTCTATACGGTATATGGGATTTTTTCCTGTGCTGGGGAGGCTGGAGGAGGCGGGGGGAGGCTGCTGACAGCGGCCCATCACGTGGGGCCGCTCATTAGATATGCACGGCTCCCCCCGCCCATCACAGCAGCAGGGGGAGCCGTGCATACAGCCCCCAGATGTATACAGTCAGCCCCCCCAGTGGCACTAGCCCCCCTATCATGGGAAGAGCCCCCCACACTTTGCAGAGCGCCCCCTCTGCTTTATCTTACCATCCAGGGTCTTCGCCGCGGGTCCTGCGCGCTGTGTTCCGGTCTCACATGAGACCGGGAACACAGCGCGCGAGGATGGACTGCAGGACCCGCGGTGAAGAAGACCCTGGATGGTAAGATAAAGCAGCGGGGGGGGGGCTCTGCAAAGTGTGGGGGGCTCTTCCCATGATGGGGGGGCGAGTGCCACTGGGGCCTGCTGTATACCTCTGGGGCCTGCTGTATACCTCTGGGGCCTGCTGTGTAACCTCTGGGGCCTGCTGTATAACCTCTGGGGCCTGCTGTATAACCTCTGGGGCCTGCTGTATACCTCTGGGGCCTGCTGTATAACCTCTGGGGCCTGCTGTATAACCTCTGGAGCCTGCTGTATACCTCTGGGCCTGCTGTATACCTCTCGGGCCTGCTGTATATACCTCTGGGGCCTGCTGTATATACCTCTGGGGCCTGCTGTATATACCTCTGGGGCCTGCTGTATATACCTCTGGGGCCTGCTGTATATACCTTTAGGGCTGCTGTATATACCTTTTAGGGCTGCTGTATATACCTTTTAGGGCTGCTGTATATACCTTTTAGGGCTGCTGTATACGACCACTGGGGAGGCTGCTGTATACTACCACTGGGGAGGCTGCTGTATACTACCACTGGGGAGGCTGCTGTATACCACACTGCTGGGGGCTGTATACCTGTGCTGGGGTCCACCCTCGGCTTATACATGAGTCAATAGGTTTTCCCAGGTTTTGGGGGCAAAAGTAGGGGGGTCGGCTTATACACGGGTCGGCTTATACACGAGTATATACGGTAATGTATTATAATCCAGATGCAATGTAAAGCCCCCATCACACATATCGAGATCGTTAAGTCACAGGTTTTGTGACGTAACAGCGATTTTACTAATGATCTCACTACGTGTGACACTTAGCAGCGATCAGGCCCCTGCTGTGAGATCGCTGATTGTTAGAAAGTGTTCTGGGTCATTTTTTGGTCGTTGCGCTACCACTGGGCAGCACGCATCGCTGTGTTTGAAAGGGACAACGACCAACGATCTCAATACTACGCCCGAGAGTGACCCAACGACCTCCTATCATTCTGAATCGTTGCTGAGTCGCTGGTGAGAGCTGACTGTTTGTTTGACATCTCACCAGCGATCCCAAAGTGACGCACCAGCGATCCCTAAGGATCGTTATCATTGTCGGGATCGCTGTTGCGTCGTTGTGTGTGACGGGAGCTTAACTGTTGACTAGTTTAATCAGACCCTGTTTGCTAAAGTTATTTATATCCCCCTTTATCAGTACACTATAAGGGACGCACCAACAGATAACATCCAAGGCACCATATAATGTACAACCTGTCTTCACTATCACTTTATCTGCTACTTCCATTTAGACTACTGTAATAACTGGAGACCAGAGATTCATGGCTATAATTGCTATTGTTATGTGAAGGGAGTAGTCGTATAACTCTCTATATTAGCTCTGCTGAGGCTGCATTTCTTTGCGGATAATGAGATAAAAATCTGTAAAATTCCTGAAAGTGATTCCTGGCAGACACCTGGACAGATGATAGTAATGTTGGTCATAAATTCATGAATATATTTTATATCTCTACAGGTCAAAACACAACTGTGCTACTTTATTTTGCAAATTCAGCCATATGGGATAAATGGGATCCTGTGGATATTACACTTCGATGGTGTAGCAACATTTATATTAAATGAGAGCATTGATTCCTGGCATTGATTTTTTTTATTTTTATGTATCACACTTCATCACAATCTGAATGTGGCCAATTCCTAAAATATAATATTGCAATGGCAAAACCCCTATGTCTGAAGAGCAGATGCATAAGCAGTGCTGCTAGATCCCAATGTAATCTCTGTAGGAGGCTCCGTTAGGCTAATGGCCACTTTACACGTCCCGATATCGGCGTCCAACTCTGACCAAAAGTCACGTGGTTCATGAGTTGGCCCTGATATCGTTCGTGCGTTGTATAGTATAAATGCCCAATACGATGCACCAACGATGCCAAAACGATATCGGAGATCAAATGAGCCTGCTCTCCAACGGGCCGATATTGGATGGACGTTGTGGCCGGATCGTGCTGTGTAAAAGCCTAACTACGATGTGGATTACAACTTCCCCTATCCTGTCCCATGTAATATGGTCGTTCTTGGGTCGGCCGTACAAGGGGGCGTAGACATCGTAGTGGCGTTGCCTGCCGATATCGCGTTGTTGTAAATCTCCGATGCGATCTTGGAAATCTGGGCAGAAAACGTTGGGACGTGTAAAGTGGCCAAAAGATATTGTCAAACGAGGCAACCCCTATTATAAAATAATCCTCATCAACAAAGGGAGGAAGCCACATTTGGATGATATAGAAGAACCATTGTTTGAAATATATAATAATAATGATAATAATTTCTGCAATGAGCCGAGGCATAAGCACTTCTATCCGCTGCAAAATCTCATAGGCAATTACTAATGAAACTAATTAAAAAGTTGATGGTCTTTAATATTACATAAAGTACCCTGGAGCCATGTTTAATGTGATGAACTATAACTTATTTCACCATGTCAGCATTCTTGAATCACGGGAAATTAAATAACTAAAGCATTCAGCATTGTTTTATAGCGGTAAGGGCCTGCTATGGATATATCTATTGTCTAACGTATAATTATCTTAGTTAACAATGGTTTGTCGATGGATGTTTTCTTCTATAATGGATGAATATTATCCCACAGAAAAGAAACACAACTTCAGTAATGAGGCCAAGCCTCTTCATAAGTCACTAATGTGTTAGCTTAAGTATTTTCAATTTATATTTTATTATTACCATGGGAGACGAATAAAGTGATGGTGCTTTGTGAGTACATGAAGAAAACTTAAAAGACCTTTCACCAGTTTTGAGTATATTAAACTGGCCACATCACACTTAGTTGTTTAATTTTTCATCTCTGTTGCAGAAAAGTTAGGTTATAAAGTTTAGGTTTTAATTTATGTTAAGTGTAAGGGTACCGTCACACCTGGCGACGGCCCCGGAGATGTCGGCAGCGACGGGCAGGAGCGCGCACGTTTTTTGCGCCCCGCCAGCGTCTCTGACCCCCGTTCACACGAAGAGACATCTCCAGCGATGGGCCGGCGAGCTGAGAGGCGGCATCGCCACCGGGTGTCTCAAAACCCCAGCGGCGATGCAGGACAATGGGAGCCTATGGCTCCCATCGCCTGTCAGCTCGCCGGCGGCCGTTTACATGGGGCGATGTGGACACATCGCCCCAGATCGGTTGCCTGGTTTCAAAGCACTGCTCTGAAACCTGGCAACCAGTAGAAGGCGTCGCCATCGCCCCTTTACATTAGGCGACGCAGGGGCCACGCCCCTACATCGCCTATGTAATCGGCGGCGATGTCTCCACGTGTGACGTGGCCTTAAAGGGACATTAACACACATATTTTTCTGGAGGTATGCATGTCTTTCCCCGCATACCGCTGAACAATTATAATCAGGCAGTAACATACTGTGGAAAAAAAAGAATATTTTACCACAATGGCATAGAACAGGTTGTGTGAGACATGTAATGAGAGACAGCTTGCTTTTACTGATCCCAATGCAGAATGGTACAAAGTGCTGGGAATACAGCAGAACTGAGTGTGATTATACAGACCTTTCCGCTTTCATTCTATGACACTCATTGTCAAAGGAGCAGTAGTACAGCAGAGCTGAGCTTTGTCTCATTACAAAGCTGTCACTTTCGCTCTACTGCTCTCCCACACACTCTGGCTGCAGTGAGATGAATGCTGAGGGACCTAATAATTACATTACATGTCATACACAGAAAGCTATGGTGGGGTAGTGTTCTTTTTTCCTCAGTATTTTACTGACTGCTCATGATAGGTCAATCTCATGAAGTTGAAAGAGTATGTGTAATCAGTGAAAAATCTATGGTAACATCCACTTGGAGTTATCATAAATTATAATCTTAAAGGGGTTATCTGGGAATTTGGTGAAAAAATAAATGTACCCAAGCACTAATGGTACCTTTACACGCCGCAACAGGATGGTGGCAACAACCGGGTACATGAGAGAAATGTATCTTGCACCGCCAAATCAACCCACTGTTGCGGCGTGTAAAGATGGTTGTTGCCACCCGTCACTTGAGGCACCTGTTTCAGAGCAGAGCCCTAAAACAGGTGGATTTCTAGGCGATGGTTGCGGGTTGTATCGGGTTGTATCGGCGTGTAAATATGGTAGGGTAAGGTTTATTCGTCACCTAGATAACTTCCCGGGGCGTGACACAGCCTCCGTGAAACCACCCCCTTCAGCGCTCATTGGAGGAAGCTCCTGCGTTACGATTGGTAGTCGCTGCATAGGGCGGCATATTTAAGGAGCTGACCAGTCACACTACACAATTGCTCTAGCGTCATGTATTAGTCTGCCTCCTGCGCTGCCTGGCCAATCATGATGTTATTGCTTTGTCCTATCAGCGTACGGAATTCTCGTAATCCACAATTGTGGCACGCCTATGTGTTGTCCCTGCTGCCTTTGTCCCGCCCTTATTACCTTGTTATTGCGGCGTGTAAATGTGGTAATATAATCTACAGAAGGTAACTTGTGGCACCCGGCAGTGTATCCAGAGATAGATGTAACCTACCGTAGCGCACTTTGTTGCGGCGTGTAAAGGTGGTGCGTTTACTGTTGGCAACCGTTTGTGCGTGCTCGTGCATGTGAAGCACCCGGTTGTTGCCACCATCCTGTTGCGGTGTGTAAAGGTACCATAACAGGCAGGTAGCTGCCACCTACTTGCCTGTTATGCTTGGCATTGTTCACCCCTGCCACAGAGCAGGCACAGACCGCTCCTGCCGGGGACAGCACGGCAGGGTAAACAGAGCGGCTGCTTCTTTTCTGCTCTGCTCTGTGGAAGGGGCTGGACAGTCAACCTCATGCTGTATGACAGCCAGCTTCTTGCTACCTAATTGGAGAGTGGACTATCAATCAGTGTGACATTGGCTATGAAGTCTGTAGATGTTTCATCAGCGGAAGTGACAGGAGTGGTCTAAGACCGCTCCATATCGGTGGTGAACAGCACCGCGCACAGGTAGGTTACAGGTCCATTAGTGTTTGGGCACATTTTCTCACCAAATTCCTGAATAACCCCTTTAAAGGGTTAGGGTTTAACCCTTTAAACTATGGCCACCACCAGTAAGCCTAGCATTCTAGGATACTGTATATACATCTCCAATCTGTATTGCATAAAAAATTATTTTATTATTCTCACTTACGAGGAGGCAGTCCAGTTTGATAAGTGTTAATAACATTAATCTGGGACCTTCTCTCTTATTGTGATCACTGGCCTCATTCCCTGCTTTGCGTGGATGACGTGGCATACATAATCCACACAATGTCTCCCATTGTGCTCCTGCGCATTTGCATTACTCTCTGCCCTGCTGAAGGCAGAGCAAAGTACTGTTTTGATCATTCTTTCCATTCCTCTGTCTGAAATCTTACGTGGAGCACCTGGTCGTGGCCGGTTTACGGTGAAATGATGTTCATTCCACTTCTTAATTATGGCTTCAACAATGCTCACTGGAGCCTTCTGTACTTTAGAAATTATTCTGTCACCAATTCCAATAGTATATTTTGCAACAATAAGGCTGCGAAGGTCTTGGGACAGCTCACTGGTTTTACTCATCGTGAAATGTTTCTAGTGTGGCATTTTGGTAATGAGACACCTTTTTGTAGGCCATTAGTCAACCAGCTGAAATTTAACATTTCAATAAGTGGCATCTTTAGAGATATATTTACTTAGAAAATTGGTGATGTGGTCTATACTTATTTAAACTGCTGGTTATGATATATATGTATATATTATATAATTGCCCTATAATGTCTGCACATCCGGTTTGTCCAGATGTGTCTGAATCCCACAATGCACCATGCCAGGAGTAGCCCGAACACCATATTGGAACACCCAAGTGATTGGTATTCCAATATGGCGGCGGATGTGCACACATTATATGGCAATAGACTAGCGGTGCTGCTGCCCACTCTCCCGCTGCCCAGTCTCCCTCCTCCCCCTCCTCACCACTCTGACCCCAGTCCCTCCTCTTCCCTGCGCCGCTCCGTCTTCCCCCCATGCACTGCTCCATCCTCCCTGCTCTGACTTTTCCCGCCGCTCTGTTCCTACCCCGGGCCGTGTTACCACTCCGGCCTGAATCCTGTAGATCTCCATGGAAGGGGGTCAAGGAGGAAGCAATTAGAGGAGGCTCCAAGACATAATCCTGCCATGATTAAGATATATCCTGTTAGAAATTCGTAGGTTTGAACTTTTGCTGAATTTGTTACTGTAGACCATGATTTGATTATGTCCTATTTTAACCAATAAAGAAGGATGACGTTTTGGAGTCTCCCAGGATCCTGGATACTTCCTCTCTCTAGTAATAAACATTTGTGTAATTCTTTCCGTTTCATACACATCTTACGTGCAGGGTTACACTGTGAATTTAGAACTTTTAATGTGGTAAATTGGGAGAATTATTCAAGAATACGTCTGGGCTCATGAAATATTTCCTCCGAGGCATGTATAGCTGGGTGTCAGACAGGAGACCGGAGCAGAATAAACAATAAACTTGGCAGTTGCAGTTTGATGTGCCTTCTCAGTAAATCAGTCACAGGCCGCATTATACTGTGGAGCAATAATCTGTAGATTTCTTTACGAACATTATGACCCAAATTTAAAATGCTAATAGTTACACCAACCAATTAGATCTCAGTAACCCATCATTAGGTCTTATCTAACAATAGTATATAGTAATAACTTCTGTAGTAGCGGAGAGCAAACTAATATTGTCTATCAGATGTGGTGATATAATAATAACAATATTTATTCATTTATATAGCGCTTTATTCCATAGCACTTTACATACATGAGTAATGTTCTCTCTTGGAGCTCACAATCTAAACATCCTATCTGTATGTCTTTGCAATGTGGGAGGAAACGGAGTGCCCGGAGGAAACCCACGCAAACACAGTGAGAACATACAAACTCCTTGCAGATGTTGTCCTTGGTGTCCTGGGTGGGAATTGAACCCAGGACTTTGGGACCTCAGTGCTGCAAAGGCTGCAGTGCTAAACACTTAAGCCACCGTGCCTGCCCAAAAAACTGTAAGTGCCCAATGTGGGGCGCGAACCCACGACCCTGAGATTGAGTCTCAGCTAGCCGGGCGATAATCTGTGGTTGCCAGACTAGAGCCCTTCGAACCTACCTGCCCACAATCTGGGTTCTACTTCTGACTAGTAGGCCCAGTGCGATGTCATGAATTTATACTTCAATGATAACATTGTACCAGGCCCACAAATCAGTAGAAGTGTTGGAGATGCCAGAAGATACGAGGAGATCCAAGGTCCCCGGTCCAACAGCCAAAGACTAATGACATGACCATTGGACCAGGATCCTGTAAATGTTTTTACTCAACTCTATACTTTGGCGTTATCTTAGAAAAGCATGTAATTTTATATAAAATCATGTCATAAAAATCAATTTAGTAGTTTGTCCAGCAGTTAGGTCACTCACAAATCCGTTAAAAATAGTATGTTTAGTGCTTCCTTTCATGAACAGGTGGTCCTTTCTTCTTGCCTATTATTCATATTTTTTCCTTACATGTTCATGAAAATAATGAAAATGAGACCAGGATCCCCTTGTACTAGCTGGCTTTTTCAGATCACCTCCTGTGTCTCCTCGCCCGTATCCATGATGCTGCCTTCTACCTCATCCGTTCCATGTGTTCATGCTCTCCTGCTTATTCAAGCTCCAGTCCAACTTCCAGGCCTTATACTTGAGTATTTTTTGGTTTTTTGAATCTCTGCAATCTCTTTGAAAATGGATCATTCTCCATTTGTGCTTGTAACTCAATACATATTCACTCCAAGATGGTCAGTGCTTCTCTCCAACCTTCCCTGCAGTCAGATTCTCTTCTGAACTTCACCTGCTTTAGTTTGTTTCCCTGTGTCAAGAAGCTCTGCTAAGGGTTTGTCTCTACCTCCACTCCTGCCAGCTTGCTCCTCTTCCATACAATTTGAACTAAAAGCTCTGCTGTGGACCTTTCTGTTTGTTTATATGATATGCAGTTGCAGTGCTCTGGACTATTCGGGACTTGCACACAGCTTCTCTGCACTGCATTCAGTCTGGGACTGTATTCTCAGAGACTTACCCATCCCAGGCCTTCCTGGATATGAACTATTGCTTATAAGCTGTTCTGTTATTTGGCCACTTTCAGTGTGAACTGTTATCAAGAGACTATTCCATTTGGCATCACTGTAAATGAACTGTGACTTGCTCGATTTATGAATTCTGCTATTTGTTTGCTGCACCTGCACTGTTTGAACTGTTCCCACTTGTGTTATATACAGACTTTTATCTTTATAACTTGTCAAAGTTATGTCTTGCTCCACCTACCAGATCCTTACGGTATTCTAAATAATTATGTGACAGAAGCTCAGGGAAGCTACATCTAATTGGAATTGTAGCTCAGGAGCTACACTAATATATGAAAAGGGTATGCTCTTGTGATATAAAATTCCTAAAGGTGAATGAAGAATTTATCATTAATATATTACACACTGGCACTTAAGATAACTCACTCTTTTATATAAAATATAATAGTAAATTATTAATAAAACTAAACACAAATCTAAGAAATTAAAAACTGGGGAAAAAAAGAGAGAAATATTCTAAAACAACCAGAATCTAGGAGTAATAGTGACAACATGGAGTCCTCACATTTTGTCACATGACAATCAAAGGGTTCCACAGATATGGAGCTTGTTCTAGTTGTAAAGTTAAAGCATCTCTCCAGTGTTTCTATATATATCACTGCTGGAGTGGTGCTTTAAATCTAAGTCCCTTACCACTTGTCTTACACTTACCTTCTGAAGGCTTTATCTATTTTCAGCATCCCTACTGGTTCGTAACTTCTGAATGGCTGGAAGTCAAACGTTATGTCACACGCTCTCAATACAAAGGCCACAACTTGGCTCTCCTGCCCTTATAAGCTCAAGTCCACCTTTCAGTCCTTACTTGAGTATTTTGCTTGAATCTCTTGATTCTCTGTGCATCAAAAGTTAGTCCTCCTTCACCAGTTATTCCGGTACTGCTCTTCCCAGCTTCTCTACAGTCTGATGTCCAGCTAATCTCCACCTGCTTACTGTTGGCCTGCTGCATCAAGGTGCTTTGTCTGGAGCTTGCTTTATGTTCTGCCAGTCTGCCCTGCTTCAGGGAAGTCGGTTTGTTCTAAAAGTTCTGCTGCATCCATTGAGTTATTTATGTAAGTGCAGTTTCAGAGCTCCGGACTGTTTGGGACTTGCATTTTGTTGCACTGCAATGCATCCAATTCTGGACTGTGTTCTCAAAGACTATACCATTTCCAGGCCTCCCTGGATATGAACTGTTACTTATAGACTATTCTATTATTGGCCACTACCAGTGTGAACTGTTACTTATTGACTATTCTGTTACTGGCCACTACCAAGGTGAACTGTTACCTATTGACTTTTCCATTATCAACTGCTACCAGTGTGAACATAAATTTGAAACTTTTCTGCCTGGGCTTCTCTGTGTCAGAACTTTCATTGTACTACATAATCATTCTGCTCCCGATTGCTTTACATGTGCTAATACAGACGATCACTTTAATACCTTGTCTCAGTGATGTCTTTGCTCCCACGCCATTAGATTCCGAGTTATCTGCAATAGTTATTTCAATGTGTTATGATCATCTCCTCACACAGCATCCACTCCAACAATTAGCTGAATGATGAGTGTTTGGCAGCTGGACACTCCAAATATGAGGAAAGGTTTGCCCAACAATTCACACCACATTCCAACCACACAAATGGACAACCAAGTATTCACCCTTTATAAAAAAAAATGATCAAAGGGATACTTTATTAGATTTAAAAAAAGATTGTTAAAATTAATCAGACGAAAAATGCAAAGGAGATATTTTATTTAGACATTATGTCTTTGTTATCTTTACTATTCCAGTATTTTGGATAGTGTTAGACAATGATTTGCTACTAATAAAACCCTGACTACACTAATAACTCCAATATAAAACATTCAAGTATGTGCTTGGCACAGCAATGTGACCATGATCATCTTCTCACACAAATTAGTCCTTTGACATGTTAAACTGTTCACATGGTCCAAGGTTTATTTTATCCCTTGTGTATCTTGTAATGTTTATTTTAGATTTGCTTAAAGGTTTTTTTTGGCTCTTTAGAGACAAAACTGCTCTGTTTATTTTGTCATCTGGGAAAATCTGTGATATTAGAAGCGCCTTAATCTGTTCTGAAATGCCTTACAGGCAGTGATCCAAGACGACATATCTTATATATTCAGGCTGAAAACTTGGTGAAACATTCATATGGTAAAGGAAATACAATATATTTGCTTAGTTTTCACAATATAAGAGTCTAGAATTTTTCAGTCTGAGAAAGCTATAAAAATAAAATACATACCTATGTGGAAAATAGATTTCAGCACATTTTGATGTTAGATATCGGTGTCTATGGTAGAGCGTCTTAAATACTGGATATTTCTTAATGCTCTGCAATTTGATTATCTGACTATTTTATGTGTATGAGCCTCCAAGGGATTTTCAGTATCCTCTGTCCCTTGTTCTACAATGTATATAACCATTGCCAGTGATATTTGATGTGGCTTTTTCTAATACCCCACCCATTAACCTCTCACCACCCAGCTTCTTGTGACCTTCCTGACCTGGACATTTTTTGCAATTCTGACCAGTGTCATTTTATGAGGTTAGAACTCTGGAACGCTTCAACGGATCCTGGTGATTCTAAGGGCCACGTCACACGCATCAATTTCCTGAACGATATCGTTTAAGCGAATTGCTTTTTTGATCGCTTAAGTGATATGTTTGTGCGTGTAACAAACGATTTTTCTTGAAAAATCGCTTGATTGTTTGATCGCAGATTTGTGAACATGTTCACAAATCCATCGTTGGTCGGCCGGTGGACACACAGCAACGCTGCGTGTGACACCGGCAGACCAACGATGAACGAGCTCCAGCGCCTTGCAGCCTATGCTGGGAGCTCGTATCCATGGTAAACATCGGGTTACTAAGCTCGGCGCGGTGCCTACCAACCCGATGTTCAGGTTACCAGCGTTCTCGCTGGTCCACATCGTTTGAGTCTGCCGTGTGACAGCTCACCAGCGATGTGAACGATATTGTTAGCGATCGTGCGTGCATGTGATCCTAACACTATCGTTCAGGAAATTGATGCGTGTGACGTGGCCCTAAGACTGTTTTCTCGTGACATATTGGACTTCATGTTAGTGGTAAAATTAGGATGATAACTTTTGAGTTTCTTTTTGTAAAAAAAACAACAAAGTTTGGCAAAAATTATGAACATTTAAACATTTTATTATTGTTATTATTTTTTATTTATTTAACCAGAAAAAAATTCTCTGCAGCACTCAGCTATACTAATAATGACACATGTTACAAGCGTATATGAGGAAAAAAACTGTAAAAACTTACGTTTTTAAAAAAAAACCTCATTATTCTTATCTTTTTTTATTTTTTTTTATTTTCTGGGGTTCTTATAATACAGTGGCCAATGTCTGTTTGCTCATCAACCACAACACGGTGACCCCAGGTCTGATGAGTCTAAGCTGACATCCCTGTTGACCCAGCGTCACTGCTAGCACCAGTTCACATTATGTCTTTGAGTGCTGTTTTTTTTCTGTTTTATTTATTTATTTATTTATTTATATAGCGCCATTAGATTCCATGGTGCTTTACATATGGAAAGGGCAGACGAAGACAAGTACAATCAATGTGGACAATCAAGTCATACCGGTACAGGAGGGGAGAGGACCCTGTCCGCGAGGGCTCATAGTCTAAGGGGGATGGGTGGGATACAGTAGGAGGGGATAGTGCCGATCATGGGATGGTGCGGTAGACCGGGTTTCATTGTAGGTTGTAGGCTTGACAGAAGAGGTGAGTCTTCAGGTTTATTTTGAAGGTTCCCAGGGAAGGCGAGTGTCTGATGTCTTGGGACAGAGAGTTGCAAAGTATAGCAGATGCACGAGAGAAGTCTTGTATGCGGTTGTGAGAAGAGGAGATGAGGGGGAGTAGAGGAGGAGCACTTGGGAGGATCTCAGGTTGGTGAGGGTAGGTATCGGGAGACAAGGTCAGAGATGTATGGAGGGGACAGGTTGTGTATGGCTTTGTTTTCAAACATTTTCAAACCTTTAATTTTTAAACCAGAGATTAAATCACACAAAATAGTTAATAAACACAATTTTTCACATGGCTACCTTTACATCAGTACAATTTTGGAACCAAAACTTTTCTTTCTTAAGACGTTAGAAGGGCTCAAAGTTCAACAGCAATTTCTCATTTTTCCAACAAAAAAACCCCTTTTTTTAGGGACCCATCACATTTGAAGTGACTTTGAGGGCCTATATGACAGAAAACACCTAAAAGTGACACCATTCCAAAAATGAACCTCTAAAGCTACTCAAAACACATTCAAGAAGATTATTATCCCTTAGGTGCTTCATAGGAACTAAAGCAACGTGGAAGGAAAAACGTTTTACTTTTTCGAACAAAAATGTTACTTTAGCCTGCAAATATTGCATTTTCACAAAGTATCAGGAGAAATGGACCCTAAAATTTCTTAATTACTAATTCTTCTGAGTACGCCGATGCCCATATGTGGTTGAATATCATTGTTTGGGCGCACGGTATGGCGCGGAAGGGAAAGGCGCACCATTTGACTTTTTGAATGGAAAATTAGTGGGAATCGTTAGCTGACACCATGTCGTGTTTGCAGAGCCCGTGATGTGCCTAAACAGTGGAAACCCGCCACAAGTTAATGGTATAAAGTTTACATTTTCTCATCAGGCATGTATTAGGCTTCATCATATTTAAGGATTATAACAATATAATAAATAATCTATGCATGTTAAGATTTTATTCAAATTGATTCTCAGCTGTCGTGATTCAATCAGCTAATTGCTCCCAGAATGGATATAACACCCGCTTTGCTAAGGATCACTCAGGCAGTGATTAACTGCTACAGGTCAGAAACATGTTGCTGAAAACGCGTCCCAATGAGCCTATAAAAAACTGGAGCAAGGGCCACCAATTTAGCCTCTTACATTTTGAACAAGGGTGACCTAATGACCCACAAAACGGTGGAATGAGACACCTGTTTAGCCTCCTAAAATTTGTGTAAACTTATCAAGCTTCGCCCGGAATCAGGTTTACAGGCATTATCACACATGACCTTGCCTGGTTGTAGGTTTAGCAGCAAGAGCCATAGATCTGTTTAGTTTGGTATAGCTTTTCATATCTCTGCAGTGTTGCATTTACAGCTTGCTACTGTTACGGACAACATGCGCCAAGATAACAATTCAGAGATGGAGGATGAGTAGGAGATGTTTGTGCTGGAGCTGGTGTAGGAGGTGGGGGAAACCTATGATGGAACTAGGGGCCACAATCCTTGATTTCGGTAGCATGCATTCCATCCCAGGATCTGACTTGATTCTGGCCTCCACAAGGTTCACCCTTGTGCCATCAGGGTATTGTATAGTCCCTGGCCACTAGCACTTTCCATGTGTAAGTCATTAAAAGGACCTTCTCAGTAACTGCGTTAGCCAGGGCACAGGTGATGTTATGGGATATACTGGTATAAGGCAAGAATGGCACACCAGAAAAAGAGTGTCAACTGGAGACTGATAACCGAGGAACACCCTCATTGAGTTGAGGAAAGCCTCAGTGTCTACTAGCCTAAATGCCAACATTTCTATGTCACGTGGAATGTTCCTATTTAGTGTTTGGTCAGTGGGTGGGTGGCAGGGTATTTATGTTTGCATAGCTTCCAATTTCCCAGATTCAGCTGGACTGTCCCAATTTGAGGAGGCACAGGGATCAGTGGTTGCTCTCGTATGCTGGTCCAGACACTTTTAGAAACACTGCATGGACCAGGGCTGATTCCACTGAATGCCCGAACTCCTTAACTGTTGGCAGAACACTACTCAGACAACACAGAGTGAGGGAATCACACAATGGTAAGACTTTATTGGATCTCCAAGAGAGAAACTTAAAAAACATGAGTCAACAAACAAAAGAACAATACATCTGGCCAAATTAAGAACATTAACCCATTACATGCATTAAAGAAATGCTGTGTTATCACAACTTCCTCTCCTCTCTCATGCTCGCTAGGTCCTCTTCCTTGGGTGGTATGTCTGGCATCTCTGCAGTGCATAAATTAAATTAACAATTCTTCTTAATCCACTTCTTATTGGTAGGCAGCAGCACTGTCCAGACTGAGAGATATATGAGGATTTGGTAATCTTGACCTGTATGTAGCGCAGGCAGGAATGCTGTATATAAGTCCCCAGGCCGATCTGCATAATGTAAAAAAAGCTTTTATAATACTCACCTATGAGGCAATCCGGTCTGATGGGTGTTGCTGGTCATGATCCGATGATCCTCTCTTCTTGTGATCGCCGTCCTCCTCGCCTTCTTGTGGATGACATGTACTACGTCGCCCACACACAGTCTCGTCCACTCTTTCCTGCGCACGCGCACTTCTCTCTTAGATCTTAGCTAGGCATACAAGAAGCAAAGAAGTAGGATACAAACTGGTGAAAGGTTTGCTTTAAAAAAATTCCTGTAAAATCCATTTTATCTTCAGTTTTGTATGTTATTTTCAGTCTGTTTCATAATACTCTGATAACATTGTTCCCAGCTGTAACCTGGAGTCAGAAAAGTGTCCAGGTATCTTCGTCATCTGGTTTCCATTACATTTGAGCACTGTTTCCATTCATTTCAGTGATTTTAGGACTGGGGATCGTGTTCTAGAAAATTGCTCACGTTTCCCATTGATTTCCTTGAGTCAACCTGTTTGATACGATTATTGAGCACTTGAGCATTTCACTGCTCGCTCATCACTATTTAACAAGTGTGATGTGTGATACAAGAGATAAAAAAAATCATTTACTACGTAATGATATAAATTGGTGGGTTTACTCATGCTTAAGTAAACAATTGGTCTTACTGATAGGTCTTAGTACTATAAAACAAAAAAAAAATAACATTTTCATCCCATATTTATGCAATACAGCGAATCTTAGAGGGCTCCATTCAACTATGCAAATATCTCATTGTAAGGAAACATAGGGCAACCAAGGTGGGGACTACGTGTCTGACCCCCCTTTGGACGACCTGAGAATGTGTGCAGTACACAAGGAGCTGGACCCCTATGTCAGGAACAAACAATTACACAGACCCAAGGGCCAAAAGAGGCTGCTTTTAGGGGGCTTCGCTCCCCAAATCCCCACTGGGGGCTTTGCCTCGGAACCCCGCTGGGGGGTGACACCCCCTTTCAGGGCCGGTGTTGTTTCTTGACCCCTACCTGTGGAAATTTCAGGGTCGCCACTGGTAAGGAAACATCTGTTAGAGAATAGGGAACAATAACATTTTATGTGTTGGGAATGTAACGATTGTCAGTCCTGACAACATAAGCTACTAGACCTTGAATGTTTAAGAAAACATAATTAATTAAAACACAATAAATTCCAATAATTAAATTATTCTGTGGCTTCAACTCCTTGCCGACACAGGACGTTGTACAACGGCCCTGGCCGGTGAGAGGGCTTTGATGTAAGCTCCGGCGCGGATAAAACAAGCGCCCGCGACCGCACAAAAATGCAACAGGCTGCGTTAGGAGCAGGGGCGGACTGGCCAGGTGGCAGGGGGGCAAGTGCCCCTGGGCTGGTGGTACAGCCCACATCTAGGGCCGCCCCCTCAGAAACGGGCCGGCCGCGGGCGGGGTTTTGCAGCCGACTGCGAATTTCTGATAGCATCTCCCCCTCGCTTTCCTCAAACTGTGGCTGCTTCAGGGTCATACCCGCCACCCGGGCCAGAGGCCCCAGCCAGCCCCTGGTTGGGAGGGCACACAAATTGTGCGCATCCTAACACAAACGCAACCGAACGCAGGCAATACGCTATGTTAAACATAGGAATGCAGTGCATAAGCGTTTGGCTGCGTTCTGTACGCTGCGCTTGCAAACGCAAGTGTGAAGGCAGCCTTATAGAGTGTAAAACAGCAACACTGCCGGTCAGAGGCAGCTAAACAGGCAACAGTGAACAGTATTCACATTTGGGTCTTGTTTGGAGCCCAGGCAAAAAACTTTATTCAAACTTCTCTTCAAGGTCTGATTGGAAAAAAGAGACCACATGGATGACGAATGAGAGTCTGGTAGACAAACTCCTAAAATGCCAGAATATCAAACACAATAGACCTACAGGATGTACTCAAGGCCACTTTACACCAACTTATCTGTCCAACTTCTGACCAACTTACTGGTTGCAGTGAAATCATGGACACATTGTTCCATTTTGTTGCTGTGTACAAATGGAACAATGTGTCCATGATTTCACTGCAACCAGCAAATTGGTCAGAAGTTGGACAGATAAGTTGGTGTGTGTAAAGTGGCCATCAGACATTGTTGAGTGGAAGTAGAATGGTATAGACTATTTAGATGCAATAAATGTAACATACCGTAATTGTGTGGGAGTTTGTACAGCCAATTACATTTTACATATACTGCTTCAGTAGTGCTCAGGAAGACATATCACTCAGCCATTTTCTTTTATTCAGTGCTAATGGGCTTTGGAGTCTAAAGCTTTTAATATCCATATGTGCAATAATAAAAAGAAAAGTTTTACATGGGTGTAAAAAGACTATAAACCAAGACGTTGGCATGGCCATGTGAAGACTTCATGCGAAATAATCCTAATACACAAGATTATGATTAGTGTGACTAAAGACTAAATTAAGGCTATTCAATTATTTCAATCTAATGAACAAAAGCTAAACAGATTGGCACTGCCCCATTGATTAACATTGGTCTGAGTGTAATCCGGTTTTTTATCAGACTATCGCATACGATTGTACTAGTTGTGTGTCTTAGCCCTTAACATAACAGAATGTCTTAACAGAAAACTGTAACTAAACACTTAAGGTACCACTACAGTGTCTTATTTCTTTTTCCACCGCTGTACAAGCTTCATGTTATACTAACCCTGCTTCGATCCCGCAGCGGTATCTTGTACCCGTAACTTTTGATGTCAGATGTTAGGGGCACAAGCACTCAATGCATCTCTTTAAAGGTACCGTCACACCATGCGACACCGCCAGAGATGTCGGCGGTGAGGGGTGGAAGCGCGCACGCTTTTGGCGCCCCGCCAGTGTTGCCGCCCCCCATTTACACGGGGAGACACCTCCGGCGATGCGCTGGCGAGCTGACAGGCGGCATCGCCGCCAGGGTGTCTCAAAATCCCAGCGGCGATGCAGTACAATAGGAGCCTATGGCTCCCATCGCCTGTCAGCTCGCCGGCGGCTGCTTACATGGGGCGATGTGTACACATCGCCCCAGATCGGTCGCCTGGTTTCAGAGCACTGCTCTGAAACTAGGCGATCAGTAAACGGTGTCGCCATCGCCCAATTACATTAGCCGATGCAGGAGTGATGTCGACGGTGATAGGCCACGCCCCTGTATCGCCTGATAAATCGGCGGTACCGTTGCCTCGTGTGACGGTACTCTGAGAGCCAGATCAAGGCTAGATAGAGAAAGAGATGTATTGACAAGTGACCTTCAGTGGTTCCAGGATACATTGGAACTTCAATCTGGACTCTTTTTGCCTCAGACCAACTGGATCATTAGTGTATATCATCATTCACAGGGCAGGCAGTTTTGGAGCCCAAGGTAAAATCTTCATAATGCCATCCCCCCTTCTTTCGTAAGTTAAGTGCAATAGCTCACATATGTATATTTGTCATATTGGGGACACCTAATTTGTGTAACAATGTAAAAAGCGTTACAAAATGAGGACATTTTGTGGTGGTTCCGAAGAACATTCTTCACACCTACAGTGTGACAAATAAGTATAGAACAAGTAGACAATTTTCTAATTTAATATATTTGTACAGGTGGTATATTGACATGAATTTCCCAATAAATGTGGGTAACAATCTGTCCAATCCAAACAGGGAAAGAAATCAAACCATAAATGTCCATACATTTAAAGGGAACCTGTGACCTTCATAAAGCCCCCCTGGCTATCATTACCTTTACCTGCATCTTCCCATTACTACTCTAACTATCCCTTTCTGTGCTAAATGTGCCCTGTGATTGTGTAATAAAACGTTGTTATCAATCACTCATTAGTATGTTAATGATCCGGGGGGCTACCGTTGCTAGCCCCCCTGGGACTTCTCTTTGTGTTCCGTGGCCGCCTCCTTCATTGTTTCTCATGCCACGATGGGCGTGATATTGACATCCAAATGCGCGCCCCCCAGCCTGGCTCGCTCCGCTCTGCAGAGTGCTGGGTATGACACCGAACGCATCATTTCCGGATCTCCGCAGCCGGACTTCAGGCTGGGCAGTACGCATGCTCTATGAAACACATTACGTCAGATCATCTGTGATGAGTTGACGTAGTGTGCTCCACAGAGCATGTGCAATGCGCGGCTCTGTGGATGAGCTGTGGAGTACCAAAAATGACGCGTTCAGTGTCATACCCGGCACTCTGCAGAGTGGAGCGAGCCAGGCTGGGGGGCGCGCATTTGGATGTCAATATCACACCCATCGTGGCGTGAGAAACAATGAAGGTGGCGGCCACGGGACACAAGAGAGAACACCCAAGGGGGCTAGCAACGGTAGCCCCCCGGATCATTAACATACTAATGAGTGAGTGATAACAACGTTTTATTACACAGTCCCAGGGCACATTTAGCACAGAAAGGGCAGTTAGAGTAGTAATAGGAAGATGCAGGGACAGGTAGTGATAGCCTGGGGGCTTTATGGAGGTGACAGTGTTCCCTTTGATGATATGTAATAATAATGAGAAATGACACATGGAAAATGTATTGATCCCGTCTTTGTTGGTGATAAAAAAAAAGCTTAAAGATGCCTCCTGTATGGAAAAACTAGTCACATGCATTCCTGGGGTAGATTGTGGTCGACACAGACACTCTTTAAAGCCTAAAGGTCCTGTGCATCCTTCTATGAACTCTGTTCCTTCCATTTATTTTCTATTGGATTCAGCTCAGGTGATCGGCTCGACCATTCTAGCAGCTTTATTTTCTTTCTCTGAAACTAAATGAGATTTTTCTTGGCTGTGTGTTTGGGATCATTTTCTTGCTGATATGTCCAGGAGAATTTTATCAAGAATGTCTCAGAACATTTGTCCATTTATTTTTCATTCAGTGATATGAAGTTCTCCCGCCAGTATGCTTAAAAACAGCAACAGATCATGATGTTCCTACCTCTAAACTTCACTGTTGGTATGGTGTTTTTGGGTTGATAAGCAGTGCCTTTTGGTCTACAAACATGGTGTGTATTATGGCATCCACAATGTTCAATTTTGGTCTCATCTGACCAGACTATACTTTCCCAGTATTTCACAGGCTTCTCTAAATGTTGTTAAGCATACTTTAAACACATCTGAACATGCTTTTTGTTCAGCAACAGACTCTTATGTGATGAATGAGCTTGCAGGCAATGGGTTTAAATGCATCGCTTATTGTTTTCTATGAAACATTTGTACCTGCTTATTCCTTGTCTTTCTGTAGCTCCCACAGTTGGTTCTTGACTGGTGGATAACTCTTCTAACAATTCTTTTCATTCCTTTGTCTGAAATCTTACAAGGAGCACTGGGTCATGGCCGGTTTCTGATAAAATTATGTTCTTTCCCCTTCCACATTTGTCCCCCACTCGAACCTTCAGTAGTTTAGAAATTCTTCTGTAACCAATGCCATCAGTATGTTTTGTAATTCTGCTGATAAAGAAGCGCAATAGGGTCTTACCCAAATTTTAAGCAGGTGCAAAAATAGAGCTGGTTTCTCACCTTGTCAGATTGACTCACAGCCAGTATTAAAGGCATAAACAGATTCTGCATGGTCCATGAGCCATAAGGCGAAAGGCAAAGAACGTGAACCAGGAAAAAACTTGGATAAATCTGCGCTGCTGTAGACAAAAGGATCCAAGTCATCGACTGTTAAAAGTCTACGTTCTTGAGGAAGAAGTGGGGTTTCACTGATGGAACAGAGGAAGAAGCAGGGACACATTTCGAAACACATCGACTAATTCATCATTTTTTATTGCTAGTTTCTCTCGACCTACATTATTTGACAGCAGCGCAGATTTTGTCCACAAATTCCCCTGGTTCCTGCATTTTCGGCTTGCCACTGTGCATATGGTTCCTGCGGTAGCTGTCAATATGATTTCATATTGGTTATGTGTCACAATGTTACGAAGTGAGCGACTGGCTCTTTTCCTTTATTTCTTTGTTTATTGGGTATGATACGTTCAGGGTGCGGACGAGAGTGTGTGATTTGTGCGCGGGCATCCGCCTGCGTACAAATCACATATTGCAGTGAACGGGAGCGCACGTTCTTGCGCAGACCTGTGCAGCACTGTGCATTCCCATTATAAACATAGGGGCTGCGGTCAGCTTGCGGAACCCCTCCGCAGGACAAGTGTGAAGCCAGCCTTAGACCCTATTGCAGTTCTCTATCTCTCCTGCTGCACAACCAGACGCTCAACGGTTGAGGAGAGCGCTGACAGCTTACTGATTCAACATTGAATTTACAGGTATGTACATGTCGAGGATGCAGATACTGTTGAAATTATGATGACAAGCAGAGGGCAGCCACTTTGTCCAAGAAACCACTGTATCTGGAACAACCATAGGGCCAATATAATCTGAGGTCTGCCCTTTGCTCAGGTGTGCTTTAGAGTAACTTTTGTATCAAAAACTATTGTATAACTTTTTAGATCTAATAGTAAATGACCTGACAGCTATTCCTTGCTTTTTCAGGGTGATGAAGTCTTAACAGTCATCAAAGCCAAAGCACAGTGGCCAGCTTGGCAGCCCTTGAATGTGTAAGTGTGAAAAGACAGATGTTTCTCTTGAACTATAAACTCTTCCTAATTTCAATGCTGATAAATGCTACGTCCCAGAAGAGAAGTGATAAACTGCGCAACCCAGAGCGGTAGCTCACTCTGACAAATCTATTGCTAACGTTTACACCAGATCTTTTCTTTCTGAAAATGTTGAAAATTAGCTTAACTATAGTGTGGTTTAGACAAAAGCTCAGCACATGTGACACACATAGAGTGCAATATAGATGGGGCAATACAAATGAGATGATGAATGAGTACATAGCACTTCCTACTGTTAGGCTACACTACCATGGTGCGTTATTGCACTGTTAATGTAGCGTTTTGTACGGATCCGCTATTTGCAGTGGGATGCAGTGACGTAGGCTATCGCAGCCAAGTCACTGCATTTCACTATTGGGCATTCCCCTGCTGAGCTTTTTACAGATGCGCTCTTGGGCTCAAGAACAGATCCGTAAAAAAAAAATTGACATATCAATTATTGGGCACTTTTTACTCACCTCGACGCGCTCCCCGGTGATCTCAAGTAATGTACTCTCATACCGAGGCCGCAACACCTGTGGGAGGATCTGGCACTGCAATATGTGACCGAGTGACATCACTTAGTCACATGCGCAGTCTGCAGGGTGCTAGAGGCAGCGACACTGCAGCCTCTGAGGATGAGCGGACATCGCTGGAGATCTCCGGGGGAGCGCGGTGAGGTAAGTAAAAGCGCAGCAGAATAACACAACACATTCACCATATACTGCATGAACGGGACCAATATTCAGTGGTCTATGTTTAATTGTCTTGTCGCGTACTGCTACATCTTCTCAGTGCCTCTACCTCAAAGATCTGTGTGAATCACTTAGCTGGGGGCATTGAAGTATTCAGTGTCTAGGCTGTAGTAGTATACTTCAATTGAGGTATGGGTTGCTTCAACCATCTGGGGGGACAGGCTCACTTGGTCCAGTATTGGACATGAATTGGCCCCTTTAAACAAATATATGCTTTATTTACGCTGGTAAATACATTAGCTAATGGTACTATCTGTTTTGATGTTGGTCTACATATGCGCCTGGTTATGGTCCCTTTGACTAACTGGGCAGGCAAAGGCCTTAATGCCTTATTATTAATTTTACGTGCTGTAGATTTTCTTTGGGGTATACACCATATCTTCCTCCCTCAATGTGTACTGCAACTGGATTTATCTAATTCATGTCTACATATTATTCTGTTTCATCCCTATACCTCCTCTGCTTTGATTACTCATGTTTTGGCAATATACACCCAAATTCATTTATCCAAATGCTTTCAGGGACAATTTGTGTGCTTAATGTCTCCATATATAGCTTCCTTGGTCTGAGGACCCAGCCATATTGGTTATATGTGGTTACCAATGAGAGCACTCCTGCTCTGCTCTAATCCTTATCTTGAATTTACCTTGCAAGGCCCTGGGTGTCATACCCCGCCACTACACCCGTGCATAATTGCTTGGGTGCTCTGGGAATCATGCGACATTGGGTGTCACAGGCAGGTGTTACAGATTGTGCATGTGACCCCGACAATTTGTGGAACGTCACTTCCTGGTTTCCCGGTGTCACTTAGCAATATTCCAGAATCCAATCATGCTGTGTTGGCTATGTAGTTAAAATGCCCACCCAGATTGCTAGCCACGCCTCCCTGACGAAGCCGCAATCACGGCGGACTGGAGCCTCCACAGTCCCTGTCCCTGGCTAACGGACCACCACAGGTTTCCTCAAATTCAGGTGCGATGTGGCAGGATCGTGCTGTGTGACAACGCAACTACGATTTGGAGCGCAACTTCCCCTATTCACTCCAATGTTAAATGGTCGTTCCCTGAGTCGCTCATACACAGCGTGGGAAAGGGGTGTGCACCATCGTAGTTGCGTTGTCTGCCGATATCTCACTGTGTGACATCTACTATGCGATCTTGGACAAGTGGCAAAAACGTGCGCGCTCCCGTGAAATCGTATGCAATATCGGAACGACATTGCGACGTGTAAAGCGGCCATAGTACTCACCTCCAGTGCCATTCCAGTGGTTTTCTCACTCACTCTCCTGGGGCTCACATGACAATGATATGCCATGCAAACCCTTTGCCCAATCAGCATTGGCTTCACTATCCCTGTCTTTGGATATAACTTGTTTTTAATGTTAACTGGAGTTGAAGTACCTACACTAGAACATAATTACAGAGTCTGGAATCTATTTGGTTGGACGCTTAGAAAATTGGGCATGAACTTGTTATCCACCTTGGACCAATTTCTTGTATCTAATTTATTTTGAAGTACCTTTATCTTTTTGAGTGAAACAAGAACTTGGAATCCTTCATTATCACACTGATTGAAAGCTTCTAATAAACATATTTCTGACTAATGCACAAAGTAGAGAAATGGGTCAGGCAGTTTTTCTCTGGAAATCAGTGTATACATTCATAGCTAAATAAAGATTTTAAGCTATGTATTATATCAATTTGGACCAGATCTCTATACATAAGAACTGGTCTATGGTACATGTCCGAACTAATTGTCATACAGATGGTCTAACATAGAACATATCAGTCTTTACCATGCGTAAGTCATTGGGCCTATGCATTTATAATCATTGAACTGGTGTATCAAGTGTTAGCTAAGAGGCTGATTAATGTATCTGATGCCTTACATGTCTGTAACCTGATTGACAGAGCAACATGCAGTGAATCACACCCATCATTGACACTGGTGCTCCCAGTATCCCAACCCATCTTTGACATAGTCCTTAAGGCTGGCTTCACACTACGGCTGTGATCCGATCCGTGGCTGTCCACTTGAGCCAGACAGCCCCGGACCGGATCAGCACACAGAACTGGAGAGCTAATTTGCCCTCGGGTCCGGTGTGCAGCCGGATGCAGCTGCCACCGCTGATAGGTCAGGACCGTCGCTAGCTCCCCGTGAGCCGCGGTCCTGACCTATCAGCGGCTGCAGCTGCATTCGGCTGCACACCGGATCGGAGGGCAAAGTAGCCCTCCAGTTCTGTGTGCTAATCCGGTCCGAGGCTGTCTGGCTCAAGCAGACAGCCACGGATCGGATCACAACCGTAGTGTGAAGCCGACCTTACTTGCACTAGAACAATTTATTCTACATTCGGTTCACCTTATGCAATCTAATAATGATGTAGGGAAAGTGATTATGATATATGCTTATATATTCTTTTATCCTTGATCTATTTAGCCTTTTTTGGCATAGACAAGGTGTAGGGTAATTGAAGGATAGCAGTTGATAAATGAGGGCATCAAGTTGGATTAATACCAGGGTGAAGACCTCCATGGTTAAGAAGGAAGAAAATAGGGAAGGATATTTTTTGCCTTTCTTATTTGCCTTTCTATTTTATTTGATTCTCTACGATTAATTTATGCTGTATGTGAAGTATTTACTTTTAATTATTGAGTGATACAAATTTGATTTTAAGGGTTTAGTGCTCTTCGGTTTTGTTCGTAAATTTGCAGTCATGTCTTTAGGCTATTTAATGCCATCTGTAATGTCTGTTAGAGACTACAGGCTCAAAAAGACTACCTTGGATTGGCTTAACGCGAGCCACTCCATCTGGCGGATTCCTCAGGAACCCCGGCGGCCACTCCTTATCCCCTGTACAGGAATCTGGTCTTACAATGAAGCCTACTAGGTTGTTTCTACAGAAGAGCTGTTGGCCAGAGGCAAGAGAATAGTCCGGTAGCCAGATCCGAAACAGGAGGTAGGTGCAGGTACAATATCGAAAGGCAGGAGAGTAGTCAACAAGAAGTCAACTCAAGTTAGTCAAATTATAAGTGTCAGTGGACAGCAGGATTTCAAGTGCTTAAGGAGGTTGCAGCAGTACCCAGGGCAAACAGCAGGCGGCAAACACCGAGAGACGTTACGGTATCTTTTAATCTACATGTTCAAGAGGACACAGATCTTAAGTTGTAGCCTGCAACGATCACATGGTTCAACCCCGGCAACAGAACAGGAGACACAAAGGGCAGGCACCGATAGAGATGTCACACCATCATTAACATTATTGATATCTAAAAGCTCTTCTGGACTTGTACCAAAGTCCGCTAGCTTTATAGCACTAATGAGTGTTTAATACTTTCCACTTTCTATTGGAAGGGTGACAAATGATGAAAGAAAAGACTTACCTTTGCATACTCTCTGCAAGTACAAAATGTTTTACTGTACTAATCTACATTAGATTTTTCTACTGAGATAAGTGGTGTACTGCAGATTTATTGCACTTCAGTGAGGATCTTTTTAATGTATTTTTTGACCTTAAAAAAATTCTGGTTTCCTGCTTTGTAATTAAAGGTTTGTTGGTGTACTTTGATATTTCTCAGTGCCTTCACTGGTCTTTCACTACAAACAAAGTGACAATTTGCAACCTAAAATTCATATCATTCGTTAGTAACTGCATCTAGAATTGTAAAGGATTTAAAGCAAGAGTGGATTTTCTTCTATTTAGCATTACGTAATTACAAATTCAGACATATACATTTATTTTTCGCATTTAGGTTGACAAAAAAAACAACTATAAGAAAATTAATACAAAACACACAACATGGTTCTGGATCAACATGGCTATTACATTAAAGGACATTTTATTTACAGTTATGTCTAACTACTAGAGATGGGCAAACCTTTTAAGATTTGGCTCTGTTCTGCAAACTTCCAGGTGTTAAATAGATAAAGAGCATGGTTGGGAGTTGGTATCATCACCCCGGGGAGTCACATAGTTATTGCCCCCCCCGGTTAAGAATAGCAACCCACAGTCACCACAGATGTGCCACATTCATTGGAAGCCAATTCTGGGCACTTTACCAGGCTCTTCCCAATGCCCTGTTGCGGGGGTAATTGGAGTGATAGAAAAGGTTAATTACATCTGAGAAATGATGGCTGTCATCAAGTCCTGGGTTGGAAATGTTCAGGCCTCTATGAGACCCCGTACATCACCAATCCTATAAGCAAACAGTTAAAAAACACATAAGAATCCTTTATTTGAAATAAAACACACTAACTCCTTTTTTTAGCCATTTATTAACTCTAGACATACCCTCCGATGGTAGTCTACATCACAATGTCCAGCAAAGCTCTCTGGCTCTGCTACATTGCGTTAAGCAGAGATATTAATAATCAAAGAGGACTGGCTCACAACTGGAGGGTGCTCAGAAAAAGGACAGTAATATTTTAAAGTGTCGTGCACACCAAAAAAGAAAACAATGGAGCAAAGTCAAATTTATTTATGAAACAGACAAAGCAATTAACTTTCTTATTTCATTCATGTCATCACGTTTCAACCCGGAGGTCTTCTTCATATATCACAACTAATAATAAGAAAAGAATAGTAAACATAAGACAAAGAACACCGTAGTATACATACAGTTAACGATTTCAGTCTGAGATATACAAATGTGAAACATGCTTGGTCAACAGGTTATAAATGATTACATCAAAATACAGAATTAAACATCAATGCTGTTAATTTATTGAATCGCTCTAGATGATATCCATCTAGTGGAAAAATTATTTGAGACCTTGGACGTAATCTGTGCTTGGACTTCCTCCATTGTTTCCATTTTTGGTGTGCCAGACACTTTAAAATAAGCAGAGATATTAGGCCGTGGTCCTATGCTTTGGCCTCACCCGGCACAGCCAACTGCTCTCCAGGGAGGAGTTTGCAGCTGCATATACTTCTATGGAGCTGCACGTTCCTGTCTGGGGAGCCTGCAGTCGTTCTGGGTGATACTGATGCTGACATTGGATTACAGACTACAGTGTCCTCTCACCACGAACAGCTCTCTCATACTGACACATGGCTGTCTGAGCAGTGACATCAGCGAATTCATTTGAGGTCACAGCTGATGTACTCTGGGGACAGTGCCAGCAGTGACCTTAGATGAACTCTCTGATGTCACCGCTGTCTGAGCCGCAGCTCTTGGTGCAGTCAGTGTAAGTGCTGTTTGTGATGAGCAGTCACTGTAATGTAACAAGTCTTTGCGATGTAGCATAGCTGAGAAGCTTTAAGGGACATCATTGTGGATTTACTGTGAAAGGCTATGTTAGTGGTTAATAAATTGGTGGAAGAGGGTGTCTACGTGTTTTATTTCAAATAAAGGATTTTTCTCTTTATGTTTTTCTTAAATAAAGACATATTCTATGTGTGTGTTTTTTTAACTTTTTAATCACCTGATTGGTAATGTGGGGGTCTCAATAAGGCCTAAAACATCAGCAAAGCAGGGCTTAATGACAGCTGTTAATTCTCAGCTGTCATAAAGCCCTTCTATTTCCGCGTTTGCCATCGAACCAGGGCAGCAGAAAGAGCTGGGATGAAGCGCTAGGATTGGTGCATCTAATGGTGGTGCCAGTTCTGGGACGGCTGCTGCCTGCTATTTTTAGGATGGGGGAGGGTCAATAACAAGGTTCTTCCCACCCTGAGAATACCACACCCCAGCTGTTGGCTTTACTTTGCCTGATTTTCCAAAATGGGGGGACTTTATGCCATTTTTTTTCAAATTATTTCTTTATGCATAAATAGTTACATTGGAAAAAAATTGCATGGGGTGAAATTTGTTTTGGGTTACCAGCCAAGGTACAGGTTTTTTCAGATCAGACATCAGCACTTCTATATATTTTATCCACTCCTGGTTATGGCTTACAAAACTGACCTAAAACTGAACATGAGAATATTGCCTAGGATTCACAGGCAGCTCATCAGGTCTCCACCTCTAGCCTTTGGTTGGCATTAGAACCCATTCGCGCCCCCAAGAATATGCAGCAGGTTACAAATCCTCTCCCTCCCTTCAATCTCTTCATGTGCTGCTGTCACCATTGAATGTAATGCTGAAGGGTTCAACTGTTGGGAATGGATCCATGAGATCACTGTCCTATCATTTACAGCAGGAGCCCGGTTGTGTTTATCAGTCAAATTCCAGCAGAGAGTTAAATGCTAAAGACCAACATGTACATCACATTGTGTTGAGGGTTAAAACGCTTAATGGGGCAGTCGGAAGGCAAAGTAATTTGCATTCTAAATCCCAATTTAATGCCATAATCTAAACTATTTTCTAATATGCTTGCATTAAAAACTCCCTATTGTTCCCTAGTTACACTAGCTAACTGCTATTCTATATTTTTTACCCATATTTCCTTTTTGATGATGTCTCGTTTGAGAATGCCAGTGCATGCTGAGATAATCAAGCAAAGAGTCAAAGCGTCATCAAAGGGCAGAGGCTGCTGTCACTGCCACAGTCTCTGCTCCCTCCCTGAAAAAAAGCCTCATTAGTAATGCTCATTTCCGGGGATGGGCTCTTCCCTGCGCACTGTGCAATATGCACAATGACAGCGCATTCAGTTATCAGCTCACATGAGTTGGCGATAGTAGGGTGTCAGAATACATGGAGTACTGAGATCAGTATCGCCTCCGCAAGTTATGGCAGTGGTGTTTGCACGCTGGATATTCTGACACTGCTCTTTTGCCTGCTCATTACTGGTAACCTGAGCTGACATCATAAAGGAACCTGTCATTGTAAAAATTGTACAGGGATGAGCATAGTCCATCAAAGGAGCACCACTGATGACCCATCATTTCAGGGAGAGGGCAGAGGCTGTGGGAGTGACTGCAGCCTCTACCCCCTAATGATGCTTTGTTTGAGTATCCCAGCATGCACTGGAACTTTCAAATGAAGTGTCATCAAAAGGAAAGTAGACAATTTTTTTTAGAAAAGCAGTTGGATAGTGTAGTAATGGAAGGATACTAGAAAATTATTTAGATTATGGCACTAAATAGTTGGGCATTTAGGAGGCCATGTACACACGTTAAGTATTTGGTGAGCTTTTTACCTTAAACTCACAAAATACTCAACATGTGCACATGGTTAGAATGAAAATTTGGCGTTCAGAACTCCCCTTTAATACCCGTTGAACACAAATTAAAGGCCTATACCTCCAAACAATATCGTTTTGCATATTTGCTTTTTTGAGTGTTTACCCATTTTCTAAAGGTTACTTTGATACAGGGGCGGACCGGCCCACGAGGCAGGGGGCTAGTGCCCCCCCAGGCTGGTGGTTTTGCCCTAATTTAGGGCCGCTCCTTTAATGATATGGGCCGGCGGCTGTCACTGCTTAGCGGCCGCAGCAGGACTGAGTGTCACGGGTGGCACGGATGACAGGGTAGAGGCCACGCGCAGACGGTCCCAGCGTTTGGCCAATCAGCCATAAGGTTTGAGGACGGTCCGTCTTTCAGGGGCATTTACCTTCTGTGTAGATAAAGAGAAGGTATGATAAGATCTCCCTATTATGGGGAGACGGCTGGGAAGGTCTTGTGCTCGGTCTGGTTTCTACACCAGGATTCTGGGTCTCTAGGACCCAGCAGGTTCTTCCCACCTTTATAAGGAGTTTCATTGCCCTCCCTCGGTGCAGGTGATATTTCCTTGTGCACTCATTATCCTTGCTCCAGCAGAAGCAGAGGTTGTGGAGGTTGCTGTGCTCTGCTGCAAGATAAGTGTTTTCTTTCCCCATTGTCTGTTATTTCCTTGTGCACTCATTATCCTTGCTCCAGCAGAAGCAGAGGTTGTGGAGGTTGCTGTGCTCTGCTGCAAGATAAGTGTTTTCTTTCCCCATTGTCTGTTATTTCCTTGTGTTTGTCTTTAGTTGTTAGTGGAGGGGTCTAGTGAACCTCTCCATCTGATCCTTAGATAAGGTAGTGCTAGGATCAGAGAGGGACGAGGTTCGTGGTCGGCGACAGTTGAGGAAACTGTATAGGGACGTTAGGGCAGACAGGGTCAGCCCCAGTAAGACTAGGGGTCACCCTCTCCCTCTTGTGCCCATAGCTTTAGGGACTCCTTATCCCCCCCCCCGTCGTGGTCCTACGCTGAGTGCCTCTCCCGCTCCCAGCGTGACACTGAGTGGAGGGCAACATGCGGTGAGTGTCCGAACCCCCCCCCCGCTCCTCAACCGGCCGTATCCGATAGCACCCCCACCCCTTCACCCCCACTCCTCACCCGGCCGGCGGATCCGATAGCACTCCCACCTTCCAACCACACTTCCCCCTGGTCCTGAGGGCTAAAGGATCTGGCTGCCACCCAGGACAAGCTCCCCCATCCAGCCCCTGCTTTGATAAGGATGATGTACCATATTCAAGATGACTTTAGCAGCATATGTTGGGTGTTATAGTCTTCTAATAGTGTTTTATAGAGTAATGGCTTTTTTTTAACTAAACATTTTTCAGAACTTTCTAATGGATAATTGAAGATACGTACACGTTTCAATTGTACCTGAGCGATTATTTTGTATTTTGATTACATTCATTAAAACTACCACAGGAGCACCATGCCAATACACTATGTGCTTATATTAAAATATTAAAATATAAGCTAAAGAACAAGGCTGCTTTACTACATGTAAATTGATACGCAGGGCACACTTTACATTTACAGTACATTCTTACAGAATACCATACTAAGATTGAAACAGGATTTATTAAAGAAAAATAGTAATTAGTTTTCAATGTTATTTTGTTTCTCTTTTTTGGGCAGGAGAGCTGCTCCATCTGCTGAGTTCTCAGTTGACCGGACTCGACATCTGATGTCTTTCTTGGCCATGTTGGGACCAAGCCCAGACTGGAATGTTGGACTATCTGCCGAAGATCTCTGCACTAAAGAGTGTGGCTGGGTCCAAAGAGTCATTCAGGACCTAATCCCATGGGATGCTGGCACTGACAGTGGGATTACTTATGAGGTATTTCTGTGTTTTAATTAAAGAAAGCTGCATGAGTTCTCTATTTTTTATTTTGCAATGGTTTATATTAAGGTATAAATTTGCTTCATGAGCATTTGACCTTCAGTAATCTTATTAAAGTTGTTCAGGGATATTTATCAATAGAGAATAATTGTGTATGCATTCAGGGTCAGATATACAGTATAATTGGTGTAAGCTGTGAAGTCACACAAAGACCCAATAGGTAAGGGGGCTCACTTGAACTCCAAAGCAGGTGTAATCATGCGCGCAATTTCTGAAGGTGCCTCATGCATCAGTACAAATAATTATGCACAAGTACAAACAAAATGGGAATGTCCAATCATCATACTGCTCAGGAAGGAGATGGGTTCTGTATCCAGAGATTAACCTGCTTTGGTCCGACATGTTCATATCAACCTAACAACAAAAGCAAAAGACCTTCTGAAGATGATGGTTGAAGCTGGTAAAATTGTGTCATTATCCACAGTGAAACGAGTACTGTATCAACATGGGCTGAAAGGCCATTCTACCGGGAAAAAGCCATTTCTCCCAAAGAAACATAAAATAGCCAGATTAATATTTGCAAATGCACACAGGAACAAAGACTTAAATTTTTGGACAAATGTCCTGTTGTCGACGAATCTAAAGTTGAACTGTTTGGCCATAATGACCATCGTTAAGTTTGGAGGTAAAAGGGAGAAGCTTGAAAGCCTAAGAACACCATCCCAACTGTGAAACATGGGGGTCATCATGTTGTGGGGTTGTTTTGATGTAGAACGGACTGGTGCACTTAGAAAATAGGTGGCATTATGAGGAATGAAGATTATGCGGCAATACTGAAGCAACATCTCAAGACATCAGCCAGGAATTTAAAGCCTGGGCGGAAATGAGTCTTCCAAATGGACAATGACCCAAAGAATACTGCCAAACTGGTTACAAAGTGGCTTAATGATAACAAAGTCAATATTTATGACTAGAAATGAAAACTGGGCACTGACCTGTTAGCGGTGTTACTCCTATACTCCTGTGGCGGTGACGTGCTGTGGAATCCCGTTGCTCAGCCAGAGTTCAAGACAATAAATCCAATAGAAAGATGGCGGCACTCAGATTCCAATTTGCAGCTGGTTAATTTAATGCAAAAATTACAGCAGCAGGGGCATGATACAGGGAGGGAGGTGCTAGGACCGACGGTGAGCGCTTCGACTGAATGGCTGAGAGGAAAACATTGGACTATTCTGAAGTGGCACATGGTACCCACCTAAGACCTCCAAGCAGTAACATGTCTAGTTAGCGGTGAGTGACCACACTGATACCCCCATTCCCCAAGCTAGCTCCTGAGTCAACAATCCATTATTTTGAAGTGGCCGTCCATGACCTAAAACCTATTGAGAATCTTTGGAAAGAACTGAAACATGTTGTCTGGAAAAGGCAACCTTCGAACACGAGAAAACTGGAGCAGATTGCTCGTGAGGAGTCGCCAAAATACCTGTCGATTGGTGCAGAAATCTCATGACAGTTACAGGATCATTGACTGCAGTGATTGCTCAAAAGGTTGTGCAAGAAAATATTAGGTTAAGGAACCATCATTTCTGTCCAGGCCGATTTCATGGGTTTAATTTTTTAAAAAATGAATGTGGCAGTAGGGCTGAAAGCAATGTCTGACTTTCATTTGTTCATTTTCATAGATTTTTTATTTATTATTACTTTTGTCAATTCAAGTTATTTCTGTGACCACTGTGGGTTTTTCTTTCATTAAACGAGGGGTACCAATAATTTTGATCACATATGTATATCACATAATATACAGTGAGACTGTATAGTATACATTATATAGGATACACTAACACTGCTGTATGCATCACAAAAGATACACCGAGACTCCACTATAGTGATGAAATAGGATACACTGTGACTCCTGTATACATTACACAGGATACACTTGATATATATTTATCAAGTAGGAAAAGCGTACACTCTGATATACACATCATATATGATATACATAGTCTCTATTGTATGCATCACATAGGATAAACTGTATACATCACATAGGATATACCAAGACACTGTTGTATACATCACATAGGATATACTGGGACACCAACTTGTGCATCACATAGGATACACTGAAATTCTGCTGTATACATCATATAAGGTACACTAAGACTATGCTGTATACATCATATAGGATACAATGAAACTCTGCTGTATACATATATTTCCTATGAAGGACACCCTCCAATATATATTATCTAGTAAAAGTCAGTTTAACTCCTATTGTTGGATGGTTTTCAAAACTGCAAGTTTCATCACATCACATGTGAGAGTCTGAGAGTTTTTTTGCATACAATTATAGTGTATTCTCTAATTAGTTTCCAGCAAGCTACAATTTTTCCGCCACTTTTTCGATAAATAGGACACATCCCGAGATATTTCCAATAAACATGTTGTAAGGTTTTTCAATATGAGTCACTATAAAAGAGGTATCTCATCAAGACGGGAAGCCATTTATAAGGATAGGCACTACAACTTGTTTGGTGCAACCCTTTTTCGGGATGTCTATTAAAATATCAGGAAGAGTTTGTAAAACAATATAAAATATCACTATACAAGTATTAAAAAGGGGGATAAACAGTGGATAATACAGTTGTAGTCCAGGAGTCCCACTTTACACTCTGATGGTTGTTGTGGTGTGGGTCCTTTCTTTCTTGGCGAAGTACCGTGTTTAACTTCACCCCTCGTGAACTTTGTTAATGTTGTAAGGCTCAGCGCTACATCTATTTATAAGGATAGGCACTACAACTTGTTTGGTGCAATCCTTTTTTTGGGATGTATATTAAAATATTAGGAAGAGTTTGTAAAACAATATTAAAGAGGTATAAGAAGAAGCGGCACTCACCGAGGTAGTATAGATGGTCCTTTATTCCACAATTCTAGAAACGGACAGGGTGCAGGGAGGAGGCCACGGGGGGCCAACGGACGCCGACGCCGTGTCGCGACAGCTGTCGCTTCTACGGGTCCGGACCCGTAGAAGCGACAGCTGTCGCGAAATGGCATCGTCGTCCGTTGGCCCCCCGTGGCCTCCTCCCTGAACCCTGTCCATTTCTAGAATTGTGGAATAAAGGACCATCTATACTACCTCGGTGAGTGCCGCTTCTTCTTATACCTGGTTATCTTGATTTGTGCTTTGGCTGCGCACCACCGGTAGTGGATCCGCCTTAACGGGAGGTTCTCCCGGACCTGACTTTCAGCACCGCTTAGTGCCCTGAGTATCTGGCTTTAAATTGATTTCAAAACAATATTAAACATCACTATATAAGTATTATAAAAGAGGGGGGGGGAGGTTAAACAGTGGATAATACGATGGTAGTCCAGGAGTCCCACTGATGGTTGTTGTGGTGTGGGTCCTTTTTTTCTTATATTATTCTTGTATGACCTGTAAACACAAGTAGCCAAATTAGTCTTGCGTATATCCAAAGGTCCTATCCTCTATGGGTGGTTATTCTGAAGCTAGTTTCTTACCCTCTAATGGTTATCAGCAATTACAGGTCTTGAATAGGATGCTTGGCATTTGTCCTCTATTACTCAATGGAGGGTATTCTCCTGTACATCCAAAAAAACAGACAGTTGAGAAATTGCTCATATAGTCCCTCTGAGAAGCTTTGAATTCTCACTATATGAGGTGATTTTGCCGTAACCCTTAGCAGTAATAGCTTCTTATCAAGTATTTCACTGTTGGTGACGTGCAAATCTCCTAAATTCAACCCTTGGTCAAAATTATGGAATCCCCGGGCTTGGAGGATGTCCATTCAGTTGTTTAGTTTTGTAGAAAAAAAGCAGATCATAAACATGGCACAAAACTAAAGTCATTTCAAATGGAAACTCTCTGCCCTGAAGAAACACTAAAAGAAATCTTGAAAAAAATATGTGCTAGCCAGTAACGGTTACTTTTGTAGACTAAGCAGGGAGAAAAAATATGGAATCACTCAATTCTGGGGTAAAAAATTATGGAATCACCCTGTAAATGTTCATTCCAAAATGAACACCTGCATCAAATAAGATCTGCTTGTTAGTCTGCATCTAAAAAGGAGTGATCACACCCTCATTGCACCAAGTGGACTGACATGAATCATGGCTCCAACACAAGAGATGTCAATTGAAACAAAGGAGAGGATTATCAAACTCTTAAAAGAGGGTATAGCATCACACAATGTTGTAAAAGTTGTTGGTTGTTCACAGTCAGCTGTGTCCAAAAGCTGGACCAAATACAAACAACAGCAGGTTGTTAAAGGGAAACATACTGATAGACCAAGGAAGACATCAAAGCATCAAGACCGGAAACTTAAAGCAATATGTCTCCAAAACAGGAAATGCAAAACAAAACAAATAAGGAATGAGTGGGAGGAAACTGGAGTCAATGTCTGTGACCAAACTGTAACAAACTGCCAAAGGAAATGGGATTTACATACAGAAAAGCTAAACAAAAGCCATCATTAACACCTAAACAGAGAACAAGTTTACAGTGGGCTAAGGAAAAGCAATCGTGGACTGTGGATGAATGGATGAAAGTCGTATTCAGTGATGAATCGCGAATCTGCATTGGGCAAGGTGATGATGCTGGAACTTTTGTTTGGTGTTGTTTTAATGAGATTTATAAAGATGACTGTCTGAAGAGAACATGCAAATTTCCACAGTCATTGATGATATGGGGCTGCATGTCAGGTAAAGGCACTGGGGAGATGGCTGTCATTACATCTTCAATAATTGCCCAAGTTTACATTGATATTTTGGACACTTTTCTTATCAAATCAATTTTAAGGATGTTTGGGGATGATGAAATCATTTATCAAGATGATAATGCATCCTGCCATAGAGCAAAAAATGTGAAAACATTCCTTGAAAGAAGACACATAAGGTCAATGTCATGGCCTGCAAATAGTCCGGATCTCAATCCAATTGAAAATCTTTGGTGGAAGTTGAAGAAAATGGTCCAGGACAAGGCTCCAACCTACAAAGCTGATCTGGCAACAGCAATCAGAGAAAGTTGGAGCCAGATTGATGATGAGCACTGTTTGTCACTCATTAAGTCCATGCCTCAGAGACTGCAAGCTGTTATAAAAGCCAGAGGTGGGGCAACAAAATACTAGTGATGTATTGGAGGTTGTTTTGTTTGTTTGTATGATTCCATAATTTTTACCTCAGAATTGAGTGATTCCATAATTTTCCCCCCTGTTTGGTCTACAAAAGTAACCGTTACTGGCTAGCATATATTTTTTTCAAGATTTCTTTTAGTGTTTCTTCCAGGCAACAGTTGCCATTTGAAATGACTTTAGTTTTGTGCCATGTCTGTGATTGCTTTTTTTCTACAAAATTAAACAACTGAATGAACATCCTCCGAGCCCGGGGATTCCATCATTTTTGCCAGGGGTTGTAGGTGCAGAAAGTGGTATATTATAATCACCTTATGAACTACTGGTTTACCTTCCTTTTCAGGTTTCTTTTGTGTATTGGTACCTGTGTGGGGTCTCTCCGGCATTGGTTATAGGTTCTTTGATTGCTGCATACCTACGGTGCGATCCTTCCTATTGGTTAAATATTTACAGTATAAGTGAGCATCTACGGTATTAGTACAATGTCATGGGGCTATTGGTAATTCTATGTTCCCCACAACTTACATAATTCATTGCTGTAATACCATCCTCTGGTCTCAGTAACATCAATATGTCCTGCACTTTATGTATTGCTACAGTCCTTGTTGCAAGATTGTCACGTAGTAAAGGTCACTGTAGTTTTATCAGGCGAGTCTCTTTAATTGGTGTCACTCACATTTCTGTTGTCCTTGTTGCGTCCTCCCCGGTGGTTGTTCCCTCTAGACACTGGAAATACGCTCCGTGGCCAGCTGACAACCACTTCCTTGTTCCCGGTCACCTGACGTGTTTCCAGGGCGTGGCACTCTTTTGCTCTTTCTTGAGAAAGAGGGCTGCACTCCCTTGAAACATGTCAGTACCCTGATTACCAGCACTAGTGAGAGACCTGCACTGCTCCGTTTCACCCTCCGCCCACCTAGCCACATGATCGCAGCATAAACGTGAATTCACATTCAGATGACCGGGAACAAGGAAGTGCTTGTTCGCTGTCACGGCACGTATTTCCAGCGTCTAGAGGGAACAACCACGGGGAGGACGCACAAGGACAACAGAAACGTGAGTGACGCCAATTAGAGACTCGCTTCCTATAACTACAGTATTGAGATATATTGAGATATCTATACACTCTATATCCAGGTAAAATGGTCACCAGTAGCATGTAGGGATCACGGAACACCAATACATAAGTGAGTCCTAAGATATTTTAACCATTAGAGGGTAAGAAACTAAATTCAGGATAACCACCCATAGAGGATAAGACCCTTGAGTATACTCAAGACTAATTTGGCTACTTGTGTTTACAGGTCATACAAGAATAATATAAGAAAAAAAAGACCCACACCACAAAACCATCAGTGGGACTCCTGGACTACCATTGTATTATCCACTGTTTAACCTCACCCCCTCTTTTATAATACTTATATAGTGATGTTTAATATTGTTTTACAAACTCTTCCTAATATTTTAATATACATCCCAAAAAAGGATTGCACCAAACAAGTTGTAGTGCCTATCCTTATAAATAGATTAGCGCTGAGCCTTACAACATTAACAAAGTTCACGAGGGGTGAAGTTAAACACGGTACTTTGCCAAGGCTTCCAGCAGGAAAACATCAACGAGCACAGAGATAGTGTTCACCATACGCTAACTCCAGTGTTAAACCATTAATATATGATAGGAAGATGCTTATTGTTAACCCAGTCCCTTTAAAAGCCCCGCCACACACTACGATATGCTAACAATATCGTTGAAACGTCACGGGTTTTCAGTCGTTCTAACGATGTCTTCAGTGTGATATGTCGGGCGGAGCGTTCATCGGAGGTTGGTGAACCGGATCTTAAACCAAACGATGAGGTTTGTCCAACCTGCGCATGGGTGTGTGTGACACCTCGATAACGATATCGTTAACGACCTCGCTTATTGAGGAGTGAAGGACGTAGGCGATCTAACGACCGCAAGTATCGTTCGCTTGTCGCAGAATCGTTGCTGCGTCGTTAACGATATCTGTACGTGTGACATTTCACTAGCGATCATTGAACGTCGTTCAAGTGATCTAGGTCAAGCCGGATCGTTGATCGCATCGTTCGACCATTGAAGTGTGAGACGGGGCCTTTAGAAAGGCAGTTTGCTTCCAACAAAATATTCTGTGCCGAATGAGTTGTATAAGAGCGAGATCTCTTATCGCCAGCGGCATTTCCGACACTCTTATGTGTATTTTTAAGCACAAATTAAGCTGTTGTTGTCTTTTTTTTTCTTCTATCCATTTCCAATCATTAAGCAACAGCTATTTCTCAATGTGTAACCAGAGTAACAGATCTAGGTCATATCCAAGAGATACAAATGTGGTTATTAAAGCGTGCTTCGATAGACTCAAGTGGTTCTCAGATGGGAGACGGGCGTACCATTCTGATTCATTAGTACATAGATTGTCGGACGGCGTTTAAATGTCTCCCCATAATACTTCTGTTGTGATTGGAGCAGCATTGCCTTTTTACAGTGTTACATGAAAGGCAAATTACGTATGTAAAAAGGTCCAATGCCATTAAGCTTATTTCTATCCGCATTAAGTCACACTTTTCTTCAAAAGAATACATTAGCGGAGGTCAGTAAACATATTATTCTAGATATGAGAAATGCATGAGGTGACACAACATTATGTTTAAAAAGTGTTCTTAGTGTTTCTTGTTAGATTTCTTCATTTTTAAAAAGAAAATACATTTATTCTAGTGAAACATAGATTATGACTATAAATCAGATGATGCAAATAGAGTCTGTGGAGCCTCGGTTAGGAGTCTCAAACACAAAACCAAAAGGGCCACTTAATATGGTGGTTATGGTGTTCTCCGCAAGGAGCCACCCCTTGACTGGGTCCTTCCCTGGAGGGATATCTGGCTAGTCCTGTGTTTGAGACTCCTCACCGAGGCTCCACAGACTCTATATTTGCATATTTGTAACTCCCAGGGGCAATGCGCCTAGGAGTTCACTGTGTTGAGCGCTTTAGCCGGCTGCCCGCAGTGTTTTCCTGGACTGGTCTCCCTGAGATCAGTGAATGCTTTGTGATGTTGGTCTACTAGGCCTTGCTCCCACCTACCAGAATCCTACTCCACACTGATGAGGGGCAACACCCCGAAAAGCTGTCTGTGGATGGATACCTGGTCTTGGTATTCCCTTGTCATATCTCTAATCTTGCAAAAGAGTTGGATATTGACTCAAAGGGCCACTTAATATGGTGGTTATTGTGGTCTCCGCAAGGAGCCACCCCATGGCTAGGTCCTTCCCTGGAGGGATATCTGGCTAGTCCTGTGTTTGAGACTCCTAACCGAGGCTCCACAGACTCTATTTGCATATTCATAATTCCCAGGGGGCAATGTGCCTAGGAATTCACTGTGCTGAGCGCTTTAGCCGGCTGCCCGCAGTGTTTTCTTGGACTGGTCTCCCTGAGATCAGTGAATGTTTTGTGATGTTGGTCTACCAGGCCTTGCTCCCACCTAGCCAGAATCCTACTCCACACTGATGAGGGGCAACACCCCGAAACAGCTGTCTGTGGATGGACACCTGGCCTTGGTATTTCCTTGTCATAGCTCTAATCTTGCAAAAGAGTTGGATATTGACTCAAAGGGCCACTTAACATGGTGGTTATGGTGTTCTCCGCAAGGAGCCACCCCAGGGCTAGGTCCTTCCCTGGAGGGATAACTGGCTAGTCCTGTGTTTGAGACTCCTAACCAAGGCTCCACAGACTTATTTGCATATTTGTAATTCCCAGGGGGCAATTTGCCTAGGAATTCACTGTGTTGAGCGCTTTAGCCGGCTGCCCGCAGTGTTTTCTTGGACTGGTCTCCCTGAGATCAGTGAATACTTTGTGATATAAATCAGATAATGACTCTTTGATGTCTAAAAGACATTTGTCATCAACTGTAAAAACTGAAATACTAGAGCATCTCAATGCATTAGAATATCTTCAAAAATCAATGTAATATCGCCATGTTTCATCCTTTCATGGCTCATGGAATATGGCAGCGCATTTTTTTTAACCCTTCATCCTCCCTACTTTAATTTTCTGAAATAATGACCTTTTGGTTTTCATTGGCTGTAAACCATAATCATCAACATTAACATAAATAAACACATAAAATAGATCACTCTGTAATGACTCTGCATAATATACCAGTTGTCACTTCAGTGAGGAAGTGGGTGAACTCTAGCGCCACCTTTAGGTAGCAATCCACAAAGTCATAATCGACTCTTTAACAAGCCTTTTAATATGACCGAGGATTTGTGCCAGATCAGAACCCCAAACTGCAGACGCTGTGTTTCGGGGTGACTGCCCCTCATCAGTGCAGTGTGTGGAAATTCTGCTCTGGCTGTGTGAGAGGCTGAGATGAGGTCTGGGGTATTTTCCTCATGGAGAGGAATCTGTCTGCCAGCACAAGGAGACAGATGAGCTGATAAGGTGACTTTAGCTGTAATGCTCCTCTGGGTAATATGCAACACACTGCGCTGATGAGGGGCAGTCACCTCGAAACGCAGCATCTGCAGTTTGGGGTTCTCATCTGGCACAAATCCTTGGTCATATTAAAAGGCTTGTTAAAGAGTCGATTATGACTTTGAGGATTGCTACCTAAAGGTGGCGCTAGAGTTCATCCACTTCCTCACTGAAGTGACAACTTGTATATGATGTAGAGTCATTACAGAGTGATCTATTTTATGTGTTTATTTCTGTTAATGTTGATGATTATGGTTTACAGCCAGTGAAAACCCAAAAGTCATTATTACAGAAAATTAAAGTAGGGAGGATGAAGGGTTAAAAAAAAAATGTCCCAAACAGAAACTTTTTAGACTGATGATACAATTTAGGCAGCCTAACAAATCTGATACTGCAGTGTGATATTGAATGCATTGTTGCTTCCATCAGATTACAATCCATTTTCCCTTAACCAGATTGATGGAAGTCATTTGAACATTAAAAAGTTTGCATTTGTATTACAAAACTCATAGCATATTAAATGGAGTCTAAAGGTACCGCGTTACACACAGAGATATCAGCGCAGACATTGCTTGCAACTCACTGGTTGCAGTGAAATCATGGACACATTGTTACATTTGTACACGGCAACAAAATGGAACAATGTGTCCATGATTTTACTGCAAGCAATGTCTGCACTGATATCTCTGTGCGTAACGGTACCTTAAGGGGAAAAAAACAATACTCTATACATATTTTACAATTAGAGGTTTTTAAATAATGATATTATAGCAAACTTGTTTGCCGCAAATCAAAATTTGGGGGAAAATTCATTGAAATGGTTGAATTTTAAATTCAAAAGATCCAGTCAATTCTAGAAATCAGCGAGGATAATGGTGAGAATGTCAGTAGAGGAAGAGTGTAGAAGACCAGAAATAATCAATAAAGGTGGTGGCTAGGCCCCGGGGTCAGTGTATCATGGTCACTTAACAATTGTGGGGAGAGTGTAGACAGACATGGTGCTCTTAAAAAGATGAAAGGATAAAGGAGGGTAGAGGTGGGATTGGGTTGAATACGCAGATGTTACCTTTCACCCGAGATTCGGTCCAGTGGAGCCGGGGTCAAGAGAGTGTCTTTAAGGTCAGAGAGTTTTCAGAGATTTTTACTAGCTGGGGAGTGGTATGAAGGAACATTAGAGTATTAGATGTGGAGGAACATGAGCCAGAGATCAGTAGGAGATGCAGAGAGAGGGAGAAGGAGAGGACTAGAGATGAGCCACCACCCCGGTGTTCGAATTCGATTCGATTCGTCGAATCAACGGGGTGTTCGACGAATGTTCGTCGAATGCTCGACGAACACCGTCGAACACCCCGGAAAACGAACAAACCGGGCTTCTGGGGCTTTTTCACTTCCACAATGTATGTGTATGAAAAAAAGTGAAAGAAAGTGTTAAAAATAAAAAAATAATCAATGCTCAACTGTCTGCGGTCCACCAACGCCTCCGGCAAGGTCCTGTGGCTTCTAGGACCTGTGGTGACGTCATGTTCTCGCGGGAACTCAGGTCACATGACCGGAGTTCCGCGAGAACATGACGTCACCACAGGTCCTAGAAGCACAGGACCTTGCTGGAAAGCTTAAAACAGATATTTTTATGTTTCGGACACTTTCTTTTACTTAAAGAAAGGGTCCGAAACATAAAAATATCTATTTTAAGCTTTCCGGCAAGGTCCTATTGCTCATAGGACCTGTGGTGACATCATGTTCTCGCGGGAACTCCGGTCACGTGACCTGAGTTCCCGCGAGAACATGACGTCACCACAGGTCCTAGAAGCCACAGGACCTTGCCGGAGGCGTCGGTGGACCGTGGACAGGTGAGCATTGATTATTTTTTTTAACACTTTCTTTCTTTTAGGGAATGTTTATTTTGGATGAAAATGCGGCAGATGCGGTTTTCTGACCGCATCTGCCGCATTTTCGAACCAAAATCGAACATGTTCGAAATTCGCCGAATTTGAACCAAATTGTTCGAATTCGGCGAATGACTCGAATAGCGTCAAAATCAACTCGAATTTTGAGATTGGCGAACTATTCGAATCGAACATCACTCATCTCTAGAGAGGACATGGCTTGTTTTATGGTTTAAAAGGCAGCATCTGAGATTCGGGAGCAGAAGAGGTCCAGTGGGAAGTGGAAGGAGAGATAGTTATTATTTCGGAGCGTGCCGGGGCTGTGGATAGCAAAAAAGAATGAGGATGAATGGAGCAACGACTGAAGAGCTTATCAAGCTCTATTATAGCGTAATTGTGAATATATTGGAATCTGAGAGTCCTCAGTGGTTGATACCTTTTAATGGCGAACTGAAAAGATGGTAAACATAGCAAGCTTTTCAGGACACTATTGTCCCTTCGTCAGGCTGTCCTGAAAGCTTGCTATGTTCACCATCTTTTCAGTTCGCCATTAAAAGGTATCAACCGCTGAGGACTCTCAGATTACAATATATTTCTATCTACTGGCTAACACGGTAGATCACCACACGCGCAGGACATCCAATACATGGTACTGCTTATGGCCTTAGCTTATTTTATTTTTATTTTTTTTTCACATTCACAACCCACAGAGAAGAACTTTACGCATGTACATAAACATGTATGATCATTTCTTAATAAAAGTGTCTAAGCCTTTTTGAATCCTTGGTTCCTGTGTTGACCCGCTTTTTAGGTACACTATTACACAAGTGAATAGTCTTTAAGGTGAATGTCTGCCTCCTTGGCAGAGATTGGCCTTGTCTTTCCTCAGGGAGCATCCCCTTATACTTTGAGGAGCTTTTACATGAAGCAGATTTTCACCATACTCTTTGACAGTGGCGCACCCAAGGGGGGGGACCTACGTGTCTGGACCCCCCCCTTTGGACGGCCCTGAGAAGCTGGGTGGGTGTATATGACTATGTTTGTGTATATGGCTGCGCTTTGTGTGTTATATGGCTGCGCTATGTGTGTGTATGGCTTGGCTTTAGGGGGGCTTCGCTCCCCCAAACCCTTCCACCGGGGGCTTTGCCCCTCGGAACCCCGCTGGGGGTGACACCCCCCTTTCAGGGCCGGTGTGTGTTTCTTGGACCCCTACCTTGGGAAATTTCTGGGTGCGCCACTGCTCTTTGATTGGGCCAAGTATGTACTTACGGTATACAAGTTTACCATGTTTCCCTTTAGATGCGTCTTCTCAAGACTTAATATATTTAATTACATTTAATCTTGCCTTTCCTTTGTACCTTTTTTACCTTCAGAGCATCTTTTCTATGAACTGGGGCCAAGAACTGAACTGCACATTTTCATATATGATTGTATTAATGCTTTGTAAAGTGTTAGTTTTATGTCTCTGTTTCACGATTGTGGACCTCTTTTAATACTAGTGCGTCTCAATGAATTAGAATATCATCAAAAAGTTCATTTTTTTCAGTAATTCAATACATAAAGTGGAAGGCATATATTACATAGAGCAGTGCTTCCCAAACTCCAGTCCATGTTTTCAGGATTTCTTTAGTATTGCACAGGTGATGTCTTGATAATGACTCCATTACCGGTCCAATCCTAAGGAAATCCTGAAAAACGTGTCCTGTTTGGGGCCATGAGGATTGGAGTTTGGGAAACACTTGATATAGAGTCATTACAAACAGAGTGATCTGTTTTGAGTGTTCATTTCTGTTAATGTTGATGATTATGGCTTACAAGCCAATGAAAACCCAAAGAGAATTAAAGTAGGGAGGGTGAAGAGTTAAAAACCGCATTGCCGTATTTGCCGAGACATCAAAGTGTGAATATAATATTAATTTATTTGACTCCCTGAAACTTGGCAATATTGCATTGATTTGTCCTGATGAAGGGGTCAGGGAGCCCTGAAATGTGTTGACTAATAAATCAATATTACATTCACTCTTTGATGTCTAGAGGAAAAATATGGAAACGCCAGATAACGAATTTGAAAATTAAAGTCTTCATTTTAAAGTAGGAAACATTTTATATTGTGGCTTCAATTAACCCCTTCACTTTGTTCTTTGTATAGCATAGTTATTTAGATGCTGTAAAATATGCAGAATAAGATTTCATGATAATAACTAAAGGCAGGGGCGGACCTACCGCGGTGCAGCTGGTTCAGCTGCACCAGGGCCCCGACCGGCTAGGGGGCCCCTCAGGCACCTGTAGGGGGGCTCCTCCACCTCCCTGCAGGGGGGCCTGGAGACCGCGATAGTGTGTCAGAGGAGAGGTAGGGCAGCTCCCTGTTTCCCGCAGCTGATCCCGCCCCTCCTCTCCTCTCTACTCCCTGGTCATGCTGGAGACGCGGGTGGCAGCCTATACTCACCAGCACCCCCCCTTCCCCTGCTCCTCACCTGGGGCTCTGGGACTGCAGTTTGGCACTCCAACCCTGCTCCTCACAAGCACCCCACACCCTCCCCCCTGCTCCGCACCTGGGACAGCAGCTCGACTTACCACCCCCACTCCTCACTGGCACCCCCCCCCCAAACACCCCTCCCCACCTGCTCCTCACCTGGGACGGAACCAGCTGCATCGGGGCCCACACAGCTCCAGGTCCACCACTGACTAAAGGTTTGGATCAGAACTATGCTGTCTACGTAATGATTTGTTCAGTAATACATCTTTTCTGTGTTTTTATTCTATCTAGTCACCTAACAAACCTGCAATACCACAAGAAAAAATCCGTCCTTTGACTAGTTTGGACCACCCACAGAGCCCATTTTATGATCCAGAAGGAGGTCCAATTATCCCAGTTGCTAGAGTTGTTATTGAGCGAATTGCAGAAAGGTAGGTGACGTTAAATATCATGCATGACCAATAGGATCCATAGATGATTATATGATGAAGGCTTTGAAAAAAAAACTATTTTGCTATGCAAGAAACTTGAAAAAGTCATTATTTTTAAAATACTTTTTTTCACTTTTAAGTACGGTTCTCCAGGTGAAGTAGATGCTTCATTCATGTTGCCAAGTAATACTGTTTTTAAAGTAAAATGTTCCACCCTTTGCAAATGGCTTCTGTCAGATGTTGGCCAAACTAGATCTAAATGAAGTAAGGGCAGTATACCTCTCTTTCTCATCTAAAAGTCATTAGTAGGCAGAAAAAATAAATTATTTATTACATATAGGTATGCACCGCCGTCCGGTGCTGATCCAGTGCAATCCGGCGCCCATAGACTCCCAATGTTAGGGGGTGGTAGATCGCACCGGATCCGGGACGATTTTGTCAGATTTTTGCCTCGGACACAAACGCTGCAAGCTGTGATTTTGTGTCCGGGGTAAAAAAAATGAATTCTGCCGGATCCTCCCGGACAGCAGAGAACCGGATGGCAAATCACTGCAATCCGGCCCCATAGGAATACTATGCGGCCAAAATCAGATCCGGGGGCTGTCTGGTTCACACCGGACAACCTCGGATCCCAAAAAACGTGGTGTGAAACCGGCCTTAGGATTTTTAATGTTTTTTGAAGATAAGATCAATAATTAATAGGATTAATTGCCCTATTATTTGAAATTGAGTAGCATGAATACAACACTATATTTGTGACATATTAGGACAATCTTTGATACATGTATACAAAGTAATAATCAAACTTGATCTCTCATTAGGCCAGTATCACATGTTTTACAGTCAATCAGTCATGTCTCATGTCTTACAGGGTGAACAATGCAATATAGTCCCCGACAACGTAGATGATATCGTAGCTGATCTTGTCACTGAAGAAAAAGAAGAAGGTATAAATATGATAGTAATAATTCTAAAACATAATATTTATAGGTTATATAATGTCGTATGTGTCTTGAAAAAGTCTTTCTACGCTGTGAACGTTTCCACATTTTTTCACATTACACCCCAAAACCTGAATGTATTTTTGGGGTGATTTTATGTGTTCTATACCAAAACAAAATAGCGAGTATTTCTTACATATAAAGGAAATGATGCATCATTTTTTAAATATTTATAAACTACAATTTTGAAAATTGAATGATACATTTGAATTTCAAATAAAGTAGTCGGATCATCCAGATCGATAAGAAACGTTAAGAACATTTCCCGATCACCTTTCCCGCTTTGTGCACGGAGGAAATCCAACCAGCAGTTTAGAGAACCATCAATGCCTCCAGCACAGGTAGGTAGAAATTCCAAAATATATTAATTCCAAAATGGGTAAAAACATGGATCAATGAAGCAATACAGCAATCCCTTCTGCTCATTCGGGAAACAGAAAGAAGCCGCACACAGGACTTATCGATTCAGATCAGCGGTTTTATTGTGCCCTGGTGCACATAGCAGAGTGTGGGTAGCGGGTGGGAGTACAATGGTGTTTTGCGACGCTAATGGTGCTTTAGCAGGTACAATTGGAGGATTGTACCCGCTGAAGCGCCATTAGCGGCGCAAAACGCCGTTGTACAACCACCCCCCGTCCTCCCACCCACTACCCACACCCTGCTATGTGCACCTGGGCACAATAAAACCGCTGATCTGAATCGATAAGTCCTGTGAGCACCGGGACGGTCGGCAGCGGATTAGCAGGGAGAACATCCTCACCATCCCGTTCGGCCGTGCAAGCTGTGGACTGCCGCGGCGAAAGACCTCCGGAGGAGGAAGTGTCTGTCACGCTGGGAAGGAGTGCTGGCCCCGAATATCTTCAAACCCATGAATACCTTCTGCTCAGTAGGGTAGCCCATTGGATCCTTATGATGGAAACCACCCACCCAACCGGACTAAATAAATGCACTGATTTGATCCTGTTTTCTTAATACCTGCCTTGTTAGCCAATAATAGTACCGATATTGGTTTTAAAGTTGTATCATTAATTTTAACGTATTTTATCTGTGTAACCTTGCATGTCATGTGACTTATGGACAGGGCTTTGTTTTCCTTGGGAGATTTAAAAACTCAATAGTCTTGGTATAGCACCAGGTTACGAATAAAAGGCTCTGATGCCTCAACGCGTGTAAACCGGTGCCCGGGGTTATGCCACATTAACTTATGCCTGCATTGCTTCGTTGATCCATGTTTTTAACGATGTTGGAATAAAACTGTTTTGGAATTTCCACCTACATGTGCTGGACACAACGATGTTTCTCTGACCTACAGCAGATTATGAAGTGCCCTCAGAGCGGATTCATGAAGGAGAAAGAGCAGGAATCCAGCAGCGGTAGCTTCTAAAAACGATTTTATTTTTCAATCCATTAATAGTATGTCAAAATAAAAATCCCATAAAATGAAGAATGTAGGTGTTTCCCAGCTGATTATAATGTGACTCTTTTCTGAATATCCTATGAAACCAGCCCTTTAGAATAAAGTAAGACTCCTGGCACTACAAATCCCAGGCAAACCACCCGGTTTCACATCACGACTGATCTCCATCTGTGTGAAAATACCGGCCACATACATTGCCAGTATACCTCACACCTCACTTACAGTGCTGTGCAAATTAATAGGGACAAAGCATTTATTTAAGTAAAATCGTTAGGTGGGGTTACCAGTCAGTGATTCAAACCAGTTTTAACTGCTTTGAGCAGGTGTGAGTGTACAACCTTGAGTAACAAAATGTGGTTTGACTGGTTTTAGCCAGAAAATAACAGGTAGCTGCCCCCTCAGCTTCAGCTGAGAGCTTGTTTCTGTGAGGAGTGGTTAAGTGTACTTTTTCTCTCAGTGTGATTCGTGCCTGTAAAAATGGATGTTACTCCACGGAAGAGGTCTAGAATTATCTGACTGTAAGAGAAATCGCTTCCACCATTGGGATTGGAAAATCTACCGTTTCAAGAATAACTCGCACGCACAATGAAACTGGATCGTTTTCTCCAAAATGAAAAGGGAATTGTGGAAGAAAAAGGAAAATGACACCAAGAACTGATAAAACACATCAGAAATAGTAAAACTAGTGCAAGAAAAACAAGTAAAGACTTGCTTTATCCCAATTAATTTGCACATCACTGTATCTTCCCTTCTTTTGAGGTCCACATTGTTAAACTCTACAGGCCCTTCTTCCGGAGAGTGGTGTTTGTGTATCACCCTCCAAGGCCCCCACATCAGTTCATTGATCACTTGGCAACCTGTGATCTTCCCACTCTCATCATGGGGCACTTTAACATTCCTGTTGATAATTGCCTCTCCTCATCTGCTGTCATCTTTTATCTCTAACCTCCACTCTCAGCCTTTCACAATTTACCAACTCTGCCACACATGAATATGGGAATACATTGGACCTCGTCTTCTCCTGGCTCTGATCAGTGCATGATTTGACTAATTCCCCTCTTTCACTCTCTGACCACAACCTTCTTTCACTCCGTCACACAGGGCAATATTGCTTGCAATTTCACTGGCAATTTGCTGGTTGCAGTCAAATCATGGACACATTGTTACATTTGTTCATGGCAACAAAATAGAAGAATGTGTCCATGATTTCACTGCAACCAGAAAATTGCCAGTGAAATTGCATGCAATGTTGCCGCGTGTGACGGTACCTTTAGTGAAGAACTGTCAACCCATCGAAGACACCCCCACAACTACACCTCTAGCAAAATATGTGCCATTAACAGCAAGAAACTTATAAAGAAATTTCAGCCTTCACTGGCCCCAATCTCCTCCCTCCCTTGTCCTGACTCTGCTCAAAAACACTATAATAAACCACTGCTAAGTGCCCTGGATGAAGCTGCACCTCCTACGCATAGATAAACTCAGCACCGACAGCGGCAACCCTGGCACACGCTACAAACACGTCCATCTCCAATGGTGCTTGAGGTGTACTGAACGTTTGTGGAGAAAATCCAACCTGTCCGAACATTTCATCTATTATACGTTCATGCTAAAAACATACAAAGCTTCCCTTCACCTCTCCAAAAAAGCTTACTTCAACACACTTATTGTGTCACCAGCCTACAATCCTAAGCAACTCTTTGACATTTCCACTCCTTCCTCTGGTCCAAGAGTACAGGTCACAACCATTAACCTCAGTACTGACCACTTAGTCACATAGGACAGGAAATTTCCTCCCAGCCTCATAACATCATGCATTCTCTTCCCTCTTGCACTTCATCCAGCTCCTTCAATCCGGTCACAGAGGAATACGTTACCTGACTCCTTGCATCTTCTTGCCCTATTACTCTATAATGAGAAATGAAGAGATGGCACTCACCGGGTTAAGTTGCTGCCATGCTTTATTTACAAGTTCAAGGGAACATCGTGCAGGGAGGGGGTACCTGAGCAGACGACGGCACCGTTTCGCGCACTTGTTGCGCTTCAACGGGTCAAGGGCTATTACTCTATCTCTGCCCTTAGCTGTCACCACTCATCTAACTAAAATATTTAATCTTTCCTTCCTATCTGATGTTTTCCTCTCCTCCTTCGAACACACCCGAATACACCCATTACTTAAAACAAACATCCCTTGACCACTACTCCGCTGCCAACTACCGACCTGTCTCTAATCTCCCTTTCATTTCTAAACTTTTGAAATACTTGGTCCACTCTCGCTTGTCCAATATGTCTCAGATAATTCTATTCTTGACCTCCACAATCTGGTTTCCGCTCCTCACACTCTATTGAAACAGCCCTTACTAAAGTCTTTAATGATCCACTAACCGCTAAATCTAATGATTCCTGCTCCCCGCTGATTCTCCTGGATCTCTCTGCTGCATTCAATACTGATGATCACCAGCTTCATCTCTTCATGCTTCCCTATATTGGGCTGAAGGATATCGCTCTCTTCTGGTTTTTCTTCTACCTCTCTGACCACTCACTCATTGACTCTTTTACTGGCTCCTCTTCCCCTCACGGTTGGGGTTCCTCAGGATTCAGTCCTAGGTCTCCTTCTCTTTTATTTATACACTGCCTCTATTGAACAAATCATCAGTAGATTTGGTTTTCATTGCCATCTCTATGCTGATGACAACCAATAATACACCTCTTCTCCTGACAACACCCTTACATTATTACAAGGAAAATTATCCCAGACTGATAGGCAGTGGTGCTCCCAGGAGACTCCATCAGTACTATATCAAAGTTTTTTATTACACCAACATCAGAATAGTTTTGGCCAACTATAGTGTAACCTTTTTCGGGTATCCTTTTACTAAAATATGTGTTTGCTGTCTCTAACATCATTTCCTCTCTCTACTTTAAACTGAATCAGTCAAAAACTGAACTTCTCATGTTTCCTCCCTCTACTAATCTTTCGAAACCTAATATTGCCATTTTCGTGTGTGGTTTGATCATTACTCCTCAGCAGTGCACCCAGTGTCTTGGGGTCATATTTGACTCTGATCTCTCCTTCACTCCCCACATCCACATCAGTCACTTGGTCATGTCACCTACACCTCAAAATCATCTCTAGATTTTGACCTTGTCTTACCGTTGACTCTGCAAACACTCCAGCTGTCACTTATTCATTCATCTGAATTATCGAAATTCTCTACTAATTCCGTTTGCTAAACTCTCTCCTTTCCAATCCATCTTGAACGCAGCAGCTAGGATAATGTTCCACTCCAACTGCTGGTGCCTCTACCCTGTGCCGTCATTGCATTGGTTGTCCATCCGCTACAGACTACAATATAAAATTATCACTCTCACCCACCAAGCCCTCAACAGTTCTGCACCGCCCTACATCTCCTTCCTCATCTCGCTCCATCGCCCTACCTGTGCCCTCCATTATGCAAGTAACCTAAGACTGACATCATCTACAATCCGAACCTGCTACTCCCATCTCCAGGGCTTCTTGCAAACTGTGGCAATTCTCTTGAATTAACTACCAAGAAAAATTGAATTGATTTCCAATACCCATAGTTTTAAGCAGGCCCTAAAAACACATATATTTAGACTAGCTTGTCACCTCACCTCGCTTACGTAACTTTTCCCATTCTGCCCTTTCCCAAATTGGGTCTCTTAGGTCATCATGTTACACCCTCCATGCCCTTGATAGCACTTTATCTGTACTTGTACAGATCCTGGCTGGTAACCGGTTCATGCAGCATTAAATATACCAATATATAGTATATTGATGGCTGGACCATATATGATGGTACTTTTTACCACTTACCACCTGTTTGTAAATTATTCTCAGTATAACTACAGCTGTTCTCTGAAGGTCTCAGAGGTTTATTTGAGATCATAAGGGATCAAACAGCATCATAAAAACCAAGAAACCCATTAGACAGGTCAGGGATAAAGTTGTGGAGAAGAGTAAAGCATGGTTAGGTTATAAAAAACACAAGCTCTGAACATTTCACAAAGCATTGTTCAATCCATCATCCGCAAATGGATGGAGTATGGCACAACTGCACACCTACCAAGATTTGACTGTCCATATAAACTGATATCCCAAACAAGGAAATCACTAGAAAGCAAAGCAGCCAAGACCAAGAAGCCCATGGTCACTCTGGAGGGTGAAGAGATCCAAGGCTCACGTGGGAGAATCTGTCCATAGTACAACTATTGGTCTAAGGGTACCGTTAAACGATGCCACCTCGCCGCCGATGTCGGCGTGGAATCACGGGTGCGCGCATCCCCGCCAACATCGCCGGTGAGCTGTCACACGTGTCAACTCGCCGGCGTACTCGCCGGCAAGTAGCGTTAGCGACCACTCGCTGGGTTGCCCAGGAACCCAGCGACAGGTAACCCGCAAAGTTAAACATTGTGGGTCGCCGCGTTACACAGGACGATCATGCCTGATCGCCCTGTTCAGATTGCCAGGTTTCACAAAACTGCTGTGAAACCTGGCGATCATTCTGAGGCCTCATTATCTCCGCGTCACCCAAGGCGACGCACCGGCGATGTCGGCGGCGATAGGCCCAAGCCCCTGCATAGCCGCCGAAATCGCCGGTGATGTTACCTGGTGTGACGGTACCCTTAGGGTATGTGCACATCAGTCATTTCTGCATCTTTGCAGAACGACCGGGAACCGGTGTAGAATGGCAGAACTGAGTTTTCTGAACTCGCTAGTGTCCCTGGTTTTGTTAGCGTTTTGCTAACGATTTGCGGTCGGGTTACTAGCGGTCGGACAGCGTGTTCTTGGTGATTTCCCCGGCGTGTTCCTTAGCGATTTCCAGACTGGTCTTTGGTGCACTTGTTCAGCTGGAACCGCTGGTAAAACGCTGAAAAGAAGTCACTTGCTCTATCTTTGACAACCGGTGGAAAACCGGTGAATAAACTAAAAACGTCAAGACAAAAATATTTCTAATGTAGACAGCGATCTCTAAACTCCATTGACTAGCATGTTAATCCAACCGGTGGCTAGGATTAACATAAATTTACATAAAACTCAGCGGAAACCGCCGACGGAAAACGTTCAAAAACAGCCCACAAAACTACTGATGTGCACATACCCTTATAGCTCTACACTGATACAATGAGTGGCGCATAATCATTTATATATTATGATATGAGTTCACACCCTTTATGAAGGCACCTTCCCCATTCCAGTTGTTTGGTGTGTGCTATTACTTTCTTGTACCAGTCTGTAATATTCCTAAAGGTTATTAATTTTTTCAAAGATGTAGATTATTCATTGAAAGCACCTGTCCCTGTTCATAAGACTTACAATTTCTATTACTCTCTGGTATCAGTTGCCAACAGAGGAAAATCCCAACAAAACATAGACAGGTAACAACGGATAGGACCCAGTTACGAGATACGCCTCAACGTGGCAACTGGGTGGATTATTGATTTGGCCATTTTCATAATGCTAGGTATCTCATTTTCTTTGCTATAATTTAAATTTCAATATCTCTATAAGTCGCTGTAGAGCGTCGCTTACAGTTTTTTAAAAGTCATTCATCTCTGTTTCACTAAAAAAGAGAAAGTTAAAATGAATTCTTTATTTGTCAGTCACTGCCCTCAAGTGGTCCTTGAAAGAACGGCAAAATGTATGATGAATAGGCTCATGTATCAAGCCCGGCAAAGTCACATAAAAAAGCAGATAATTACACTTGGAGATTGTATAGTTTTAATATTTATAGCCCCAGCTGCTTTCCCCTCCAACACTGATTATTCTGTATTCTGCTTCATGTCACTTGTCTTATGTACTGCATTATCCAATGCTCCTTTTATGTATAAATATGTGACTCTTCAGATTTTATGTTATTTTGAGCCTCATGGAGAGACCTGAGTAGTTATTACCATTTTTTTTTGGTAGCCTTTAAAAGGTATTAACTACTAAGGATTCGTAGATTTTAATATTTTTCTATCATTTTGGGTGGATTTTTAAAGTTTAACCACTGTTTAAATTTTTATTAAATAATAATGTAGAGCAAGTGGTAATAATAAACTTTCAAATATACTTCATAAGTATAATCTGGAAGAAAACCTTGCAAAAACCTTCCAGAAGATATCCCCACTAGACTGTTTGTAAATTTGACATATGCTGGTTGTCAGGGAGATCCGTATTCAACTCCACACACTGAATATGGCAATATAATGGTGGAGGGATCTACACAGCATTCACAATACAGCTGATCAGAGACCTCAGGCATGGACATTGCTGAACTCAGGCTGTCAGCACACAGCTCCTGATATCTTATGTGACTCCTCTCCATTCACATCGCTCTGCTCTGTGCAATCACCTGAGGAGCTGTGTGGTGGAAATCAGCTAATTGCACAGAGTAGTGCTGATGTGAATATAGGAGTCAGATAAGATCACAGGTGCTGTGTGCTGACAGCCTGAGCTCAGCACTGTCCCTACCTGATGCTGTGTGGGCCCGCCCTCCCTCCTTCTATGGCCGCAATGATGTGTTGAGCTGAAGACGGATTTCCCAGAGAACCAGCCTATGTCAGGTGTAGAAACAGCCTAGAGGGGATATCTTTTGAAAGGTTTTCTTCCAGATTTCACTTACAAAATATATTTGAAAGTTTATTATAATCGCTTGCTCTAAATTTTTATTAAGTTAAAATTTAAATGGTTACACAATATTTTTTAACTGTATCTGCTTCTGACTTAAATTGCCTTGATGTATTTATTGTGTCTGAAGCAGACAAATAGCACGGTAACACTATCCAGGTTCAATGATGTGATATAAATAAATGGGGATTCTGCCGTTTAAATGACAGGTCATAGAGTTGTCTTTTTGTGGAGCAGGTTACTTGTGAGTTTGTTGATAAATGTATGCTGAATGTATTTGCTAGGGTCTGACCACTGTTTCCTCGACTGGAGTCCACAGACAGAACAGGGCCCCTTTGTAAGCCTACAATCACACGTGGCGTAATTCCCGCGTATTTGTGTAGTGGCGCTCACGCGCCATGCTTTTTCCGGTGTACTTTTCCCCAGCACATTTTATAATGTAGCCTACGGGAAAAGCGCGCCAAAAAAGGCGCAAAGAATTGACAAGGTCATTCTTTTTGTGGATGTGCCAGAATACGCGGTGTGTGAACGCATTTCAGCAAAAACCATAGTTTTTTCTGGAATGCGTTCCCAGGGTTGCATTTCCCTGAATGTACACAAGCGCAAAAGAGCACTGCGTAAATGCATGAATACACGCTAATTACGTAAAGGCTGAAATGGATGCATGATTGTTTCAAAACCAGGTGGTAAAAAGCTGCTGACTTTTTTAAACGATCAGCTGCTGCATGCTCCCTGGCCGGTCGTTTGCTCCCCGTCCGGTCCTTCGCTCTCCACTGGTTCCTTTGCTCCCTGCTTGATCCTTTGTTCCCCGTCCGATCCTCCATACCCCGCACGTTCCTCTGCCACCAATCGATTTTCTGCCCGGTCCCTGCCCGCTTCCCGCCCTGTTCTCCATCTTCCCTGCTTGAACCAGAGGATGGAAAAGAGGCCACCGGCTTTTTCAAACGATCAGCTGTGCATCAGCTGATCGTTTGAAATAGTTGGCAGTAAAAAGAGTCTTTTTCCCGCCAGTTTTCCTGCTGGCTATTTCAAGTTTACAGCTGATGCACAGCTGATCGTTTCAAAAAGCCAGTGGGCTCGCTTCCAGCAGGCGGTGGGGAGGCGGAGAACAGGGTGGGAAGCGGAAGACTGAGCAAGGAGTAGAAATTCGGCTGGGGGCGGAGGACCGGGAGGGGAATGGAGGATCAGACAGAAACAAAGGATCGGGCAGGGAGCATAGGATCCAGTGGGAGTGAAGGACCGGACGGGGAGCAAAGGACCACTGGGGAGCAAAGGAACGGGTGGGGAACATGCTCCAGCTGCTGATCGTTCAAAAAAGCCGGCGGCTTTTTACTGCCTGGCTTTTAAACAATCATGCATCCATTTCAGCCTTTTCCTCAGGCCCCCAGACCGATTTGTAGGGTCCAACAGAATAGTACTAGCATTTCCCATTGACTTGCATTATACTCGCTACTGGTAACGAGTAATAACAAATAAATGAATGAGTATCCTGAATACCGTACTATTCTACGAGTAGCGAATAGTAACGAGTATACTCCCTCATCCCTACCGGTGATTCTTCCTCCATGCATCAGTAGGAGATGTGTTTATCGATCTGCCAGATCTTGCACACCATGTGACTGCCTGTGTCACATGGTGCAAGGTTCTAGAAGATCGATAGACACATCTCCTACTGATGCACGGAGGAAGAGTCACCGGGGAATGCGGGGGAGGGTGAGAAAGTGTTTGTGTGTCTGTCTGTCTTTGTGTACAGGAAAAAAATAGGGTTTTTTTTTTTGGCTTGTGGAGCGCTAAATGAATCACAAGCAGAGCATCAACTAAAATCAGACCTTTATTGGCCCCTTGTGCTGCCACAACATGTTTCAACAGTACTCTACTGTCTTCCTCAGGTGGTGGCACGGCGGTGGAGTGTGTTCACACTCATTTGTAGCAAGGAGGAGTGACTCCTCTTGCTACAACTGAGTGTGAACACACTCCACCGCCGTGCCACCACCCCACATAGAGCGACCGCTCTGACCCTGGCTAGCCTAATGGCATAAGTGACCATTACCTTGTACAGGACAGCCCTCAGTTCAGAACTACTAAGGGCATACCTGCTGTTCCTATACTGACCATAAGGAACACATCCTTTATGAACCACAACATAGCTCAAGGCGACTTATGTGATCAAGGTCTTGAATGACCGAAACGTCATTCTGTCGCAATCACTATAAGAGCACTTGTTTCAATAAATTTCACTAACAGCAAAAAACTCCCTAAGTGTATGTGTGCAATGATTCTAATAGACATAGACATAGCATGGGGCATTTGGCAGAGATGTATTTTAGGCAATCTAACAGGTCGAAAATTCATATGTAACTGAGATCATTTTCTAATGGTGAAGCTCTTTCTATTCATTATTTCTTTTATTTATACTCACCACTATCTTCCATAAACTGCAAATAAAGACATTCATTCCTCCTGTCAATCACAGTGAGTAATCACTTCTCTGCTGCACACTCCCCATAGGATGAATATTTATGTAGTAGTGACATCACTGCGCTGCTCTAATCTGCAAGCCTACAAGGAAAAGTTCAGTGAAATCACTCACATGGAAGGCTCTGTATCCTCCTGTCTGTGCTGCTCTCCAGGGCAATGGATCTTGTCTTTTCGGCCCTCACTGCAGAGGAGAAAGGAGGGGGAGGTGTGTGCTCTTAGCAGACGGAGCAGCTGCAGCTCTGACATCTTCATTTCCATCCAGCATGAAGCGGTGTCATTGTGTGCTATCTGAGATATTTGTATGTGTTTATATGAACAGTTGCTCATTTGCTCAGCAGATACACACATTACATGTGTGCAGGAAAACAAACGTTCTTATAAACACAGAAATATTGCAGACAGCAGACTGTAGTGATGGTAGTGATGTAGTTAATTTTAAGGTCAATATGTGAACATTGTGGTTCCTTTTGCATGGCTATTAAAGTTAGATGCCAGCTGGATGATATACAATAGTGAGGAGATAAAGATGCATTGTAAGCAGACACACCCAAAAATAAAAGTTAAATGTGTCAACACATCAGTCTCCAGCCCAGACCACTGAAACGCATTTCGAACCCTCTTCATCTGTTGACCCATCAATGATGTGGTGACACGTTCAATTTGTTATTTAGACTATTTCTGATTATAATGTATTTTTATCTCTTCACTATTGATTTATAATTTTGTGTTACATAATTACATTGTAATATTTGTGTGCATTGCATTACACCATATTTCTCTTTATCTAAGGGCCCTTTCACATTAGCGGTGTTCGCTGATGTGCGGCAGATCCGGCAGGTGGCGCTGCACCTGCCGGATCTGCAGCCTAATGGCTGATTTGCAAGCTCATGCATTGTCTATGGTGCTTGCGGTCCGGTGCGGCAAGTGCGATTACGCCGGATCGACCAGCACTTGCGCCTGCAAAAATAAAAAGCTGCAAGCAGCGTTTTGTTTTTTTTTCGCAGCCGCAAGATCCCGATCTACCGCATCCAGCATAACCGCGCACTCGCTGCACCATAGACAATGCATGGGGCTTGCCGGATCCGGGCCGCAAGTTGGCTGTTAGGCGGCAGTTGCGGCGCCACCTGCTGGATCTGCCACACATCAGCAAAGACCGCTGATGTGAATAGAGCCTAACTCTAATAATTGCATCATATATAACTTTGTGGATTTACATATGTGCCTATGCAGACCTGTTATACAATCCTAGGTAGCATTCTGCCATCTGGTGGCTAACCTTTAAATTGCTTTTTTTATCTACATTATTTTGGGTCTCATCTGCCTCTCTTGCTTTCATTGTTTCTTGATTTAACTATTAACTTTTCATTTTTATTGTGTAGTTGTCACTCATTATCTCAATAAAATATTTATTTATATACATTTATCTGATTTCTGATGTTTAAGGCCATTTCTGTGTTCTGTATGCTCTGATTCATAATGGAAGTTACGTTTTGGGTTATACCACGTGTGCAGGAATTTCTGAAATGTCATAGCTATTGCTGGTACCGTAAAAAGCAACTTTTAATTTGCACAAAAATGCAACAAAAAATGCTGCAAGTGATACACTGTCCCCTCAATCCAGAATATTAAACCTTCCCAAACTCACAAATATTGTAATTAAAAAATATTATATACCAAGTCATCTGAGTGCTTGCTCCTTTACTGTCTTTTAGATGATACCCCCGAGACTTGCATCTATTCCAACTGGTCTCCCTGGTCTGCTTGTAGTTCTGCTACCTGTGAAAAAGGCAAAAGAATGAGACAACGTATGCTGAAAGCGCAGCTGGATCTCAGTGTCCCCTGTCCGGACACTCAGGACTTTGAACCCTGTATGGGTCCAGGATGCAGCGATGATGGTAACTTGGAAGTCAGATAGTTATGAAAGGTTAAAGGGGGTTGTCCTGATCAAAAATGTTTTGGTGCAGATGGTTCAAAGTTCAAGCAAGACTGAAACAATTACTCATCTTCAAATGATAATATCATGATGCAATTACTCCCAGACTCTGCCTAGTAAATCACATTGTCTAAATGATATAAGTGTATTTGGATTTTGAAGAGAGAAATAAGTATTTGATCCTCTGGCAAACAAGACTTAATACTTGGTGGCAAACCCCTTGTTGGCAAGCACAACAATCAGACGTTTCTTGTAGTTGATGATGAGGTTTGCGCCAGTCAGGTGGATTTTGGTCCACTCCTCTTTGCATCTCTAAATAATTAAGATTTTGAGACTGTCACTTGACAACTCAGAGCTTCAGCTCCATCCATACGTTTTCTATGGGATTAAGGTCTGGAGACTGGCTATGCTACTCCATGACCTTAATGTGCTTCTTTTTGAGACACTCCTTTGTTCCCTTGGTTGTATTTCTGGCTTATTGTCATGCTGGAAGCCCTGGCCATGACCCATTTTTAATGTCCTGGTGGAGGGAAGGAGGTTGTCACTTATGATCATACATGGCTCTGTCCATTGTCCCACTGATGTGGTGAAGTAGTCCTGTGCCCTTACAGAGAAACACCCCAAAACATAATGTTTCCACCACCATGCTTGACAGTGGGGATGGTGTTCTTTGGGTCATAGGCAGCATTTCCTCTACATGATCCTGGATACCCCACGAGGTGAGATTTTGCATGGAGACCCAAATCGATGTTGATTGACACTTATTTTGTATTTCTTCCATTTTCTTACTATTGCACCAACAGTTGTCTCCTTCTCACCCAGTGTCTTACTTATGGTTTTGTAGCCAGTCCAGACTTGTGCAGGTCTTGGATCTTTTCCCTGACATCCTTAGAAAGCTCTTTGGTCTTGCCCATGTTGTAGAGGTTACAGTCTGACTGATTAATTGACTGTGTGGACACGAATTATACAGGTGACGATTTATGACAGCTATCTTTAATGCAGATAATGAGTTGAATAGGAGCGTCTGACTGGTCTATAGGAGCCAGAACTCCTAATGGTTGGTAGGGGATCAAATACTTATTTCTCTCTGCAAAATGCAAATACATTTATATACCCTATTTTTCGGAACCATAAAGCGCACTGGATTATAAGGCACATTATCAATAAGGGCCTGATAAGGCATCTAGGTTCATATATAAGGCGCACCAGATTATAAGGCGCAGCGCATTAAGTGAAACAAAGCTCAGACCGTAAGTCAAACTTTATTCAACTTTTTAACGATAACTCTCAACTTGTTCAGTTGTAACTGCAAATCAATACCGGTACATTTACTTTTTTAGTTCATTCCTCCACCACAAATCCATCAAATCCTTCATCTTCAGTATCGGAGTTTAACAGTTGGGTGATTTCGCCATCAAGCATGCTCGGTCCTACCTCATCATTATCTGAGTCGGTCTCGTTGCTGATGCTTAGCTCTTCAGTGATGATTCCAGCCTTCCTGAAAGCTCGGATGATACTAGAGACTGATACTTTCTCTCAGGCATCCACGATCCACTTGCACATAGTGGCATAACTCACCCAGCGTTGCATCCCGGTGTTGGTGAATGTGTGGTCACCTTCTGTCATCCAATGCTCCCATGCAGCTCGCAATTTAACTGTAAATGACCTGTTGACGCTGATATCTAGCGGCTGGACCTCTTTGGTTAATCCACCCGGAATGACGGCAAGCTCCGAATTAGTTTTCTTCTCTTGGGCTTTGATAGTATCGGTCACATGGGCGCGCATAAAGTCACAGACCAATAGGGATGGGGATCTGTGAAAAAAGCCATCCGGTCTCTTGACGTAGACCTCCCTCAGCCACTCACTCATCTTCTCCTCGCCCATCCAGCCCTTTGGGTTAGCCTTGATGATGACACCAGCAGGAAACTTTTCTTTTGGTAAAGTCTTCCTCTTGAAAATGACCAAGGGTGGTAGTTTCTGGCCATTAGCCTGACAGGCGAGAACTACAGTGAAAGATGACTTCTCGTTTCCTGTGGTACGTATAGATACCGCACTGCCTGGTGCCTGTTTTCTCAACAGTATGTGTTACGGGGATGTCGAAAGTGTGGGGGGCCTCATCCATGTTAGTGATGTGTTCTGGTTGGATATTCTTTTCATTTATTTTGGTTATGCAGTAGGTGCGGAAAATGGCCAGCTTCTTTTCATAATCCTTTGGCGGTTGCTGGCAGACAGTAGTACTGGTGCGGATGGAGAGATTACGCCTTTTCATAAAACGTAAGCACCATGAAGGACCTCCTCTAAAGTCCTTGATCTCCATGCCGCGTGCAAACGCTGTGGCTTTGAGTTGAATAGAGACAGTGGAGATGCTTCTACCTGCGTTTCTCTGTTCGATAACCCACTTCTATTTTGTCTTCCAAATGTGGCCATCTTGCTTTGTTTCCCCGGTAACTCAGTTTGACCTTGTTTACCTGGCGTGGGGCATCTTCTTGTTTCCTCCACTTATGCACCATAGATTCATTAATGTTGAAGTCTCTCGCAGCTGCTCTATTTTCATGCTCTACTGCATAACTTATAGCTTTAAGCTTAAAATCTGCATCATAAGCATGTCTCTTACCCGGAGGCATTTTTGGTGTAGTGGGTATCAAAAATTATTGAATGCCCGCACATTAATGCTGAAACACAGATATTCCGCAGGGCTCCTGCGCACAGAGCTGTACGTACCACCGCAAGAACTCCGGGGGACCACGTCCTGTTGTGCCGTGGAGCTGATCCCAAATTGTCTCCGCCTCCGGTCACGTGACTCGGCTTGCCACTGCTACATCACCGCAGGTCCTTCGGCATCGATGAGAGATAGTGCAGCGGTGCCAGGTTCTGGATGTTTTCTTAATGATATCATCCTGTCGCTGCTCTTGCAGCTGCATCTCTTTATTCCGTAATGCACTACGGTAGCCATAATGCTTAATCCATTAATTTCATTCCGAGCTAATACAGGCATAGCCATCGTATCAAATTCTAGACTCCCGCAACTGGTGAAATGGTTGAAGATCATGAAAATGACAATCTCTGCTATACTCACCCGATCCAGGTCATGTGCTGTCTTACCTAGTCCAGTCTTTATTGGAAAGCTGCAGTGGTGATATCTAGGGATGAGCACACCTGAACGGTAAAGTTAAGGGTTTGTAACAGACACCTAGTGTCTGGTGCTGAACCCCGAAAATAGAATTCTAACTGTATGTCCTTGTTACTGTTTGAGTTTGGCACCCAATTTAAGCTTGTTGAAAGATTGCGTGTCTTCCATGTTTCCAAAAAGATAAAATAACAGGGCTAGGGGGCAGCAAAAGAAAGCAAAATGGGGACTAAAGCAGGACAATTACACTTACTGTACCTTGTTTCTCCAGAAGATAAAGACTTTATCACACAGTTTCCTAGCCCTCTCCTTAAACCTTATGAATATTCACTGCTTCCCCTGCCCTCCCACTGTGTTAGCATCTGTGATTGGTTGCAGTCAAACTTATACCCCCCTTACACTCTGTGCTGGCACCGGTGATTTTTTTGCCTTTACACTAGCTGTCTTGATGTGCAGTGTAAAAACAAATAAATAATTTAAAAAAGATACTTGATGTCCCCATATTTGATAACCAACCAAGGAAAAGCTGTCAGCTAGGGCTAATATTAAGCTGAGAAGGGGCCAATATCCACGATTTTTCCCACCTGATAATAGCCCACTATCTGCTTTGCCTACACTGGTTATCAAAATAGAAGGGACCCCATGTCTTAAACAAATAATCAGGATAGGGCCCAGACAGCTAGTGTGAGGGCAACCAATCGCAGATGCCAGTACAGAGAGTGGGAGGGCATGGATAGCAGTCTAACTGCAACCAATCGCAGATGCCAGTACAGAGAGTGGGAGGGCATGGATAGCAGTCTAACTGCAACCAATCACAGATGCCATTACAGAGAGTGGGAGGACATGGATAGCAGTCTAACTGCAAGCAATCACAGATGCTGTTGGGCAGGAGAATCTATGAATATTCATAAGGATTAATGAGCGGGCCAGGAAATAGTCTGACAGCGGTTTTATCTTCCGAGGAAACACAGTGTGAATAATTGTACTGCTTTAATCCCAGCTTTGCTTCTTTTTGCAGCCCCCTAGCATGCTAACACCATTTTACAGCACTTAAGTCTGGGTCCCCTTTGACTTTTGTGGGATTCAGGGTCAAGATCAGGTTAAGTCCTGGGTCCCAAACCGGACTTTGTTTTAAAGTCCGGCCGAACCCAACGAACACAAACATCCACGAGTCCACTCATCTCTAGTGATGTCTTAAATGAAAGCAGTCAGCAGCTTAGCATATTCTGCCATCTATATTGTGTGCTGTAGTCATTACGTCAGCGGTTCAGTCTGTTAACCGCTTGGCAAAATAAATTGCTCTGGAAAACTCCTTTAAGTTTATTTAGTCTTATGATGACAACAGAATGTTTCTTTTTGTGGGATATCTTCAACCATTGTCATGTTTAAGGCTAAAATAATACTATGGGATTCAAATAAAGGGTTACCTTTAGACTTCATACCATATATTGAGATATTAATTAATTCAATCTTGTCAATGGCATATATGAAGATGGCATTGGTCAGTGGTCCTTCATTTTTAATAATGAGTAAGGTTTATTATTTTTGTTTCAGCATAGGAGATATGATTTTCCAATCAACCTACAAGACTTTGTTACAAGACATTATAATTGACTATTCTCTGATACACCTGTGTGGAGACAGGAGGGTAAGGGGGTACTCTTGTCCGTTGCCCCGGCTGTCTTTAGAAAGCCTCAGTGCCAGGCCTCATCCCACTGAATGCATGTTCTTCTTTCCTGTAAGAAGAAATGCTGTGGATAAAATGAAGTGCAATAGGGTCTTACCCAGGTAATAATAAAACTGAATAAATCAATAAAGGCTGCCTCCCCTTATGTGGTTGTGTGACACACAACCAGTTACAAAAGCATCAAAGAGCTCCTTCAGAATCCACGTGCCAAAGGCAAAAATGTATACGAACTGGAGACGACAAGTGAAATAAATCTGCCCTGTTGTAGGGTAGATGAAGGATTCAAACAGTATTTTCAATGCAGGTGGTTTTATTCTAGGTGTTTCAGAGTGTTTTCCTCACTTCTTCCTCAGGAAATCCACCAATGAGTGGCGAGATCTTCTAGATGGTTCCAGTTCTCCAGTACTAATTTACTGTACATGGATCATAAGAGTTTGACCATTCTGTAGACCACCCAATGGTTGAATCATCATCAATCCAGATGGGCGCTTTTCTTCACCTGTTTCTACTTCAAGCTGCACTTTCATTCTGCGTAGAAGAATCTTAAGGTCCATGCTTTGTCCTGATCTTTTGATGTGTCAGATTCTGTCTAAGAGTCTCAGCATATCATTGATCCTGCTAGGATTGGTGAAATGTCCCTGACTCTTTTAAAAGGCATCTCTCCATGTAAAGCAATCCAGATTCAAGCATAGAAATGAAAGCCACTGACCTGTTAGCGGTGTTACTCATATACTCCTGTGGCGGTGGCGGGCTGTGGAATATCCTGTTGCTCAGCCAGAGTTCAAGACATTAAATCCAAAAAGAAAGATGGCGGCACTCAGCATTCCAATTTTGCAGCTGGTTAATTTAATGCAAAAAATACAGCAGCAGGTGCATGATACAGGGAGGGAGGTGCTAGGACCGACGGTGACCGCTTCGCGGGATGTCCCGCTTCTATGGGTCCGGTGTTTCTTTTTGTCTCCATGTACAGCCTTTATTCTGGTGAGAAGGAGGGGAATTCTATCCAGGAGTCACAAATCCAAGCTGGCTGGTCACGTGAGCATTCATAATTCTACTGAGTTTATTGCTTGCTTCTTCTGGTGACACTTGCTGGCCAACGATGTTCGGGAGTTGGTAGCCGCCTGTCCACATTGTGTCGGAGACAAGCCCTCCATGAGCAAACCTTCTGGTCCCCTTCAACCTCTGCCAGTTCCTGTCATGCCCTAGCAGCACATTGCCATGGATTTCATCATGGACCTACCCCTCTTTTATGGTTGGGATACTATCTGTGTCATGGTGGATCAATTCTCAAAGATGGCTTACTCTCTTCCTCAGATCAGTCTTTCCTCCCAAGCTCGTCACACAGTTCTTTCAATACATTTTTTGTCTCCATGGTCTTCCTCTCCATATTATCTCAGGTAATGTGGTCCAGTTCTCTTCTAAATTTTCCATAAGTGTCTGCAAGCTGCTGAAGGTCCAACTCCATTTTTCCACCACTTACCATCCTCACACTAATAGAGAAGTGGAATGGGTTATTCACGTTTTCAAGATCTATCCATGCCACTTTATGTATTCTCGTCAGAATGATTGGGTACAACTACTCTCCTGGGCAAAGTTTCCCTACAAAATCCAAATTGGGGAGTCTTCTGGAACATCACTTTTTCTTGTAAAATCCCAGCGCCCCCAAGTGCCTTATCCTATGTCTGCTTACTCTGGGGTACCAGCAACTGAATTCTCTTTTGGCAAGTTTTTCTAGATCTGCCAGCAAACTCAGGCTTCTTTCCTTAAGGTCCTGTCTCAGATGAAGGTTTATGCTGACAAGAAGAGAAGTTCTCCGCCTCTTTTCCAACTTGGGGATAAGGTCTGGTTGACTTCCCTTGATATTCACCTGAAGGTGCTTTCCTATTAGTTTGCTCTTCAGTACATTGGTCCATTCAAGATCCTCAAACAAATCAATCCAGTTACTTAGTCTCCAGTTCCCTGTAAATCTAAGGACCCAAACTATTTCCATGTCTCCTTTATAAAACTGGTGGTCCAGAATTGCTTCTCAAAGGTCTATTCTCCAGCACCTATGCCTGTTTTTCAGGGCCTTTTGGTTGTATTTTAGGTGAAAGAAATTCTGGATTCATCTAATTGGAAGAATTTCAGTCCTTAGGAGACATCTTGGGAGTCCGCCGAGAATATCTTGAGGGAGCTTGAGAGGTTCCTCCTCTGACAAAATAAGGGGTGGCATATGGGGGTGGTACTGTCATGCCAGTGACTCGCATGGCTGGTGGACGCCATCCTACTCACTGCAGTCACAGTACAGCTCCTCCCTGAGTCTGACCTTCACTCTGATCTGTCTCTTGCAACTCATCCGGGTTTTCCGTATCCGCCTGTTATGGAGTTTTCTCCTGGGTATAGGGAAGCATGCCAAGACTCTGATGGGATTTGTATTCGCTGTGTCCCACAGAGGTCTGCTTCCCTGGCTTATTCCCAGTCTGCAGGTGGTATATTAGAAAGCTCCTCCATCCACACCTTGCTTAAGTATAGGTTCTTGTAAGTCCCTGTGTTGTGCTTTCTCTGCCTGCATTCATGCTTAACTCTACTGTTACTGACCTGGCTTGCCTTCCATTTAACCTGACTTCTTCTCTCCTGATCTCAGCCACATTGGCTGAACTTGTGTTGCCTGCCCTGACATCGGACTGCCTGACTTCGACTCTGGTGTTCCTTGTACCTGCTCCTTGACTCGTAGATCAGTTGCTGTAGACCTAGGGATTGCCCTGATCTAGCACCTGGTGACTACCAGCAGCTTAAGCCTATGCCCACCATCAGTGGCACTAGAGAAGACCTGGTAGTCACCTAGTTACACACCTCCATGGTAAGCTTGGCCGCTGGAGCAGTGGGTCCGCACCTATTGTCATCACACAGAATATATAGAGGAACTTTAGGTTTTGTTGTTCTGGCCTTCAGAATTGTTTGCTTTTAAATCAAGAGTGTGTATAGGTATAAAAAATAGGAATCCTTGCTGACAAACACTCCTTTAAACAGATTACCCCTAGTATTGTAACTCACACCCATTCACAACAATGCAGCCGAGCTGTAAAACCAGACACAACTCATGAACGGGCTGTTTCTGCAAGAAATCCTATTGCACAATTCTTTTAGGTAGATATTCTGTACATATAAAGACCATGCAAAGGACACCCCAGATTATGAGGACAGGGGTTTTGATCTTAACCAAACTGCATATCCTGAGGTTGTCAAAAAAAAGTGCTGTACCCCATGTGAGGAGATCAGAACAATAAATTATGCCAGATAGTTTGTGGTCCAGTTTCGGGATTTGAATTGAAATCCAACATTTTTAGGTTCAGATATTGGATATTGTTGGCTTGCATCCATACACACCTAGGAGGAGCTGTCCACTCATTACTACAGACGGTTCTAGGCCTGCCATGATCTTCAGTGTGTTTTTTTGTTTCCTCAGATGCGTCCACATGTATGATGTCAGAGTGGATCATGTGGTCCCCATGTAGTGTCACCTGTGGAATGGGAATGAGATCAAGAGAACGATATGTAAAGCAATTCCCAGAGGATGGATCCATGTGTAAAATCCCAACAGAAGAGACCGAGAAATGTATAGTCAATGACGAATGTGGCAAGTCAAACTCTTATTTCTTTACTGTTCTAAAGTGATTTTTCTCTAATAGAAATCTCTTTTTCATCCCTTAATTTCCCCAAAGAATCAGTGTGGAAATGTAAACAATGAATCTATGATAAAAACTAATAGAAACTGCATGCCATTGTGTCTTATCACAGTGAAAATGTTGCAACGGAATGTTCACCTTTACCACCATTTTTAATTTTATGCATAGATATGATCTTCATAAAATATGAGTTCCTTCGAAAATACTTACATTGTTTTACCTGTACTGTTCCTAGGTTATTGTCAAGCCCACAAGGGTCTGGGGTACTCAGATCTCAAGCGTTTGGGTACGGTGGGTGTTACAGGTGGTTGGTGCCCGAGTCCGTGCCCTTGGGGTGACATTAAAAAGGGGAATATTTACAGGGATAAGTGTTTATAGGTGAATGTTGTGACGCCACCTGTAGATCCGGTGATGGCACCGATGCAGCTGAGGCCTGCGGGGTGATGGGCAGCAGCAAGGTGTTGTGGCTCCCTACAGGTGGAGCGGGGTCCCCGGGGCTGTAAGGGTATGATGGTGGAGTAGGTCAGCACAGTCTCTGCTGTGAGACTGGAATGTCACAGTTCAACAGGAAGAAACACAGACACGGGTCTTTACTCCGGTAATCTACAGTTTACAGGGTATGCAGTTGTTACAGCCAGGGTAGTGGAGCGGGTGGTCCTGGCAAAAGGCAATGTCCGTCCGAAGCTCCAGCTATGTTCCTTCTTTTCTCTTCCACTGTCCTACCTCTGCGCACTTCTCCTTCCTCGCGCTGCCCTGCATGAATCCCGCTTACTACCAGGCCTGTTGGGTGATATGGGACACCCTCTTCTCACTATAGGGGCCCAACCAGGTTTGGTGCTTCTTGTGGGGACCGTACGTATGTCGAGCGGATCATGCTCCTATGAAGCTGTCAATCATACTGGTGTTTACAGCTCAGGGATGGACCTCTGCACGGCTTCGGAGCCAGTACCCCGTTGCGGACTGGGCCAGGGACATTCAGTCACCCTCTGTCTGCCCCTCTCTGTCTGGGCCACCAGGTTGAGGTGCCCTCCCTGTTACTTCTTCTCTCCTCAGGTTCTCTCTCTGTCTTGTCTGTCTTTTTCCCGCTCTTTTTCCACTCACTATATACCCTAGCCCTCCTCCCACCGGGACCGGTTACCCTGGTAACAGGCTGTCCAATTGTCCCCCTGTCTCTAGGTGTATGTGTGTGGTGGGGAGCTTCAGACTTCAATTGCCCCCTACCAGGACAAGAATACTGCTTCTTCTGTTCGGGGTGCAGTACCCTTTGTACCGCGCTGACCAGTGGGGTGCTACATTATAACCTGTGGTACAATCCAGAGCTGCTTCAAGAATTCTGGTGGTTGCTACTTGAAACAGTCAATAAGCCTCTTTACGTTCTCCGAACAGCTTGGCTGTGCCACTACAATGAAGTAAAATAGTATTTTTCCTACACCTGGACTAAAAATATAATTCTCATTAATGAAAACACAGTAAAGACAATGAATGAGCTATGGAGCCTGGAAGATGTCAGCTGTGATACTGAGATACTGTGATTGCGGCTCTAAAGGGGGCGGACATACCAACAGTGCAGCCAGTGCTGCTGCACGTGGGCCGCCACAGGTAAGGGGGGTTTGAACAACTGCTGAATAGTCTTGTCTATCATAGAGCCAGTGGCAGCATCAATATTACAAATAGAGCAATGGGGGGGGCCGTACCTGAATCATTTGCAGACAGAGGGGGGCAGACCTGCTCTGTTGAATTCTGCTAAAGACACTGGATGGGGCTTCCATCCTTTACTTTTAGTATTGATGCTGCCGATGGCTTTTTGATCCTGGGAAACCACAGCATTGCAGAGAGACAGTCGCTCACCTTGAGCCTGACAGTCATATGATTCACTCTCTGCTCCTTCTGCATGGTCGCAAGTGGGAAAGGAGGGGGGTGTTCTATGTGCCCTGGATTTAAGACTTCACAGTTTGCACATTCCTGTCATCTTTATCTACACAAGAGGCATCAGATGAGCAGCTCTTACTCCTCTTGCAGAGATTGAAATGAGAAGAGTGTGAAGGCTTCCATCCAGGGTCGGCATCAGCACCCGGCATGCCGGGGCCCTCGACAGCTGAGGGGGCCCACTGGCCATCAGGTACAGGCAGCCCTGACAATGAGTGCCCATCAGGGACAGGCAGCCCTGACAATGAGTGCCCATCAGGGACACTCAGGCAGCCCTGACAATGAGTGCCTATCAGGGACACTCAGGCAGCAGCTGGCCAGGGGCGCAACTACAATAGGTGCAGGGGTTGCGATTGCACCCGGGCCCTGCAGCCTAGGGTGGCCCCAAAAATCACTCTGTCCTATAGAAAAATACTATTAAAGATTTGCAATAATTGGGGACCCCGTTGGAGCTTTCGCCTCGGGGCCCCTGAGCCTGAAATTACGCCACTGCACATGGCTACTTTGAAGGTGATGCAAATTAGCCATGTGCTGGCTCCTATCTGTGCTCACTCCTCAGCCAACTGCAGCAGAGTGATGAGTCATCACCCTGCGACCTCATCACACTGGTGCAGCTGTGCATGCAATGAGGAGGAACGTGGATGGGAGCCTGCTGCAAGTATGCAGCAAGGACAGCAACTGAGGAAGACAGGGGCTCCAGGGGAGCGGAGGGAAGGTGAGAATAATCTTTTTATTTTATTTTTTACTATATGCAGCATGATGGGGGATTATAGAGGCCGTCTTTGGGCTGCATGAGCTTGTGCTGGGCTGTGAAAGCTGCTGTTGGGTTATGGAGGCTGTGCTATAGAGGTTGCTGCTGGGCTATGGAGGCTGGGCTATGGAGGCTGCTGTTGGCCTATGGAGGCTGTGCTATGAAGGTTGTGCTATGGAAGCTGCTGCTGAGCTATGGAGGCTGTGCTATAAAGGCTGCTGCCGGGCTATGGAGGCTGGGCTTTGGAGGCTGCTGCTGAGCTATGGAGGCTGTACTATGGAGGCTACTGTAGGGCTATGGAGGCTCTACTATGGAGACTGCTGCAGGGCTATGGAGGTTGAGCTATAGATGCTTCTGCAGGGCTATGTTGGCTGTGCTATGGAGGCTACTGCAGAGCTATGGAGGCTGTGCTATGGAGGCTGCTGCTGGGCTATGCAGGCTGTGTATTGGAGGCTGCTGCTAGGCTATAGAGGCTGTGCATTGGAGGCTGCTGCTAGGCTATGGAGGCTGTGCTATGAAGACTGTGCTATGGAGGCTGCTGCTGAGCTATGGAGGCTGTGCTATGGAGGCTTCTACAGGGCTATGGAAGCTGTGTTATGGAGGCTGCTGATGAGCTTTGGAGGCTGTGCTATGGAGGCTTCTGTTGGGCTATGCAGGCTGTGTATTGGAGGTTGCTGCTAGGCTATGGAGGCTGTGCTATGAAGACTGTGCTATGGAGGCTGCTGCTGGGCTATGGAGGCTGTGCTATGGAGGCTTCTACAGGGCTATGGAAGCTGTGTTATGGAGGCTGCTGATGAGCTTTGGAGGCTGTGCTATGGAGGCTACTGCAGGGCTATGGAGGCTGTGGTATGGAGGCTGCTGCAGGTCTATGGATGCTAGGCTATGAAGGCTGCTGCTGATCCATAGAGGCTGCTGCTCATTTATGAAGGCTGTGTTATGGAGGCTGCTGCTGGGCTATGGGGGCTGTATATGGAAGCTGCTACTGGGCTATGGCAGCTGTGCTATGGAGGTTGCTTGTGGGCTATGTTGGCTGTGCTATGGAGGCTACTACAGGTCTATGGAGGCTGTGCTATGGTAGGCTGCTTTCGCTGGGCTATTGAGGCTGTGCTATGGAGGCTGCTGCAGAAATATGAAGGCTAGGCTATGAAGGCTGCTGCTGGGCTATGGAGGCTGTGCTATGGAGACTGTTGCTGGGCTATGGAGGCTGAGCTATGGAAGCTGCTGCTGGGTATAGGAGGCTGTGTTATAATGGCTGCTGCATGGGCAATGGAGGTTGTGCTATGGAGGCTACTGCAGGGCTATGGATGGCTGTGCTATGGAGGTTGCTGCAGGGCTATGGATGCTGGCTATGAGATGCTGCTGGGTTATGAGGTTGTGTTATAGAGGCTACTACTGGGCTATGGAGGCTCTACAGGCTATAGAAGCTGTGCTATGGAGGCTGCTGATGGGCTTTGGAGGCTGTGCTATGGAGGCTACTGCAGGGTTATAGAGGCTGTGGTATGGAGGCTGCTGTATGTCTGTGAGGATAGGCTATGAAGGCTGATGCCGAGCTATGGAGGCTGGGCTATGGAGGCTGTGCTATGGAGGCTGCTGTTGGAAAATGGAGGCTGTGGTATGGAAGCTGCTGCTGGGTTATGGAGGCTGTACTATGGAGGCTACTGTAGGGCTATGGAGGCTGTGCTATGGAGACTGCTGCAGGGCTATGGAGGTTGAGCTATGGAGGCTTCTGCTGGGCTATGGAGACTGCTGCTGAGCTATATGGAGGCGGCTCGGCCATATGGAGGCTGCTGCTGAGCTATGGAGGCTGAGATGCTGGCCTATGGAGACTGAGCTATGGAGGCTGCTGCAGGGCTATGGAGGCTGCTGCTGGTCTATATGAAGGCTGCTGCTGAGCAATGGAGGCTGTGCTATGAAGGCTAGGCTATGGAGGGTGCTGCTGGGCTATAGATGCTGCTGCTGGGCTATGGAGGCTGTGCTATGGAGGCTGTTTCTGGGCTTTGAAGGCTGTGCTATGGAGGCTACTGCTGGGCTATATGGAGGCTGCTGCTGGGTTATATGGAGGCTGCTGCTGGGCAATATATATAATATGGAGTCTGTGTGTGGTGTGTGTCTGTGTGTTGTGTGTGTCTCTTTGTGGTGTGTGTGTCCCTGTGGGGTGAGTGCATGTGTTGCTATAGGGTGGGTGTGTGTGTGTCCGTGGGGGGTGTGTGTGTCTCTTTGTAGTGTGTGTGTGTGTTCGGGTGCGTGGTGAGTATCCAATGTTGGGGCTGCACCTTAGCAACTATACACTTGCTCTTACTCTTTGTGTGCATGTGGTGTGTATACATGTCCCTGTGCATGGTGAATATCCCATGTTGGGGCCCCACCTTAGTGACTATATGCTGGTATGTGCTGTAAGTCTTTGGCGCTATCATTAAGCCCCTCTCATTCACAACTGTCAACTGGTGACTGTCACTTTTTCCCCATTATGTAGATAGGGGCAAAATTGTTTGGTGAACTGGAACGTGCAGGGTTAAAATTTCGCCTCACAACATAGCCTATGACGCTCTCAGGGTCCAGACGTGTGACTGTGCACAATTTTGTGGCTGTAGTTGCAACGGTGTAGATGCCAATCCCGGACATACACACACACATACACACACACACATTCAGCTTTATATATTAGGCTAGCTGTACTACCGGCTATGCCCGGGTTAATAAATAACTGATGTTAGCTATGACAAAATAGAATTTGTATATGTCATATTAATGACCTGTAGGAAAATAGAAGCTGAGCTGTGATTGGTTGCTATAGGCAACATAATAAATCTCCAGCCAACAGTAAACCCTCCCCCTGGCCGGGCAGTATATGTTACCTCACACATACACATAATAGACGGCTCATGTGACTGACATCTGCCTTAATTCCCTATATGGCACATGTGTTGCACGGTTCCCTGAAAAATGCCCACAGGAAAAATGCCCACAAGAAAATTGCCCACACGGAAAATTGCCCACACGGAAAATTGCCCACACGGAAAATTGCCCACACAGAAAACTGCCATTTGCAGCATCACAAAGTTTCAGATCTCTGAGGTGCAAGATGAGGATTCCCATGATCTGTGATCATCTTGTGAATCACAGTTGACCTAGTGCAGAAATGCTGAAGATCTGTGGTTTGTAGCAGTCGGTCATTATCTGCAATAGATAGATCCAGTCTGCTGTCATCTCTCAGTGATTCTGCCTTACTCCTCCCTCCCACCAGCCCAAAACAGCAGAAACCGAACCAGCAGCAGATTCAGAGAGAGGAGCCATCACTGCTATCTGTACTCACAGGAGTATCACTGGATTATCTGTGGAGTTACATGGGACTGCAGGTCTAATACATTATCATCCTAGTGGGCAATTCTATGTGGGCAATTTCCCCCGACATTCTTCTATGCTGCACAGCATCTCACCTATAATTCTATACCATTCTTCTGCCTGCAGAACATCTCACCTATAGGGTACAGGCACACTAAAGGCTCCGTTACACATAGTGATGTTTCAACGATCCCACCAGCAATCCCACCTGACCGGGATCGCTGGAACATGGCTATGTGATCGCTGGTCTGCAGTCACACTGGGTGATCCACATACTGATGCTGCGTCCCCTGACGCTCACTGGGATCGCTCAACGTCTCGGGCGCAGAATGGGGATCGCTGGTCGTTGCCCCTGTCACACATGCCGATGGATGCTGGACAGCGGGGGACCAACGATGGGAAAATGGTCCCGGCCAATCCGCAGCGACTAGCAATCAGTGAGCTCATCGTTGATTGCTGCGGCATGTCACTCGCAGCGACTTCGCTAGTGAGGTCGCTGCAACGTCACAAAACCTGTGGCATTGCAGAGATATCGTTAGCGATATCGCTGTGTGTAACGCGGCCTTAAGGTGTGCATTATCAGAGGGATTTTGATGATTGACAGTCACGCGAGGCTTTCTGTATGGTCATGCGACTGTGGTACGAGTGTGATGCAATTATGCATTTTTTTTATCAGCTACCATCAGTGTGACATCCATGTGACCTATACCTCTATACTATCCCCCTGCCCTGCAGAGCATCTCACCTACACCTCTATATTATCCCCCTGCCCTGCAGAGCATCTCACCTATACCTCTATACTATTCCCTTGTATTGCATGACATCTCACCTATACCTCTATGCTATCCCACTGCCCTGCAGAGCATCTCACCTACACCTATACTGTTCCCTGTTCTGCAGAGCATCTCTCCTACACCTCTATACTATCCCCCTGCCCTGCACCTACACCTATACTGTTCCTTTTCTGCAGAGCATCTCACCTACTTCTCTATACTATCCTCCAGTTCTGCAGAGCATCTCACCTACACCTCTATACCATTCCCCATCTTGCAGAGCATCTCACTTACACCTCTATACTACCCCCCTGCCCTGTCACCTACACCTATACTGTTCCCTTTTCTGCAGAGCATCTCACCTACTTCTCTATACTATCCCCCAGTTCTGCAGAGCATCTCACCTACACCTCTATACCATCCCCCATCTTGCAGAGCATCTCATCTACACCTCTATACTATCCCACAGTTCTGCAGAGCATCTCACCTACACCTCTATACTATCCCACAGTTCTGCAGAGCATCTCACCTACACCTCTATACCATCCCCATCTTGCAGAGCATCTCACCTACACATCTATACCATCCCCATCTTGCAGAGCATCTCACCTACACCTCTATACCATCCGCAGTCCTGCAAAGCATCTCACTTACACCTCTATACCATTCCTCGTCTTGCAGAGCATCTCACCTACACATCTATACTATCCCCATCTTGCAGAGCATCTCACCTGCACCTCTATACCATCTGCAGTCCTGCAAAGCATCTCACTTACACCTTTATACCATTCCTCGTCTTGCAGAGCATATAACCCTGTTTTCCTGTTGGCATTCAGGTCTGTGGGCATTTTTCACATATCAGGTGAACATCCTCACTTTGCACCTCAAATATCAGAGATCTGAAACTTTGTGATACTGCAATTTGCAATTTTCTGTGTGGGCAATTTTCCATGTGGGCAATTTCCATGTGGGCAATTTTCCATGTGGGCATTTTTCCTGTGGGCAATTTTCCTGTGGGCATTTTTCATGTGGGCAATTTTCTGGTCACCGTGTTGCACATTGGCTGTTTTTAATCAGATGTTTATGTTTGGAAAATAAAGATACCAGACGTATGAGACGAGTTGTGTTAGGTGATTTGTGCACATCTGTGTCTGTCTGTGTGGTGTGTGTGTCCCTGGGATGTGTGTGTCCCTGGGGTGTGTGTGTCCCAGTGGTGTGCGTGTGTCCCTGTGGGGGGGTCCCTGCGGTGTGTGTCTTTTTGGAGGGGAGGGGTGTCTCTGTGGTGTGTGTCCATCCCTATGGGGTCTGTGTGTACCTGTGGGGTGTGTGTGTTTCTCTGTGTCCCTGTGGGGTGTGTATGTTTGTATGTCCCTGTGGTGTGTGAGTCCCTGTGGGGTGAGTGCACGTGTCACTATAGGGTGTGTATGTGTGTGTGTCCCTGTGGGAGGGAGTGTCTGTGTCGTGCGTGTCTCTGTGTTGTGTGCGTCTCTTTGTGGTGTGTTGTAGAGTTGTAGGATCTATATTATGCCCCATTCTTTTTACTCTCCCTGCTAATGACTAGAGATGAGAGAATTTTAGTGGAATTGAATTCTATTTGAATTTCAGCAATTATTTGGTAAAAAAAATAATGCAACTAAAAATCTATACTCACCTAACCCGCACTTCCCTGGCTACTCCGCGCCTCAACATCACTTTTACTTTCAGAAATATTTAGGTTTCAGGTTTATTAACCTTTTGAAAAACAATACTGTACTTGTTTAATAATAATAATGTTAATAATTAAAAATGCAAATTGCTTGATAATTGTACACAATGGAGATCAGGGGTCTCAAATTTGGATATATGGGCCGAACATACAAAAATTATTATTTGGGGGGTCAAATCCTTTGCAGGTCAAAGTGACATTTTAGTGATTCCATATTTTTCTATACACCTTTACATCATTTTTAAGCTTGTTTAGTTAGTTTTTTAATGGCATTCATCGTATGGGTTATAGCACAGTTTTAGAGCTTGGGTTATTATAGATGTGGAAATAAGAAATGTGCACTTTTTCATACCTTTTGAATCTTTTTTGTTTTACATTTTATCCCCTTCTTGTAAGTAACATCATCTTACAATTAGCACCATATAGTAATCTTGGCCAACATCTTGTAGTAATGTCTCCATCTTGATCTTATTCTTGTAGTTATGTCCCCACCCTGATCCCCTTCTTGTGGTGATTTCCCCATCCTGGTCAACTTCTGTTAGTAATGTCCCCATCCTTGTCCCCTTATTGTAGTAATATCCCCCATCCAGGTCCTTCATCTCGTAATAATTTCCCCTATTTTTCAAATACACTTATAAAAACACACAAAGATTCTTCTTACCAGTCCTTCTTTCCCACCATGTGGCAATCACCGTAGACCCTTTGAGTAACATGGTCAGGTCCAGCCGCTACCAACGCCCACGCTTTACTTCAGTTGTATTTCCGGTGCACAGAGACCAGCTCTCTGCACATCTTCGATGCCAACCACCGGCCAATCAGAGGCCAGCAGCTGACGTAACACGCTGATGTCAGCTGCTGGCCTCTAATTAGCCGGAGGCTGTCATCGGTACAGTTGAGTAGAGCTTGTCTCAGTACAATTTAAATAAAGCGTAGGTGTTGGTGGTCACTGGACCGAATTGTGATCCTCAAGGGATCTACTGTGCCTGCAAGCTACACGAAGGAGCCTCAGGGACTGAATATAACCTGCAGGCCACTTCTTTAAGAACCCTGGTGTAGAGTAATACACCACAGCCGGAGTACCTGTATTGCTTGCTGTACATTCATTGGATAGAAATAAACTCGGACTACGGAACAGGAGAAGAACTTGGCTATTGTGGTTACAAGAAAAATACATTTTTAAGTGATAGCAAATGTAGTATATTACGTAATGTATTGTAGCATATCATATACATATATAATGAAGGATAACGATTATTTCATTATATCATTTACTGTCTAGAGCCAAGCAGCTGTATAGTAACAGAGTGGGGTGAGTGGGAGGAATGCAGCGCAACCTGTGGAATGGGCATGAAAAAGCGGCATAGGATGATAAAGATGACACCAGCTGATGGGTCAATGTGCAAGGCTGACACTTCTGAAGCTGAAAAATGTATGATGCCGGAGTGCCGTAAGTAACCTATTTTACCATACTAACAAACTAAATGTATCCAGAAACAAGTTGTTATATAAATGTTCCCATTTACTGTCAATGTGTTGGACATTGAAGAACCTGTCATGTTATATTCCATAGAGGCAGACCATGCAGTTGTTATGGCATCATGGTAGAGAGCAGGACTAGCCATAGATGACCCACCCACCTTGATACTTGTGCACAGCCCTGTTGAAAAGCCGACACATGTCAGCAAAACATACTTAAGGGTCATTGTCTAGGGGTGTGCTCACATCTGCGTTTAAACTAAACGAGTGCAATCCGATAAAACATATGATCGTGACTCACCGCAGCCGGGTGTTTAGGCTTCAGGCACTAGCTACTCTCACGGTTCGGTGCTGGAGGCTAAGAGGGCCCGGTGGTCAAAAGCAAAAAGGGGAATTGGGTAAATGATAAAGTTTGTTTCGTGACGCCACCTGTAGGTGTACGGTGAAGGAACCTGCGCTGCTCAGACCTCCGGGGTGATGGGCTGCAGCTAGATGGAACCGCTCCCTACAGGATGAGCGGGAGTCCCCGGGGCAGTTAGTAGTATTGGAGGGAATAGGGTAGCGCGGTCGGTGTAGTGCTGCTGTAAGGAGGGACACATACACGTAAAATCTTTTCAGCACCTTTATTGGTGTTGACAGGTACACTCGACCGGGGATGAGATAGACACTTCAGGAGTTCCACAGAAAGCAGTACGTTAGGCTTCCTAGTATACGTAGTTTGTTGGAGTCTGGCAGGCATGAAACCCGACCAAATCGTTACTGTATTTGCTTCAGTTAGTCTTTACACCCGGGTTTGCTGCACTGAGGGCACTTCTAAGGGAATCCTGCCGAATTCTCGACTCCGGGCTCTCATTTGGTGGTGCTGCGGGCGTCCGGGGAGCTAAACCCCCTCGTTGTGGTGCTGGTTTCTCTACAAGTCTGCACTGTGGCTTTGTAGCTCGGACCCAGTGACCGGACTTCTTTAGGGTGAGTCTGGATGACTCCTCTGCCCCTATTCGGTATCTGTCTCCTGTTCGTATGACCCCTTTTCCAAGGGTCTCTCACTTTCCGGGTGTGCTGGTATGGGCCTAGTGTGGCTCCAGTACCAGGTCAGCTCTCCTAGCTGTTTAGGTGCTGGGTACAACAGGCAGGTAGTTTCCCCTGTTTTCAAATACCTGCGCGTCATATTTTAGGTACATAATGCAAAACAAATTCCTTAAAAACCTTACATTTTCATCTTGATTAACAGAGAACAGACTAAAAACCCCATAAATGTTTGACAGCTGTTTGCCAAACAATCATAAGGTTTTCAACTATCTCTCCCAGCTCATTTACTCATACACAAAAATTCTCAGCTCTTCTTAACATTCTTGTGTTCTCTATGGCTAGGGTCAGATTTGCTTCTGGCCCTAGCCTGGCGCATCCAGGCAGGCATAGCGCATAGTGTTAATGTGAGGTAATGCTATGCGCCGCCTGCCTGTGACCCGGATATCCTGTGCGCTGATCAAAAGCGCATATCCGGGTCTTCTCAGTGGAGTCGGTGGGAGCGGGAACCATAAGGTAACCCTAGCAAGGCACAGGCAGGCGGCGGCGCATAGCATTACCTGACATTAACACTATGCGCTATGCCTGCCTGGGATTAAGCTTTTAATGGATGCATCAGGCTAGGGCCAGACACAAGTGTGACCCTAGGCTATGAGAGAGCCATTGCCAGACTCCTCTGGTGGAGGTTTTTTGTACCCATTAGGCAAAAGGATTGGCCATTGAAATTCAATTGGCCGCATAAATGGATGGTTGGACTATCCCAACAAAATTATAGGGTTTGGCTTTCTTATATCTAATGTGTATGGGGGCCTTAAGTTTGACCAACTGGAGATGGCAAAGCTACAATAAAGGACTTGTTCAGAAAGAGAGCAATTGACATAAAAATGAATGGATTTAAAAGGGTTGTCCCATTAGAGAAATCTCCTTTTAAAATGCAGCCTCTGAGAGGTAGGAAGATCAGCCGACTGCCCTGGATTTCACTTAGGCTAGGGCCACACTTGACCGCTAAAAGGATGCATTAAAAGGATGGGTTTTGTTTCCAGGAATTCACATGGCATGTGTATACATTTTTGACGCATGCATTAATGTATGTACCATGTATGTACCATGCGTTAACGGATGCGTTTGTCATAGACTCCAATATTAAATTAACGCATCCATTTCCCAAAACGGCCCAAAAAATGCTGCAGACCGCGTTATGATGTATGTTAAAAAAAAACACATAGCAATTTGGCCATGCGGTTTTTGTATTGGAGTCTATGGGTGCGTTAACGCATCCATTTGCAAACATTTTCAGATGAAAAAAACGCATCCTTTTGGTGGATGCTTGGAGCTGGTGTGATCCTAGCCTTACGGCATTGCTGACAAATAGCTCATTCTACCGGGGTAAGATGGAGCCTGGTCGGCACCAGCTCTGAAGAAAAGTGTTCTTGCATAGATGCTACTCTGGTGAATGGCCAGTTGGCCCACCTTGTAATATGGCCCGAGCTTACCAGAACATGAATCGTTCATACAGAGCAGGGTCATCCCGGACAGCCCCGGACCAGATCACACCGTGGTGTGAAGCCAGCCTAAGTTCAACGTGTCACACGCAACGATGTCGTTAGAACGACGGAAAACTCGGGGCCCTTCAGCAACATCGTTAAATATATCGTAGCGTGTGACGGCCCCTTTTAAAGCAGATGCACTATGTTATATCTATCCCAGGACCGAGGAGGTGATACATGACACAGGAATTATTTAGTTCATGCTCTTCATATGCCTATGTAATGCACCCGCTCATGTTCTGCACTGGACAGAATACTATGAATGTATTTTGCTCAAATCGATAATAGTTGAACTAGTAAAGTAGTTTCTGACATTGTGTGAAGGTATCCGATACATGTGATATTCTTGCCTGTGCCTCACAGATACCATCCCATGTATGTTGTCGCCATGGTCTGAATGGAGTGACTGCAGTGTAACCTGTGGCAAGGGAAGCCGGACACGACAGAGGATGTTAAAGTCACCGGCTGAACTCGGAGATTGCAATGAAGAGCTGAAACAAGTAGAAAAATGCATGCTCCCTGAATGCCGTACGTACTAAAGGAAGAAATGAAGTCTTTTGTAAATGGTGCAGATCACTGAAACATGTCATATTCATATTCAAAGTACCTTACATCAACAAATTGTTGTATAAGGAAAGATAATATTTAATGTTAATAACTTTGCAATTAGCTGGAATATACTGTACAATAGGATCACTGTATGAGGATTAAGGAAATCACTGTTATAGTTCCATAACTCATCCCACTATTACAACTTGTGATGTATAAATTGCTTATAAAATAGTTAGGCCGGCTTACTGGAAGAGTAGTTGCAGGGAGAAAATTAAGTTATATCCTCCCTGTAGCCGCTGGCTTCCAGACATCAGGGCGCTGCAGGGCCCTGTACATGTACTGCTCTCTACACAGTCCGTGCAGAACTCTGTGATCATTACTGTCTGATCTGACTGCTCTATGTTGTGTTTGTGCAGTGTGTAATGCTTGGTAAAAAAAAATTAAATAATAATAATTTTCAAATAGTATTAACTCCAAAATTTGCTAATAAGGACATATTGCCATTTTTCTCTTTATATTCAGTGGACAGTTTTGTAACAGGTCAAACTTAGGAAATCCATTAAAGATAATTCAAAACAGTCCATCCCTAGACACCGTACTGTGCACTTTTTAATTATGATACATTTAGAAGAAAATTACGATAAATCCAATCCATTTCAAATGGATGGACCACTCTTGCCTACGCGATGACTCCAAATGACCATCTCCCGTACACCGCATACTGTAACACCGACCAGGAGGAAGAGAAGGATAATATACATACTGTAACACCGACCAGGAGGAAGAGAAGGATAATCTACATACTGTAACACCGACCAGGAGGAAGAGAAGGATAATCCAACATATTGCATAACATCAATTAAGAACCAAATATTAGTCAAGGAAATACAGATACCTTGGGTAAACACACTTGCATATTGTAAATCAACACTATAAAACAAATATTTTAAACATATTTTATATTAACGAGAGGTCAAGAAATAAGTTTAAACAAAAACCTACAAAGCGGACCTCACAACATATCCCGCAGCTTCTCGGTGAGCATAAATCACCTATAAAGAAAGGGCGGAAAGCCATACATAACCCATTAAATACATAGATAAACTTATACCGTGTCAGGTTGATCAGACTTGTACAGATTGAAAAGATTATGCATTTTACACAAATCAAAGGCTTTTGCAGAGTTTTATCCTAAACATCCTTTGCAGTGCATACAAGGTAATCACCGAGGGGGATAATATGTTTCCCGAAGTAACCCCTCTTTTAAGTATAAGTTGGCATCTATCATTAAGTGTCCTTTATTCTTTACTATACTAGTCTCATTTTTTTTATTAATAATAATAATAATTAATATTGACTCCAAAACTCCAGTGAAGTCCAGTGTCACAAAAGTAACATTATTGCTTCCCTGGGAGTTCTTTCTCTTGGCATACAACATGTTCCAATTCTTGATACATCCGACTTAGGGCAGCTTCACACTGCGGTCAGGTCAGGATGAACCTGACAGCCCTGAACTGGATCTGAACACAGAACCGAAGGGCAATCCGGCCCCATAGACTTCCATGTTAGGGAGCGCCGGATTGCCCCGGATCCTCCCGGACAGATGAAAACCGGATGGCGGATAGCTGCCATCCGGCTCCCTCCGGCCCCATAGGATACTATGTGGCCAAAATCCGGTCCGGACCTGCCTGCAGTGTGAAGCCGCCCTTAGTTGTATATCACACGGACAGTGTGATACCAGCCTTAGGCTGCTTTCACATCAGCGTTTTTTTTAAATTGCGGCAGATGCGGTGAAAAAAACGCATCTGCCGCGATTACCGCATACTGGCTGCACTTGTGGCACGGTTGCGGCACAGTTGCGGCAAGCCCCACACAATGTATATGCGGGCTTGCTGCAGGTGCGGCAAGTGCAGTTTTGGCACTTGCTGCAGGTGCGGCCGCGAAAAAACCGCGGCTGATCGCGTTTTTTTTTTCGCGGCCGCACCTGCCGCAAGTGCCAAAACCGCACTTGCCGCACCTGCCGAAAGCCTGCATATACATTGTATGGGGCTTGCCGCACCTGTGCCGCAACCGTGCCGCAAGTGCAGCCGGTATGCGGTAATCGCGGCAGATGAGGTTTTTCACCGCATCTGCCGCGATTTAAAAAAAACGCTAGTGTGAAAGCAGCCTTAGGGCCCTTTCACATCAGCGTTTTTTTCATATCGCGGCAGATGCGGTGAAAAAAACCGCATCTGCCGCGATTACCGCATACCGGCTGCACTTGCGGCACGGTTGCGGTAAACGCAGTAGCGTAGCTAGCGGGGGGGCAGGGGGGGCGAGCGCCCCGGGCCCCCCCGACATCAGGGGCCCATTGTCCGCCCCCTGGGGGGCCAGCGTGCCCCGTGCTGCCAGCCGGCTGCCGTGCCGGCCGGAGAGGAGGGAGGACGCAGACGGGACTTCCTGTCTTGCAGTCTGCCCGCCCCTCCTCACCTCCTCCTTACAGCAGACGCACACGGCAGCCGCGGTAAGTCTGCAACGCCCCCCAAGAGGTGTGTGAGAGAGGGGTGCTGAGGGTGTCAGGCTGTGCAAGGGTGATGAAGGATACAGGGAGGCTGGAGGATGGGATCTGCAGGGGGACAGAAGATGGGATCTGCAGGGGGACAGAGGATGGGATCTGCAGGGGGACAGAGGATGGGATCTGCAGGGGGACAGAGGATGGGATCTGCAGGGGGACAGAGGATGGGATCTGCAGGGGGACAGAGGATGGGATCTGCAGGGGGACAGAGGATGGGATCTGCAGGGGGACAGAGGATGGGATCTGCAGGGGGACAGAGGATGGGATCTGCAGGGGGACAGAGGATGGGATCTGGAGGGGACAGAGGATGGGATCTGCAGGGGACAGAGGATGGGATCTGCAGGGGGACAGAGGATGGGATCTGCAGGGGGACAGAGGATGGGATCTGCAGGGGGACAGAGGATGGGATCTGCAGGGGGACAGAGGATGGGATCTGGAGGGGGACAGAGGATGGGATCTGCAGGGGACAGAGGATGGGATCTGCAGGGGGACAGAGGATGGGATCTGGAGGGGGACAGAGGATGGGATCTGCAGGGGACAGAGGATGGGATCTGCAGGGGGACAGAGGATGGGATCTGCAGGGGGACAGAGGATGGGATCTGCAGGGGGACAGAGGATGGGATCTGCAGGGGATAGAGGATGGAAACTGCAGGGGATAGAGGATGGACACTGCAGGGAATAGAGGATGGAGAGCGCAGGAGGATGAAGAGCGCAGGAGGACAGAGGATAGAGAGCGTAGGAGGATGGAGAGCGCAGGAGGATGGAGAGCGCAGAAGAATGGGGACTGCTGGAGGATGGGGAGTGCAGGAGGATGGAGGACAGGGAATGCAAGAGAGGATGGAGGATGGAGAGCGCAGGTGGATGGAGCGTGCAGGAGGATGGAGGGTGCTGCAGGATGGTGGATGGGAAGTGCAGGAGGATGGAGAGCGCAGAAGGATGCAGCGTGCAGGAGGATGGAGGATAGAGAGCGCAGGAGGACAGAGAGCGCAAGAGGATGAAGAGCGCAGGAGGATGGAGCACACAGAAGGATGGCAGGAGGACAGAGAGCGCAAGAGGATGAAGAGTGCAGGAGGATGGAGCACACAGAAGGATGGCAGGAGGACAGAGAGCGCAAGAGGATGAAGAGTGCAGGAGGATGGAGCACACAGAAGGATGGAGCGCGCAGGTGGATGGGGAGCGCAGGAGGATGGTGAGTGCAGGAGGATGGAGAGCGCTGAAGGATGGAGAGTGCTGAAGGATGGAGGGTGCTGGAGGATGGAGGGTGCAGGAGGATGGAGGGTGCAGGAAGATAGAGCATGGGGAGTGCAGAAGGATGGAGAGTTCAGGAGGAGAGTGGCCATTTGGCCCAATTCTTAGGGGCGGCAGCTGCGGCAAATTTTTCCACCGCCCAGGGCGCCACAAACACTTGCTACGCCACTTGGGGTGGCACGAGAATTCTCTGACAGCACCCACCCCCCTTCCCCCCGCTCTTCACATGGGGGCCCTGGGTGCAGATCTCGCCCCCGGGCCCAGAGCAGGCTAGCTACGCCACTGGGTAAACGCCATACAAGGTATAGGCGGACTTGCGGCAGGTGCGGCAAGTGCGGTTTTGGCACTTGCGGCAGGTGCGGCCGCGAAAAAAACTGCGGCTGACAGCATTTTTTTTCGCGGCCGCACCTGCCGCAAGTGCCAAAACCGCACTTGCCGCACCTGCCGCAAGTCCGCCTATACCTTGTATGGCGTTTACCGCAACCGTGCTGCAAGTGCAGCCGGTATGCGGTAATCGCGGCAGATGCGGTTTTTTCACCTCATCTGCCGCGATTTGAAAAAAACGCTGATGTGAAAGGGCCCTTAGACGGATACTGGCATTATAAGACAGACCCCATTTAACATTAAAAAAATATTTTTTTTCTCTTTTCCTTCACCAAATTTGGGGGTGCGTCTTATAATCAGGTGCGTCTTATAAAGCGAAAAATACGCTAACTAAATTTTCTCACTGCAGGTGGCATTTTGCTATGTAAATGCAGATTACCACTATGTATGCAGGATACATTTGAGAATTCTCTTGGTTTTATAATTTTTGGATGACAGGTTTCCTTAATGTTTTTTTTTTCCAGCCATCAATTGTGAACTGACGGAGTGGTCTCACTGGTCCGAATGTAACAAGTCGTGTGGAAAAGGGCACATGATTCGAACAAGAATGATTACATTGGAGCCACAGTTTGGCGGGGGCCTCTGTCCAGAAACTGTACAGCGTAAGAAATGCAGAGTTCGAAAGTGCCAAAAAAATAATCCTGAAAAGAGACGTCTTAAAGATGCTCGAGAGAAGAGAAGAAGTGAGAGGACGAATGAAGATACAGATGGTGAACAGTATCCTGGTATGTGAGAATCTGTCCACGTATTACTCATTTGCCCCATATTTTAGTGTTGATGGGATATGGGATATTTAGTGAGTTGAGTTCCTTTCTTATCTGCTTTACTTTATTTATCCCTAACATTGTCTGCTTCATTGATTTCTCTGGTGTAAGATGGGGAGTTACCCACACCGGTAAAGGTGAATAGTGTTTCCTGCAGTTTTATGGACTTTTTTATATGGTCATGTGATTGATTGTGTCAGAGCTGATACAAATGAATTCCATTCTAATATCTTGTGGACATGTTTGGGTTTTCAATTTAATGCTGCATTTTAATGGAAGATGTGGTAGTTTCTCATGGTGCATTTTACTGCAGCATCAAGTCTTATGGCTCTATGGAGGTTTGCCGATAGGTGCAATGATTTATCGTGCCTCATTTATTGGTAAGAGACAAAAGATGCGGAGAAGCGCCTTTTGAGAAGCACGAAGCACCTGGTGGTCTAGTAGGGGTCAAGTTTTGAGGTGTGAGGGATTGCCTTGCTCAACCTTGGTCTGCGGCACCGCTCTGTTGGATTGCCTAGTCCAGGCTTCGGTGGCTCTTCCGCTGTCTCTCCCGCTCACGTGGGACTCCGGCTGATCAAGTGACTTGCGCGTCAGAGGATCCACGTCACGGCAGGTCCTTCAGCCCTCATGCAGTGTGCGGCAGCCAGCAGCTCACTCCACAACTTGGAGGGTTGTTTAACAGAACAAAATTATATACACCACGACGCGTTTCCACAGCAAACAGCCATTTTCATCAGGTGGATTTTACCACCTATAAATCCACTTGATGAACATGGCTGTTCACTGTGGAAATGCGTCGAGGTGTATATAATTTTAATAAAGAGGTTTGTAACCTTCAAACTCCTTTCTAAATAGTTTCCAGCGCCCCCAAACATTGTTAACATAAATCTCCTGCATCATTTATTGGTAAGGCCATACTTAAGAGCACAGTCAAGGAAGAACACAGCATTACAGAAGAGGGTCTTCTGACAAAGAATATTTAAAGGGGTTGTTCTTTCTAACTACATACTATCAATCAGAATGTTTACCTTTACTCACTTCTGATGCTGGCGCCATTTGAGCAGTGTCGGTACTGGCACTCCTGGGGCTTACGGTAGTTGACATTGTTATGTCCCACAATCACTGCAGCCCAACACCGGCAACCTCACTGTCCCCTCCTTCAGGTGTAATTGACTTCCAGGGCAAGTGAGAGCTCTGGCTGCTCTCGCACTTCCTTTAGATGTTTGATTTGTATGAAGGAGGGGACACTGAAGTGCCAGCTGATTGGCCACTGGGAGCAAGTGACATTTTAATACTGCTAGAATGGCATAGTCATCAGATGTGAGCATAATTATTAACATTTTACAAGGGGGAAAACATAGTGATTGAGAAGTAGTGGACAACCATGTTAAGATACAGCCTTCTCACCGACGTTTGATGCCCTTGAGTTGTTGGTAGAGGATGTGGAATGTTTCGGAACAAGCATACAATTTGGGTCAGCTGTGGCTGGTGCAGAGAACATGCATTCTGGAGTGCCAAGTGCCACAGAATTGAAAAGCTGCAAGGTAAAGTCTGGCACTATTGCCCAGGCTTTAAAGAGAACCTATCACCAGGTTTGCCCCATAGGAAATATGGACACCACATGTATGTCTGTATGTAAAGCATTCAATAATGGTGTATATACAGTATGCCTCAAGGCTAATCTGCATGACATAAAAGAGACCTTTTATTATACTTACCTATGGGGCTGTAAGGTTCAATTGGTGTCGCTTTTCTTGATCCGGCGCTGTCCTACCTTGCTTGGTGTGGATGATGTTTACTAGGTGATCTGCACAGTCTCCTCCATTGCACACCTGCACATGCGCACTTCTCTCTTCCCTGCCTAGGGCAGAGCAAAGTACTGTAATGCGGATGCACGAGGAAGGGCCAAAGAGTGTCCAGACATGTGTACTACAATACTGTGCTCTGCCCTTGGCAAGGCAGAGAGAAATGTGCAGGATTGCAATGGAAGACACACAATGGAAAACACTGTGTGATTAATGTAGGACGCATCGTCCAAACCAATCAGGGAAGGAGGACGGCACTAGATCAAGACCAGTGACGCCCATTCAAGTTGACTACCCTGTATTTGAGCATAATAAAAGGTCCTCTTTGGGGTCGCCATATTTTATATGGGGGAAACCTGGTGACAGGTTCACTTTAAGTAGGCACTGGAGATGAGCGAACCCTGTAAAGTTCAGTCCTAGCCTGTGCAGTTGAACATTTTGGTCCACTGTTCGTGAACCCGAACTTGACCCAAACCTCAATGGAGGTCACTGATTGGCAGTTCAGCTTTCCACCCACATTCTGCCAGCCATAAGTAAAACACTTTCAGTGGTGGGAGAGACACACTACACCCAAAACAGTGCTATTAAACCCAGTGCGAGATGATCAAACACTTCTCACAGTTCACACTGGGCCAGGCATCAACTGTACCCGAGCACAGCAATGCTCACTCCACTTTGCAAATGTGAACCACCCAAACTCTGAACCCAAATAGGTTTGCTCAACACCTGGAAGTTAGGCCACCCAAGCCAAACTGAACCTTGAAGGGATTGTTCATCTCTAGTGGTCACTGCTGGACTCTCTCTCATGATATGATGGAAGCAGGTGGTATAATGTAAATATACAGTGACGTCATAAAGCATTTCGATGTGTTTGAATGGTCCAAATTTCAGACCTAAATTCCATTGAGAATTTGTGGCAAGACTTGAACATTGCTGTTTCCGGACGGTCTCCATCAAATCTCTGAGCTAGGGTTGTTTTGCAATGAAGAAAGAGTAAAACTTTTAGCCTCTAGAAGTGCAAAGCTGGTAATGACATCCCCCAAAAGACTTGCAGCAGTAATTGTAGAGAAAGGTGGTCCTACAAAGTGTTGACTCAGGGGGCTAAATTCAAATGGATGTCAAAATGTTCAGATTTTTATTTTCCAAATATTTAGAAAACCTTTCTTTATACTTCACAAATCTTTGGTACTTGATCTTGGCATATAACATAAAATCCCAATAATAGACATTTAGGTTTCTGTATGTAACGTGAAAAAATGTGGAAACGTTCATGGGGTATGAATTCTTATTCAAAGTTTTGTATATTTATAGTTTATAATTTCATAGTTTTTAAGGTTGAAGGTAAACTTTAAAGGTACGTTTCCGACGTCGTTCAAAAGTGACGTCAGGAACGATGTTGAAACGACACCGCTGTTGCGTCGTAGCGTGTAAATGCATGATTCATCAACGATAGTTGTTCAAGTCGGAGTTGACAGGTTTTCCTGCATGCAGGAAAACCTGTCAAGTTCAACTTCAACAACCGGTAGGACCGTTCGGTGTGACGCCGCAATAGCGATGTCCTGGCCGATCCCGCCTATTCGCTGCATTGCAGTGGATCGCTTGCTGGATTGATCTCAGCCCAGCGAGTGATCATGCCGCCAACATCGCAGCACCATCACCGGCAACATCTTGCCGTGTGACAGCTAGGCTGCGATGTCGGAAACGAGCGCACACCGCGGCATTGGATCCGACATCGCAGCCGATGTTGGATGGTGTGATGGGGCCTTAAGTCCTTCTAGTTCAACCCGTGGCCATCTTTATAGCATTAAATATGGAAACCACCAATGCCATTGGGTTGAACTTATAGTTGTGACTTGATTGCTCTGCAGCAGTGAAATGACGAAGTCTCTAAAGGTACCGTCACATGCGGCAATATTGCTTGCAATTTCACTGGCAATTTTCTGGTTGCAGTGAAATCATGGACACATTGTTCTATCTTGTTGCCGTGTGCAAATGTAACAATGTGTCCATGATTTCACTGCGTCCAGGAAATTGCCGCGTGTGACACTACCTTTAAGGGCATTGTGGTTCACACATTCTACTTTTCAGGGGGGTCCTAGGGATTGAATAAGCATTTATTACCCTAAGAATAAGCCTCCTATGAACAATCTGAAACAGCCTTTAAAGACAATATTAGGGAAGTAGAAGGATAAATTTCCTCTTTGGAATTTTTGAGTACATTTAAGGCTATAGGCACATTTGACATGTGAATAATATTTTTACATATGCTTGCTGTTACACTTTGAAGCCATGAGCAGAGCTCTGATGCACTTGTGATGATCGGGATACTCAGCTAAGTTGGCTAGAAGTCTAATGTTCACGGTGGCGATGCCCAGCAGCCGTGACCCTAACTGCACATGAAAAGGGGTATTTACAGGGGATAAACGTTTATAAAGTTTGTGATGCCAGCTAAGGTGTCCATCCAGAGATGGTCAGTGCTGCATATAAGTACTCCCAGGAGGTAGGTGTTGTAGCAGCTAGTTGGTATACCCTCCTCAGCCAGGGTAGGCCACTTGGGTGTAATGAGATGGCAGGTTATGGGAATTGTGGTAGATATGATGGTGGTAGTGAGAAGTGCAGCAGATAGAAGGCACAAAGACAGTCTCTCAGTTTTGAACCTTTACTTTGCATTTCAATTCAGCAGCGAGTCCACGATACTGGTTCACGGGTCTTTTGGGCTGGCCAGTCTGAAGAGAACTAGGGACCGCTCTGCCATATGTGTATATGGCCCACCAGCTGACTTCTCCTTGGGATGAGGTTGTAGGTGCCTGTAGCTTTCCTGTTCCTCTTTAGACCCCTCGTGGCTTCCATCCACCCAGGCAGGCCACACAGACTCTACGAGCAGCCGAACCCACCCTGACTCTCTAGTCCTTACATAGTTGTTGAGCCCTGGATAGTCCCACGTAGTGTGGCTACTGTGCCCGAAGCCCAGTAGCCTCCAGTTTCTGCAGCCAGGATCTGAAATCCCTGGCCACCCAGGACTTGGCATCTTGCTTGCAGCTTCACATCTCACGGCCTGACACAGACTCTCCAACAAACTCCTTTTGCCACCCCTCCTTACTGCCCACTACTGCTAACCCCTCCCTGAAACCAGAGTCTGTTGTCAAACAGGCTTCTTGTGCCCAGCCCTCTGATTGGAGTTCAGGCAGTGTGTGTCTGCTTCAGGAGTCTAGCATAGGGTACCTCAATTCTTATCAGATGTGGCATTAGTACTAGTGACCTTAAATACCACTGTGGCGACCAGACCTCAGGGGCGCCACACACTTCTGTCAGGTTTTGTAAACCTGCTTGCCATGTGAAGGAATCTTTAGCTAAACATTATAGGACGTTTTAGTCAACACTATACAGAAAGTTGCTTATAAAGCTTTACTAAAGCTGCCCTTTGCCTTTAGATCTTAAAGTTGCTTTTTCATAGCAATGAATTGCAAAGATGTTTTGATACAGGATACTGTTTTGTTTTGTTTATTTTAGTTGGGTAACTCGAGGCCTCAAGGTCCTCCTACAGTGCAGGTTTTCAGGATTTCCTTAGCATTGCACATGGGTTGGAATTATCACCTGTGCAGGAGATTATATTATAACCTGCGCTATACTAAGGAAATCCTGTAAACATGCACTGCCGGCAGCTCTCGAGGACTTGAGTTCCCCATCCCTGCTTTAGTGGAGGAGTTGTCCTCTGAATATCTATTATATAATCACGAATGGGTTTTTTGCCCCTTTTGAGACCGCTCGCGCTGCGAGTCAATGTCGTCATGTGGATACGACCGAAGCATTGGCCGCGCAGCGGCCATTGCGAGCAGTTCTAAGGCGACTCGCTATGCCCGCGCAGCGGGCATGGCGAGTCGCCTTAGCAGCGCGAAGCATTGGCCGCGAAGCGGCCATTGCGAGTCGGAGACTCGCTCTTCTAGAATCCCGATGCATTTGCATCGGGCACCCAGCTAGTTATAATCAAAACCTCCTTAGCAGTTGGTTGGTTTATAACAATAAAACATTTACATTCATGTTATAATCTAAATCGGCATCTATATGGCAACTCTCCATCACTCAGTATGTGTAAAGGTACCGTTACACGCTTCAATGTCGTTAAGATATCACCAACGATCTCACGGGGGAGCGCGGTCATTAAGACATCGTTTTGACATCGTTGGTGAGATGTCACATGTGTAGATATCTTGGACGACGCACCAACAATGTAGCGAGCAGCTGTCGTTCACACAACCCAGCGAACGATACTTGTTCAGTAATGTGAATGGACGAAGTCGTTAATGACATCGTTATCGTGGTGTCACAGAGGACGACGCAGCAGGTTGGCTGATCGAGGATCGTTTGATTTGAGAACATGTTCTCAAACCTGCAATCAACAATCCAACGATTTATTGTAGTTGTATCTCGGTGTTACACGCAACAACGTACTAACGACGTTGTTTCAACGACTCCAAACCCGTGATGTTTAAGCGATATCGTTCATGATCTCGTACCGTGTAACGGGGCCTTTACCTAAAACTCTTGGGCAAATTTTCAGCAAAGGTATTACTTCTAAAATATAACTTTTAATGGTTTCATCTAAAAACAATGGGGACGATCAGTCCCAACTTATACAGTCGAGCATTAGATACAAGCAGAAGGGGAAAGGGGGAAACAGTGACCCTGCTCCTTCCCTGGCTTACCCTGCCTGTCAACAGAGTTTTCAACATGTAAAAACCCCCTAAAAGGTGTCCCCATTCCGCGACGGCAATCTCTGCTTTCCCTTATGGTTATGTGGGTCATATCAATCTTTCTGGACTCCCCCGTTAATCAATATACTTAGTGGGTCCATGAAAACATGCTTGAAGGGTTAATCCCAGCAAGTCCGGGTCCACCCCTTAGGCCCAGTGGCGATGAAAAATACCACTTTAGGAATTCTCCACCCAAAAATATGGTGATATTTCCTATAAATCCTATATATTCCCGAGCTAAAGCTTTGGGCCCCTATTCAAAATCTGTGATAGGGCACCTATCTACCATGCAACATCTATAATATTCCCGTCTGCAGCCCTTGTAGGTGCCAATGCTTCCTCTCCACTCTCTACAGCTACGTCTCAACCACCACTCTAGCAATCGTCAAAGTCATTCAATTGGTTTGTAAAATGTTAACACTGATACTTTTATTTTCAGTTTGCAAAATGAAGCCATGGACAGCGTGGACAGAGTGCACCAAATACTGCGGAGGCGGCATTCAGGAGCGATTCATGACCGTGAAGAAGAGATTCAAAAGTTCTCAATTCACCAGCTGTAAAGACAAGAAGGAGATCCGTGCTTGTAACGTGCATCCGTGTTAGCAGATACCTCACGTGGGATACTCCTCAAGATACATCAAAAGTCAATCTTTATTAGATTTTTTTATTATAGAATATATACAGTGCTTTTCATTTTGCAATGTACTTTGCTTACTATTCTTGCAGGTGCAAGGACTATATTTTCTAAGTATTCACATGTAATAATGAATCAACATCTGGATAGATCAATAAATAATATCTTACATATTGGTTGTTTAGCAAGAGACTATAACTCCGGACGTTGTATCTTCCTAGTGACGTCACGTACCTTAACCTCTCCAATAGGACATGCATGCAAGGGGAAATGTGACCAAATAGGACATGTTACTACGCACATTGCTAGACCGGACGGAAGGTCGGCTGCCGATATCCAGCGACCTCTGCAGGGTCGGACTTCTGGATGACTTCAATCATTTGTGTTTACTCCGTTTTTGTTTTTTTCATATTGATGTTAAAGGAATTGTCTTGATTAGAAAACCATTATCAAAGAAAGACCCTATTAGAAAATGTTAGGGTGCTCTGTTCAGAGGGCACATCTACTCTCCGGAACGGAGAGCCGTTACAAAGAATGACCCATGCCATAGAGCACCAGGTGTTTCATAGAGTAATGGAGCAGCTCAGGTTCGCACTGTGTAATCCTTCAGAGGTCTTGGGAAATCCTTCAGATATTCGCTTGGATTCCAGCAATGGGAAACTGCATGACTAGTTTAAAAGAGAAAACAATTGGGCAGTATAGGGAAGAAGTGGAAAGTAGGTTAAACCCTCTCCTCCCCTCCTCGACAAGATGGATGTAGAAGGGGAGGTAAGGGTTAATCCCTATGACATGTGCTCCCTTCTGTATGGCTTTGTTGTGTTTTCTCACCTCTACTTCATGCACTTCACTTGTTACCTCTATACATCCTTACTGTCACTTACCAGTCCTATCAGCCCTTAAAAGTATCAACACATTGTCAGCATTACCATAAACTCCAGCAGGGATCAGCTATTAATCTGATACATGTGCCATGGGATATTTAATGATAATTACAGTGGTATTTACGTAACGTTCATGGGGTGAGTGAAGGGAAGTGGACCCACTGGACCATAGTGGGAGCTGATGGCAGGGCAGGCACAGTCTCGGGAGTACCAAGTACAGCCGATGCGGCATTAGCAGACAGGTCAGGTACAGTCTCTGGTATAGTAGGTACAGCCAAGGAGGAAGTAGCAGACAGGGCAGGCACAGTCTAAGGTATAGCAGGTACAGCCAAGGAGGAAGTTGCATAGAGGGCAGGCACAGTCTCTGGTATAGCAGGTACAGCCAAGGAGGAAGTAGCAGACAGGGCAGGCACAGTCTAAGGTATAGCAGGTACAGCCAAGGAGGAAGTTGCATAGAGGGCAGGCACAGTCTCTGGTATAGCAGGTACAGCCAAGGAGGAAGTAGCAGACAGGGCAGGCACAGTCTAAGGTATAGCAGGTACAGCCAAGGAGGAAGTAGCAGACAGGGCAGGCACAGTCTCTGGTATACCAGGTACAGCCAAGGCAGCAGTAGCAGCCAGGGCAGGCACAGTCTAAGGTATAGCAGGTACAGCCGAGGCGGAAGCTGAATATAGCAGATGCAGCTAAGGCAGCAGTAGCAGATAGGACAGGCATATTCTCTGGTATAGGCATTGCAGTTAAGGCAGAAGTAGCAACACGATCTGGTAGAGTCTCCGGTATAACAGGTACAGCTGAGGTGGAAGTTGCATTCAGGGCAGGTACAATCTCTGGTATAGCAGGTTCAGCCAAGGCAGAGGTAGCAGACAGGGCTGGCACAGTCTATGGTATAGCAGGTTCAGCCAAGGCAGCAGTAGCAGACAGGGCAGGCACAATCTATGGTATAGCAGGTTCAGCCAAGGCAGCAGTAGCAGACAGGGCCGGCACAGACTATAGTATAGCAGGTGCAGCCAAGGCAGCAGTAGCAGACAGGGCCGGCACAGTCTATGGTATAGCAGGTGTCGCCAATGCAGCAGTAGCAGACAGGGCAGGCACAGTCTATGGTATAGCAGGTGCAGCCAAGGCAGCAGTAGCAGACAGGGCCGGCACAGACTATAGTATAGCAGGTGCAGCCAAGGCAGCAGTAGCAGACAGGGCAGGCACAGTCTATGGTATAGCAGGTGCCGCCAAGGCAGCAGTAGCAAACAGGGCAGGCACAGACTATAGTATAGCAGGTGCAGCCAAGGCAGCAGTAGCAGACAAGGCAGGCACAGTCTATGGTATAGCAGGTGTCGCCAATGCAGCAGTAGCAGACAGGGCCGGCACAGACTATAGTATAGCAGGTGCAGCCAAGGCAGCAGTAGCAGACAGGGCAGGCACAGTCTATGGTATAGCAGGTGCAGCCAAGGCAGCAGTAGCAGACAGGGCAGGCACAGTCTATGGTAGAGCAGGTGCAGCCAAGGCAGCAGTAGCAGACAGGGCAGGCACAGTCTATGGTATAGCAGGTGCAGCCAAGGCAGAGGTAGCAGACAGGGCAGGCACAGTCTATGGTATAGCAGGTGCAGCCAAGGCAGCAGTAGCAGACAGGGCAGGCACAGTCTATGGTATAGCAGGTGCAGCCAAGGCAGCAGTAGCAGACAGGGCAGGCACAGTCTATGGTATAGCAGGTGCAGCCAAGGCAGCAGTAGCAGACAGGGCAGGCACAGTCTATGGTAGAGCAGGTGCAGCCAAGGCAGCAGTAGCAGACAGGGCAGGCACAGTCTATGGTATAGCAGGTGCAGCCAAGGCAGAGGTAGCAGACAGGGCAGTCACAGTCTATGGTATAGCAGGTGCAGCCAAGACAGCAGTAGCAGACAGGGCAGGCACAGTCTATGGTAAGCAGGTGCAGCCAAGGCAGCAGTAGCAGACAGGACAGGCACAGTCTATGGTATAGCAGGTGCCGCCAAGGCAGCAGTAGCAGACAGGTCAAGCACAGTCCATGGTACAGCAGGTGCTGCCGCCAAGGCAGCAGTAGCAGGCAGGGCAGGCACAGTCTATGGTATAGCAGGTGCAGCCAAGGCAGCAGTAGTAGACAGGGCAGGCACAGTCTGCCCTGTTTTTTAATCCTTTGATACTGTATATTTTTGTTACTCTACTATTCTACATATTTGTAACAATTATACTATTAATATTATATTATGACATTCCTATTCTTATTTCACACACATTTTTATTGCCCTAACATTTTTATTGTTGATGGTAAATATATTTTAAGGATATTTCGTTCATCTGTCATTTTTCATGGTTACAAATCTATTTTAATAAAAATGTATGATCCGCCAAGTGTCTGCTATGGGATTGGCAAGTAGAACTCAAAGTAAAAGTTACAATTCTAGTCTTTAATCGATCTCATGTATTGAATTCGACTTGTTTCCTTTTAGTTGCATTATTGATGTCACTAATTTTAAGGCCCTGGCGACGGGGCTGGAGATGTCGGCGGCGACTGGCAGGAGCGCGCACGTTTTTGGCTCCCCGCTGTCCCCCATTTACATGGGGCAACATCTCCAGCGCTGCGCCGGCGAGCTGTCAGGCGGCATCGCCGCCGGGGTGTCTGAAAACCCCAGCGGCGATGCAGGACAATGGGAGCCTATGGCTCCCATCGCCTGACAGGTCGCTGGCAGCCGGTTACATGGGGAGATGTGTGCACATCGCCCCATGATGGTCACCTGGTTTCAGGCACTGCCAACATCGCCTCTTTACATGAGGCGACGTAGGGGCGATGTCACCGTCGATAGGCCACGCCCTTACGTCGCCTATGTAATCGGCGGCGATGTCGCCCCTTGTGATGGGCCTTTAGATTTATGGCTACAATTACAAGGTATTATCATGGAGTCAACTCACAAATTATAAGATGAACTCTTTAAAGTTCATGCCCGTTGGCAGTATTCTCTATAAGTAGATCGATATGCTCTGTTGTCCTAGGACATAGTGATATTTCTTCCTGCAAAAAAAGTTGTAATATGTCTTTTACTCAAGAAAAGGCAGTGCAGTAAATAGAGTTGATGGGGCTTCATCCGAGGCGGATCAGTTTGGTGCCCTCCCTCCCTCCCACATGCAGCTTGAGTAATCATCATGTGATCGCTCATCCATATGCAATTGGCACACTCACGGTTACGTGCAAACAAGCTGCTCTTCCTAATTCTGTCAATGTTCAGTTGAACATAACAGCCCTGCATTCCTGAGAGAGGCAGGAAAAACGGCGAGTATGGAAATCTCATATGGTTGGGGTGGTCATGTCATGACTGCTGGAACCAGTAAGCTGAGCTGAATACTTACAGTGATCATATTACATGCTGTTAGATTTGGGCATGCTACAATGCATCATTTTATATTAAAAGGGCTTGTCCTGGTTTGTGATGAAGGTTTGTAGTCCCTCTAGGTGACCACAGAATTTTGAATTCTCCCAGCGCGTGGATTGCACATTTTTCAGATTCTCCGATGCCGGCAGTTAGAATGGATGCTTGTTTGATTTGAACACTTTCAGCTACATTCCAAAAAGACGTGCCCATCTTTACTCACTTCACTTGATTTGAGTGAGGAAAAGCATGTCTTGTGGGCATGTACAGCAAGTATGTAAATCACATAGGTGTGGTGTCATGACCTTCCACTCTCACTGTCGGCACCAAAGCATCCTGACAGCGTGCAGTCCATGCCTTGGGAGAATTCAGAAGTCTAATCACTTTAATGCTCATAACATTAATAAAAACATAATAACCTTTACAGTCAGTTGGCACAATATTTTATTAACATAGCCATGCATAAAATAAACTTACAAGTTACGGATTGTTAAATATGTACAGTATCAGAACTAATAACAGAACTAGAATACATCATTAGAACCACCAGAGTACAGAAATACATTATTTAAACACTCATCAGAAACACATGATGAGAACCACTACAATTACAGAAATACATCACCAGAACCACCAGCAGTACCGAAATACATCACTAGAATCGCATGAGCCTACAACTCTCCATATAGTGATTAAGAATGGTAAAGAGATACTTGAAGTTGTTTCTATCAGTCATCATCAGACTGCTGATCATACAGGAACCACAGTACTGATGAAAATTAGTCAATTTCACAAATAATCATTGATACCCAGGTGTTTTATAGATGATGTTTTCTCTGGTCAAAGTCATTCTTTTTCTTTTCTTTATCTTGTCCAGACACCATGATAACTTTTCACTTTCACACCTAACCTCTGCAGACTTCCATCTTCTCGGCTTCTGCAGAACATCCCAAAATGATGCCCATAATAACAGCCTATTGATTACAATGCTCTTGTCCTACACTGTTTGCTTGAATAAATAATTGCCCCTCACTGTGTTCCCTGCACAAAATTTGACCCACACAGTTATGGTACATGCCTCCACACTGCCCTCTCCTTTCCATACTGAGCCCTGTTTTCATACTGTCATCTCACACTGTGCCTCCCTATACTTACCAGTCTCTATACTGTGTCATCTAATCCACACTCCCTACCTTGGCATACTGCCCACTCTTTGCTGTGCCCTTACACTACCCCTGTTGAGGATGGAGAGACATGAAATGTCTTTATAGGGTTAAAAATATCACAACTTTTCCCTAAAATATATAAATTGTGACTTAGAGATGTCATGTCGTCTGTTACACACAATATGGCGCCCACGTTCCATAATACACCTGAGATCTAAGCCAACCCATTAAGGGAGGAATTTAGATATTAGAATAATTTGATAAGAATTGACCAATTAGGAGATGATCACTTTGTAGAAAGTTCTAGAATACTAACACCCCTTTGCTTTCTGTATAAAAATGTGTGTTTCAATAAACGCTTGCGCAGTGTTTAATCTCATTTGGCGCAGGCATGAGTAAGGCTTGAGACGACTCTGGTGTCCGTATCATTTACTTGTGGCATGCACACTTGCCTAAATAATTTGGAGTGGCTGATGGACTTGTAATTGAACTGAGACCCTCATCACCCCAATGCTATTCCTTCTCTGTACCGTCCATCCACATACACTACCCAGTTTCTATTCTGTGCCCTCTAAAACGTATCTCTGCCATATGGTCTCTGCCACACTATTCCCCTTGAAAGGCTCCATACACATTCCCCACCTTATTCATACTATCATCTTTTACATCCCACCCCAGCTAGCCATACTGTCTCTTCACATATATACCCCCTCACTATCCTTACAGTCTGCTCACCTCCCCCTTCTCCCCATACTGTGTCTGCACTCATCCCATCCCCTTCGCTCTGCATACTGTGTACACATACAACCCCCCTCAAACTGTTTCATCATACATCCCTCACTTATTTCTCATATTGCATAAAAAAAACACAAAAAAGTAGACGTAATTAAGATAAAAAAGAAATATTTTTCATGAATACTAATTTAAAAAAATAGGAATGCTAAGTAAAGAAAAAATATTAAAGTGTTAACAAGCAGTGAAAGGGGTTTTATAGTCACACATATTAAGGAAAAATTCTGATTTATGAAATGAAAAGGTAAATTATTCATGATCTATGGTAATGATACATTTTACTATGAAATATATTAAAAATGCAAGATTTTGGTCTTTTGTGTTATAAATTTAGCCAGTTTGTTTTTTTAATTGTTTATGTTATCATTTTTTAATACATAATTAATATATTAATTATCCTTAACTAATCTGGACAGTAACGGATGAAAAGAAGCATGTCAATATCATGTTATGTTATTTATATATTTATGGCTGTAAAGACGTTCAATACTGTTACATTTATCAGACGTTATATAAAAATAACCAACTATATATCATAGATCATAATAAACTAGTTTGTATAAGAATGGATAGTACAGGTGGCCAATTAAATTTGTAGAACCCGGTCAATGTGACCTCCCAACAGAATCCCGGAAGATGCCTTGCCAGACGCCATTCACCTGTGCATCACACTATATCAATGATGTCACGCCATGGCGGCTAAACATACACAGCGGGTGCTGTCACACAAGGGCATATCTTCCACAGGAGGCAAATATGTATTGCAGCATAAACACAGCAATAGAGCCCCTTCTGGAGCCTTTAGATGTGTTCACCAACCATGTAGCCCCCATACAGTGTGATAAGTGACCCTAACACACTATGATACCCCACAGTGAACCCACACACAATTTATCTATACAATATGACACATGCACAGTATAATGACCTCACCGTCATTATTCCTCCACAGTGACATCTCCAAAGTATAATGCCTGCACAGTGATGGCCATCACAGTCCCCAAAACAGTATGAAGGTTTCCCACAGTACCGCCATATAGTATGATGCCTCCATAACCCCTCACACAGTATGGTGGCCAACCCAAAGTCCCCCATAATATGAAGACAGTAAAAGCCCTTCATATACTATTATGGCCATCACAGTTCTACATATAGTATGATGGTCCCCACAGCCCTACACATAGTATGATGGCCCCCAGCAGCCCTACATGTAGTATGATGGTCCCCACAGCCCTACACATAGTATGATGGCCTCCACACCTACATGTTTATGGCCCCACAGCCTACATGTTTTATGATGGCCCCCTTCATACATTATGCCATACATTACATATGTATGATGGTCCCCACAGCCCTAACATAGTATGATGGCCCCCAGAGCCCTACATGTAGTATGATGGTCCCCACAGCCTACAATAGTATTGATGGCCCTCCACAGCCCTACATGTAGTATAATGGCCCCCACAGCCCTACATGTTTATGATGGCCCCCACAGCCCTACATGTAGTATGATGTCCCCCACAGCCCTACATGTAGTATGATGGCCCCCACAGCCCTACATTATATGATGGCCCCACAGCCCTAATGTATATGATGGCCCCACAGCCCTACATGTAGTATGATGGCCCCCACAGCCCTACATGTAGCATGATGGCCCCTACAGCCCTACATGTAGTATAATGGCCCCCACATCAATACATGTAGTATGAAGGCCACCACAGCCCTACACTTAGTATGATGGCCCCCACAGCCCTACATATAGTATAATGGCCCCCACAGCCCTCATTAGTATGATGGCCCCACAGCCCTACATGTAGTATGAAAGGCCCCCACAGCCTACATTTAGTATAATGGCCCCACAGCATACATTTAGTATGATGGCCTCCACAGCCACATAGATGCCCTACACTTAGTGTGATGGCCGCCACAGCCCTACATATCACTCAGTGTGATGACACCTTAGCAATCCATACACAATATGATGGCTGCTACGATCCCTGGAATGTATAACGGCCCACCACAGCTTCTCATAAAGTACAATAACCTAGCAAAGCATCCCACACAGTATGATGGCCTCCACGGTGCCCCTGTGCACAACAGTGGCCCCCAGAGCAACCAGTGCAGTCCAATGGCCACCTCAAGTTAATTATGAGTAACCTAAATATTTTCAAAAATACTTGACTTGCTTAAGTTCTCCCACAGTTCTGCTTGAATTCACTTTTGTGAATTAAGCCTCAGTACAGAAGACACAATCTAGAGACTTCATCACGCCTGTTTGTCTGTATCTCAGATTCACAGGCTGAATTGTGGAAGAAGAAGCTTATGGCTTTGCTTCACTATTGTAATTGTTGGCATCCTGAGTATGCACATACCTTTAAAATTGGAATACTTGGCAGAAGGGACATGAACCCCAACTTAAGGGCCCTAAAGCAGACTCATGATCTGCAGCTATTGGAGGTAAATTCCTGCACAAAAAACACAATTCACAAGTATACAATAGACATGGAGGAATTGAGAAAACCTCATGTGTTCCATTAACATTGGTTTTCAGTTAAGGTGGGTTTACACGTTGCGATATCGGCGTCCAATTTCAATGAAAAGTCACGTGGTTCGATCGTTGGAGCCGATATCGTTCCTGCGTTGTATGGTGTGAACGTCCAATACGATGCAGGAACGATGTCAATGCGATATCGGGGATTGAATGAGCGTGCTATTCAATGCTCCGATATTGAATGGAGATTGGAGCCGGATCGTGCTGTGTGACAGCCCAACTCCGATGTGAAGTTCAACGTCACCCATTCACTCCCATGTTAAATGGTCGTTCCTGGGTTGGGGGGCGTAGACATCGTACAGGACGTGAATCCAGAAATCGCAAACGTGTAAACCACCGATGCGATGCGGGAGAAACGTGCACTAAATGCGCGCTCCCGCGCCATTGAATTGCGATATCGAACGATATTGCAACGTGTAACCCCACCTTTACATCTCCACCTGGATTTGCTCATATCTAACGTCTGCTTGTGTCACCAGGTGCTGCCATAATTCTTATTTGGGCTCCACTAATGATGAAGGAGAGATCAGAACCACATGTTTTGGGTGTTACAATCTGTATCCAGCTACAGAAGCTAGTACAAACCTGCATGGCTTCTATATAAGATGTTCTCCAGCTGGAGTAATCATCTTTCTGTTGTGGTCAGTGGAACAGCACCATACCCTCCTATCATAATGTGTCAATTGTTGAGTATAGTTTATACAAACTTTGATTTTTTTCGTGTAATTCAGCTATTGTACACCATAAGTTATTCTCATTCTGACTTTGGCCCATTGTTTGATGATTTTTCTGACGTCTAATTATGCCCCTTTAACTTCCCTCCTGGTTCTGGTCTGACGATGTGACCATTCTTGCCAGCCCACTTCCCTTGTCAGCCTCTTCTTCAAGGAATCAACCCAGGGCTCCAAGAATAATTCCAATCCCTACTCGAGGGTTAAAAGTTGATGGCTAGGACTTCTCTATAAGGTACCGTTACACGCTGCAATGTTGAAACAATATCACTAACGATCGCATGAGAGTCGTTAGGACATCGTTTTGACAACGTTGGTGAGCAGTCACACGTGTGTATCGTGGACGACGCACCAACGATGTGGCAAGCAGCTATCGTTCACACAACCCAGCGACCGATACTTGTTCACTGATGTGAATGGGCGAAGTCGTGAACGACATCGTTATCGCGATGTCACACACAACGATGCAGCAGGTTGGCTGATCGAAGGTCGTTTGATTTGAGAACATGTTCCAACGATTTATGATAGTCGTATATCGGTGTCACACGCAACGACGTCCTAAAATGTCGTTTCAACGACTCCAAACCCTGACGTTTCAGACATATCGTTCACGATATCGTACTGTGTAACGGGCCTTTACCCTGATAGTTGGTGTAGCTAGTGCAAAACCTGTCCAAAAAAATCCTATTTAGATCTGAACAGGCATCCAGGGCATCAGTACAGTTCCCCAGTTGCCATGATATTGTGTATTTTAGTGCTATATATTTTGAGTGTGCTTTCATTATCCTCTCAAATTTTTCTTTTTGTCAGATTTGGTAGCTTTGTTTTGAAAATCATTGCCACTCTTGACTTAGGGGCCCGTTACACGGTGCCACCTCCGCCGCCGATGTCGGCGGGGAATCATGGGTGCGCTCATCACCACCGACATCGCCGGTCAGATGTCACACGTGGCAACTCGCCGTGTACTCGCGGCAAGTAGCGTCAGCGACCTCTCTCTGGGTTGCCCAGGAACCTAGCAACTGGTAACCCGCAATGTTAAACATTGCGGGTCGCCGCGTTGCACAGGGCGATCATGCCTGATCGCCCTGTTTTGAACAACACTGCTGTGAAACCTGGCGATCATTCTGAGGCGCGTCACCCCATAGGCGACGCACCGGCGATGTCGGGCGGCGATAGGCGACGCCCCTGCATTTCCATTGAAATCGCCGGCAATGTCACCTAGTGTGACGGTACCCTTATAGATATTGCAGTTCAGTCTATTTCTCCTCCATTACTCCCGTCTCTGTATTTTGGCTGCGGCAGTGATGTCCCTTAGACAAGTCACCTCACCGCTGCAGCCAATCACTGAACTCAGTGTTTTTTTTTCATGTTGATGTCATGCGCTTCTAAGCTCAATCATTGGCTGCTGCTAATGTGCGCTAAAAACATGATGTCGCCACTACAGCCAAAACACAAGGAAAAGAGCTCAATTACGTTTTCCATCCATTTGTCAGTAAAATTTGCATTGATATGGGAAAAACACTTATTGTCACTTACTATAAAATATACTTATTTGTCACAAAGTCTAGTTTAGCCATTTAGGGGCCTAAATGAGTACAGCTAAACAGAAAACTAGCAAATTCTAATTGGATATAGCTTATACATATTACAAATAATAAAAATTATATTATTAAAAAAAAAATTAACATTTTATTTACAGTTCATACTTGACCTTTTAATGGAAGATACATTTATTTAAAAAAAATACTAATATTTACTGTATGTGCAGTTCTGTACATTTATTTTTTAATTTGGCCAAACTTAAGGTGTTCAAACTTAAATTTTAAAAATGTATTGTTCATTTTTTTTTATTTTTTATATTTACATTGCAAAGGAATTAAATTGTATAATCCATGTAAATATAGGCAAATACATGTTCATTTGTAATATATAAAAAAAATCAACTCATGTTCATTGACAACAAAATACATTAATACATTCCAGTGGTTGTCCACTATTGGACAACCCCTTTTTAATATCCCTAGTGTTGTGCAAAAAATTAAAAAGTGAAAAGTTACCATTATTATATGGTTGTTATGTCACATAACTTACCTTTCCCTACTGCTGTAAGGTCATGTATTAATTGCAGCCAGTTCACATGTGGAAGTGTATTAAGATTGGCTACGGCACTCATGTGACATAACAATGTAATCTGACCACCAGGAGAAAGTGGGGACGATGCCGGATCACCGGCAGTCTAAGGCTATGTTCACACTGGACATTTCTGACTGTGGGATTTTCAGTTTGCTGAGCAGACATCAGTGTTTTTAACTGCTGCGTTAGGCCGGCTTCACATTGCGGGTCAGATGCGATCCGAGGCTGTCAGGGTGAACCTGACAGCCCTGGATCGGATCAGCACACAGAACCGGAGGGTTAATATGCCCTCCGGTCCGGTGTGCACCCGCATGCAGCTGCTGCCACTGATGATTCAGGACCGCGGCTGGCAGGGAGCTAGCCGCGGTCCTGAAACAACTGCGGCGTGCAGCCGCAGGTGTCCGGTTCCCGGATCCTCCCGGACCGGTGCAATCTGTCCCCATAGGCTCCCATATTAGGATCCGGGGCAATCCGGGGCAGTCTGGGAATTGCCAATTAGAGGAGATATTCTCCTCTTGGACACAAAAACGCTGCAAGCGTGAGAGAACACTGAATTCTCCCGGATTGTCCCGGACAGATATAAACCGGATGGCAGAGAGCTGCCATCCGGCTTCTATCCGGCCCCATAGGCTACTATGGGGACAAAAACTGGTCCGGGGCTGTCCGGTTTACACGGACAGCCTCGGATCGGATCCAACCTGCAGTGTGAAGCCAGCCTTAGTACTGCAGAAAGCGCAACCAGAAAATAATGAGCTTCAATTATTGCTCTGTTTTTCTGGTGCTCTTTTCACACCACTAACGCTCCAATACTCACCCAGTCCGGCGATCCCATGACAAGCCCCAGTGATGTCTTCCTTCCCGGCATCAGCAGGATCTGCACGTACAGTATTGACAGGACCTGGACATGTGACTCAGCCTGAGAGTCTCATGGTGCCAAGTCTTGTCAGTACCATACCTGCAGGTCCTGCCGGCGTCTAGAAGGAAGACATTGCCACAGCTCACTGTGAGATCGCCAGGGAGGATAAGTAAGTGTGTGGGTCTCTGTGTGCCTGTCTGTCTGTGTCCCCCATGTTTAATACGTTTGTGATGCTTTTTTGCAAAAAGAGGATATGTTTTTAGTGCAGAAACTACAACAAAAACGGATCAACAAAAAATGGAGCACAAACGCTCTGTCTGAACTCAGCCTAAGGCTCCATACACACCATCAGTGTTTGCAGTGGTTTGCACACAGAGTGTTTGTGCTGTGTCCATAACGCTGTGTTGTGTAGTACAAGCACAGTGGACAGAATTTCTAGAAATCCCATGCCCTCCGTGCTTCTTTCCTCTGCAGCGCTAACTGACATGCGGGGTGTTATTCTGTGCTGCCGCTTCTCCACAGCATGTCAATTTAGCGCTGCAGAGTCGGAAGCGATCTCGGCGGGTGAATGCAGGAAAAATCTACCCTGTCTTGAAATATGTTTGTGGGCACAGGGTGGTTGCGTTCACTCGTGGAGCTTGATGGCTTCCCTCAGGTCCGAAGTCACTGTGTCCAGGACACAGTGTCTCTGGATCGTCTGCACATACCCAAAGAACTCTAGGCCTCAAGAGCCACACACAGCACAGGTTTTCAGGATTTCCTTAGTATTGCACAGGTGATAATATAATCACGTGCACTGGTGATGATTCCAACCCCTGAGCAATACTTAAGCCGGGTTCACACCACGGCACAATCCGCTCCGGGGCTGTCCGATGTGAATCGAACATCCCAGACCGGATTTTGGCCCCATAGTATGCTGGATGGAGCCGGATGACAGCTATCTGCCATCTGGTTTCCAACTGTCTGGGAGGATCCGGGTGTATTCGGATTTTTCTCCTGGACACAAAAACGCTGCTTACAGCATTTTTGTGTTCGGGGAGAAAAATCTCCACAAATTGTATCCTCCCAGATCCGGGGCAATCCCGGCCTCCCTAACATGGGAGTCTACGGGGTCAGATTGCCCCGACCCGGAGGGATCCGGGAACTGGATGCCGGCTGCTGAAGTTCAGCGTGAGCTACACTGAACTTCAGCACCAGCGAGCTGTCCCCTTTGAAACGGTTCAGCACCATTTCACAGGGGACAGCTGAGCTTGGCTGCATCCGGCTACAAACAGGACCGGAGGGCATATCAGCCCTCCGGTTCTGTTTGCAAATCCGGTCCGGGGCTGTCAGGTTCACATCAGACAGCCCCGGATCGGATTGTGCCGTGGTGTGAACCCGGCCTAAGAAAATCCTGAATACATGCACTGGGTGTGGCTCTCAAGGCCTGAAGTTCCCCGATTCTAATGGTGGGTTTACACACACCAATTTATCTGTTCAATCTCTGAACCAATCTCTGGTTGCAGTGAAATCATGGATACATTGCTCCATTTTGTGGCTGTGTACAACATGGAGCAATGTATCCATGATTTCACTGCAACCAGAGATTGGTTCAGATATTGAACAGTAAATTGGTGTGTGTAAACCCACCATAAGAGGTAAGCATGTACTTTATATATTTTCTTCTCTGCACTAGATCTATGAAGACTAAACAGCCACTTTAATAGACAAATTATTATAAGATTAGTTTTTATTAGGTGTTTTTTTCCTATTTCAAAGCACAGGTAACATCTCTAATTTTTCTCTCTATTATAAGTCATGCTGTTGTGTGAGTTTAATGATACTTATAATTGCTCTTTAGAAGCCTCATTGATTATTTCAATATGTAGGATTGAATTAAATAAAACGTTTGTGCCTCATAAAAATGTCGATTTTTAGTTCTTTCTATTTTTTGTTTTGCTGTGGAATTTTTTGATATATCTGTCATAAATACTGTATATTTCCTACCAAAGTCTTGTGCATTGTTTTCTAGTTGTATGTCTTACACATTCTAATTTTGAAATAAAATACTTCTTTTAAAAAAAAGAACTTGATCACTATGGAATGCTACTTTTCAATTGTTTTTCTTTATATACTGGATGATGTGTTTTTCTGTAGTAATTCATAATTTAAAGTTTGATAAAAGCCACAAGCTCATCGAGTTCAGCCTATAATAATAACATGTTGATGTAGGGCAGGGGTGGGGAACTCCAGGCCTCTAGGGACGCTAAGGGTATGTGCACACTTGTAGGTTTAGCAGCGGTTTAGCAGCAGAAACCGCCGGTCAGTTTCCATGAGGTTTATGTAAATTTATGTTAATCCAAAAGCGGCTTTTGGGTTAACATATAAACCTATGGAAACCGACACCCGCTGTGCACACACCGGTGGTTTCCACATGCTCATCTGTTGCTAACCCGCTGGGTTCCCAGCGGGTTAGCAAAGAATGACCATGTTCTATAAACCGGCCGGTTCTGCAGCGGCTGCAAGCAGAATCATGTGCTGCTTCCAGCCACTGCAGAACCGCCGCCGCTAACCCGCTGTGCACCCGCCGCACACCCACCCGTCTCCCGCCTGCACATACCCGACAGGAAGCCGGTGGATGGCTCCGGAGCTTCCTGTCGGGTCCGCCCAGCCGCAGCCGACACTAAGCCGACGTAAGTGTGCACATACCTTAACAGTGCAGGTTTTTAGTATTTCCTTAGCATTGCACAGGGCTTGGATTCATCACTAGTGCAGGTGATTCAATTATAACTTGTGCAATACCAAAGGCGGCTTCACGCCGGTCCCGGACTGTCTGGGAGGACCCTGACAGCCGCGGACTGGATTCAGCACACAGAACTGGGGGGCTAATTTGCCCTCCGGTCCAGTCTGTAGTGCACGCAGCTGCAGTCGCTGACAGGTCAGGACAGCGGTGCCGCGGTCCTGACTTAGCAGTGGGAACTGCGTGTGGCTGCACACCGGACCAGAGGGCATATTAGCCCTCCAGTCCTGTGTGCTGAATCCAGTCCGCGGCTGTCAGGGTCCTCCCAGACAGTCCGGGACCGGATCACCCGCAGTGTGAAGGCACCCTAAGGAAATCCTGAAAACCTGCACTGTTGGTGGCCCTTTAGGCTTGGAGTTCCCCACTCCTGATCTAGGAGAAGGCGAAGAAACACATGCAAATAGTCCATAACATTGGTCAATACTGAAATTGGTACTGACTTAAAAAGGTCCTAATCTATACTAAGAGTGGTGTGCTGAACACGAATACGACCATGAAAATGTTTTCTTGGCTCTCGTTTTGAAGATATTTCTTGTACTGCATTGTTCATGTTTCATCATGTAAATTTATCCAGTAAGACAGTAACAACATTCTCAATAAGCCCAGAATGATTTAATATTGCATCACATTGAATAATACCATCATCCAGAGTTTATTGCGTCATTATTCTCTGATGAAATGCAGTACTACTGCCAGGTGCCTGCTGAAGTAAGCTGATGCCACGATTGTACTATGTAAAGCCCAGTCAGAAAGCTTGAGGACTATGAATATTTCAGACTTCGGGGATACAGTTTAAGCTACTGGTCCATGAAACTGCTATTCTTTTATTAATTTATTACAATAGAGAACACTAATGCCTCAAAAGTGTGTTAATACTATGGACATTTTTTGCTATATTTGTGAGGAAGTGACATTGCTAATCAGAAGAAATGTATCACTTCTTAAATGAAGAAGGCAAGTCATCTCTACTTCGGATGCAAGATAGGTGACCAGGACAACCTTTGGGTCCCAACATTGCTACATGTGCAACACAGCTTTCACAATGGTTGAACAGCAAAAGACCATCAATGCCATTTGTAGTCCTCATGGGGTGGAAAAAACAACCAACCACACAAAAGGTGTTACTTCTGCTTGGTTCCTCCTCTTTAGGGTCACACTTGTAGGGTCCATCCTTTGCAAGGATGCATTAAAGCCAGCATTTTTTCCCTTGCCATTTTAATGGCATTTTAGTGCCAGCTTTAACGCATGCGTTTCCCATAGACTCTCAAGTTAAAAAAATGCATGCGTGTTTGCAAACGCCCCCAAAACCGCTGCTTACTGTGCTTTTGCAAAAACGCATAGCGTCAAAAGTGTTGCATTTTGACCATGCGTTCTTTGCATGGAAGCCTATGGAAGTGTTAACGCTTGCATTTTTCACAATTTGACACTGTAAGGTTAGGTGTTTTTATTGGCCAACGGGTCTTCCAGTGAGTGTTTTTGGCCCCAAACAAACAAAGGACCTTTTAGGGCCATTTTGAATGTCAAACTGTGTTCCCAAATATAACCGCGGTCGTCGTTTTTCTGGGAAATTGTTTGGATTTTCGATCCCGAATCTGCAATATTCGTGCCAGCTTTGAAATGAGTGAAAATGTTTGGGGAAATTTTATTAAAGACATAATCAATATAAAAATGTAAAACAGAATATCATAGGCCAGACATTGGTATGGAAATGCTGGTGACTACAATAAAAGAAATGACCATCCAGGTTTATAAGGTAAATTAATGAGCCCAGTGGCACTTTCCTCTGTGATCACAGCTGGTGGGGTTCCCAAGGTATGTCAGCTGTGACCTCATATTATCTGTCTGCCGTTACAGTTCACACGCTGGCTGTCAATGTGAGTGAGCTGCTTGCCATGAGTGGACAGTGTAGGTCACGGTCTCAACTCGACACCACCCACTCCATAGAATTACATACAGCTGCACACTCCTCTCCAGAGGTCTGCTCACCGCAATTTAGCAGAGCTACAAAGCTTCTTCAAGGGAGATCGTGCTGTGGATTACTGTCAGAGTGTATGTTGGGATTAACAAATTGGTAGAAGAGGGATGTGTTTGTGGGTAAAGGAGTTTTCTCTGAGTTTTTTTTTAACTATTAAGGGTATGTGCACACATGCCGGGTTTGTGCGGTGGGCGGCTGGGCGGACCCGACAGGAAGCTCTGCAGCCGTCCACCGGCTTCCTGGCGGGTATGTGCGGCGGGTGTAGGGCGGGTGTGTGGCGGGTGTAGGGCGGGTGTAGGGCGGGTGCACAGCGGGTTAGCGGCGGCGCTTATGCAGCGGCTGGAAGCAGTACATGATTCTGCTTGCAGCCGCTGCATAACCGGCCGGTTTATTGAACATGCACATTCGTTGCTAACCCGCTGGGAACCCAGCGGGTTAGCAACAGATGAGCATGTGTAAACCGCCGGTGTGTGCACAGCGGGGTCTGTTTCCATAGGTTTTAATGTTAATCCAAAAGCCGGTTTGGATTAACATAAATTTACATAAAACTTATGGAAACCGACCGGCAGTTTACATAGCTAGCTAAACCGACCCTAACCCGGCATGTGTGCACATACCCTTACTCACTTAATTGGTAATGGTTGGGTCTTAAAGAGGCCTGACATTACCAATATATGGCTTGATGACAACTGTGAATTCTCAGCTATCATTAACCACCTCTATTACCCCAATTGCCACCACACCAGGGCATCAGGAAGAGCCAGGTAAAACGCCCGGATTTTCCACTTCTAATGAATGCAACAAATCTGGAGCAAATGCGGGCTACTATTCTTATCGTGCATGGGGGGAAGCAATAACTGTCTGCCTCCCCAGGGTGAGAATACCAGCACCCAGCCATATGCTTTATCTTGGCTGGTATGAAAATCGGGGGGGAAACCACACCAATTTTTTCAATTATTTATTTATTTTGATACTGTAATTCAGGACCCAGTCAGCTCCTGTTTACAGCAACCAGGTAGAAAGGGTGGGCGGGGTGAAATCTGACTTTGATCGTGGGAGAAAAAGCAGTTATAATGTATGAGGTTAATGAGCGGGCTCGGAAGCAAGGTGACAGCAGTGCGGAGACTTGGTAAGTATAATGGTCTAGTAAATGTAGTAAAAGGGTTTGAGTAGTGTTTGACATCTGTTGGGCCCTTTTGGAGGTGTTTTTTATGCCTTTGATTTTGCTTCCCATTGATTTCAATGGTGTTTAGAGGTACAGTGAACTTGTAGAAGCTAGGCGAACTGAATCAAACCGAACTTCAAAAGGTTCGCTCATCGCTAATATGCAATAACATCTTTATACTTTTAAAGTTAGGTGATTCCCTGTAGGGTATATATAAAAAAAACAAGCAAGTGGCGCCAATCTCAGCGTGTTACCAATGTCTGGTGCCCTCTTAATGAAGTTTTATGCACTCACCTCTTGCCATGAAACTTTAAGCATATGATTTCTCCAAAGCCTCCTCACTCTATGGAGATTTATCTGGGTCTGTTTCTCGCCTCGAATTGTTCTTGTGTTGCGTCCTGCCATGGATTCCCACAGGCATAAAGGTTCAATAGGAAGTAATCCAATTCTATGGTGGCCGCGCTCCCCATGGTAATGATTTTAAGAACTTCTCCACAAATAAAATTTACTGCTGAAACATACGAAAACATAAAAAACGGATACAACACATTCTGGCAGTGACAACCGCCTTCCTTCCCAAGGAAGGCGGTTGTCCCGCTAAAACATGTTACATCCATTTTTTATGTTTTTGTATGTTTGAGCACGGGGAGCGCGGCCACCATAGAGTTGGATTACTTCCTATTGAACCTTTACATTTTTAGATCATTATCTCATGAGATGTGTGGAGACCCTTCTATCCTGCGTCTGAGGTTCTCTGAGGTACCTCTAAGGTTCTCAAGCACCTTGACGGTATCTACTTCAAGAAAGATATGGTACTTACTAACTGCGAAGTACAGTCTCTGCAAAGGTTGACAGGACACAGCCATGGACTACACCCTCATATGCTAATCTTTTCCTGGGGTTGTGGGAAAGGGAGACTGTTCAGAATACCATACCCTATGATGCCATGGTCCAATGGCTGCGTTATATTGACAATATTCTTTTATCCAAAGAGAGGCTGTGATTGAAGTGTAAATTCCCAGTAAAGAGGCATGCCGTGATGTGGCTACTAGGCGGTTATGGATATGGCCATATTTATATGCCAAGTGTCTCATTTTTTTCATGTATCTCCTTAGCTATAATGCTGTTCTATATTCTTTTATATTCAAAATTGTATGTCTTAGTATTTCAGAGTGATAAAGTTAAGACAATATTTTTTTGCATTTTGTGAAATTGGGAAAAAAGTTTAAAAACTTTTGCAATTTTCAAACTTTGAATTTTTATACCGTTAAAACAGAGAGTAATGTCACACAAAATAGTTAATAAATGCAGGGCACCACTATATAGTTAAGGGGATCAATTGAGCATATAAAAATACGCTGTATTAATATGGAGAAAAATAAGTATGTCAAACAGCAATGATCACCCAGAAGAATTGATGTTATTGAATATCTTCAAAAATCCATATAGCACTAAAGATTAAGATAATTTATAAAGCACAAAATGGTATAATAAAACTCACACTGACCACAAGATGTCAGTGTTACACCACATTACAGTACCGCTATAAACAATACTAGAAAGGTATATTCAATATCAGATTGGTTCAACATTATCAAAAATAAAGAACACTCCCCTAATTGACATTGCCAGCACAATAATGACAAAAAAATTATTACAATCACACACAAAAAAAATACCTTTGCATTAATTCCATTTCAACACACACTTAATATTTCATATAGGATACTGGATGGTCTAAAGTAGGAAAAAAGAAAGCCGCAAAGACACAGAATTAGCAATCAAGAAATTAATGCACATCAGGGGCGTAACGATCGCTGTCGCAGGGGTTGCGGCTATGACGGGGCCTGTACATACAGAGGACACACATTGATGTGACTGCGCGGCAGCATACGCCACTTTAGGGTCAGGGAGGGGGGGTGAGGCTCTTACTTGCTACTGCTGCAGCTCCCACCCCACCCCTCCCCTCGCTTCCTCTTACCAGCCAACTTTCCATGTGCGTTCCACTGTGGAAAGCATTTAGCAGGCTGCTGCTGGCATCTCCTTCACACTAGGAGTAGGCGGCACTTCCTGCTCTATGCGTTCCACAGTGGAATGCACGCCGGCACAGCCTCCTCCTTCTGAGTCTTCAATTTTTGCAAGGGGACCGGAGCAGCGGGGGAACCGGGAGAGGCAAGTACAGGTTTATTTTTTTTAATAAGTGAGTGCACAGTGGCCAGAGGATTATGGGGGAGGAGGGGGTGCATTATACTATATGGAGAGTTATAAGGCTGCCCTTTATAGCGAGATATGAGGCTGCAGTATATGAGGCTGCACAATATGGAGAGGTAAGAGGTTGTACTATATAGAGAGATATAAGGCTGCACTACATGAGGCTGCAGTATATGAGGCTACACAATATGGAGAAATATGAGGTTGCACTATATGGAGAGTTTTGAAGCTGCACTATATGGCAAGTTATGAAACTGCTCTATACTATATGAAGGGCTATGAGGCTGTATTGTAATATATGGAGGGCTTTGAGGCTGCATTATGCTATATGGAGGACGGAGGCTTCATTATACTGTATAGAGGGCTATGAGGCTGCATTGTATCATATAGAGGGATGTGAGGCTACATTATACTATATGGAGGGATGTAAGGCTGCATTATACTATATGGACAGTCGTGAAGCTGCATTATACTATATGAAGGGCTGTGAGGGTGCATTATACCATATGGAGGACAATGGGTGTGCATTATAATAATTGGATGACTATGGGGGCAGCCTTATGAATGGGGGACTATGCGATGCATTATAATACATAGAGGACTATGGGGGTACATTGTAATATACGGAGGAATATGGGGATGCATTATAATAATTGGAGGACTATGATGGTGGGAGGAGAAAGACCATATAAACCATGATGGGGGACATAATACCAGGATAAGGGCCACATTCCAGGAGGAGGACCATATGTAACAGGATGAATTGACATTAATAAAGGATTTAGAACGTTACATGGGGCCCATACATCTGATTAACATGTGCGCAGGGAGGGGTGGGGGCCCACCAGACTCTAGTTTTGCCACTGATGCACAGGTATTACAATCATTTTTGCTATTATTGTGCTAGCAATGTCAATTAGGGAGGGTGTCCTTTATTTTTAATATCATTCTTCCTCCAATTCCTTTTTGAATGCATGGTGCTGTACATGAGAAAGGGTTACTTACAAACAAGTTAAAAGTACAATGAACAAACTAGCAGTGACAGACTGGTACAGAGGGGAGAGAGAGGACCCTGCCCTTGCGGGCTTACATTCTACAGGACAGTGGGAAAGGGAACAGTAGGTTGGGTCTGCTCGGGTGGTGGTGGAGTGCCGGGTCCAGGGGTGGTGGAGGGCCAGGTCCAGTGGTGGTGAGGTGGCACCGTGGTCATTGCAGGTTGTAGGGTGATCTGAAGAGATGGGTTTTCAGGTTCCGCTTGAAGGATCCAAGTGTAGGGGACAGTTTTGAGGTGCTGAATGAATTCCAGAGGATGGGGATGCTCGGGCAAAGTCTTGCAGGCGGTTAGATGAGGAATGTACCAATGTGGAGGAAATAAGGAGGTCTTGGGAGGATCGAAGATTATGAGTCGGATGATATCGGAAGATTAGTTCAGAGATATATGTGGGGACAGATTGTGGATGGCTTTGTAAGTCAATGTTAGTTTGAATTGGATACGCTGGGGAATTGGAAGCCAGTGGAGGGATTTGCAGAGGGGAGAAGTGGAGGAGCAGCGAGGAGAGAGGTGGATTAGTCGAGCAGCAGAGTTAAGGATGGATTGGAGACGTTTAAGAGTGTTAGCAGGGAGGCCACATAGGAGGAAGTTGCACTAGTCGAGACGGGAGATGATGAGAGTATGCACTAGTAGTTTTGTAGATTGAGGGTTGAGGAAGGGACGGATTCTGGAAATATTTTTGAGTTGGAGGGGGCAGGAGGTGCCAAGAGCTTGAATGTGTGGTCTGAACGATAAGGCGGAGTCAAGGATCACTCCGAGGCAGTGCAGTTCAGGTACAGGACAAAGTGTGATATCATTTATTTGATAGATAAGGTAAGGGAGGTGCGCGAGATGGGTGAAAGATGATGAGTTCTTTAGATATGGTCATTGTGTGCTATGCAGCTGGATGTGGCCTTCAAAATCATTTAGTAGTGCCAATTGTACAATTTCAGGTGTTATTTATATAGCCACTTGCTCCTGTCACCTCAATTATGTGTGGGAAGACCAAGAGGGAGTTGAGAAGAAGGGTCGGGGAGACCCTGAAGGATATTAGGCATAATATGGATACTCCACTGGCCAGACACATACATGTGGCCCATCATTGAAATAATAATTAGGTATCATTTTGTACAATTGAAATGGTCAGGACAAATATGGGAGGGGGTGACCATAATAAGTGCATACTTTAGAAGGAAACTGAATGGATCTTTAGGCTGGACTCTACACTACTCTATAAAGTCCCTAGGGTGTTAACAAACAGATTTCATATATGTGATTTCTATATGATGGCTCTGGTTTGGCACTTCTGTTGCCTGAGTTGTTTGGGACTAACTGTCAATAAAAGATTAACTTATAGTCGTTACCCCCTATGTCTGTGGGGGTGGGGGGGTGTCAAAGGACACATTAATCAATTACATTTATGATGATCTTAGTATCTATTATGTATATTTGAATTCTTATGTGGTAAGGACAGACCTAGAAATGTGGGCACAATAATATCCATACAAGGATAGCTAGTATTAATGATGCTTAGGTAATGGGCTGGATCACAGACCGAAATTTTAGGAAATAAGAAAGTAGGCGGGAGTAGCTATAGGTGCGCATGCGTGGTTGTGCCATCTGCGTTCCATGCTGGAGTGCAGACCAGCTTGTTAGGAGGAAGAAGGTGGGCGGAGAGTGAGTGTATGGGTCCCACTGCAGAATACACAGTAGCATGGAGAACGCATTAGTTACTGTTAGCTGGGAAGAAGTGTAAAAGTATATATAGGGTTATTTGAGAACACTATTGGGTATGTTTTTCTTAATAAAATATATACTTAATGTGATTGTGAGCACTTTCGGCCCTATCACTTCCAGGTCCTTTTACAAGACTTCCTGGTACAAAACGTTTTGTAGCTTTAAAAACCCATATGGAAAAGCATATGTGGACATATTTTACTATCTGGGTATCAAAGATATGGATTAACCCTGATTTGGCAACTGCTGAACAACAGGCGAAACTTGTTGAGACATAGGAGATGTCCTGGCGGATGAGTACCTTGTACATAAACCTGCCACATATAAAAAACCATATAAAAAGCACAGCCTCTCCCTTATATTTGTGTCTATGTCTACTTTAATGGAAAGGTGGATGAAGGTCCGTGCAGCCGAGCCACATGAAAATATCCAGGAACAATCCACTTCTTATAATAAAGATTTTATTGGTCACAACGCATTTCATGCACCGACTGTGCACTTCCTAAGGAGATAACATCTACTACATGATTCTGATATCCAGTGGCATTGAGGTTTCCATTGATGAAGAATGGCCCCACTATCTTTGTCCCCCATACACCACACCATACCATCAATTTTTGTGTTCCAACATTCTTGGAGAGATCTATCCACTGTGGGTTAGTGTCAGACCAATAGCGGGGTTTTGTTTGGTAACTTCACCATTCACAAAAGGTTTGCCTCATCCCTCATCTGAAGGCAATTGTCTATACTGTGAAGATACGAGATGTGCAGCATCTGAAACAACAGGATCCTGGAAGCCTGTGCAGCATTTCTTCTGCGGTGTTGCTATCTGTGTGTCAAGAGTGGGAGAAGAGGGTTGCATTAACAATTCAACACAATGGGCAGCACTTTGAACACATTTTATAAGTGGTCATAAACTTGTAAATAAGTCATGAAAGAATAAAGTTACGTTAAAAATCAAGCACACCATTGTTTTTCTTATGAACTTCTCAATATGTTTGATGTGTCACATGACCCTCTTCCCATTGAAAAAAATAAAGTTGGATCCAAAATGTCCGAGTTCAAAATGGCCGCCATTGTCACCACCCATCTGGAAAAGTTTTCCCCCTCCCATATACTAATATGCCAAAACAGGAAGTTGACATCATCAAACATTCCCATTTTATTTAGGTGCATCCCTACAGATGGCCCACCCTGTATGTACAATTCTTTTAGACTCCAAGGAGAGGACTAATGATTGATAGTTATAACTTTGTGTTATCTAATCTGTATTGTCTTCTTGCTGGATAGATAAGGGACAATGTAAGGGGTGAGCCTCCGGTGAAGGAGGCACCATAGGCGTATTAAGAGGTGCTAAACTCCACTGGTCAGGTAATGGAAAGAAGTAAGGATACTGATGCTACTGCGGTACAGATATTAGTGGTACTGAGGTACAGATATAAGTGGTACTACCTTTATATCTTGCATATACACTCCCTGACAGAAGTTATGTCGCGTATCCATGTTATGTTAATAAAAGCTTGTAACCTGACATTAAATTCATCCATTGGTTTTATAAATTACTCTTTTGAAAGCTGAAACCCTCCCAAATGTGGTTTAGGTTAAGAAAATAAATTGACATCAATGCTGAAATATTGATCATTTAATGAACACAGAATGATCAGATTTTAGCAAGACAAAAGTTTTGTCGCCTGGTCATATAATTGACCCAATCCTAGTTTATATCCTCACCTGTGCTCCGTAAATGATTGGTTAATTAGTGGGTGTGTATAAAAGAAACCAGTACCCCAGACCTTCACTTGAACTGCAACTTGAGCTCTGACAACATGCCAAAAATCTACCCTGCGACCAAAGCCTTGATTATCAAGTTGCTGAAGACCAGATCCACTGCAGAGGTGGCTGGCACCTTTAAAGGTACCTTTACAGCAGCAACTTTTCTAGGAATTTCACTGGCAACTTACTGGTTGCAGTGAAATCATGGAGACATTGTTCCATGACTGTGAGCCCTCGTGGACAGGTCCCTGCCCTCCTGTACCTGTATCCTGACGCCTAGATTTAGTGTACTTTTCTTGTCTCCTATCTCATGTAAAGCGCCATGGAACTAATGGCGCTATATATATAATAATAATAATAATAATAATAATATTTGTACACAGCAACAAGATAGAACAATGTGTCCATGATTTCACTGCACGTAAGTTGCCAGTTAAATTCCTAGAAAAGTTGCCGCTTGTAAAGGTACCCTAATGTGTATCAGCATCAAGTACAAATAATTAAAAAAGATTTGAAGAGACTGGAGATGTGTTTGACAAGCCCAGGTCCGGCAGACCCCGCACAACATCTGCTCAGGAGGAACGTTTGTTGGTTAGAAAATCCAAAGCAAGCCCCTCTTCCACTGCAGCAGAGCTCCAACAGGCCTGGTCAACTCAAGTCCCTGTGTCAACTAGAACAGTTTGTAGGATGCTGTCTCGAAATGGCCCCCATGGTCGAATCAGTGTGCAGAAGACAGCACTAAACAAAAGGCAAATAGAAAACCGTGTGGCATTTGCAAAATCCCACAGCCTCCTAAACGCTGGAAAAGTGGCAGAAGGTGGATTTCTCTGATGAATCTTCAGTAGAACGAAACCACAGCCATGGTCAGGGGTTACATTCAGTATGGGGGTGTGCGAAACATTTGCAAGTTGGAAGGCAATATCAATAGCCTAGAATATCAATCAGTATTAGCTACCTCTTATATTCCAAATCACAAAAGGGGTCAAATTCTGCAGCAGGATGGTGCTCCATCTCATACATTCATCTCTACAACAAAGTTCCTTCAGGCAAAAAAGATCAAGGTGCTCAAGGACTGGCCAGCCCAGTCACCACACATGAACATCATTGAGCATGTTTGGGGTAGGATGAATGATTAAGCTTGAAAGACAAAACTAAAGAATCTAGATGAACTCTGGGAGGCTTGTAAGACTGCATTCTTTGCTATTCCTGATGACTTCATTAATAAATTGTATAAATCATTGTTGAACCACATAGATGCAGTCCTTCAAGCTCATGGAAGTCACACAAAATATTAAATATGACTAATAGCACCACAACTTCATTCACCAATGTTATCCAACATATATTTGTATTTTAAGTTAATTATTTGTTTAAATACCACATTACTTTCTGTGGGCGACAAAACGTTTGTCTTGCCAAAATCTGACCATTCTGTGTTCAGTAAATGATTAATATTTCAGTATTGATGCCAATTTATTTTCCTAACCTAAACCATATTTGGGAGGGTTTCAGCTTTCAAAAGAGTAATTTATAAAACCAATGGATGAATTTAACGTCAGGTCATAAGCTTTTATTTATATAACATGGATAAGCGACATAACTTCTGTCAGGGACTGTATTTTTTGTGTTTTTTCACTTTTTCACATTTTTTGCACATTTTGTGTTGGGTTTTTAGAGGCCTTTTAGTAAAGTTATTTCTTATATTGTAATAAAAGTTAGCTTTATTGACTTAATAGGTCTTTGTCTTCATATGTTAGCTGATATATATGGACCATTGTATTGATAATTTTGTCAAACTATTCTTATAGATCCTGATTCTGTCACTTATGTGACTTACCAGCTCAGACCCTTGTTTGTGACTATTCCTACATCTGGTTCACACCTCCGGATAGCAGCACTTCCATGGGTAGCACTCAATGGGACCCCGTTGTAAATCTAGATCCCTGTATAGGGCTAAAGGGTGTCAGGAGGTTCCCTGAGGAAGGAGTTCGGGATACAACTCCGAAACGCGTCGGAAAATAAACAGCTACCATTATACCCAGGCATACCGCTGTATCTGGCTTTTCTATCATATGATCACAGCAGCTCGGACCACAGGGTACTTTGTCCTGCAGATGTTTATCGTGACCACAGTGACCTATGGAGGTATGGTCATGGCAGCAGCTGTATTGTCCTGAGCGATCACGCCGGTTGTGTGCTACACAACCTTATCAGGTGAGCAGTTCCTTGATTTCACCACTTAAAACCTGTCTCCTAAAGGATAAGACCCTATTTTGCGCATTCTCACCCCTATCTTAGACCTCTTACCTGGTGACATCATCGGCTCGTTTTTAAACAAGTCAACCTGGCTGGCTAAGCAAGAGAAGAGTCAACAGTTAAGATATAGTACTCCTTCTCACATTCCAGTGATCACAGATCACTGTGGTGGCCAATGGACATGTTAGTCAATTCTCATCAACTCTTCTGTTAAGTTAAAGGCTGGGTTACACATAATGATGTGCCAGTGACCTGACCAACGATCGGGATCGCTGGCACATCAATATGTGATAGCTGGTGAGCTGTTAGACAGGAAGACTCACCAGCGACTAGCGACCCGTGTAACAACCTCGACATCGTGGAAAAGAATATAAACTATTCTTTTCCACAATGTCGAGGTCCTGCTACTGTATTCAGCGTGAGAACGTTGGTAACCAGGGTACACATCGGGTAGTAAGCGTGCTGTGCTTAGTATTCCAATGTGTACCCTGGTTACCAGCTCGCTGTGCTTAGTAATCCAATGTGTATCCTGGTTACCAGGCGCTGTGCTTAGTAACCCGATGTGTACCCTGGTTACCAGGGAACATATCGAGTTAGGAAGGCGTCACACACTCTGAGATCTGCTGCCCAGTGCAGACCAACGACGAAAAAATGGTCGTGGCCTTTCCGCAGCGATCAGCGAGCTGGTCGCTGCGGCATGTCCTATACAGCGACATCACTGCGAGCTCGCTGCAACGTCACAAAACCTGTGACGTTGCAGCGATATCGTTAGTGATATCGCTGCGTGTAACGGGGCCTTTACAGTGGATAGTTTTTGCAGAGCCTTTAAGGGAATCTGACACCCCATGTGATGTATCTCAACTATTAATATGGGCAGGGTCCGTGTCGGAATACAGTTCGGCTGAATGTGTCTTTTTGGATGCACGTCCAACTATAACAGGTACTGACGTTAGCGGGGTCCCCTCTCCCATGTGCCCAGTTGTGGTCACTCACTGCAATCGTTACTCCTCTGCTGCAGATAGCAAAGCTTCAAGTAGGTAGAAAACCTTGCTTTGCCCATATACTGAAAAACGTCCCTATTACAGAGGTCCCCAACTCCAGGCCTCAAGGCCCGCCAACAGTGCAGGTTTTCAGGATCTCCTTAGTATTGCACAGGTGCTAATGTGATCATCTGCACAGGTAATGATTCCAAGCCCTGTGCAATACTAAGGAAATCCTGAAAACCTGCACTGTTGGTGGGCCTTGAGGCCTGGAGTTGGGGACTCTGCCCTATTACATTTAGTGCCTGAGATTAGAGTACCCCTCATATTGTGCCCTGTTAAAATAGCGCCACAATACTTACATTCTGCAACATTTCTGCAACATCCAATAAAAATAATGTGTGAATTGGCAATAACACATTTTCTTCCTTAAACATGCAGTAGCCTGAAGTTGACATATATTTTATATAAATGGGAGTTAGCTATGAAGGAGTTAATAACCCAAATTCTAAAAAACAAATCATAAATTAAAGTGTAAATGCTGTTTATTTCTAAACTTGGCTCCATCCTTTCGCGGCAGTAATCAATCTTTTTGCCTGTATATTATATGTATGGCACATGTATCAGCGTTACAAGGCAGCCTACATTATTCCTAACAAGACATTTGTTCTTACATTTTTATTTTTTGATTACTTTGTTCCCTTGACCTTAAGCGAGTTTGTAGTTATAAATGTCGGCTGTGACACCTGACTGGATGATGACCATGGAAAGAGTTCTGATTCCATCAGGACACATTAGTTTCTGTGATTCTGTGTTTTACGAATGACTGTTCTAATTTATTTGAGCTGTTAAACACAGGCAGCTTTCTCTCTTCAGTTTGTTTTGCCGATATGCGTTAAAAACTAAATAATGGACCCAAGCCAGACTTACTCTACCATAAAATAAGGGAGGTTGTATCTGCCAAATAATGACTATAGTACGAGATGTTCCACAGCTGAAATGTGCTGGAATCGTTCCTAAATCTTTCATTAACGGTTGTCAATTTTGGGGGAAAGATCTCAACATTTGAAAGCTTTATTGGTAGAAGGTAATTAGGCAAATCATAGCCGTGTAGGGTTATGGTTTACAGGCTATAATTTATAATCCTTTTGTGTTGAAATAAAAATAAAGATTTAGTTTAATAATTTTTCTATATTTCTATTTTATTGTAAAGTGAAAATTCACAGTCGCAAACTTCATTTTCCTCATGTGCATAAATATATTTAATTCTCTCAAATCACTATGGACTTAAAGGCTATGGATGCCTTTGACATGACGAAAAATACTTTAAAAAGTACTTAAATTGGTTGTTTTCTCTTACAATACCTTGTCTTCAAATGTGGCTTTAATGTCACAATGGTTCCATGCCTCCTCCTTGTTTATGTTCCATCACAACACGTGTAGTTTCCGCTTCCTACAACTACGTGTAGTTTCCGACTCTTCTACCTTCAGGTCCCACTATCATCTATTACTAAAGGCCCCGTCACATGGGACGATATCGCCACCAATTACATAGGCGACATCGTCCCTACGTCGCCTCATGTAAAGGGGCGATGTCAGCGCCGCCGGGAGGTCGCCTGGTTTCAGAGCACTGCTCTAAAACCAGGCGACAGATCTGGGGCGATGTGCACACATCGTCCCATGTAACCAGCTGCTGGCGACCTCTCAGGCGATGGGGGCCATAGGCTCCCATTGTCCTGCATCGCCGCTGGGGCTTTCAGACACCCCGGCGGCGATGCCACCTGTCAGCTCGCCGGCGCGGCACTGGAGATGTCGCCCCATGGGTAATGGGAGACAGCGACGCTGGCGGCGCGCCAAAAACGTGCGCGCACCTGCCAGTCGCTGCCGTCATCTCCAGCTCCGTCGCCAGGTGTGACGGGGCCTTAAGATTCTTCACCGGAACATCGGTTCTGATGTCCATCTACAGGGCAGTGCTTTCGAGGCATTGTACCACATCACCGGTCAACATGATTTCAGCATAGGTTATAACGTAAAAGGTGAGGTGACACTGGAGCCCGCTTTGAATGGGGTTAAGGGTGTGCCTGGGCCCCATGTTGCTGCTAGTAGGTCCCTAAAGGGCCCTGTGTGACGGCTCTTTGGTAATAGTGTGTCAATGTTTTTTCTTATAAAAGTATAATGTTGGGCCTAGTGTCCGCTCGGCTTAAGCGGACACTAGGCAGCCTTATGTGTAGCTGGTTACCACGATCAACATCAGGTAACCAGGAAGCGGCGGGGATGACGGCTCTCCGCTGCTGAGAGTAAAACTAATTATTTAGCGAAGCTCCGCTAAAAGCTGGCAAAACGCTGGTGTGACCCTGGCCAAACTGTTTGTTCGCACAATAGATTTTATTAAAGATACAAAACATTTACTAAGCAGAATGCAAGAAATTAAATGGCAGAGAGATTTGACATGGATTTCATGCAACGTTGTGTCACTAAATTCGTGCATCCCACACAACAATCTAGCGGTGGAGGTCATCTCTCATACATTATCGACGACAGATATCAATAGCTCAGACACTAGGAACTGCATTATCATGGCTATTAAACATCATCTACCTACTATTTTTTTTAATTTGACATGTCATTCTATCTCCAAACATGTGGTTGCCCAATGGGGGCACGTTTCGCACCCTGATTGGCTAATCTATACATAGCACATTGTGAAAAAAAACATATGCATGCTGTAAACGATCCTTTTTTGCAGCACTTTACTTGGTGGGGGAGATACATCAATAATGTAATTATCATCTGGAGGGGACGTGTCAATAGTTTTTCCCTCTACGCAGGAGGCTTTCATGAGAGAAGATGACAGAATTAATCAACAATTATACAATCGGTGATACAAACCTTGGAAGTGATTGTCAAGAACAAAACCCACGAGTCTTTTCCGGTTCCAACAAATACCCTGCTTGGTACACAAACCTGTCATAGCAATGATAGGAGTAGATTCCCTACAAAAACAATTAGACCAATAAAATAGGTAACGTGCACACATTTATACCTCTGTACAACAAGATTAAATAAAAACTTTAAAACATTATGGATCCTAAGAGCTGGGGGTAGCTTAAGCCAAAAGGTTACAGGGTTAATTACTAATGATAAGCAAACCTGTGGATGTTTGAGTTCAATGGGTTCAGCCAGACTAAAAAAAATTTGGTTCGGGAACCGGATTTGACTCGAATTTGACCCCAGTCAATGAACCCCGTATAAGTTAATGGGGACCTGAATTTCAGTGCTGAAGAATGGCTGTTAAATGGTCAAACTAAGGTTCAGGGGGCTGCAAATGGAAGCAAAATGTGAATAAGAACAGGACCTTTGTCAATTCAAACAAATGTGGATTACTTAAAGGAGTTCTGTCACTATATCAATCCTGGTTACACAGTAAGTAAATCAATAAATTAAACATTTTAACAGTCTATTGAGCCTCACAGCCAAGTTTGCCCAAGCTGTACCACTGATCACCCAATTTTAAAGAAGGCCCCTGAACAGCCTCTTTTGCTTGTTCATCCTCACAGCCAAGGTTGCCCAAGGTAAACCACTAAGCGCCCAAGTTTTAAAAATGCCCCTAAACAGCCTACTTACATAGTTGACCCTCACAGCTAAGATAGCTCGACCTGCACCAGCGGGCAAACAATTTTACAGAAGGACTCTAAAGAGACTGTTTTCCTTGTTGACTGTAACAGCCAAGATTGCCCAAGATCCACCACAGAGCACCCAATTTTTTAAAAAGGCCCCTGAACAGCCTCTTGTGCCTGTTGACCCTCACAGCCAAGATTGCCTGAGCGCCACCTATATGTACCCAATTTTAAAGAAGGCTCCTAAACAGCCCCTTGTGCATGTTGACCCCTAACAGCCAGGCTGCCAAGATTCACCATAGAGCAGCCAATTTTAAAGAAGGCCTCTAAACAGCCTCATTTTCCTGTTTATCTTCACATCCAAGATTGTTGACATTCACCACAGAGGACACAATTTTTAAAAAGAACCCTAAACACAGAGAGAAAGTTTTTTAGTAAAAATAAAACCACAAACACATATCTTGACTCTATCTTTATTACTCCTTCATATCTATGCTTAATCCTTTGCTATGTCTTCTTGATTGGAGGCTGCGGTGAAGAACACAGCGTCCTGTCTTAAGGCTGCCTTCAGACTTGCAGATGCATCTGCAGCGTTTTGCAGATGCATCTGCAAGCATCTGCATGCAGACCGCGGCCCCTATGTTTATAATGGTGCGCACGGCGGTCTGCAGATGCTTGCAGACCGCCGTGCGCACCCATTCACTTCTATATGTGATCTGTGCGCAGGCGGATGCCTGCGTACAGATCACACACTCTCGTCCGCACCAGGGACGCGACATCTCTCGTCCATGGTGCGGGCGAGAGTGTGTGATTTGTGCGCAGGCATCCGCGTGCGCACAGATCACATATAGGAGTGAATGGGTGCGCACGGCGGTCTGCAAGCATCTGCAGACCGCCGTGCGCACCATTATAAACATAGGGGCCGTGGTCTGCATGCAGATGCTTGCAGATGCATCTGCAAAACGCTGCAGATGCATCTGCAAGTCTGAAGCCAGCCTTACAGCCTCCAAACATTAAATGAATGAGCCTCCAACTCTGGTCCAGTGAGCGGTGACTCCTGACATCACCCGAGAACAGGTGGGGTAAGCATGTTAACCGCTATGGTTAACAGCCATCATGGTTACCTGAATGGTGACCTCAGGTGACCTGACTGAGTCACTGCTTAACAGACTGGAGCTGGCAGCTCTCTCAATGTTTGGACTCCAGCCTAAGCGCAGGACGTGCTGGCATTTGCACAGAAGAGTGCTATTAACAGCCCTTTCACAGGGGGACACTCCTGATAACACCTATGATAAAGAGACAGCTATTCCTACTACGTGCATTAAGCAACCACAGTGGATACATACCCAGACTACAGCACATTGGCATTTGGACAGATTCCAGCCTATGCAAGTTTAGGGGTCTCTATAGGTGCCGGAAGAAGTACAGCGACGCTTTGATAATGGTCACAGAATAGTGATCGAAACGTCAGCTCCACTGTCGCACCTGTCCTTTGCACCAAGATTTAAAATAAACTACCACCTTCACTTGAACTATACTTGGAGTGTGCAGTGTTCCTTTGATTGCATATGTGTTGTTGTGTGCACCGAGCAGTGGAGTAAAGTATCCGGTTTAACTCTGAACTTTGTGTGAGACTCATTAGTATGTCTGCAGCAGAAGCTCACCTGCGGAGCCGCCGACTGAATCTTTGAGCACGCGGACACAGCCTGTCAGCAAGTAACACTGAGCTCTGCTGGCAACAGTGGTACGCATTGGTCTTTTCCCCACACCTGCCCTGGGGACAAAGCCCTACCTGTGGAAGGCTCACCATTCGGCTGTCGCCATCGACATCATCTCCAGAGGTCTGAACAGCAGCGGTGGCCACACTGGCCACGACCCACGGGTGGCGTCACAAACAATCTACACAAACTTTATACCCTAATCCACCGTTTTCTTTATTAACATCCCTCAGACCGTTCATCCTCCCTACTTTAATTTTCCGAGATAATGACCTTTGGGATTTCATTGGATGTAAGCCATTATCATCAATATTAACAGAAATAAACACTTGAAATAGATCCCTCTGTGTGTAATGACTCTATATAATATATGTGTGTCACTTGATGTATTGAATTACTGAAAGAAAATCAACTTTTTGATGATATTCTAATTCATTAGGAAGCACCTGTATGTAGGTCTTTGTGGCTAAAGTGAAACTTTCAAGATTTCAAGGTAATTTTTTTTTTTAGTGCAGAACTTCTCATTTGGATAATAAATATTGTTGCGTAAATTGTTCTGTTTTTGTTGAAAAATACTTAGAGGGAACAATTTAAAGGCTAAATGTTAATATCATATGGCAACATTTGTCAGATCATGGCCAAGTGTCTTTGCCTAAAGTCTATTCTGGTAATACAAATGAGACTAAAGACATCAAATCCTGACCTCCAGTTCTACATGTAAGGTACAATACATAGGGCACGTGGGACGTCAAACACTATTCTACTTCCAAGTGAATTTCAGAAGAAATACTGTGTATTCTAAAAGTGCCACAATACTCAAAGTGTAATATAAATAGTTAGCAAGTTAAAGTAAAACCCAAATAACTGCATGCTATTAAAACACATAGGAATCATTCTGCACAAAGCTTTATGACTCATGACAAATAATCATTCTGACTCCTTGGCATGAAGTTTTGATTATACTTGTCCTTAAGTAAACTCATGGCTCCAAAGCACCAACAAGCTGAAAAGTAAGCTAGACGAAAAACTTACAACATGGTCAATTTTGCAAACACATTTATTTTAAAAACTGCACCATGAAAACCTACTGTATTATAGATGCTGTGAGACACCACTCACCCAATATGTTTGTCCACTGCAGCTCACTTCACACATGTTGATGTTAATAGTGGACACCTCCCTAAGTGTATCAAGAACGTACCATATGGCCAGGGGCTGGCTGGCGGAACTTGCCCTGGGGGGCGGTCTACTTCTTCCAGCCAGCGCACAAGTGAGGACCCGGGTGCTGATGCCAAATGAAGAGAGGAGGGGGTGCTTATGCCAAATGAAGAGCGGGGGTGTGGGGGTGCTGAGGCCAAGTGAAGAGCGGGGGGGTGCTAGCGCTGCTTCACTTTCCAGCCTCCACGCTGATGACCGCCTGCTGCTTCCCAAGTCCCGCTATCATTCAACTGAGTGTGGCGGCTGCAGCCTCGATGCGCCGCCATGCGGCCGCTCTCACTGTGGGGGCGGCCCTTAACAAGGACTCAACCTCTGGCCTGGGGGGCAAAAGCCTCCCTGGCACCTGGGCCAGTTCGCCCCTGCATACGGCCAATACTGGAGGATCCGAAAAAATTGCACTGAGGATTCCGATTTTATTGAAGAGGCTAAAACCCTGAAAATACGCTTTAGACAAAAAAGTTATCCAAAAAAATTGCTCCAGGATGCCTTCAGAAAGTCCAAAACACTTTCCCAAGACAAATGTATTCAGAAATTGAAGACGTCCATGAGGTACCAACGTGACTAATTATGATAAAAACATTACTGTGGACAACTCCTTTGAATTTGCAAAATGGTTTGTGACAACATATAATCAGTCACACTCTGCTGTCTGGAGTCTTCTGCTGACCTTATATTGTCAAAACACATCACTGAAAGACCAAAAGTAGTGTTCAGAAGAAACCGTAACCTACGTAGTATGGTTGCTCCGAGTAATACAGCAATAAAACCTCCAAAGATCAGGTCGACCACGAACCTAAATTTAACTATCAGATGTTTTGCGTGCAGAACATCTAAAGCCCCCGTCACATGGGGCGACATCGCCGCCTATTAGATAGGCGACGTAGGGGCATGGCCTACCGGCGGCGACATCGCACCTACGTAGCCTCATGTAAAGGGGCGATGTTGGCGCTGCCGGGCAGTCGCCTGGTTTCAGAGCCGAGCTCTGAAACCAGGCGACCATCATGGGGCGATGTGCACACATCGCCCTATGTAACCAGCCGCCGGCGACCTGTCAGGCAATGGGAGCCATAGGCTCCCATTGTCCTGCATCGTCGCTGGGGTTTTCAGACACCCCGGCAGCGATGCCGCCTGACAGCTCGCCGGCGCGGGGCTGGAGATGTCGGCCCGTGTAAATGGGGGACGGCGACGCTGAAGGGGCGCCAAAAACGTGCGCGCACCCGCCAGTCGCCGCCTACATCCTCAGCCCAGTCGCCTCGTGTGACGAGGGCTTAAGAGTATGTGTTGCAACACTATAGTGAATGTAGCAAAAACTTTCATGTCTAATATCACCAGGAAAGCATACACTATTAATCAATTTTTGAATTGTCAGTCCAATTTTGTGGTGTACTTGATGGAATGTACGTGCGGCCTTCAATATGTGGGCGCCGCACGATACAAACCATGTATGCACGATTGAACAAACATAGACACAACATCCAAAATGGATATTTATTCCATAGTGTGTCCAAACACTTTAACATCACCCATCAGAAAAATCCTGAATTTCTGAATCTCATAATCATCAATCAGGTCTCTGATAATGTTTCGGACCTGTTGGGGCAATTAATCAAGATGGAAAGCTATTGGATATTTAAGCTGTAAACATAGTCCTCTGAAGGCCTAAACTTGACCATAGACAATGTTGTAAGTCTATATTACTACTATAGATGCACTTTAAACTTAATCTAACTTACGGTACATAACAAATTCAGCAACTCCATACCATGGTTGGCTTTTATGATTAATATATATCCTTTTTTCCATAGTACTAATTAACATTTTATAAAAATATTTTTAAATTTAAACATGATCTTAAAACATCATATGATAACTTTTCTTTGGTATATGGTTCATTTTTATAACATACAACTCTTGTAATTACTGTAAAAAACAATTTTTTTCTACATACTGGCAAACGCTCCTAATGTCCATTACTATGATCTCCACTATTAATTGTGTTAATCACTGCTGTTAGGTTTTAATTGTTCTTGATTCCACCTGAGGAAGACGGCAAAGACTGTTGAAACGCATTGTGGCACATAAAGAGATCTAATAAAAAGTTTTGTGCATTAAAACTTTGGATAATTCTTGCCCTTTTCTTGCCATAGTGCTCCTAAAACTCTGCAACCTTTCTTTTCAATTCCGTGCACCGAATGTTTTGGGGGACACTCGCTCGGTAGTGTGATTATGGCACGCAGGAATAGTTTCTATTCAATAAGTCTAGCCAGTTTTTTCAGACAGCGCATAAACCACTTAATTTAAATCAACATGGGCCTTCCTTCAGCATAACAAGAAGTCCAACTCTTCAGCGGGTACGCCTGCCAACTTTACAGACATGTATTGGAGCCATAGTCTGCTTCAAATGCAGGTTTGCCTACACACTTTGACTATCACTCCGTCGGAGTATCTCAGTGACTGTCTGGCAACCATCGCTCATTGACCACAATCAGCACACAACCAACTTTCTTTGGGTTTATTTGTATAATGCTTTGGTGGGCTTCACGGACTGACTCCTGTCTACAGTCACTGACAAAAGTTATATCACTTATCCATGTTATGTAAATAAAAGCTTATAACTTGACGTTAAATTCATCCATTGGTTTTATAAATTACTCTTCTGAAAGCTGAAACCCTCCCAAATGTGGTTTAGGTTAAAAAAATAAATTGGCATCAATGTTGAAATATTGATCATTTAATGAACACAGAATGGTCAGATTTTGGCAAGACAAACGTTTTGTCGCCCACAGAAAGTAATGTGATATTCAAACAAATAATTAACATAAAATACAAATATATGTTGCATAACATTGGTGAATGAAGTTGTGGTGCTATTAGAGTCATATTTAATATTTTGTGTGACTTCCATGAGCTTGAAGGACTGCATCCATGCGGTTCAACAATGATTCATACAATTTATTAATGAAGTCATCAGGAATAGCAAAGAATGCAGTCTTACATGCCTCCCACAGAGTTCATCTAGATTCTTTGGTTCTTTTTTACCTGCAGGAACTTTGTTGTAGAGATGGATGTATGAGATGGAGCACCATCCTACTGCAGAATTTGACCCCTTATATGATTTGGAATAGAAGAGGTAGCTAATACTTCTTGATATTTTAGACTATTGATATTGCCTTCCACCTTGCAAATGTTTCGCACACCGCCATACTGAATGTAACCCCAGATCACGATCTTTCCACCACCAAATTTGAATCCATACGGGCTCCAGTAGGTCTCCTGCACTATTTGCGGCGGCTGCAGTGTAATTCTACTGAAGATTCATCAGAGAAGTCTACCTTCTGCCACTTTTTCAGCGGCGATCTGTTTAGCAGGCTGTGGAACTTTGCAAATGCCACACATTTTTTTATTTGCCTTTTGTTTAGTGCTGGCTTCTGGGCACTGTTTCAACCATGGAGACCATTTCAAGACAAAATCCTCCAAATTTTCTAGTTGACACAGGGACTTGAGGTGACCAGGCCTGTTGGAGCTCTGCTGAAGTGGAAGAGGGGCTTGTCTAACCAACAAACATTCCTCCTGAGCAGTTGTCTTCCGGTGTCTGCCGGACCTAGGCTTGGTAAGCACATCTCCAGTCTCTTCAAATCTTTTATTAATTCTTTGTACTTGATGCTGAGTCACATTAAAGGTGCCAGCCACCTCTGCAGTGGATCTGGTCTTCAGCCTCTTGATAATCAAGGCTTTGGTTGCAGGGTGGATTTTTGGCATGTCACTTAAGTTGCAGTTCAAGTGACGGTCTGGGATGGTGGGTTTCTTTATAGACACACCCACTAATTAACCGATCATTTACGGAGCACAGGTGAGGAAGTAAACTAGGATTGGGTGCATTATATGACCAGGCGACAAAACTTTTGTCTTGCCAAAATCTAAACATTCTGTGTTCATTAAATGATCAATATTTTAGCATTGATGCCAATTTAATTTCTTAATCTAAACCTAATTTGGGAGGGTTTCAGCTTTCAAAAGAGTCATTTATAAAACCAATGGATGAATACATAACATGGATAAGCGACATAACTTTTGTCAGGGACTGTACGTGCATGTGTTGTTTACTGGACATTGAATTATACTTACCGTATATACTCGTGTATAAGCCGAGCTTTTCAGCACAAAAAATGTGCTGAAAAGTCCCCCCTCGGCTTATACACGAGTATATACGGGTACCCGGCTGTATACAGCCCCCCCCCGTGGTATACTGGGCCCCCCCTGTGGCAACCTGTAAAGGAAGCGATGATTATACTTATCGGGTCGCTGTCGCCGACGCCGACGCTCTGTCACCGTCCGTCACCGCGCTCCTCCTGGTCTTCATACTTCCTTCACCGTCGCACAGGAAATGACGTCATTTTCTGTGCGCCGGTGAAGGAAGCATGAAGACCAGGAGGAGCGCGGTGACGGACGGTGACAGAGCGGCGGCGTCGGCGACAGCGACCCAATAAGTATAATCATCGCTTCCTTTACAGGTTGCCACAGGGGGGGCCCGGTATACCAGGGGGGAGGGCTGTATACAGCCGGGTACCGCTGTATACAGCGGGGGCTGCTGTATACAGCGGGGGCTGCTGTATACCCCTCTGGGGCTGCTAAATACCCCTCTGGGGCTGCTGTATACCCCTCTGGGGCTGCTGTATACCCCTCTGGGGCTGCTATATACCCCTCTGGGGCTGCTGTATACCCCTCTGGGGCTGCTGTATACCCCTCTGGGGCTGCTGTATACCCCTCTGGGGCTGCTGTATGCCCCTCTGGGGCTGCTATATACCCCTCTGGGGCTGCTTTATACCCCTCTGGAGCTGCTGTATACCCCTCTGGGGCTGCTGTATACCCCTCTGGGGCTGCTATATACCCCTCTGGGGCTGCTGTATACCCCTCTGGGGCTGCTGTATACCCCTCTGGGGCTGCTGTATACCCCTCTGGGGCTGCTATATACCCCTCTGGGGCTGCTGTATACCCCTCTGGGGCTGCTATATACCCCTCTGGGGCTGCTATATACGCCTCTGGGGCTGCTATATACCCCTCTGGGGCTGCTATATACCCCTCTGGGGCTGCTATATACCCCTCTGGGGCTGCTGTATACCCCTCTGGGGCTGCTGTATACAGCTCTGGGGCTGCTGTATACAGCTCTGGGGCTGCTGTATAACCCTCTGGGGCTGCTGTATATACCACTGGGGAGGCTACTGTATACTACCACTGGGGAGGCTGCTGTATACTACCACTGGGGAGGCTGCTGTATACCACACTGCTGGGGGCTGTATACCTGTGCTGGGGTCCACCCTCGGCTTATACACGAGTCAATAGGTTTTCCCAGGTTTTGGGGGCAAAAGTAGGGGGGTCGGCTTATACACGGGTCGGCTTATACACGAGTATATACGGTATATTTTTCTGAATACAGTAGTTGTTTGTGACTTACATGTTGGTATTTATTGAGCTCTGTAATATCTTATACATTATCCGTTTGCAGTTTTTAAGCACATTCACATTTATGATCTTGACATTATTAAAGATGAACTCTATTTTTATGTGCATGTGCAGTGATATATGACTGGATTACGCATGCAAATGCATAATTTTTATTTGTTCATTGATTGGATCTTTGATTTGCTTTCATTTGGGTAGTTCATAATAGTGGACATTTTTGACTTGATTGGGTCCACAACAAGCATTTAACATCATTTCTTGCCATTTGGCTATGAGAGGTCCACACAAGTGGGAAAGGTTTTAAGCTAGGGTCACACTAGCGTTGTGTCCTCCATCCTGGGGTGGTCTGCCAAAGAGCAAGATTCCGGCAGCATTAACACAGCGTTACCGTAGTGTAACTCTGCATTAACACTGCCAATAGAGACGTATGGGTGACGGAATCCGAGCGCACACAAACAACGGCACATAAGTGCTGGAGTTTGAAATTTTGCGCTATTTCGTAGGGCACAGGAAAAAGTGGAAAGTCGCGTTTTGCTGTGCGCTACGAAATAGGTGCCAGAGTATGAAATCTTGACCTATGTGCCGGTGCTTGTATGCGCTTGGGACTCTGTCACCCATAGGACTCTATTGGCAGTGTTAAGGCAACATTACACTATGGTAACGCTGCGTTAATACTGCCGGAATCTTGCTCCTTGGCGGACCACCCCAGGATTGAGGCCATACACATTCATACACTTTCATTTTGACTAAGGCTGGCTTCACACCACGGCAAGGTCCGATCCGGGGATGCCAGGCATGAACCTGACAGCCCCGGACCGGATCAGCACACAGAACCAGAGGGCCAAATGTGCCCTCCGGGCCTGTGTGCAGCCGGATGGCTGTAATTGCAGCCGCAGCTGCTGATTTTTCAAGACCGCGGCTAGCATGGAGCTAGCCGCGGTCCTGAAACAACCGCTGCGTTCAGCCGCCGGTGTCTGGTTTTTGGATCCTCCCGGTCTGGGGCAATACGGCCCCATAGGCTCCCATGTTAGGGAGCGCCGGATTGCCCCGGATCCGGGAGGATCCGGGAGAATCCGGCCGAATCCGGGACCTGGCAAATCGGGGAGATTTTTCTCCCCGGACACAAAAATGATGCAAGCAACATTTTTGTGTCCGGAGAGAATAATCCGAATTCTCCCGGATTCCACCGGAGAGATGAAACCGGATGGCAGAGAGCTGCCATCTGGCTCCATCCAGCCCCATAGGCAACTATGAGGCCAAAAACTGGTCTGGGGCTGCCTGTTTTACACCGGACAGCCCTGGACCGGACCTTGCTGTGGTGTGAAGCCAGCCTTACTTCTTTTACTGGTTTATTTTTTAATTGAAATGAAATAAATGCAGGGAACAGCTTTCACGTTCAGTGTTATCCCTCATGATCTTGATGGCAGCACAATATGTTGGGCATTCCTTTATTTCATCTGTTCATTTATCACGTGGTATTGTTTGCTTTTTTAAATTCCTATTTATATTTATTGAGTGTATTCCTGCAGAATCAATAAAATGCATCTTATCTTATCATGTCTTTTACATTGACTTTAGCCTATCTTGATTCTTTAATATACAATATACATGAGGAGACAGAGAACAATTGCACAACTATTATATCAGAAGGGATGTTTCTGGTCTGTTTTTTTAAATAGTTTCAATTGTAAATGTACTGTTTTATCATTTTTAAGTAATTTTTGCCATTTCCGATATCAGTGTGCACAGAGTCTGTTTAATGCCTAACTCATTCTTTTTTTCCCTCCCCTTCTTCCAAGAGCCATAACTTATTTTTATTTTTCTGTCAGTATAGACATATGAGAGCTTGATTTTTGTGAGATGAGCTGTACTTTTAGACAAAATCATTTATTTTAGCATTTAGTGTACAGGAAAATGGAGAAAAGTATGGTGAAGTTGCTAAAAAAGTGCAATTACACGTTTCTTTTATGTTTTTTTATTCCCCATGTTCACTATATGGTAAAACTGACGTGTCGATGTGATGCCTCAGGTCAGTATGAGTTCATAGATACTAAACATGTATACCTTTACTGTTATCTAAGTGGTGAAAGAAATTCAGAAGTTTTTAAAGAAAAAGAATTGCTCTTTTGCGCCATTTTCTGTGACCCGTAGCGTTCTCATTTTTCGGGATCTGGGGCTGTGTGACGGCTTATTTTTTGCATCGTGAGCTGACGTTTCTAATGACACTATAGTTGGGTAGATGTGCTGTTTCGATCGCCCGTTATCGCATTATATTGCAATGTTGTGGTCAGGGGCTGGCTGGTGGAGCTTTTCACAGACCTGCCCAGCCACGAGGAGCAGGGGGGTGCGTACTATCGGATCCAGTGAGGTTGGGAGCGGTGGGGGTGCTATCTATCAGATCCGATGGGATGAAGAGCGGGGGGGGATAGGGGTTGCTATTGTATCCGGCGGGGTGAAGATGGTTTATCTTATTTTGTGTGGTGTTATCTGAGGAAGAGGCTTGACCCCGAAACACGTAATAAACCACCATCCCTATTTCTAATAACCTGAATCATTGGATCCCTTGGAGTGGGAGCGCGGTCCTTATTCCAATTTCTCCTATGCAAATTTGAATGTTCAACCCGCGGGAGGACTGCTGCAGACCGTATAGCTTGACATCTACAGTTGTCACAGGTTTATGAGGGGGTTGTGATGTCTCAAAACCCGAACAGGTGAGTGGTTTCAACAACTTGCCGCACTCACATAATCCTACGGATAAACTCTATTGTGCGCCCTTTCCTTTTTAGTGCTTTATTCCCGCTTTCCAACACATCATATGACAAAATAGATGGTGTCAGTTAAAAGAACAACTCATCCCACAAATAAACAATCCCTCATATGACTATGTTGACAGAAAAATAAAAATAAAGTTATGGTTCTTGGAATAAGGGGAGACAAAAAAAAGCAACAAAAGGGAAATTGGCCATGTTGGGAAGGGTTAATATTGAGAACTTTACAGAATGTATTTCATGTTTATGTGTCTGAGAGGTCTTGTCTCTAATCTTCTGACCACGTTTGTTCCTGGCTTCGACATTTCAGTGCAGCCTCTTCAAATCAAGGTCTTTTTCAACATTTATTTTAATTTTATATTATAGATCTCAATTCAAAACAGATGACTGGTTTGGCTGAAAACAGGCAGTAATTCATTTGATAATAGCTGGCTTGTAATCTGTTGAAGAAAAGCAACATAGTGAGAATTTATCTATTGTCCCTTAAGATCCGTGTGAGTCACAACCTCCTGTCGGAGAGTGGCCACAGTAGTACAAACGTGGACAATCCTTTTTTTCATTGCATAAAATGTAGTAACCTTGATTATATTTAATGCTGTGGGTGATACAATGAGAAGATTTAGCATTAAGTGCCCTTCTTTTAAGCAAGTTGGAAAGCATTTCCTCTTACACTGCAGGATGGATACCAACGGCTACTTCACGTGCACGAGCACGCCCAAACGGTTACCAACGGGAAACGCACCCTCTTTACACGCCGCCACAAGGTGCGCTACGCTACGCTACATTTACAGCTAGCTACATCGCCGGGTGTCTCAAGTAGCCATCTGTAGCTCAGCGTACCTCATTTACACAACGCTACAACAAGCTAATATGGGCGGACCTGGTGCAGCAGGGACAGCACATAGGCGTGCCACAATTGTGGATTACAAGACGTCCGTACGCTGATAGGACAAAGCCAGAACATCATGATTGGGCAGGCATCGCAGGAGGCTGGTTAATACAGCACACTCGAGCAATTGTGTAGTGTGACTGGTCAGCTCCTTAAATATGCCTCCCTATGCAGCGACTACCAATCGTCATGCAGGAGCTTCCACCAATGATCGCAGATGGGGCGCGGTAACACAGAGCCAGGGTCACGCCTTAGCTACATTGCAGCTACATCGCCGGGTGTCCACAGTTCCCTTCTGTAGCTTCTTTACACGCCGATACAGCTTGCTACAATCGGCTTTGTTGCCATCTGTTTATGGGCAGTGCACGGATACAGATGTATCTGTTGCCGGCTGTGTCGTCCCGTCTTCAGACGCCGCTACTACGGGCGATATTGGCGCGACAAGCTACATTTGTAGCCTGTAGCGGGTTGTATCTATCCTGCAGTGGCGGCGTGTAAAGGTACCATTAAAGTGGTCGTCCACTGCTATGATATTGGTGAGGCTCAAGGCCACTTCACACACACAGATATCTGAGTCCAACTTCTGAACAGATCTCTGGTTACAGTGAAATCATGGACACATTGTTACATTTGTACACAGCCACAAAATGGAACAATGTATCCATGATTTCACTGCAACCAGACATCTGTTCAGATATTGGACTCAGATATCTGTGTGTGTGAAGTGGCCTTCAGATACTCAGCACCAGCACCAATCAGCTGTTACCGGTTCCAGCACAGGTTGGACGTAAACGGTGCATGGAGACTGAGTGCACACAATTGTACTGTTTAGCAGGGCCGGCTCCAGGTTTTTGTGGGCCACCGGGCGAAACAGTCTCAGTGGGTCCCTTTATCACAGACCATGATTTATGAATATAATATAGAAGCTGCGGGCTGTGTATGATATAGAGGCAACTAAGTGGGCTGTATATATAATATAGAGGCTGTTCAGGGCTGTATATATAATGTGGAGACTGCTAGAATGTATTTACAATATAGAGACTGCGAAACTGTATATATAATATGGGAGCTGTGCTGGGCTGTATATATTATTTGCAGGCTGTGCTGGACTGTATATATTATTTGGAGGCTGTGCTGGGCTCTCTATATTATTTGGAGGCTGTGCCAGTCTCTATATATTATTTGGAAGCTGTGGCAGCCCAACAGCAGCCTCCAAAAAAATATACAGCCCAGCACAGCCTCCATATTATATATACAGTACAGCCTCCATACACCGCAGCACAGCCCCTATATACCCCAGCACAGCCTCCATATACAGCCAGCACAGCCTCTATATACCCCAGCACAGCCTCCACATACAGCCAGTACAGCCTTTATATACAGCCAGCACAGCCTCCATATACCCAAGCACAGCCTCTATATACCCCATGCTCCATATACCCCAGCACAGCCTCCATATACAGCCAGCACAGCCTCCATATACCTCAGCACAGCCTCCATATAAAGCCAGCCCAGCTTTATATACTCCAACACAGACTCCATATACAGCGAGCACAGCCTCTATATACAGCCAGCCCAGCCTCCATATATAGCCAGCCCAGCCTCCATATAAAGCCAGCACAGCTTCCATACACAGCCACCATATACCCCAGAACAGCCTCTATATACCCTAGTACAGGCTCTATATAACCCAGCACAGCCTCCATATACCCCAGTACAGCCTCTATATACCCCAGCACAGCTTCTATATATGCCAGTACAGCCTCCATATACCCAAGCAGCAGCCTTCAGATAATATATAATATGGTGGTTCTCCTGCTGGTATATATGTCCCCATCCTGGCCTCACAGTAAAATAAAAAAATAAATAAACGATCATGCTCACCTTCCCTCCACTCCTCCAAGGCTGCTTCCTTCTCTGCAGGTGCTGTCCCCACGGCATCCTTGCAGCAGGCTCCGGTCTGTGCTTCCTCCTCATTGCTTGCTGCAGTGGGATGAGGTTGCAGGGTGATGACTCGTCACTGCAGCAGTCGGCAGAGGAGGAAGCTCCACAAAACTAGGAGCCAACACATGGCTAATCTGCATCACATACAAATTAGCCATGGGCACTGCCAGGGCTGTGGAAGCACTCAGCTACTTGCTGAGTGTCCTGAATGGGCCTCTCTGCCCCTAATGGGCCCATGGCTGTCAGGGCTGCCTGTCCCTGATGGCCTGTGGGCCCCCCAGCTGTTCAGGGCCCCAGCACTTACCCGAGTAAAACGTAATTGGAAAATGACCACAATGGATCAGAGGGTAATGGTGTCTTTGTTCAATGTATTTCAGAGTGTGTCCCCACATCTTCATCAGAAAAGCAACCATGATAGTTTCTATCCTGATATAGGAGCGTGGACATGCTCTGAAACGCGTTGAATAAAGGCACCATTACCCTCTGATCCATTGTGGTCCTTTTCCAATTACTGCTTGCACGGATCAAAGAGCACCGTCCTTTCTGGATTTATATTTACCCTTTCAAATCAAGTCCTATCAGTTTAATTAAACACAGCTGGACTCCAATGAAGGAGCAGAACCATCTCAAGGAGGATCACAAGGAAATGGACAGTATGTGACTTAAATATGAGTGTCTGAGCAAAGGGGCTGAATACTTATAACCATGTGATATTTCAGTTTTTCTTTTTTAATACATTTTCAGAAATATCTACATTTCTGCTTTAAAATGAGGTGCTGAGTGTACATTAATGAGAAGAAAATTAACTTTTTTGAATTTACTAAATGGCTGCAATGAAACAAAGAGGGAAACATTTATAGTGGTCTGAATACTTTCCATACCCGCTGTACTGATGGCATTAGTTACAGTATTTCTAAAGTTCTGGAGGTTCCAGGGAGCACTGTTAGGGCCATTATCTGGAAGTGGAAAGAACATAACTACCTTATAAATTGGCCACAATGAGGTGCTTGCAGCAAGATTTCAGACAGAGGAGTGAAAAGAATTATCAGAGGAGTTTTCCAACAGTCAAGAACTACCTGTGGAGAGCTACAGTAAAGCCCCTGTCACACCTAGCGAGATCGCTAGTGAGATCGTTGTTTTGACACAGGTTTTGTGATGCAACAGCGACCTCGGCAGCGTACTCGCTATTTTTGATACGTAGCAGCGACCGGGACCCCGCTGTGACATCGCCGATCGTATCGAAATGGCCTGGACCATTTTTTGATTGTCGGGCTCCCGCTGGGCAGCATGTGACTCACCGCCCTGAGGCTGTGGGACCCGGTGGTCAAATGGACGGGCTGGGTGATTGGGATAAAGTCTTATTTGTCTCGTGACACCACCTGTGGGTGTCCGGTGATGGCACCGGCGTTGCTTGGGCCTCCGGTGGATGTGCGGCAGCTAAATGATATTGAATCAAAGCAAGTCAAATGCCCTCCAACAGTCCTGTCTGGCTAAAGCCCCGACGCGGCGTTTCGCTGCATATGCGTGGTTGCTGCAGCTTCCTCAAGGGAGATGTGTTGTGCAAAACGCCGCCTCGGGGCTTTAGCCAGACAGGACTGTTGGAGGGCATTTGACTTGCTTTGATTCAATATGGGTATGCTATAACTACTGCTCAGATTGAGCCATGCATTTACTTTGACCCAAAAAAGCGCTAGAGTATGATCACTTTAGGGACTTATGTATATTCCCTGTTATATGTTGCACAGGCACTTTAGTTGTATGTGATCATACTCGATGTATTAACGCTCTTTTTTGCTGCACTTTACTGAACTTTTTGTTCCTTATCATTGTATTTGCTGGACTCTGTGTATTTTATTGAGAAATATTGTACACCCATTTGATATTTCACGCTATGTATGTACCCCCCATTGTCCTGGTTGGTTCTTTGTATATGCACTGTCTTTTGCCACCTTACAATCTATTTTATTGACGTCTTCCAATAAATGTTAAGTTTTGCATAGTACTCTTTGTTTTTCATGTATTCAAATGTTTATTCGAGTACCTTTATGCGTTAGACATTCCCCCCACCTAAACTGTTATGTGGAGGGTTTTGTCCTTTATGCCTAAGCCCATTTGGGCGCTGTTTCTAAAAACATGCATCGGTGTGTTTGATGCCTTAACAATGACCTCGTTGGCAACTCAGAACTCAGCCACGTAGGTCTGAGTCGTCAGACTGGCTGCTGTGTGACAGGGTCCCAACGACCGCCGAGGTCATTATATGCGTCACCGGATCATTGCTGCATCATTGAGTAGATCTGACTGTTTCACATCTCACCATCGACCACGTAGCGATGGTCCAGTGATCCTTACCAGGTCGTATCGTTGTCGGGATCGCTGGAATGTCGCCGAGTGTGACGGGACCCTTAAACCTGGAATGAGAAGGTACAATTGTTTCAAAGAAAATAATAAGCAATGCACCGAACCTTCATGGCTTGTATGCCTGCTTAGACTCCACGCAAGACTCCATCGGTGAACAAAAACCATGTTCAACAGCGTTTAAAGTTTGCTCAACAACTTTTAGAGAAGCCTGTGAAATACTGAGAGAATATAATCTGGTCAGAAGAGACCAAAATTGAACTCTTTGGATGCCATAATACATACCGTGCTTGGAAGTCAAAAGTCACAACATTATCATTCCCAAAAAACATACCAACGTTAGAGTTCAGAGATGGGAACATCATTGTGTGGGGCTGTTTTTCAGTATACAGCACTGGCAAACTTCATATCATTGAAAGCAGGATGAATGGACAAATGTACCAATGTATTCTTTAGAAATGTATGCTGTCCTCTACTAGGTAGATGAAGATGAAAACACAGTGGATATTTTAGTAAGACAACAGTTCTAAACACACAGACAAGAAAACTATCAATTGTTTTCAGAAAAATAAAATAAAGCTGCAAAAATGGCTCAACCAATCACCTGACCGGAATCCAATAGAAAAGTTATGGAAGGAACTAAAGCTGTGTGTTTGTGCGGGGAAATGGCCAAAATCACACCTGAGCAATGCAAGCGACTCGTTTCTCCATGCAGGAGGTGTCTTAAAGCTGTCATCACCAACAAAGGGTTTACATTTCAGTAAGTGTGTTCAACTCTGTTTCTCTTTGTCATTTCTCAATATTACACATCACTACATTTCTATGCATCTATGGTTTGATTTCTTTGCCTGTGTGTCCAAATTTACTTAGAAAATTGGTGGTGTTCAATACTTATTTTACTCACTGTATATGCTAATTGTACAACCTTCATATATGCAACTGCATGCCGTACAGTCCCGTATGGTTCTCGTTTACTCTACTAGGAACAAAAAAACAAGCATACAACAATATAACTCTGTAAACTATTGTTTGTAGGATGACTACAATGTGTTGACTATGCTTTTCAATATAGCAAAAAAATCATGTCAGAAAAAACTTTCCAAATATGCAAAAATGAAAATCTCTTTTGGCACATGTAAGGCTCATTATAGTCAATGGTTGAGTTTAGTGTACATAGGCATAATAGGGTATTGACCTAAGATGTACCTTTTAATCATATTGCTGCACAGTATAGCACAAACAATAGCAGGCTCAAATCTTCTAGAAAAAAAAGTAAATAAAATTGTTTCGAAAAAATGTTTAAAAGTTTAAATCACTCCCCTTTCACACTTCCATAGATAAACACATTAAAAAATAAACATCAGTAAAAGATCCCCAGTACCCCAGCTGTAACCTCACTGATGTCACCGCTCTCATAGCCAAGGCTGTCAGAGCCATCAGTGTGTCCAGGAGCTCGTGGGGAGAGGTCACTTGAATGTCAATATTCATCGTGAGCTCTGGGAGCTTCAAGAGACTTAGTTGTGGATTACCGTCAGAGCTAGAAGGGTATGTTTGGTGTTAATAAATAGATAAAGGATGGTGTCTGCATTTTTTATGTCAAATAAAGGATCATTCTCTTTGTTTATGTTTTTTAACTATTTACTAACATGATTGGTAATTTGGGGGACTCATAGAGACCTGTAGATCACCAATCCAGGGCTTAATGGCAGCTGTCAACTCACAGCTGTCATTAGCCTCTTATATTATCCAAATTGGTACCATACCAGAGCAATCAATAAGAGCTAAGTAAAGCACCAGAAATGGCGCATCTAATGGATGCGTAATTTCTGCAGGCTGGTATTTTGAGGCTGGGGGTCCAATTACCATGGGCCATACCAGGCTGATAATACAAACCCTTATCTTGGCTGAGTATCAAAATTTGGAGGGAGCCATGCTGGTTTTTTTAATTATTTATTAAAGTAATTAAAAAAAAAAGTGTGGAGTTCCCCCATATTTTGATACCCAGCCAACATAACGTACACAGCTGGGAGCAGCAGGTCACAGCCATGTGCTTTATCGGCGCTGTATTTTTCAATAAAAAATGAGATTGTCATCTCACCTCCTTCTTTGATTATTGAGTCCTCTGGGCTGCACAGATCCACTGGGTGAAAGTCAATTTGCACAAAACAATAAGCATCCAGTGCCTTTTTTGGTCAAATGATTCCAGAAAATCCAAGGTTTCTTAAAATATCTGTTTATTTTTCAGATTAAGGACAGGTAAAAAAAAAAGGTCAGGCAGTTTGGATACACTGATGATTACAAAAAAGGCAAAGAAACCAACATGTTTCCACCCAAACCATGGTTTTCGTCGAAAAATATTGGGTTCTATGCCTTTTTTTAGCCTCTCCTCTCTGCCAAGCCCTTCACTTCACTTCCCATTGCCCAGAGATTTCAGTTCAAAACCCTAACCGCGACATACAAAGCCATCCACTAAGCTACATGTAACCTGTGATCTTCTCAAGATCTCCTTCTCTCCTCCCCTCTTATCTCTTCTGCCCACAACCACATACAAGATTTCTCCCATGCATCTCCCAAACTCTGGAACTCTCTGCCCCAACACATCAGACTCTCGCCTAACATGGAAACCTTCAAAAGGAACCTGAACACACCTCTTCCAAAAAGCCTTCCACCTGCAGTGATCCTCAGTCCACCAAATCACTGCACAATTAGTCCTACCCTCTCCTACTGTATCCTTACCCATCCCTTGTAGACTGTGAGCCCTCGTGTGGAAGGGTCCTCTCTCTTCACCTACTGAACCCTCACCCATCCCTTGTAGACTGTGAGCCATCGCAGGCAGGGTTCTCTTTTCTCACCTACTGTATCCTCACCCATCCCTTGGAAACTTCGAGCCTTTGCAGGCAGGGTCCTCTCTCCTCACCCACTGAATCCTCACACACCCCTTGTAGACTGTGAGCCCTCACAAGCAGGGTCCTCTCTCCTCCTGTACATGTGTGTGCCTTGTATTGTTCAAAATTGTTTGCCAAATGTCTCAAATTTTTTACAGTTTGGAAGTATTATGTGTATTTAAACTTTTTATTGCATAATGTCTTCTAGCCGTGCTGTTTTTTTCCTTGGAATAGTATGTGGCTGACCACCACTTTGACTTGCACACCGGATTTTGCCTGTTTCCATCTGTATGGTCTGTGGTATTCTTGGTGACTGTTCACACATGGTTACCACACCCTGCCGTCAGGCTTAGTTATTTCAAGCTCCTTTTGCCTCTGCCTGACCTGCTCTTATCTATGAGTGCTGGACTGGCGCCGTGAGGGTTAACTGTCAATAGCCCAAACATTTGTGGTGTAGGCTGCAGGTGTGGGGGCCTGAGTTGCCTTTTATTCACCTACACTGGTCTGGCACCATTGGAGCAGGTCTGAGATAATAAGGTGAATGTTAGCTTTATATTGTCCACTTTATGTTCATGTTTGAGGTTGAATGACACTACTAAAATTAAATAGTATAGAGTAGGACCACCCTATCTGAGAATGCCTTGACGCTGGCAGGGTGGCTCAAAAGATTTTTTAATCTTTTGCCAAATGTCTCAAATTTTTTACAGTTTGGAAGTATTATGTGTATTTACACTTTTTATTAAATAATGTCTTCTGGCCATCCTGGCTTTTTTTGTATTTTCCTTGGAATGGTTTGTGGCTGACCACCACTTTGCCTTGCCTGCTGGATTTTGCCTGCTTCCATCTGTGGTTGTTGATATTCTTGGTGACTGTTCACACATGGTTACCACACCCTGCCCTCAGGCTTAGTTATTTCAAGCTCCTTTTGCCTGGGCCTGACCTACTCTTATCTATGAGTGCTGGACTGATGCAGTGAGGGTTAACTGTGAAAAGCTCAAACGTTTGTGGTGTAGGCTGCAGGCGTGGGGGCCTGAGTTGCCTTTTGTTCTGGCACCATAGGAGCAGGTCTGGGATGCATAAGGTGAATGTTAGCTTCATATTGTCCACTTTATGTTTGTGTTTGAGGTCGCAGGACACAACTAAAATTAAACATAGTAGGACCACCCTATCTGAGAATGCCTTGATGCTCGCAGGGTGGCTCAAAAGATTTTTGCATCCCCCAAACTCTGGACCTCTCTGCCCCAACACATCAGACTCTTGCCTGCCTTTTATAAGGAACCTGAGCACACCTCCTCCGACAAGCCTACAACCTGCAGTGATCCTCAGTCCACCAACCACTGCACGACTAGCCCTACCCTCTCCTACTGTATCCTTACCCATCCCTTGTAGACTGTCAGCTTATGTGACCAGGGTCATTTCTCTTCACCTACTGTACTCTCACCCACCCCTTGTAGACTGTGATCCCTTGTGGGCAGGGTCTTCTCTTCTCACCTACTGTATCCTCACCTATCCCTTGTAGGCTGTGAACCCTCATGGGCAGGGTCCTCTCTCCTCACCTACTATATCCTCACCCATCCCTTGTAGACTGTGATCCCTCTCATGCAGGTTCCTCTCTCCTCACCTACTGTATCCTCACCCATCCCTTGCAGACTATGAGCCATCATGAGCAGGGTCCTCTCTCCTCACCTACTATATCCTCACCCATGCCTTTTAGACTGTGAGCCCTCATGGGGAGAGTCTTCCCTTCTCACCTACTGTATCTTCACCCATCCCTTGTAGACTGTGAGCCCTCTCATGCAGGGTCCTCTCTCCTCACCTACTGTATCCTCACCCATCCCTTGCAGACTGTGAGCCCTCATGGGCAGGGTCCTCTCTTCTCACCTACTATATCCTCAGCCATCCCTTGTAGGCTGTGAGCCCTCTCATGCAGGGTCCTCTCTTCTCCCTACTGTATCCTCACCCATCCTTTGTAGACTGTGAGCCCTATCATGCAGGGTCCTTTCTTCTCCCTACTGTATCCTCACCCATCCCTTGTAGACTCTGAGCCCTCATGGGCAGGGTCCTCTCACCTCCTGTACCTGTGTGCCTTGTATTGTTCATAATTGTTGTACTTGTCTACATATGCCCCTTTTCACATGTAAAGCGCCATGAAATAAATGGCACTATAATAATAGTCCACTGATTATAGGCACCAGGATATAGTGAATGGTGCGACTAGGTTTGAGGACACTAGCAGTGTGAACACATGGATGATTCGAAGTACAGGATGCTACAAAGAGGCAGAAATTCAGAAACACCATGATGTTTTTGCCAAACCAGAAGAATTTTTTTGGTTTGCCTTTTTTTTTTCCAACAAAGAATGTTGAGATAATTAACTAATATTCAAGGAAGCCGAATTGTTTTAACTAAAACAGAACTCTTTATCTAACTCACAACTTGGCACGACAAGACAGACACACTATAGCCCCTGTCATTATTTTAATTAATAGTTTATTGTTTGCTCAATTTAACAAGAAGATCATCTAATGCCCTTGGCCTGACATTTGGGTGGAAAGTGCAAACAAAAAAATTGTTCCAACAGAGCGAAACACGTTCTTCTCTAAAGAACCGGTCTAGTATGGGACAGCAGGCGAAATGTAGTGAGAACGTCATGTACAGCACAAAGGACATGTCTATACCTCCCGCTAGCTGGCTGATCGCCTCTCCAACACACAGACAACACAAACAAAGAGGGTTTTATTCTTCTTCTCAGAATCATCTCATTTTAGAATGGGAATGTTATGCTCTGTTTTAACTCAGGCATTAAATTGGGGCATAGCTAATATGCCTTTATTCATTAAATTGGAGAAAACCATCAATGTATTACATGGTGCACATACCTTTATGCCCGAGTGCTTAAATAGACAAGATCATTCACTCGCTGAGCCTCTGACCGATGGTATAGAAATGTTCACACGCTGACCTGCAACTGATTCAAATACAACAGGAAGAGTATTAAAGAACATTCATTCTGGTGGTTTACCATTTTTTTTCAATTCTTATTGTAAGCTAAAGTGTTGGCCAAAAGTATTGACACCCCTGCAATTTTGTCAGATAATACTCAGTTTCTTCCTGAAAATGATTGCAATCACAAATTCTTTGGTATTATTATCTTCATTTAATTTGTCTTCAATGAAAAAACACAAAAGAGAATGAAGCAAAAAGCAAAACATTGATCATTTCACACAAAACTCCAAAAATGGGCCAGACAAAAGTATTGGCACCCTCAGCCTAATACTTGGTTGCAGAACCTTTAGCCAAAATAATTGTGATCAACCGCTTCCGGTAACCATCAATGAGTTTCTTACAATGCTCTGCTGGAATTTTAGACCATTCTTCTTTGGCAAACTGCTCCAGGCCCCTGATATTTGAAGGGTGCCTTCTCCAAACTGCCATTTTTAGATCTCTCCACAGGTGTTTTATGGGATTCAGGTCTGGACTCATTGCTGGCCACCTTAGAAGTCTCCAGTGCTTTCTCTCAAACCATTTTCTAGTACTTTTTGAAGTGTGTTTTGGGTCATTGTCCTGCTGGAAGACCCTTGACCTCTGAGGGAGACCCAGCTTTCTCACACTGGGCCCTACATTATGCTGCAAAATTTGTTGGTAGTCTTCAGACTTCATAATGCCATGCACACGGTCAAGCAGTCCAGTGCCAGGGGCAGCAAAGCAACCCCAAAACATCAGGGAACCTCCGCCATGTCTGACTGTAGGGAGCGTGTTCTTTTCTTTGAATGCCTCTTTTTTTCTCCTGTAAACTCTATGTTGATGCCTTTGCCCATAAATCTCTACTTTTGTCTCCTCTGACCAGAGAACATTCTTCCAAAACGTTTTAGGCTTTCTCAGGTAAGTTTTGGCAAACTCCAGCCTGGCTTTTTTATGTCTCGGGGTAAGAAGTGGGGTCTTCTTGGGTATCCTACCATACAGTCCCTTTTCATTCAGACGCCGACGGATAGTACGGGTTGACACTGTGGTACCCTCGGACTGCAGGGCAGCTTGAACTTGTTTGGATGTTAGTCGAGGTTCTTTATCCACCATCCTCACAATATTGCATTGAAATCTCTCGTCAATTTTTCTTTTCCGTCCACATCTAGGGAGGTTAGTCACAGTGCCATGGGCTTTACACTTCTTGATTACACTACGCACGGTAGACACAGGAACATTCAGGTCTTTGGAGATGGACTTGTAGCCTTGAGATTGCTCATGCTTCCTCACAATTTGGTTTCTCATGTCCTCAGACAGTTCTTTGGTCTTCTTTCTTTTCTCCATGCTCAATGTGGTACACACAAGGACACAGGACAGAGGTTGAGTCAACTTTAATCCATGTCAACTGGCTGCAAGTGTGATTTAGTTATTGCCAACACCTGTTAGGTGCCACAGGTAAGTTACAGGTGCTGTTAATTACACAAATTAGAGAAGCATCACATGATTTTTCTAACAGTGCCAATACTTTTGTCCACCCCCTTTTTTATGTTTGGTGTAGAATTATTTGCAATTTGGCTTTAGGACAATTCTTTTTGTGTTTGTTCAAATTGAGGTTTGCGCAAAATTATTTGTCACAAATTGAATTTTTAATGACAATTTTGCAAAGTCCGCAAATTCTAATGTCGAAACCTGCAATGACCTCTACTGTTGCCTATTATCCTTAGACCTATGTAAGTTTTACCTTGACATAAACTTAGGATTGTATGCATGTAGACTCCCTTCCCAAATTAATATACAGTATTTAAATTGTCAACAACACAATGTATTTAGTGCCAAAAAATTAATTTTCCACTTTTCTGCCAAAACCTCCTAAATTGTCTAAGTTAATCAGTACCATAAATACTGTCTCTTTTTGAGTTTAGTTTATTCTGCAAAAAGCCCCCGTGTGTTTGGAGCGTTATTGCATAAATGTGGCAACATCTCAATTCACATGTTTGGGTTTATGGGAGTAGTACTTCACATGTTTGACCTTTGCTCTTACAGTTAGTAAATGGATTGGTGATAGAGATAGGTGAACTTGCAGATGTTTGGGTTCTGCGGATCCGGACGGACTTTAAAAAAAAATCCAGGTTCGGGACCAGCCTTGACCCGAACTTGAGCCCGAACCCATATAAATCTTTGGGGACCCAAAGTAGTGCTATAAAATGGTGGCAGTTAGGGCTAGAGGGTTACAAAAGGAAGCAAAATGGTGATTAAAGCATAAGAATTCATACTTACCAGTCTCTGTGCAGTGGTCGCACTACTTACATGACCGCTCATTAAGCCCCATTATTATTCACTGCATGCCCCCGCAAACCCTCTTTGATAGCATCTGTGATTGGATGTCGCGGTCAGACTGCGCCCACCACCACCCTCTGTGCCGATGTCTATAATTCAAATCCAGGGATGGTGTATGTACAGTCCGCGCTGCATTGAAATAAACACTCCAAAGTCTTGAAAGAAAGACCCCCCCTTTTTCTTTATTTTCCACCTATGCGTTTCGATGCTACTCCAAGCACCGTCATCAGGGCATTCTTTCTTTCAAGACTTTGGAGTGTTTATTTCAAAGCAGCGCGGACTGTACATACACCATCCCTGGATTTGGATATTCTTACACGGGCTACGTGGAGGTGGAGGTCCTGCGGCAGCTTTTTACACCACATGCGATTTAAACTAGTTGTGGGTGCACACAACTAGAAAAGGTGAGTGCACCTATTTGCGATCTGTATGCAAGATCCGTGCCATATTGATAGGGCACTATTGCGCCTCGTGTTGTCTCCTTTATCTCCTTTATAGATGTCTATAATTGGCTGCCAAACACATTAGTCTACGGCAAGCAAGCTGCCATCATATTAGTGTAAGAATAAATAAATGATAAAAAATGGCATGAGGTATATTGATTCAAAGTGCAGATAAGGCACATACCTGCGAGCCACAGCCTCCAGCTGCATGCGCTCTTTGGCTGGGTATCAACATATAGGGGATCCCACACGTTAATTTTCATAATAATGAAATAAATAATTTAAAAAATGGGGTTGGGTACACCACAATTTTAATACTCAGCCAAGATAAAGGACAGGGCTGGGGGTTGGTATTCTCACCCTGGGGAGGCCAATAGTTATTGGGCCCCGCCAGGCTAAGAATAGCAGCCCGACAAGATTTGTCACATCCATTAAATGTGCCAAATCTGGCACTCTACTTGGCTCTTCCTGATTGCTCTGGTGCAGTGGCAATCAAAGTAATATAAGGGGTTAATGACAGCTGTGAGTTGACAGCTTACATAAAGCCCTGGATTGGTGATGTACAGGTCTCTATGAGACCCCCTGATTACCGTTGCCAGTAAGTAATTAGTTAAAAATTACCACTGGTATTCCATGCAAACCAACAACAAATGGGGAACAGAGGACCAACTCTATCACGCATTCATCAAACATCCCGTTGATTGGATAACTCATTGTATACATACAATAAAGTAGAGAGTTCAATATGAACCCCTGTGGTGCCTGCTAATAACAACAACCTGCATTGAAAATGTTCCTTACTCTCTTGTTTTCCCAAAGCCAATAATATCCCTAAAGGCAAACTTTTTGGCCTTAATTTATTTTATATATCAATCAAGGAAATTGATATTTTGTTTGGACTTTGCTAAATAATTACAAAGTGATAGGTTACTAGTATATTGTGTAATGCGTTCACAAATATTACATTGGAATATGTACTTACACTAGATGAAATTACTAGGGGCTTATCAGCACATAATTATTTTATTCTCCTTATATTCAATGAAGGCTTAAATTAACTCAGAATAATGTTAACGATACAATTCCATGATTGATTACTTTAGAAGGGGTGTGAATTGCACCTGTAGTGTACAGATTCTATTTTAAACTATCTTAGTAATAAAATATTAGCACCAGGGAGGTTTAGCATGTTCTTCACTAATCAGAATCAAAAATTCCTGTGTTCGGGAACATCATGCAACACGGAGTAACGCCAGCTAACTAGTATCTTGGCACAAGAACTGGCTTTGTGAGTTTCTGGGGGAGATAGGAGCTGTTCATTACATTTGCTTCTTCAGCATAAATCTGTACTCTTTAGTCTTTATACAAAAGAACATCGAAGAGAAAGTCTTGGCTGAACGCTCGTGATGAGAGTAGCATACTAGCAACTGCCTTTGCCATTAAAGTCAATTCAGCATGGTATGTTTGTACATTAAAATGCCAGAGAGAGGTTTAAAAGCCAAAATTAGAATCTTTTAAAACCTTGACCCTTATGCATACATTGTAAGATTTGGTAGATATTAGGGATGGGCGAATCCAGCGAGTCCGAGTACTAACCTGTACTTTTGCAGTGTATCTATACAGATACACTACAAAAGTACCCTAAAAGTTAATCTAAGGGGTTAAAAACAATAAACATTAATACTCACCTCCTGTACTCCTGTACCTTATGTACCGGGACCGGTACCGAAGACCTCTGGCTGCTACAGGACCTCCGAGACCACCGGGAGAAGATGGGGAAAAGGACCTTGCAGTTCAGCCAATCAGCATTCAGCTAGCGGTCACATGGGTTGTGACGCGGCTGCACTGCGGTCACATGACAAACCCATGTGACCGCTAGCCGAATGCTGATTGGCTGAACTGCAAGGTCCTTTTCCCCATCTTCTCCCGGTGGTCTCGTAGGTCCTGTAACAGTATAGATACACTGCAAAAGTACAGGAACTCGCTACCCCTGAGTAATTACTAAGGAAACTCGGCGAGTCCCCCGAGTCTGCAACTATTCGGGCGAGTCCCGAACAGTAGCGAGTAATTCGCCCATCCCTAGTAGATATGCAACAAGCAATAGCTCAGTGTTTAACAAGAGTAGTTGAACACTGAGCTACTGGAATCAGACCAACTGAGTATGGGACTGATAGAGGAGAGAGGTTTGATCTGGGCATGCACACCCAGAGTGCTGTCACTCACAGAGGGGCAGCCCCACCAGTTTTGTGCCATGCTCTGTTTGTCCAAATCTGGTCCCGACCCCAGAAGGATCAAAGCAAGAATGACAATAAAGGTATTTACGAGCCTCAGAGAGATCAGTTTACATGAGCAGGGAAGGTAGCAGAAGTGTATTGGGAAAGTGCTAGTTAGAACAAAAGATAGGGGATCACATTAGTAGTGGAAAACCTCTTCAAAACATTAAAGTTTTCTTTCAATGGAGCTATGGGGGCCTAGGTCAAGCCCTGAAAAATAAAAGCAATATCATTATCCCTCCTCTACCAAGCTTTACAGTTGCCATAATGGAGTCAGGCAGGTGATTTTCTTCTGGAAAACTGAAACTGCTTAATCAGACTAACAAAAGACCAGGATTTTCTTGCACATAATCTAAGTGAGGGAGGTGCATGAAGACAGGGCTGGTGTATAACCACGTAGTACAAAATATCACTGCACTATCCAAGTCTTGCATAGAAGGGTATTAATTAATAGATACATGGTGTAATACCGTGTTTCCCCGAATATAAGACAGTGTCTTATATTAATTTTACCCCCAAAAGTTCCACCCTGTCTTATATTCGGGGTATGACTTATATTTAAAAAAAAAATGACAATTAACCGCACCTTGCCGCAAGTGTCCCATACAGTACCGTACATTGTATGGGGACCTGCCGCAAGTGTGCCGCAAGTGTGCCGCAAGTCGGCTATGCGGCGGAATTGCGGTTTTAATGGGCAAGTCGGCAAGGAAACATCCTTACTTTTTAGGGTAATGGCGGCCTCGGGCTATGGATTCCTCCGCGGTGCAGGGAGTTGTTCAGATGCTTCTCCATGCAGGAGCTTCTGGCCAATCAGCACTCGAGCCGCTGAGCCAATCAGCGCTCGAGATGCTGGGGAGCCGCTGGCCAATCAGAAGCTCCTGCCGGCAGCAGTGCGTCAGGCCGGGGTGACAGGCGCACAAGATTAACCCTATGCCCTCGGGGTTACCGGCGGCACCTGAGGGCAGAGGGGAGCCCACGGGGGACAACGGACCTGCGGCTGCACCTGAGGGCAGAGGGGAGCCCACAGAGGACAGCGGGACAGCGGGGACACAGGTAAAACATGCAATGGGCAAAAATGGCACTTTAGCGGTACCCTGTCTTATATTCCCCGAAAATAAGTCACCCTGTCTTATAATCGGGGTATGACTTATATTGGAAAATTCTGCGCCAGCCCTGTCCTGACTTATATTCGGGGGTGACTTATTTTCGGGGAAACAGGGTATGATTACTGGTAATGTAAGAGATGGGAGATATGTTTCATGAAGGTTATTGAACTCCGTGATGTGAGCTGGAGGCTGTTCACCACATCTCTCCACCTCAGGGTGTAGTCAGAGAAGGTAAATGTTCACAGCTGAGTTTTTTTTTCTGTTTGTGAGTTTGGAGAGTGCAGAGCACAGTGTGTGGCTTTGATAAGCAGAGCTGAAGATAACCAATTGTACCTTGTTTCCTTTTGCCGGACAGGCTCAATATGTTTTTTTGTTTCGCATGGTTTATGACGTTAATAAACCAGACGTTTAAATGGCAGTTCTTCCTGTGACTACCCTGAATGGCAGCTGCGTGAGTGTATCTACCACAATTGGTTAAGAATGCAGGCATAAATCTCTTGGAAGCACCTGTCTTAGCTACTGTCGAAGTACATGTCCTGGATTAAAGCAGCCATAAACCTGAAAACATTGTCAGTCAGCATGAAGAACCTGATTAAGCACCTGGTGCAGGCCCAGCAGCACCAGTTGCTGGTGCAACAGGAGACGAATAAGGTCTTAATCCAGCAAATGCAGCAGCAGCGAGAGCAGCATCAGGAGCAGTATCAGCAGCAACTGCAGGTAGGCAAATATCAGCGGCAGCAGATGGAACTCCTGATTGAGGTAATCCGTACAAGGGCAGCCGCCCCATTCCCAGGTCAAGGTGATAACTCCGGCATCCGGAAAGAGGTAAGGGATGCATTGCAAAAGATGACCCCTGGAGATGATAAAGAAGCTTTCCTGACAGTATTTGGAGAGGGTCACAGAGTGGGAGAAACTGCCACCTACACAGTGGGCAGAGGTGTTGGCACCATATTTAACGGGAGAACCCTAAAAAACCTATTATGACCTAGATTTATAGGACGCTCAGGGTTATGAGAAGCTAAAAACTGAGATTTTGGCACGCCTGGATGTGACTATGACTGTTAGAGCTCAGCGGGTCCAGCAGTGGGCATATCATGGCAACAAACCTCCTCGCTCCCAGATGTTTGACTTGCTGTATCTTTTGCAAAAATGGTTACAGCCAGAGTCATCCACCCCAGCGCAAATGGTGGAGCGAGTGGTAATGGACAGGTTTGTACATGCCCTCCCGAAGTCAGAACAGACTTGGGTTGATCATGGAAACCCCCAGAATGCCAATGACCTGGTTGGACTGGTGGAAAGGTGCTAGGTGGTAGAGAGTACCCTGTGGAAGCTACAGGAACTGCCAGCTACATACTGGGAGGTACAAACAGTGTCCGACTCTCAAAGGAAGAGTATTAGAGCTACAGGTAGTGGGATAACAAAGTCCCAAGGGGTGAGTGGAGGCATAACAAAACCCCCAGCCAGTCAAATAAACTGTTGGAGGTGTCAGGACCCCAGTCATATAGCCGCCCGTTGTCCCCTGACCACTGAACCAGCAGTCTTCATATTATGCCTACCCCGTCTGCAGCTTTGACAGTGAACCCAGAGAGGATCCACAGGAATGTCTTGTGTAGGTGAATGGGGCCCAAGGGATGGGACTATTGGACTCAGCTAGTTTCGGCTGATACCGGGTAAATTGGTGGGTCTCCGCTGTATACACAGAGATGCCAAGAATTACCACATTGCTATTGTGACCATAAAAATAAACTGTGGGACTAAGTCACATGAGGTCGTGGTGGTGAAAGACTTAATGCACCTAGTGATAATAGGGCGGGACTTTACTCTGTTTTAGGACTTGTGACAAAAGGGGGCAGTACCCAATAGTTTGTGTGAAGGACAGTTAACCCACCAAGGAATCTTGCCACAGCCAGAGGCAGATGAGATTCCCCTGGGTGTATTGTTTGGTGACGAGAATGAGAGGGAGTGCCATGAAGCTAACTTCCTGGTGTTGACGGTTTCCAATGACAATTTTGGGACTGCTCAAATGAGAGACTTGGCACTGAACGGGGCATTGAAAATGTGTTTGTTATAAATGGGGTTGCCCAGGAGCCGGGGGCTGACACCAGGTTCCCCCACATTGCAGTAAATGGGGAGTTACTATATCAGGTTACCCAGGTGAGAGGTGAGGTAATAGAACAGCTGTTCGTTCCAGGGCCCTATGAATGCAAACTATTAGATGTGGCCCACTCTCATGTCTTAGGTGGTCACCTAGGGGTAGATAAGACCCAGGAGCAGATCCTTCAGAGGTTCTACTGGCCTGGATGCCATCAGGAGATTATAAGCTATTGTAGGTCGTGCCCCACCTGCCAGTTGACTTCTCCCGTTGCTCACTTCCAAAGTCCGCTAGTGCCATTACCAATTATAGAGGTGCCACTTAATCGAATTGCTATGGATTTGTTGGGCTCCCTGGTCTAGTCTGCAAGAGACCACCAGTACATCTTAGTAGTCCTGGACTATGCGGCTTGGTACCCGAAGGTGGTGCCTTTGAGAAATTCCTCTGCTGAAAACATAGCCCGAGAATTGTTTCACATCTTCACTAGAACGGGACTTCCAAAAGAGATTTTAACAGACCAAGGAACCCCTTTTATGTCCAAGGTCATGAGGGAACTGTCCAAAGCACTGCAGATTGCCCAGCTGAAGACCTCAGTGTACCAGTTGCAGACAGACGGCCTCATGCAGAGATTCAACAAAATGTTGAAGTCCATGCTTAAGGTGGTGGAGAAAGATGGCCGAGACTGGGACAGTCTCCTACCTTACCTTCTGTTCTCTATCACAGAAGTTCCTCAGGCCTCAACTGGATTCTCTCCTTTTGAACTCTTATATGGTCGACATTCTCGAGGTCACTTGGAGATAGCAAAAGAGACCTAGGAAGCGGAGGTGACCCCCCCACCGGAATGTCGTTGAGCATGTGGCACAGATGCAGGAGAGAATGGCAAAGGTAATGCCCATGGTAAAGGAAAGTCTGCTGAAAGCACAAGAAGCACAGGCAAGGGTGTATAATCATTCTGCAAGGGTGAGACATTTCAGCCCTGGCGATCATGTGCTGGTATTGATCCCTACAGTCTAAAGTAAATTCCTCACCAAGTGGCAAGGATCTTATGAAGTGGTCGAAAAAGTGGGCGAGGTGAACTACAAGATTCACCACCTGGAAGAAGAAAGCCCTACCAGGTGTATCACGTCAACCTGTTGAAGCCATGGCGAGACAGGGACCCTATGGAAACCCCATGTCTGGTGGCCAAGATGGAAGCAGACATCAAGGAGGTTACAGTGGCGGACACACTGTCGAGGGTTCAGATGCAATAAGGTCAAGAGTTCACTGGAGCAAAGATCTCTTTTCAGACCTGCCGGGTTGTACTCAGGTTGTGGAATAAGAAGTTCTGACTGAACCACATGTGAAGGTTAATCTGAAGACGTACCGAATCCCTGAAGCTCATTGAGAAGTGATCTTGAAGGAGGTGACGAGAATGTTGAATCTCGGTGTTATCGAAGAATCAAAAAGTGGCTGGTTCAGTCCCATCATACTTGTGCCGAAACCAGACAGAGAATGACGATTTTGTAATGACTATCACAAGTTGAATGAAGTTTCCAAGTTTGACGTACCTAGCCTCCCCTAAAAGGTACACTGCAGCTTATTTGGACGACATCGGGATCTTCACTTTGGACTGGGAAAGTTACCTGCAGAAGGTCCAGGCAGTGCTGGATGCACTGAGAAACGCCAGGTATTTGGGGTATGTTATCAGTAGTGGCCAGATCAAGCCACAACTGAATAAAGTGAAGGTGATCCAGAGTTGTCCAAAACCCCAATCTAAGAAGCAAGTCTGAGCATTTGTTGGGAATTGTTGGATATTATCGGCAAATTATTCCGAACTTTGCCATGAAAGCCGCACCACTGACCGACCTCCTTAAGGGCACAAAGTCATCAATGGCCAAGTCGACTTCGGAAGCAGAGATGACTTTCCAGGACTTGAAGTCAGCTCTGTGTAAGCAACCAGTCTTAATGGTGCCTGATTTCAGTAGGGAGTTTGTGGTTCAGACTGACGCTTCAGAGGTTGGGCTAGGTGCTGTATTGTCCCAGGAAGTACATTGCGAGGAACATCCAATCCTGTACCTAAGTAGGAATTATCTTCCTGTGAGAAAAACTATGCCATTGTGGAAAAGGAATGATTAGCCATCAAATGGGCAGTGGATACACAAAAGTATTATCTCCTAGGCTGACAGCTTAAGCTAGTGTCAGATCATGTGCCCCTGAATTAGCTGAGAGACAGTAAGGGGAAGAATGCCAGTGTGACCAGGTGGTTTCTAGCATTGCAGGACTTCAATTTCCATGTAGAACATAGACCCAGGAAATTACATGGGAATGCAGATGTCCTGTTTAGGCTCTCCTGTTTGGTTTCAGAAGGTGCCCAAACCCCAGGCTTTGGGCAGAGGGGGGAATGTGTAATATGATTACTGGTTACTGTAAGAGATGGGAGATATGTGTCATCAAGGTTATTGAACTCTGTGATGTGAGCTGGAGGCTGTTCACCACATCTCTCCACCTCAGGGTGTAGTCAGAGAAGGTAAGGGTGCGTGCACACGATCAGTATACGCAGCATTTTGGACGCAGTGTCTTGCTGCTGCGTCCAAAACACTGCGTAGTACAGTACTAGCATAGTGGATGGGATTTCAAGAAATCCCATCCTCACTATGCTTAACCCGCCGGCAGCGTGATTGGAGCTGCGGTGCGGGTTGCCGGCATTCCGCTCCTCCGTAGCATGTGTATTTCATGCTGCGGAGTCGGAAGCGGCTGCCACAGAGAGACTGCAAGGAGAAGCTGCCCCGCACCCGCCGCATACGGTGAGTACAGGGCGGCTGCGGTCTCTCTGCGGCCACCCGTGACTTCACTCAGATCCGGAGGAGCTGCGTCCAACACGCAGCTCCTCCAGACCGTGAGCACATACCCTAAATGTTCATCTCTGAGTTTTTTTTCTGGTTGTGAGTTTGGAAAGTGCAGAGCTCAGTGTGTGTCTCTGAGCAGCAGAGATTGTACTTTATTTGTTTTCTTTTGACGGACAGGTTGCTTATGTTTTTTCGTTTCGTATGGTTTATGACGTTAATAAACTAGACGTTTAAATGGAAAGTCTTCCCGTGACTACCCTGAATGGCAGCTGCGTGAGTGGCTCTACCACAGTGGATTTGAGCGACAAAACATTTTAAAGTCTTTTTCAATAGTCTCTGTAGACTAGAAAAGAACAGAATTATTCTATCTTGTCCTCACAGGGGATGTATGAGGAGTCCTTGTATGATATCCAATAAGTATAGTTTCTGACCAGCCTTAAACAAAAGGGGTCATAATGGCTCAGTGGTTAGCACTGCAGCTTTGCAGCACTGGGGTCCTGAGTTCAAATCCCACCAAGGACAACATCTGCAAGGAGTTGTATGTTCTCCAGTGTTTGTGTTGGTTTCCTGCAGGTTCTCCAGTTTTCTCCCACACTCAAAAACATACTGATAGTGAATGTAGATTGTGAGCCCCAATGGGGATAGTTTTGCAAATGTATGTAAAGCGCTGTGGAACAATGAATAAATATTATTATAACTGTCAGTGTGGATCCTGACAAACCTCAATAAGGAGAGAGGAGAAAATCAGTTACCTATTGATGGAGGCAAAAGGAGAAACAGGGGCATACATCTATGACACCTCTAATGAGGACAAGATAGAATAATTCATTTATTTTGTAATCTACTGCGACTATTAAAAAAGACTTTGGAGGGGTTGAAATGTTTTTATCTACAAATAAGACAAATAAGTACACTTCTTAGCAAGACTTGGTGAATACAGTGATATATTGCTCTCATCAGACTTAAGGGCCCGTTACACACAACGATATCGTTCACTATATCGCTGCAACGTCACCTCTTTGGTGACGTTGCAGCGATGCCGAAACAACATCGTGTGTGTGATACCTATCAATGATCAACGATAAGTCGTTGATCGGAGATTTATGGTCCTGTCCATAAATCTATTGTTGGTCGCCCGCTGCCCAAGCAGCATCGCTGTGTGTGACTGCGGGACACCAACGATCAGCAAGCTCCCAGCGCCTGCACAGCAAGCGCTGGGAGCTGGTATCCAAGGTAAACAGCAGGTAACTAAGTGCCGCGTGGCACTTAGTTACCTGCTGTTTACCTTGGATACCAGCGTTCTCGCTGGTCATGATCGCTGGTGAGTCTGCCTATGTGACAGCTCACCAGCGATCAGCTAATGATGTCCCAGCGATCCCACCCACGATGGATCGTAGGTGGGGATCGCTGGGACCTTGAAGTGTGTAACCTAGGCTTAACAGATAGAGAAGCATGATTGGTCACTTCACATGGGGGTATTTCAATCAAGAGGCAATGTGAGCATCTTATTTCAAGCTGGTGCAAAATGCCATCCCCCTGAGATGGGTATCTAAAAACTCAGATACCATCTGTAACACCATAGACAGGTTATAGTGTATAAAAGGGGCTCAGAAGCTGATCCTGCTACACCTACGGTAAATGCCTGCTGTTTAACACAGCCGGCATCAGAAACAGGTGGAGGCGAGTTCCGAATGCTGCCGTTGACCATTAATATTTAGAGATTTGTTTGGACCTACACCTCCCAACAAGACCAGGCAACTACTTTGTGAAAGTAAAATATAAAAGTAACACACTTGTCCGTAAAATGGCTTAGCTACAAAAATTTCAATTTTCCGTTGCAAGAAAACTGGCAAAAATAGCTAAATAATGCAGTCATTCATCATACCAACCTATATAACTCAATTATGATAAGAGCATTGTGAGGATAGCTTGTCTAGCTGTTCCCAGCATTCTATACCCGTGCGATTATCCATATATTCAATTTTTCTTCTAGATAGTAGAGATGCCAAATGGCGTGCTATCAAAACAAGACTTAAGACATGCAGGGCGATACTCCAAGTTTTTGTTCTGAGCTGATTAGAACAATACAGTTACTAAGTACAAATCCAGATGAAAATCCCTTTTTATCTAAATATTACCTCTACAGAGTTACAGATATTTACCAGTTATACCTTTTGAAGAGAGTGCAATGGAGACAAATATAAGAATACCAAAGCATATGTGAGATATAGAGAATGACTTAGATACAAAGTACAATTTTCTGTTCTACGTCTAAAGTGCACAACAAATAAAGATGTCTCATTAGATCAGTCATCATGTAAATCACTGAAAATAACACCTGAAAAATAAACTTCTGATCTTGTATTATCTGAATTGAATAAAACGATTAAATTCCCTAATTTGAGATAAACTTAAAAACCAAAGTTTATTAAAATATCTTTAACGATCTAACAATAAAGAAATGAGCTATATAGTACTTAGAATATTGATGTACTAAAGAAACCTTCATAGGTGTCATGATTTATGGTTTTCTGAAGTACATGATCCAGTGGCGGACCTACAGCCTGCCGGGCCCTGGTGCAGCCTTAGGTGAGGACCAGGGGGAGATGGGGGGTGCTGGCAGAGTCAGACGAGGACCGGGGGGGGGGGGGGCTGCGGGTCTGGTGGTGAGTAGCAGGGGGTGCTGGCAGGGGGGAGCGTGCGTGCGGCTCTTACCTGCGCCTATTGTAGACACGGTGACATGGGGGCGGCTAGGGGTCCCACTGCAGGCTTGAGGGGCCCCCTACCTGGTCGGGGCCCTGGTGCAGCTGAACCAGCTGCACCACGGTAGGTCCGCCCCTGACATGATCTGTATTAGGCCGGAGATACACTATAGATGCATGCGAGATACTGTGATGTAGCTGTGAATCCAGCACTATGCAGATATAGAACACTTACAGAACACAGTACCATTTCTGTAGGTCTCTCTGCCGTTGTCCCACCAGCAGCTCCACTCTCTTCCCCTCTCTGCCCATTATAGAGACTTCTGCAGGCTGCAACATATAACCTAATGGATGTGTCTACAGACTTGTGAAGGCAGATTTCACCCTGTAATTTAAAGACATTGATGAGAGCAGGAGACTTGATGTGGGTGGATGGTGGGAGGAGTGGTGAATAATGCTTTTTTGTCAAAAAAGATGTATTACTAACTTTGACTTCTAACATTAATTTATGGGGGGAAATGCAAATTGTCACTTCAATGAAGAAGTGGATGAACTCTAGCGCCACCTTTAGGTAGCAATCTTCAAAGTCATAGACGACTCTTTAACAAGCCTTTTAATATGACCAAGGATTTGTGCCAGATCAGAACCCTAACTACAGACGCTGCGTTCGGGGTAACTGCCCCTCATCAGTGCCGTGTGGGGATATTCAGATCAGGCTGGGGGGAAAATGATAATTTTTCCTTTAAAGTGCTTGACTGCAGGAGTCCAAACACAATAGATGAATTATCTCTGAGTCCACAAATTATGCAGTTTTAGCTGATTCTCTAATCTGTAAAGAGGCAGGTCCGCTCTCCTTTATATTAAATTCTTGTCGTTTCCAGAAATTAACATTTGAATAGTCAAACGTAACAAAGCCTATTGTTTGTATTGTAATAGGTATGTGCAAAGCTAATTGTTAAGGGAGGAGGAGCTGGGCCAGCTGTGACTCTGAGCATTTTTATTGATGTGATGATCAGTTTTGCATTGTCGTAATCATGTCTCTGCTGATAAGGATGCTGCTGAAAACTATTACGGAAAGGACATAATGAAATATGAGACAGCAAATTCCTCAGTAGGCCATGTAAAAATTGTAAGCTTATATTTGTTTCTGCTTTATTAAAAATTGTGATGAAAAAATAAAACAAGTGGAAACATTTGTAAAAATAAAAGCATATAATAAAAATGTAATTGAAATAACTCACAACCTCCCGGGCTGCCTGTTCCACTCTCTGAGTGCCCTCACCTTCAGTAAGTTTTTCCTTATATCTAATCTATAGCTCCTTTTCACCCCATTGCTTCTTTCACTGTGACATCCTTTCATATATTTGTAGACAGCTATTAAGTCTCCTCTCCAGCCTTCTCTTTTGCAAAATGAATATTTCTAGTTCTTTTGTATTCTTCATAGGACATGGTTTGGAGACCTTCGACCATCCTGGTTGCTCATCTTTGGAGCCGGTCCAATATATTGATGCGTTTCTTGAATTGGGGTGCCCAGAACTGTACACAATATTCTAGGTGGGGTCTGATCAGGGCAGAGAATAGTGGAATAATCTCTTGATCTGGATTCAATGCTTGCCTTGATACATGCCACAATTTGTTAGCCTTCTTAGCTCTAGCATCACATTGTTGGATCTTGTTGAATATGTGATCTTCTATTATGCCCAAGTCCTTTTCCCCTGTGCTATCACTTAGTTCTTAGTTGGAGCCTAGACCAGCCGAAGGATCATTGATCCGAAACGTGTTGTCGTCTGCACCTCCAACACCCCTCCCAGCACCTTGTACATAATGCTGATTTAAGTCGTCCATTGAGGAACAACTATCACCGGGTGAGTGCCTCTTTCTTCAATGTGCTATCACTTAGTTTATTCCTCCCATACTATATATGAGTGGAGCACAAAGGGATGGGGTACCTAGCAGCTGGGCCAGTATCCAGGATTCACAGTGACTGCACACAGTGCTGTGACCCTGGCTCACATTGAAAAAAAGGGAGAATAAAATTGAAGAAAAATAAACAAAAAAAAATAATACTTTCGTGACGCCAGTTGGGATTCCCAGCCAGTAGGTGGCTGGCACTGAAGATGTTCCCTGTGAGATAGGTGGTATAGCAGTGAAGATGATTAACCCTCCCCAACCAGGGCTGGCTTCAAGGGGTGAGTATGATAGAGGTAGTAGTGAGTGTGATGATTCAGTGGGAAAAGATGCACACAAGACAGTTTCTTTGCTCCTCACCTTTTTACTGAAGGTGTTGCAACAAGTCCAAGATTAGAAGCACCACCAGTCTCGTGGTCCAGCCAGTCTGGGAAGAACTGTAACCCACTCTTCTGGGTGAGATATAGTGGCCTACCTGCTGACTTGTCCTTGTAAGGTTTATAGGGGTTTTTGAGCTGCCTGTACTACCTTTAGTTGCCAAGGGTTATCTCCAGACAGGCAGGTAATGCAAATCCTTGGGTATCCACACTCTTTAGTGCAAGTCCCTGATCCTCTATATTACTGTGCCTCAGAAAGTCCCTTTTAGGTGTAGCTACTGAATATAAAACCCAGCATCCTCTAATTTCTGTTACTAGACCATGAAAGCCTAGTAATCAAGGACCTATAACCATGTCCTGCAGCCAGTCCCTCTGGTAAGCTTCCCAGCTCCTCCAGACTGGACCTTCTCCTTTGCCTTACTCCATCTTACTAAACACTACAACTAATCACTCCCTGCAAACTAAAAACAGAGTAACAGCCTCATCCAGGCCCATCAGTGCTCTGCTTCCTGATTGAAGTTCAGGCTGTGGGTGAATGCTCTGGATGTCCAGCAGAGAGTGCTCCAATTCTTCCCAGACATGGCATAACAAATGATGTTAAAAGAGAATGCCAACCACAGGGATGCCGCATATATTTTTTGCATTTCTTTTACCCAGATGTAGAACTTTGCACTTTTCACTATTAAACAACACCGTTCTGTTCTCCTCGGCTCCTTGTTCGAGTGTGTTTAAATCCTTTTCAATATGCATAGAATCAATAAAATTCAATTGTGGAACTTATATTTATTCCAACCCCTGGAATGTTACACTAAGCATCATTTATTTAATGGATCTAACATATTCTTACTTTCAATATGTACAGTATTAACCAATGCAGCATCTACTCCTATTACAACCTTTGAATTACCTGTGACAGTACCCCCTCCATCCACTAGGTGTCTCTGTATGGCACATTTTGCCGGGTCCCTCGCACTTTAATCAAACGCTCTAGTGATTTCTAGATATTATTTTCTCAAGAGGTTATCACAAATAAGGAATATCATCCCTGCAGCTGGATAGTGGAAGTGTCTTTTTTCGCTTGTACAGCAAAAATTTAAGTCATGAATTTTTTTTTAGCAATGAAGATCATGATGTGAGTTATTCCTAAAACATGTGGTTAGCGCTGCTGTCCTGCTGCGCTGGGGTTTGGGGTAGAAATGTAAATAAAACCTCATTGTGAACTTCATATGTTTCCTCGAGCCCAGAGTTGGGTAAAGTGCAGCCCGAGGCCCACAAGCAGCCCTCTGGCTGTTTCACTCTGGATTGAGATAGCCAAAGGGCAGAAAACAGTGGACCATGAACCACATCATGCCCTGGAATGGATGATTTCCTAGGACTTGCTGTGTTTTTAAAGATTGGTCTATGACAAACCTAACAGGGTCCAGGTGGCAGAGACAAGAATTATGAACCTGACACAAGGGAGACACACCACTGAGGAGCGTACTTCTGAGTTTCGACAATGGTCTTCTGACGTCCTGTGGAATGATGCAGCCCTTAGATGTCAGTTCCACAAGGCCTTTCAGATACCTGAAGGATGCTCTGGCTCTGCATGCTCCACCATGTTCTTTGGGAGGTCATGACTCGGGCTCCGATGGATGAGGACGCAATATTCGACAGGAGGTTCAATTCAATCTCCCCAGTCCTATTACTTAACTGAGAGAAAACCTATTAGGTTTAAGCAGCCAGCTCAAGGGCCATTGAGAGGATGTGCAATCTTCTAATGAATGCACCAATTTCTGGGGTGGCTGCGGGCTGCAATTCTGTAGACCTGGGGGAAGTCCAGTAACTATGGACCTCACCCTAGTCCTGCCTGGTTTTAACCTTGGCTGGCAATCAAAAAAAGGGCAAAGCCCACACATTTTTTTAACTATTTAAATAATTTAAAAAATATAAAGGGCTCCTCTGTATTTTAGATTGCCGTCCAAGGTAAAATGTTATGATTAGGGGCTGAGAGCCTGTAAACACATAAGCTGTATGTTATTTTTAAACAATGGATTTTGAATAAAGTAAATTTAATTTTTCATTTTTGTTTATACCGTAAGTTTTTATGCTGGAACCTGGATCTCTTGCTTTTCTGTTTGTATGTTACCTGGGGGTCGGCCCTGGATTCTGATCCATTCACGGCAATATATTATTGTTCCTTCAGTCTGGACTGGTGAGCTGATGAATGTTTCTTCTATTTATTACCAAGGTATAAGCCAGGCAGCTGGGGGTGGCAACCCATAGCTGTCTGGTTTATCTGAGCTGAGAATATAAAATATGGCAAAGCCCTACGAAAAGTTTTTAAAACTATTTATTTAGTTTTACACCCCTTTGATGACAACCAATCACAGACACCAGCACAATGAGTGGGGGAGCAATAGCCAATCACAAAATGCTGACATAGAGCTTAGGGGGTGGTGATTGGTCAGGTCCAGTGAATAATCAGAAAATTAATGAGAAGCCCGGACGTAGAAGCACACAGTCCTCTGAAAGTGTAATGCTGCAGTTTAATCACTGTTTTGCTTATTTTTATACCCCCTCAGCCAAACCCGAACTGTTACACAGACGTCTCATGGAAGTCCGTGTTCGGGGTCTGTGCCCAAACACTAGGTGTTCGATATGGACCTCAAACTTCACAGTTCGGGTTCACTTATCACTAACTGTGACTGAAGACAAGACTAGAGCTGTTGAGGAGAGCCATAGGATCAAATACTTAATTAACCTTAAGACATAAGGGCATGGCGAGAAACGATCCATAGAGTGTATTATTTTACATTGTATAAGTTGTGACTTAAACATGGCTGCCATTTCCTACCACATCACACAAATGCTCTCTGAGAGCAAGATGGAGTCCAGAGGAGCCTGGATCTATGACTACATCCTGTCTAGAATAAGGAGTTCCTGGAGGAAGCTGAATTCCATAGAAGGACTGACCAATCCAGAATGCCATATCACCTGGACATACTCGATCAAGAGCACACCCCCTGATGACCTCATGGATCCGTCCATGGACTAACCCACTGACCAATGAATACATCTGAACAGGGCTGGCCGAGCCCCTTACTGAACAAAACCTCAGGTCTCTTATAATAAACCAACACTTGGAGCTTGGGACTGACCAAGGAAGGGTGTACAGCTGACTCTGTGTGTCTGGTGTCATACTTTTCACGCCGCTACTTGGTCCATATTGATTTGGTCAGGGGCAGGCAACTTATTAATATTATTATGAAATATTAACCATATCAGAGCCACCCCTAAGACTCAAAGAAAAGGTAAGTAATGCATTCTTATAAGCATAAAAAGTGTTTTTTATGATCGATCAGGGGAACTTTTCATTGAAAAAACATTGCTTCAATAACAAAACTTTTGGATATTTGATGACAAAAAACCATGTGACAGGTTCCCTTTAAATATACTACAGATACGAACCTGTTAAGATATAATTACTTTACAATCTAATGTAACCTTAGTTACACAACCTTACTACTAGGTAAAGAGACGCTCCACATTTACTGTACATGTTCTCAACAATGCATATTTTATGACCCATGAAAAGCTTTAAAAGGGTCATACACCTATCTACCTCATCTGGAAGCAGTATAAATGGAGAAAGGAGACCCTAAATCCAGCGATTTATTACTTTTTCACCTGGGTGCAGCAGTTGTAACACAATCAGAGTTCTTAACTGTATGATGAAGTAGAGCTGAGAACAATAATCCAACTCACAACAGGCTCTCCATATCCATGTAGATCAAAATGGAGATCAACTCAAAATTTCCTTAACGTTAAGGTCAATGTGTTGTCCTATATGGAAATATCCTAACATGAGTAAAATAGCAATATTTTAAACTTATTTTAAAATTGAATATATTCTAAAGACACTCATCACAATTAGAGAACACTTTCAGACACCTCCAATCTATTGGTGTTAATCTGTTAGTGGTGTTAATCTGGCACCTCTTGCTAATTTCCTTAATTATCTAACAAATACTATTTAACTGGTAGCCTAAGGCCTGGATTAACATCACGATTTTGGAGCTTCCGAGTGTATCCATTTCAAAACGGATACACTCAGATCCAAAATCAGATCCCATGTATCCCTATGGGGCTCGGATCGGTGTGTGCCTTTTGCCATCCGTTTTGGCACCATTTGATCCTGTCCGATTTCAGCATGGACACAAAAATGCAGCCTGCTGCGCTTTTTGTGTCCGAGAATGAAATCGGACAGCCTCGGATCCGAGCCGATCCGAGCCCCGATGACATGGGAGCCTGTTGACATCGGATCCGAGTTGAAATCGGATCCGATGTCAGCTCCGTGCTTATGTACTGAGCATACCCAGAGGCAGTGCTCAGTACATAATTAACCCTGTCTGTCCCCGTCACTCCCTGTCTGTCCCTGCCTGTCCCTCTTCTATTTCTGCTATCCTCTTTCCTCCCCCTCGTCCTCCCCCTGTCCTCTCCCCTCCGGTATGTGAAAAACAATAAATCCTCCCAGAGGATACTTTACCTTCCGCCAGCTGCGGGGATGTGATAATCCCCATCTGGTGGCTGAAGAGCCTGTGGTGATGTCACAGAGTCGGTCACCTGACACATCAGAGGTCCTTGCAGCCACCAGAAGATCAGGAGACTGTCGCATGGAGCCGGCGGAAGGTAAAGTATCCTCTGGGAGGATTTTTTTTTTTGTCACATACCGGAGGGGAGAGGGCAGGGGGGAAGACGAGGGGGAGGATAGAGGAGAGGGAGAGCAGAGATAGAAGAGGGACAGACAGGGACAGATAGAGAAGACGCAGGGACAGGCAGGGAGAACAGGATCCACATGGATCCTGCATAGACTCGGATCGGATGGCTATTTGCCATTCGAGTGCAGGGATCCATGTGGATCCGTGGCTGTCCGTGGGGATCCTGGTGAGACTCGGATCCCCACGGACAGCCACAAATCGTGATGTGAAACCTGCCTAACTTTCCAGTTTTTCACTCACTTTGCAAAAATGCTGTGCCCTTCCAAAGTGACTGAAACCCTCCGGCAGCAGGTTGTCCAGATGAAGACCAAAGGAGTCGCCCTATCAGCCACAGCAACAAAAGTTGGTCATTCCAACAGTATGATTTCTAGAATATTGCATCTTTACAACATCACAAAGTCTTTCAAGTCCCCCAAGAAGGCTGATTGCCCTCGAAAGACAAATGCAAGAGAGGACAGGATAATGCGGAGAATATCCATGGGTAATCGTTACAATCCTTCAGCTGGAATAGCTCGCCAGTTCAGCACTGAACAGAGTAAGGATCTGTTTCACTGTTTCATCATACTGTGTCACGACGTTTACATAGATGAGGAGCATGTTGTGTGGACAGAGAAGTGGTCCACAGTTCATTTTAGTGATTAAAGCAAGTTTAATTTATTTGGGTCTGATGGGAAACATTATGTTCGCTGACAAACTGGGGAAAGACTGAACCAAAAGTGTGTAAAAAAGTCAGTGAATGGTGGTGGAGGAAGGGTCATGGTTGGTAGAATGTTTTCTGCTGCAGGAGTTAAACCCCTCATACAGCTACATGGCAGAGTGAATGTAAGTGTGTATCAGAACCTTCTTTAACAACACATGGTTCCTTAGGCTACGGTCACACTTGAGAGGTTGCATCCATTTACTGGATGCATTAATGGATCCAGTTTTTGCTTTGACATTTTTATGTAATTTTATTCCTCTTTTAGTGCAACCTTCACAAAATTTAGTTTTAATTTTTCTCTGTACTACAGTCATTGCAGTTCTCTAATTATGATCATCACATTTGGTGTAAAATAAAAGTTTTAAGTTGATAAACTTTGGTTATTTTGGAAAACACTGTGAGGCTAGGGTCATACTTGCATCATGCAGTTGCTAAATGCATGTGCTATTTTCATGTGCAAATATGCAAAAATGCATGCGTTAACGCATCCATAGGCTCCAATGCAAAAAGCGCATTGCAAAAGTGCAATGCGTTTAACGCTATGTGTTTTTGCAAGTGCACAAAAAAACACGATCTGCAGCGTTTTTGGGGCTGTTATTGAAAACGCATGGGAGTCTATGGGCAATGCACCCGTTAATGCATAGTACATGTATGTACCATGTGTTAACGGATGCGTTAACGCATGGTACATACATGTAACATGAGTTAACGCATCAGTTAATTAAGCCAACAAGTATGCACACACAAGGGGAAAAAAGGATCCTTTAATGCAGGGATCTCCAACCACCGGTCCGTGGACTGGGACCGGGCCGTGGGGGTCTTTGTGCCAGTCCGCGGCTAGCTGCTGGTGTCCCCACCCCCCTGTGAAGTCCCCGCCCACCGCACCCCTCACCTCCTGAACTACGCCGCTCTGAGCTGAGGCCTCTGCCTCAGCTGAGTGCGTAGATGTACAAGGTGAGCTGTCGGCCAATCAGTGCAGCAGACATGCCCTGATTGGCCCGCTACTGCCGCGCTGTTATTGGCCTTTAATAGGGTGAATGACTGGCATCAACCTCAAGTGTAGGTGCAAACAGAAAAAATACATACTATAGGAAAGGTTATCTGATGCAACACTAAACACTATGTGTGCACATTAATAAATGCATGAGTGGCTAAACTGCACAGCTAATGAGGATACAATGCAAATGGATTATAGCTTTCACTGCTCTAGATAAAATGCAAAAAGGAAGACTTAGCTTCAACAGTGGCCACTGTGGAGTGCCCGGTGACCAGCGACAAGGTGCTTCTGTCTCACCGGGTCCTAGCACTATGACTAATGAAGGTATGTACTGTGTATGGGTTTTTATGCCTCTATTTATAATTAAAGCCAGGAAAAGTGTGTGTTGGACTTCAACAAGGTGGAGACCTCAGCTGGCCTCAGGGCGTGGGAAGGGGAATGGAGAGGGCATCTCCCCAGTGCCTTTACCTAACATTCAGCCCCGTATCATCAATGACTGTGGAAATTTGCATGTTCTCTTCAGGCAGTCATCTTTATAAATCTCATTGGAACAACACGAAACAAAATTCCAGCTTCATCACCTTGCCCAATGCAGATTCGCAATTTATCACTGAATATGACTTTCATCCATTCATCCACAGTCTACAATTGCCTGTCATTAGCCCATTGTAACCTTGTTTTTTTCTGTTTAGGTGTTTATGATGGCTTTTGTTTAGCTTTTCTGTATGTAAATCCCATTTCTTTTAGGAGGTTTCTTACAGTTAGGTCACAGACATTGACTCCAATTTCCTCCCATTCGTTCCTTATTTGTTTTGTTGTGCATTTGCTTTAAGTTTCCAGTCTTGAAGCTTTGATGTCTTCCTTGGTCTACCAGTATGTTTGCCTTTAACAACCTTCCCATGTTGTTTGTATTTGGTCCAGATTTTAGACACAGCTGTCTGTGAACAACCAACATCTTTTGCAACATTGCGTGATGATTTACCGTCTTTTAAGAGTTTGATAATCCTCTCCTTTGTTTCAATTGACATCTCTCGTGTTGGAGCCATGATTCATGTCAGTCCACTTGGTGCAACAGCTCTCTAAGGTGTGATCACTCCTTTTTAGATGCATACTAACGAGATCTTATTTAATGCAGGTGTTAGTTTTGGGCATGAAAATTTACAGGGTGTTTCCATAATTCTTTCCTCAGAATTGAAGAAAAGAAGGGGGAGCGCACATAGGGTATTATCGTTCAAATACCAGTCCCAATCAGTGTGACTCACCTATACAGGTTGTATGAGTCACAACAAACCTGAAGTGTATGGCCGCTGATGGTACCCCGCTGGAAAACAGTAAATGCCCAAGAAGAGAAAAAGCCAGACTCATCACACCGCGCTGACCATAACAATGTGAAGCAGAAGAAAGGTCACAGATCTTCTTTATTAGCCGGGCTAATAAAGAAGATCTGTGACCTTTCTTCTGCTTCACTTTGTTATGGTCTCCGCGGTGTGATAAGCCTGGCTTCTTTCTTCTCCTCTTGGATATTTCCTCAGAATTGAGTGATTCCATCATTTTCCCCCTGCTTAGTCTACAAAAGTAACCGTTACCGGCTAGCATTTTTTTTTCAAGATTTCTTTTACTGTTTCTTCAAGGCAGAGAGTTGACATTTGAAGTGACTTTAGTTTTGTGCCATGTCTGTGATCTGCTTTTTTCTACAAGATTAAACAACTGAATGGACAAGGGAGTGCATCCTTCCCCCGCCCTGTAACTTTGCCTATTCCTCCATCTTACTGTAGCCCTGGTCCTGAGACACACCATCCCAGCTGGTTTTAAATTGCATTTCCAGGCACACATACACATATAAGCAATAGTACACAGCATAGAGTGTTAGTATAGGTCCCGGTATTATGAGAGCACTTTGACATAGTTACCGGGCTCTTCGCAGTGGCGCCAGTGTTGAAGCTAAGTCTCTCATATCTTTTTTCTAATACAACATTTACTGTTTTCCTCTTCCACATACATATATTAGCTGTACATAATGCCCTGCTTTTCACTGTTTCCAATGGCCATTAGCTTATTGATGTACATGTTATGTTTAGCGTTGCAGCATTGCTCCTTTACTACACACATCATTTGCTGATGCTGTCTGTGGGAGAATTTTTCCTTGCTTCCAGTGATGACAGAGGTGAACTGAGTTCATTCACATGAACTCAGCTCATCTTTATGACGTCACAGCGAGTCACTGTTGAGCGCAGGCATGCGATCTTCATTGATTCGGCTGGATAGCAGGCTGAATGGTCGCATCTAGCAACTCTCCAGCCTGCCATCAGATGTAGCAGAGCCGCTGCAGTCGTGGGACACATGGAGGCTCCTGGCGACGAAAAGGTGAGGATCAAGTTTTTTTTTATTATTTTATTTTTCTTACAGGAGACACTGGCTTCAGGTGGCATAGGCGAGACGGTAAGTATAATTTAATTAAGAACAATAAAGGAATACTGTCTTTATTTCAAATAAAATACTTTATACTGGGTATCTGTGTTTTATTTCACTTTTTGACTATGGGGTTAGTAATGGAGGCATCTTATGGACGCCTCTCCATTACTAACATGGGTTTGATGTCAGCTGGCATTATAAGGTGACATCAACCCCCAACCCCACAACCCTGCTGCCACTGCTACAGGGCAGTGTGGCAGAGCAAGGTTAAGTGCCAGATTTGCTGGGTCCCAAAGATGCGCTATTTGTAGGACAGCTGAGGGCTTTTTTTTTAGCCTTATAGGGGGCCAATATTCATGGTCCCTTCCCAGGCTATTAATACTAGCCCCCAGGTGTCTGCTTAGCCTTTGCTAGCTGTTAAAATAGGAAAGATCCCACGCCATTTTTTGGGGGGATCCCCCATTTTAATAGCCAGTAAAGGCTAAATATTCATCTGGGGGCTGATATAAATAGCCTGGGAAGCTCCATGGGTATTACCCCCTTCCCAGGCTTCTAACATCGACCACAGCTGTCTACTTAGCTTTTGCTAGACTTGAAATTTACGGGGACCCCACGCCATTTTTTTTTTAATCTTTAAAGTAATAAAAAAAAACAAAAATACACCAACATCACAAGTGAGCATGAGCTCTTAACATTCTCCCCAGGGAAATCCATTTTGGTTTAGTTTTTGTATGTTTTATTGTGAGTTCGTAAAGGTGGCGTAATACTCATACAAAATTGTTCACAGCAGTGACCTGAGAGTCAGAAAAGTTTACAAATGACATGCTGTTCCCATGTCATTTGAGAATTTTTCTTATATATTTGTGTCATTTTTAGGCTTTCTGTAGACTGCCGGGGATGCCGCCGGAAAGATGCTCGAGTTTCCAATAGCTTATCATTGGGCTTGGTGTTTGGGTCGAGCACCCGAGCATCTTGATATGCCCGGACCGAGCATCGAGCACCCAAGCATTTTACTGCTCACCCATCACTAGTTCACATATATATATATGTGTTTGTCTACAGACTATTATATCTGTGTGGGTAGTAATATTATTATAAAGCCATGCTTTGTTTTCATATGTCAAGGTCTGTTCTCAGCTTTATTTCTAGGCTCTTTCACTTCCACATTGTGTTATTAATCCTCACATAAAGGGCATCTCCAAGACCTTCGCTTATTTTTAGCATGTAGCTATAATAAATTGAGTGTCCATAAGTCTAACATAATTTTTATTTTATTGTAGATTGCATGCAGGGGCAGATTAAGGGTAGCCAGGGCCCCGGACCGTTTAGAAGGTGAGGTCCCCCCAACCCAAAGTACCATGTGACAAGTCACATGATCATCTTTTCATAGATAATGTGATACGTAATGTGATTAGCACATAGGCCCACTTCTGTAGAAGGAAAACGAGAAAAACAGTTGCACGCAGTGCACCAAACACTTTTTTTGCCCTTATATACAGCGTTATACAGTATATAACATAGGGCTATACTTAATAAAGCAGAGGTGGGAAATTAATTTAACATAGCTCCTAAATACAGCTAAAGCACTCTCATAGACGTCTACATACAGCAGAAGCCCACAAATAGCGCCCTAGAGGCAGCAGGACCCCAAACAGAGCCCCCTGGAGGCAGCAGAACTCCACACAGAGCCCCTGGAGGCAGCAGAACCCCACACAGAGCCCTCTGGAGCTAGGGGGAGCCCACACATAGCACCCTGGGCAGCAGAACCCCACACAGAGCCCTCTGGAGCTAGGGGGAGCCCACGCATAGCACCCTGGAGCTAAGGGGAGCCCATACAGAGCCCTTGGAGGTTGCAGAACCCCACACAGAGCCCCCTGGAGGCAGCAGAACCCCACACATCCCTCTGGAGGCAGCAGAACCCCACACAGAGCCCCCTGGAGCTAGGAGGAGCCCACACATAGCACCCTGGAGCTAGGGGGAGCCCACACAGAGCCCCTTGGAGGCAGTAGGAGCCCACAAAGATCCCCTGGAGTCAGCAGGAACCCACACAGCTCTCCCTAGAGGCAGAAGGAGCCCAAACAGAGCCCCCTGGAGGCATTTCGAGTCCACAAATCACCCTCTGGAGGCAGCAGGAGCCCACACATAGCCCCCGGAGGCAGCAGGAGCCCACACATAGCCCCCTGGAGACAGCTGGAGCCCACACATAGCCCCCTGAAGGTACCAGGAGCCCACACATAGCCCCTGAAAGTACCAGGAGCCCACGCATATATATAGCAGGAGCTCCACATAGACCTAGTATTCAGAATGAACAAACACATAGATAATGTATACAGCAGGAGCAAAAACATAGTGTGCAAATAAATTGGGACAAAGAATTTTTTAAGTAAAATCGTCAGTTGGTTGCCAGTCAGTGATTCAAACCAGTTTTAACTGCTTTGAACAGGTGTGAGTGTACAACCTTGAGTAACAAAATGTGGTTTGACTGGTTTAAGCCAGAAAATAACAGCTAGCTGCCCCCTCAGCTTCAGGTGAGAGCTTGTTTCTGTGAGGAGTGGTTTAGAGTACTTTTTCTCTCAGGGTGATTCGTGCCTGTAATAATGGATGTTACTCCACAGAAGAGGTCTAGAATTATTACTCTTAATGAACATACAAGTCTGACTGTAAGAGAAATCGCTTCCACCGTTGGTATTGGAATATCTACCGTTTCAAGAATAATTCACACAAAATGAAACTAGATAATTTTCTCCAAAACAAAAAGGGAAATGTGGCAGAAAAAGGAAAACGACACCAAGAACTGATAAAACACTTATCAGAAATAGTAAAATTAGTGCAAGAAAAACTTGCTTTGTCCCAATTAATTTGCACAACACTATAGATCCTGTACACAGCAGGAGCAAACACATAGACCCTGTATAAAGCAGGAGCAAACACACAGACCTCATATACAACAGGAGAAAACACATAGGCCATGCATACAGCAGGAACCCACACACAGACCCTGTATACAGCAGGAGCCCACACATAGTACCTCTATACAGCAGGAGCAAACACATAGTCTCCTAAATACTGTATGAGCAGTCACATAGTCCACTATATACAGGATGAGCGCCCACATAGTCTCCTATATATAATATGAGCCCTCACATATCTCCATATATACTGTATATATGCAGGAGCTCCCCTGGAGTTTAGCTGTCATGGGAACACAGTCCCCCATTCCAACCCAAAGTTTCCCAACCCAAATAAATCAAGCAACTACAAAGTATGACATAAGATGGCCGTAAGGCTTTACTCAGGGTTATTCAAATTATAACATAAACCAATAACTCTTAGAACCAAAATTTGAATGGGAACACCTCCATCTATAATGAACTGATTGATATCCCTCTATGCCCTATTGAACTGGACGTATTTCCTCCACAAGCAAAACAACAGGATGACTGTCCCAACTTCTGGTGAAACATTCAATGCAGGGAGGGCGGGAGGGTGACATCTTCACTTAAGCTCCTCAGCTAAGTGACGGAAATACACACAGTTGCAGTATATATACCACACATTCCCGCTCCCACCTGTCCACCAATCATATTGATGTCCAGCCCAGCGGTCGAGGTAGCCACTCACAGCTCACCTGGACCCTGTTAACGAGCTGCCTGGCTAAAGCCATAACAACATCTCCCCCTGAAGATACCTCAGGGACACTGGAACTCATTAATAGCACTACCAATAACCTAATCTGTGGAGATAACTTGTTAAATCAACATATCGCTTCAAATAGGGTCTAGGTGAACGTGTCTCCATGAGCCCTGCACACTACATGCTTTTCGGGCCACCCATGCAAACACAGTCTGCCATTTCAACTGAAAGTTTCCCAACCCAAATAAATCACGCAACTACACAAGGTGGCACAAGAAGGCCATGAGGCTTTACTCTGGGTTATTCAAATTATAACATAAACCAATAAAACCAAAGTAATAACTCTTACAACCAGAAGTTGGATGAGAACACCTCCATCTATAATGGAATCATCAACTGATTGATGTCTTTCTACACCCTATTGAATTGGATGGATTTCCCCAAATGGGCTCATCGAACCAGTGAAGCCCCCCACCATGCCGAACAGCCACCTTTCCACCATACATTGGAGACCCAAATTGAAGATGTCCAAACCAACATCACTTAGATGCACCCTGTCAGACCCGTTAAGAACCCCTCCAGATTCACGTGGCGATAGCCAAAGCCACCTACCCCCGACATGAACCTAGAGATCGTCCGATTTACCCTCTTGCGGATGTTATCTAAGAAACGAAGTTCATCGCCCTTCCATACAAGAGAGGGAACGACCTCCGAAAAAAGCAACCCAGAGGACGAAAACATACCTTTAATCACCTGGAGATCGTGTTTGATATGCCAGAGCAGATCCAGAATATTAACCTTAACGAGGTTGTTTCCCGCCAAGTGGAAAATGATTGAATCAGGGGTAGGGGCAAGCAGTGAGAGCTTGGGTAAAAGGAAACATAGCGCCTCCCACTGCATGCCTCTCCGACCAAACCAATATAATGACACTTTTGATTGTTCAAAAGACAAGTTGAGAGAGTAGGTCCGGCGTTGGGCCCTCTTCTTCACCCAAAAAACATAAGAATGGCCTATAATCCATACAATTTTAGCATCTGAAGAAACAAAAATGCAGGATTAAACAATAGCATGCGGGCTTATGTACAGCCATACCCTACTATTCTGTATAACGTTTTAAAATTGGGTTCAAATTTATTCACAGGAGGTTGTACAGGAACTTGTTTTAGGTGGAGGAAGCCCTCATGGAACTAGGGGGATGGCCCTCCTAAATTTCAGGTAGTGCACTAACTCAGGGCCCTTCCAAATGTATGTCAGGGGGTCAGCTGTGGACCCTCCCAAATGTATAAGTGAGGGGCACCTGATGGCCCTCCAAAAATTTAGGTTAAAGACCAACCAGCTGATGCCACTTTCAAATTTATGTGACTGCTGATCGTGAGTGTGGATGCCATTGCTGCAGCGTACAGTTTATTAACTAGGGAAATCAATTTAAGCTGAGCCTGCTGTCACTTCAATGTGGCATTGCTGCAGTGCTTTCATCTTGAGACTGATAGGGAGGTTAATTTAGACTAGGCTGAGAACCAAGAAGAGGAAGTGGTGCAGGATTTTTGGTAGAGGGCTACCTATGGGCTCCCCAAATGTATGAGTGAGGGCCCTCCCAAATGTATGGTAGAGGACCACCTGATGGCCCTCCCAAAACTGAAGTTGAGTGCCACCTGTTGGCCCTCTGAAAATTCAGAATGAGGGCTGAATAATGACTTTGTAGATATAGTGGAAGAGGGCAAAACCTGTACTACCAATGGGCATTTTGTAGCCGGTATTGTATAGTGCTGAGGAATATGTTTTTCTCTAATAAATAAAAATTATGTATAAGGAAGGTTCCTCCAAAATGTATGAGGGAAGGAGGGCCCTCCCAAATGTATGAGGGAAGGAGGACCCTCCCAAATGTATGAAGTAAGGAGGGCCCTCCCAAATGTACGAGGGAAGGAGGGCCCTCCCAAATGTACGAGGGAAGGAGGGCCCTCCCAAATGTATGAGGGAAGGAGGACCCTCCCAAATGTACGAGGGAAGGAGGGCCCTCCCAAATGTACGAGGGAAGGAGGGCCCTCCCAAATGTACGAGGGAAGGAGGGCCCTCCCAAATGTACGAGGGAAGGAGGGCCCTCCCAAATGTACGAGGAAAGGAGGGCCCTCCCAAATGTACGAGGGAAGGAGGGCCCTCCCAAATGTACGAGGGATGGAGGGCCCTCCCAAATGTACGAGGGATGGAGGGCCCTCCCAAATGTACGAGGGATGGAGGGCCCTCCCAAATGTATGAGGGATGGAGGGCCCTCCCAAATGTATGAGGGAAGGAGGGCCCTCCCAAATGTACGAGGGAAGGAGGGCCCTCCCAAATGTACGAGGAAAGGAGGGCCCTCCCAAATGTATGAGGGAAGGAGGGCCCTCCCAAATGTACGAGGGATGGAGGGCCCTCCCAAATGTACGAGGGATGGAGGGCCCTCCCAAATGTATGAGGGATGGAGGGCCCTCCCAAATGTACGAGGGATGGAGGGCCCTCCCAAATGTACGAGGGAAGGAGGGCCCTCCCAAATGTACGAGGGATGGAGGGCCCTCCCAAATGTATGAGGGAAGGAGGGCCCTCCCAAATGTACGAGGGAAGGAGGGCCCTCCCAAATGTATGAGGGATGGAGGGCCCTCCCAAATGTACGAGGGATGGAGGGCCCTCCCAAATGTATGAGGGAAGGAGGGCCCTCCCAAATGTACGAGGGAAGGAGGGCCCTCCCAAATGTACGAGGGATGGAGGGCCCTCCCAAATGTATGAGGGAAGGAGGGCCCTCCCAAATGTACGAGGGAAGGAGGGCCCTCCCAAATGTAAAAGAAAAATCAAAACAAAAAATGTTATGTGGAAACATATGCTAAAAGGATGGGGATTTTTCTCTCTATTTTATTTTTCCTTATATACAGGTGATTATGCAGGAAGATATGCTTCTTGACATTTTTGCATGTGAAATCCAGTTTACGTTTGGTGAGTCTTCTTGTGAACTTGTGACTGTGTAAAAGTGGCATAATTTAAAAAAAAAAAAATTGCAACAATTATCTGAACCCAAATATTCTATTCGCCCATCACTACTTATTACAAGAGAACTTGAAAATTATTCTGACTCACCCACAATTAAGAAACATGAACTCTTGGTGAAGGTTTGAAGACAGTAATATTTCTTTTGTGAAATTCAGAAGATGAGACACTATTGAGCTGGTACATTGCTACATGATTCAGATATCCAGGGCATTGAGGTTTCCATTGATGAAGAATGGCCCCACTATCTTTGTACCCCATATACCACACCATACCACCAATGTTTGTGTTCCAACAGTCTTGGAGGGATCTATCCACTGTGGGTTAGTGGGTTAGCACTGGTTTTGTTTGTTAACTTCACCATTCACAAAAAGGTTTGCCTCATTGTCTAAACTGTGAACATATGAGATGTGCAGCATCTGAAACAACGGACACTGGAAGCCTGTGCAGCATTTCTTCTATGGTGTTGCTACCAGTGTGTGAAGAGTGGGAGAAGAGGGTTGCATTGACAATCCAACACAATGGGCAGCACTTTGAACACATTTTATAAGTGGTCATAAACTTGTAAATAACTCATGAAAGAATAAAGTCACGTTAAAGCCAAGCACACCATTGTTTTTCTCTTATGAAATTCTCAATTAGTTTGATGTATCACATGACCCTCTTCCCATTGAAAAAAATAAAGTTGGATCCAAAATGGCCAACTTCAAAATGGCCGCCATGGTCACCACCCATCTGGAAAAGTTTTCTGCCTCCCATTCTGCCTGCCACAAACAGAAAGTTGATGTCACTAACCATTCCTATTTTAATTAGGTGAATTCATATAAATGGCCCACCCTGTAGAATGTATGCGTTGATTTCAGATTACTCAAACAGCCAATCACAGACACCCAATCTTTGTGAAAGCATCTGTGATTGGCTTTTCCGCCCTCTGCAGTGAATATCCCGGAGAATAATGAGCGGCCCGGAAGTAGACGCAGCAGGACAGCAGGACGTATAATGATAATGTTTATTATTCATGTTCTTTGTTTTACAGCACCCGCCCTAAAAAACAAGAAAGTAGTATCTGCTGAACAGACTTTGAAGAATAAGCATGATTGGGGAGCAGTTCATGAAGACTTTGACCCAGCTATCAGATAATAGTAAATGAAAAATGGAGAAGAAATCCAACATCCAAAAATGGATATGTAGATTAAAACATTTCCTATATTTCAACATTAAAAGAGCACTAAAATATTAAACACGTGGATAGAAGGATAGAGAGCGGTCTACACGTTTCAAGCAAAATAATGTCCTTCAACATGACATTGTCAATTGTCATATGGAAGAACATTTTTCTACTTGAAACGCAAGGACTGGGGTCTATCTTTTTCTGTCCACATGTTTTTAATATTGTTGTGCTAATTTTAATATTGTAAATAAAGGCATTATTTTAATCTATATATCCTTTTTTGGATGCTGGATTTTTTCCCCATTTTCCATTGGAAATGCAGTATTACATGTGAATGGCCAAGCTTGTTATTCAAGTTTAACTCAATTTCACAGAGTTGCTCACCTCACCATTCCGGTTTTAGGATGAATTATACTTGCTTATCTTGATTTGATGTTGCCTACCATGCAAACTTACAAAATGAAAAAAACACACTTTATAGAGATGAGTGGACACGTTGAAGTTCTGGTTGTGGTGGTGCAGCTAGACTTTTTTTAAAGGTATGTTTGGGTCCTAACCTTGACGTGAACCTTAGTGGAATCGCCACTTCTTCCTCCTCAGTTCTACCACTCGATCCAGGTGCTATTTTATTGTCTTTTACATTACAGTGTACTCTGGAACTTTCAACTATTCCCATTTTTCAAGGGCTTTCTACATTCTAAAGGGAATCTGCTATCCCATCTGAGAGGAGATGGCGCCAGAGTGAACTTTAAAAAGAGAGGCACATACAAACACCAGGGAATAGTGGAGGAGCCGGGGCAGAAACGAAGACTCTACCTACTCACAGTCCCGCCCCAATGCACCAAAAGCTTATTACATCCAAACTTAAAATGTGGAGTAAAGATCAACCAGAATGCAGATGTACTCATTAAGAGCTTCCTCACACCACCTCATAACTCAGACAAGTGCTATTCAATGCTTTATTTCTAATTTTCTTTCAATTCTTATATTACGAAGTTGCTTATTTATGGATGTGCTAATAATTTATTAAATCAAATTTAAAAGCCCAGTTACTTTTTAAATATTGGCCTCAAACAAGAGCACAGATAATTATAGGATTCACATAACTCATTTTTAGATACCAGGAGCTGAAATATACTGTAATTTACCTAGGATGGTGACAAAGTATTCTAGGGTGTTGCTAGTTGAACATTCCCATATCACTGTTTATTATTATAATTTGGCAGCAATTGTGGTGCCCCACTCGTCAATGCGCCACAGTAGGGGTACTGCACCCATAATTGAGTGTCTGTCATTGGGGAGTGTAATGTCAACCTGATGCTCTTATCCCAGCATCCTTACACATAACATAGGGGACCAATTATGAACCCATTACCAGGGTAACTGGTCCCGGTGGGAGGAGTTTTAGGGTAGAAAAATCGGGAACCACGGAGAGAGTTAGTTAGAGTGAGTTGGAGTAGTCTAGTCGGAGGAATAAGACCTACATGGACCCCCCAGAAGGAGCAGCGACCCAGACAGAAGGAGGAGAACCAATGCCGGACCTACTATAGTCCGGGGGAATCCTAGTCCACCACGGAGAACAGGCTCTGAGTCGCGGTGCAGGAGTTTATCCCTGAGCCGTCAACACCGGTAGGTTGTGGGTCTATTAAATAGCCCTGACTCCCCCATACAGAACATACAGCCCCACCATGAGCACTAAATAAGGTTGAGCCCCTTAGAAAAGAAGAACGGTACCTCATAGCACCCGATGGGCCTGGTAGACAAGTGGGCTGTGCAGGGTAGCGCAAGGAAGTAAGGAGGCCCAGTTTTGTAATGTAGGAGATGATTCCTTGATATTCTGGTATCTCTTGTAATCTGGTTTTCAATTGCTGTTGGATGGTAGCCCTGGTTCAAAAAGGTCTTCCTGAGGTCCTCAAGGTGATTGTCTCTATCTGTAGGGTTGGAACATATCTGATTGTATTTGATGGCCTGCCTGTACACAATAGAGTTTTCTATGTGTTTTGGATGAAAACTGTCCCATCAGAGATATGTTTTGGCTTCCGGTACAGAGATGTCTCTATTTCATCTTTCCATAGCTTAATGATGGTATTCAGAAAGCTGATTTCAGTGCAGGAGTCGTTGAGTGTTAAGTTGATGGTGGGATGAAACTGATTAAAGTGTTCATGGAACGTCTTCAGCTGTTGCTCACTCTGTCCAGATGATTAATATGTCATCAATATAACGGTAATAGGCCAGAGGCCTGATAGGACAAGAGGATAAAAAGTCACCTTCAAGCTTGGTCATGAAAAGGTTTGCATATTGTGGTGCCATTTTGCTTCCCATTGCTGTGCCACTCTCCTGTAAATATATGTTGTCGTAAAACGTAAAATCGTTGTGCGTGAGGATGAATTTTGTAACCTTCACCACACAGTCAGCATCAATCCCTATGTTTTCCAGGAAGGTTTTGCAAGCATTTAATCCATCCTGGTGTGGGATGTGAATTTATATCAGTGGGCAGGGAGAAGCCGCCAACGACCCACCTATCCGACTGGTCTACTCGTGGCAATTAAATGTACCATATTTTGCGAATTATAAAATGCACCAGATTATAAAATGCACTGCAAATTTAGGAAGAAAAGAGAAAAAAAATGTTTTCATGTTAAATGGGGTCTGACTTATAATGCCAGTGTCCGTCTTTCAATTGGTATTTAAGCTCACCAGTGGGGGTATGGTGGTTGTGTTGGAGGCAGGGTCAGTGATGCTGCAGACATGGGAGGAGGGGGTATAACAGCATTGCATCACTGTTGCAACAGTATCCCTGCCTCCTGCTGTGACCCCACTGCACCACCGCTGCAACTACCCCCGCCAAGTAAGCTACTTCCGAATGATAGGACTCATAGAGGCTGAGTTGGTGAGATATGTAAGGGAAGTAAGTTCAATGTGAATATGCAGTTTTTGAAAGTTAACGGGAGTAGTGAAATGGGGGTGATAGCTGTTAATTCAGTTTCCTTAAATGTTCATTGGTAATATATTTCTTCATTTATAGCTACTTCCGACATTGTGACACATAAAACACATGCAGAGTATCAGCATGAAACATCACAAAGCCTATTAATTTGTGCGCTGTTTTGATACGAGATTCTTCCAAAAATTACAACATAAAGGAAATATTGCTCATTATGATTGCTATATGATGGTTTGCAAGGAGAAACAAAATATACCGTATGTCAATGGTAGTAAACATTGAGATCTGTGTTAAAACACTGTGTGCTAAGATATTATTTTCTTGAATGATTGAATGGAAATTTCTGTGACCATTCACCCTTGTCCCCTACATCTTGTTAGGATAGCAATCCTTCTGTGTGTTTCCCATTACTTATGTCTCAGCAGCAAGAAACAATCACATTTCAGCTGTGTGCTGCCAAGTTATTTCAACAAGCTATGTTGTGGAGGAGTGCAGCAGAATTGAGCACTGCAAGAAACAAGCTAATGATGTAAAAACACACAGGCTAAACATTACTATGTAATTGTCAGAATATAAAATTAGGTTGGTGTCACGGGGCTACCATGAAAGAGAGAGGTGTCTCCTATTCTAAGGGTCAGAAGGTCACAGCACATGCACACCTGCACTGGTTAGAACTATTTTGTTTCCTATTAGCCATGTAGATTTTCCTTGTGCTGCACTGCAAGGGTTAAAGCTGGACTTTTGTCTCCTGAGATTTTACCTCTTGGCCTATCTCAGCTGTTCTGCTCAGACTCTGGAGGAGGAGAATCTAAAGGAGAAAGAGAGAACCTGACGAGCCCCAGCGGTCGCCCCGGCTGAACGACACCGAGGAACAGTGGTGGACTTTCACTTGGTCAAAGGGTGGGGTTTCATTGACTTGAAGGAGGACATTTTGGAGACGTTGAGTCCTACCTGCCCAAGGGACACCTATATGCCGGCGATGAGGTGAGCTACCAGAGACATATGGGACCCAGAGGCTGGTATGCTTTAAGGGTGTACAAGAAAGGCCGCCCCATGGAGTAGCATCAGAACTTTTGTACATGCTAGTTGTAGATAGTTACCCATTAATAAACATAGATAGTGAACATGAACAGTATGTTGTTGTAAAGTGTATTATGAATAGTTAGGTACCCCGTTATTAAGAGTGATAACCGCAGATTTGAAAAAGCGTTGTTTCCGGGTGCGTCTGACTAAGCACTAGCGCGATGACATCAGACACTTCACACTTGTGCTCTGGGGATGTTGGCTCCTGCACTCGGCTGCGCTTGGCCATAGAAGGTAATGGGGGCATCTCTGCGCTAATGCAGTTGCCTGCATTTGCAATAAATTGCACCTGTGCTTACTTGTGCGCTAGCGCAGGGCAGGCAAACGCATGTAATTCATCAATGCAGAGATGCGAAAGGAGCCTAACTTTTTTTCCTTTGACAGATCTGGCGTTTCTGAACGTGGACATACTAAACATGTGGAAGGGGGGTTGTTTTTTAATTGTTTTTATTTTTATGTGGCAAAGGAAAGTGATTTAAACTTTAGCATTTTTTATGGTTTTTTTTTTATTTTTTCAATTTTTATTGTTTTTAATAGTCCCCTTAAGTGACTTGAAGATGCCACTGTTTGATCGCTTCTGCTGTGCAAAGAGGTGTTTATGCATGGCTCTGCACAGCACAAATGATCACCCCTTGTGAATACCGGCGTTCAGCCCGTGTTCACAGGAAGTTCATCATGACAGGGGTCATCATCTAACCCTTTAATGTCATGACAAGCTATCGGCGGCCCACGGTCACATTGCAGGGCCATCAATGGAAGCAGGGAATGGGCACACTCCCTGCCGACATGTGTTAAATCGCACTGTCAGAGTTTGACGGTGCGATGTAACTGGTTAACAGGCGTGGGCAGATTTCTGATCTATCTGCACGTGTTAGTTGCACATGTCGGATGATCAGATCAGCTGACATATGCTAGGAAAGATGAGGGTTCATGCCCATGAGCCCACATCAAAGGGAGGAATGTAACCATGGACATACCAGTACATCCTTGGTCATAAAGGTGCTAAAGTGATCCTAGAAGAAAAGGAAACTGTGACCTAGAGTATGAAATCAGAACAGAGGGAAATTGTATATACTAAATAAATTCTCAGGAATATTATTAGGGGAGTTCCTTTAACCCCATAAGGATGTAGCCTGTTTTAAATTATGCAGTTTAGTTCCACCATTCTTTTGAGAACAGTAACTTTTTTATTCTTCCATCAACATTATCATTTGGGGCTTGTATTGTGCCAAACAAGGTATAATTTTGAAACCATTCATTTTATCGTACAGTGGTAAAAAAATTCCACAATTGATTTTTGGATTCACCTTTTAGAGCATTTAGGCTGCCTTCACACTTGCGTTTGGCACGAAGCGCACCGAACTCGGCCAAACGCTTGTGCACATGCATTCCTATGTTTAACATGGGAACGCATGTGCCTGCATTTTGGCTGCGTTCGGTTGCGTTTGCGTACGGATGTGCATAATTTATGTGCCCTCCTCCGCACTCCGAACGCAGCCCTGTTGCATTTTATGTGCGTTCGCGGGCGCTTGTTTTATCCGCAAGCGCACAAAAAATGCATGGATCTCAATGGATCCGCAGTGTCCTCCGCATGACAGCGCAGGAGAACGCTGCGGATCTCATTGAAATCTCTGCCGGTGGCCGCCGGTGATCAGCGGCGGCCACGGGCGATCAGTCAGAGCCACAGCTGATCTCCTGCTGGTGTCGGTGCGGGAGATTTGAAGATACAGCAGATCTGACAGCCGTTTAAATCTGCCACACGGACACCGAATAGGTGATGTCGGCGTGGGAGATTTGAAGCAGCGATCAGCTGTTTCTTATCTCCTGCACTGATATCACCTATTCGGTGTCAGCACGGGAGATTTAAACAGCTGTCAGATCAGCTGTATCTTCAAATCTCCCGCGCTGACACCGGCGGGAGATCAGCTGTGGCCGGGAGGAGGAGATCTCCACTGCTGATCTCCTCCTCCCGGCCGCCCCTGAGACAGCTGGTTGGCTGCCTGGGCACCATACTAATGTGAACGCATGCAGAGATTCTCCGTTGCGTTCACATAAGTATGTGCTGCGCTGCACTGCATTTGCGTCTGCATGCCCTGCGCATGCAGACACAAACGCAAGTGTGAAGCCTGATAAAAATGGCTTGGCAACATAATTCTTTAGGTCAATTCAACTTACGGTTATGATGATATCAAACCTACCAAAAAATTCTCTACTGTGTAAAAAAGTGGTTTATGAAATTTAACTTTTTTTATTCTTAATCATGATGTTGGATGGTTTGTATTTTTGCAAGCCAATGTAAACTTGCCATTGGGATGCATGCAATGTTTTGATTGATTTGTATTTATTTTGAAGGAGGAGATGTGAAAATTGAAAAATAACAATTTTGACATTTTTCATTTTTTACAACATTATTTAAATAATAAATTGTTATTTTGATAGATAAGACTATTGCAGATTTGGCAATAAGATGGTTTCTGGCATCTCCTTTTTTAGAAAATTACATGGGGCATCGTCCCTGCTTCTTCTGCTTCCAGTCAAACAGTTTATCAAAGGTTTGAAAAGAAAGCACTTCCATTTGGACGGGAGGAGAGCTGTTTCCATAGATTTATTGTAACGTATACTGTATGTGGGGAATTATCATTGTTTTAATAAATTTGAGGTTATTTTATGCAAAGCTTGTTTTTCCTTGGCGTTTTTTGGCACTTTTCGCATTGGGGAATTAATTTGTTATAGTAAAAATCGATGGCTCCACCTGCATCGCTGCGGCGTCACCGGCAACATCCTGCTGTGTGACACCAAGGCTGCGATGTTGGAAGCGAGCGCGCACCCGCGCATCGCTTCCGACATCGCAGCCTTGGTTGCTGCGTGTGACGCCGGTTTAAGTTGTAGCAGTTTCAGTTACAGTTCACAGTTCAGCACTTAGATGTTACAAGAACAGGTAGCTAACGGGTGGCTGCAAGTGGATCCCAGGTGGTATGGTGGAACCCTTGGTGTGCCTTCATTAACTAACCTGTGTCCGTTCTTCCCTGCTTTCCAGTTTGGTGTGAAGCCTGGTTGATTTATAATCCAGCCTGGCCTCCTGTCCTCTCTCACCTTCGCTGCCGTCGGGTAACCCTCTACTGGCTGGCCGCTCGTTCCCTTGGCAGTGCCTGGTGCTCTTCTTGCAGACTGCTCTGGTGTCCGGGAGACTTGAAGACTCCATGGGAGTCCGGATTCTCTGCCGTGCATATAGCTCCAGCAGTCTGCGGGCTCCGGTGCCAGGTAAGCTGTCTGGGGGAACCTATCTCTCTGGCTCCTCTTTCTCAGACCGGCTGCTCTCCTGGAAAGCTCCTTTCACATTTTCCTTAAACCCTCTCTTCTTCTTCTATCTCTCCTCTTGGTCCCTCAGCCGAGAGACCCTAAGCTCAAAGACTGAAAGGCAAAGACCTCAAGACCACAAGACCTCCTTATTCCCCCTAGAGGTGAATTTATTCCCTCCCGGGTAACCTCCCGCCCTACACTAATGTGGGAGTGCTGGGAATGGGTCCCACCCACCATCCTAGGGTCCACCTGCAGCTGGAGCATCTGCACCTCTTTTACAGGTGCAGTACCCCTCTGTGATGCCTGCATTGGCTTCAAATACTGGACAAATACTTAACATGTGAACGTGGCCTTACAAATTCTGAGGTAAAAAAAATCACAGAATACTCAATGTGTGCACGAGGTCTTACAAATACTGAGATAAAAAATTCACCAAATACAGTATGTGTACAAGAGGCCTTACAAATACTGAGGTAAAAACTCACCAAATACTGCATGTGTGCATGAGGCCTTACAAATACTGAGGTAATAACTCACCAAATACTGAATGTGTGCTCGAGCCCTTACAAATACTGAGGTGAAAACTCACCAAATACTGTATGTGTACATGAGTCCTTACAAATACTGAGGTGAAAACTCACCAAATACTGTATGTGTGCACGAGGCCTGACATATACTGAGGTAAAAACTCACCAAATACTGAATGTGTGCACGAGGCCTTTCAGATACTGAGGTAAATACTCTCCAAATACTGAACATGTGCACGAGGCCTTACATATACTGAGGTAAAAACTCACCAAATACTGAATGTGTGCACGAGGCCTTACAAATACCGAGGTAAAAACTCACCAAATATTGAATGTGTGCACGAGGCCTTACAAATACTGAGGTAAAAACTCACCAAATACTGAATGTGTGCACGAGGCCTTACAAATACCGAGGTAAAAAAACTCACAAAATACTGAATGTGTACGAGGCCTTACATATACTGAGGTAAAAACTCACCAAATACTGAATGTGTGCACGAGGCCTTACATATACTGAGGTAAAAACTCACCAAATACTGAATGTGTGCACGAGGCCTTACAAATACTGAGGTAAAAACTCACCAAATACTGAATGTGTGCACGAGGCCTTACAAATACTGAGGTAAAAACTCACCAAATACACAAAACGTTCCCGTGGCCTTACAAGTACTGAGGTAAACTGACCAAAAACACATTCTGTGTATGTGGCCTTACAAATTCTGAGGTAAAGAACTTACCAAATACTTAATATGTGCACATAGTCTTACAAATACTGAGGTAAAATACTCAATGTGTGCACGTGACCTTACAAATTCTGAGGTAAAAAAAACTAACCCAATATTCAAAGTGTGCACGTGGTTATTAATAGAGCAAAAACGTTGATGCACCTTTGGTGCCCCATAATCGGTCTGACATAGACTACCTTATTTCCAGGTCATTTCTACTATACAACCCCTCTCCCCCTCAAAAAATGTTGCAGTTGCATTTTTTTGTCACATTTGGAATCTTTTTTGACGTTCTTCAGTACATTTTAGGGGAAAATGAATGTACGCAAAACTACAAATTGTCTCACAAAAAAAAAAACTCATATAGTTATATTGATGGATAAATGAAAGCGCACAAATGAAGAATTTCCTTGACTGTAAAGGGATAACATTTAAGCTATGAGAAAAAAAAAATCTTCCACACCTAACATAGATGATTTGCTTTCATTTGAGCTGCTCCATATTGTTTATCTTATGACCAGTTGAATGGGTCTGTCCGGTGACTGATTCTCTACTTCACCGGGGACAGGGAGTGGTAGAGGACAGGGAGTGGCAGCACTTTTTAATTACACTATTAAAGCTTCCTGCTGATACAACGTGTCTCAATATTACCATAGAAATGGAGGATCCCTACTGGGAGATTACTTTCTGGCATGTTATCACCACAACTATAAACAGTTACCTAGGACTCTCTGTTTCCCACATTGAAATGTTCTTTGCATTGTACAAATCATTCCTATTTTGCAAGGTGCTTGTGTGTGAACATATTGTATGGTACACTATGTATATAAAGAATAAGACATATCTTCAGGTGAGACAGTTGGATCATTGTCTTTGTGGCTTTAACAACAATGATAATGTATAATTATTCTTACAGCACCACTTCAGCATTTTTTTATATTGCATCGCTGGAGTGATGCTTTAAATGTAAGCCAATGTTCCCTGTGTTCACCAACAGTGACGCAACAAGAGTCCAATGGACCCCGATGCAAATTTGGTCCTGAGCCCCCCCACACCCTCCCCACACACACACACACACGTTGGTCAGATGTATGGGCCCTTGTAGCATTCCAAATCCTATAAAGACTTACAAATTGCCCCTTCCCATCCCCCTTCGTTATACCCCAGTGATCAAAATTAGAGAACAATGTATGATCACTTGATTTTTTTCAGACAGAATGTCAACAATGTGAGTGGTTGTCTCCAGGGGCTTGTAACAGAGAAGTGGTCAAGCCAGAATTGAGCTCTTCTTTTGCTCACTCACGACTTCTCTTTTCAGCACCTTTGGCATGGTTAAAAGTTATTTTTTCATTCAAATTACGTTTGGGCTATTCCTAGCACTTGTTTTGGCATCCAGCTTGTCCTATTGCAAGAGGATTGTGAAGACCCCAGCAGTGTTTTTTATACTTTCCCTCATTAAATAAGATTTGATTCAGGTGATCACCTAATCAGAAGCACATTAAGTAGAATGAGGTGTACTTTGGTTGGAATTCCACTGACAATGGAATGGAATGGCTGTCAGACATGTAGCGATGGGGATTTTTAGAAAACTGTGCAGTGGTCGCTTCATTTTTGACCAGAGCTGAATATTAAAAAATGCTTCGCTGGTATCCTTGTTCTTTGACTAATAGTGATACTTGTTTTTGCTCTCACCATCAGTTTGTCGGGGTCTAATCTTTTTACCTCTTGTTTGTAGGCAAGTTCACATATACTCTCTTTATTCTAATGAACCCCTAGATATAAGACGGGGATAAATGCATCAAGCCTGGAAAAATACACATTTTTAATCTTCTTCCACGAACAAAAAACAGGAGTCTTCCTACAACTTCCCTCAAGGCTATCCAATCATCATTGGACTGATCTATGAGATGATGGCCACTTTACACGTCCCAACATCGGTCCGATGTTGGATACAACAACGCGGGAGCGCACATTTTCTGGGCAGAATTCCAAGATCGCATGGGAGATGTTACACAAGGCGATATCGGCAGGCAACGCAACAGCGATGTCTACGCCCCCTTGTACCCAGGAACGACCATTTAACATGGGAGAGAATAGGGGAAGTTGTACTCCAAATCGTTGTTGGGCTTTCACACAGCACGATCCGGCCACATCGTCCATCCAATATCGGGCCGTTGGAGAGCAGGCTCATTTTTTTCCCTCATATCGTTTTGGCATCGTTCTTGCATCGCATTGGACTTTCACACCATACAACACACGAACGATATCGGGGCCAATGCACGAACCACGTGACTTTTTATCGGAGTTGGACGCCGATATCGGGACGTGTAAAGTGGCCATAAGTCATCCCAGAGGTCTACCTATTTGATATACCTCTGTTTGACTTAGGGCCAGACCAGGGATAACCACCAAGGAGTGGGGACACCTCTAAATTAGGGTGTAAAAACCTCCATTGGTATGTAGGCCATTGTGATCAGGGACCTCATAGGAGGTCTATCTATATGTTTCTGTTTTGTTCTACATTGTTCATCCACTTGCATGTGGGTCACTTGACCTTTTAGATTTGTTTAATAAAGAACGTGTTTAATCTTATTTTTGAACTTGGTATCTTTATATCTTTAGGCAGGTAAGATTTAATTAACAATTTTTCAAAGCAAGCACATTTCCATGCTAGCACTACCTATAGTATATACATTTTTTGAACTTTGGATCTTTATATCATTAGACAAATTGACATATTACCTCTTATGTAATTTTTGAACACATGTAACCATTAAGTCTTACCCCCAAGTTTCTCAAGAAAAAAAATATGAACAAATCATACAAAATGTTAGACTATGCCCTTAACCACTTTCATAGTCACACCCCTTTACCACTTTAACCTCTCTTGACTAATAATGTTGCTTTAGAAACTGATCATTTAATACAGTCAATACAATAAACAGCTTCATACAAACCCCCCAAAATATGTTGGAATTGCATTTTGTTAAGTATTTCATCCTACTTGGAATTATTTCCCAGATTTCAGTACAAAATGTGTTATTTAAAACTATTAAACTGCAACAATAAAGCTATAATAACGTTATGGATCTTGGAAAAGAGGAAGGGGAAATACAAACCAGGAAATCAAAATTGGCTGCAGAGACAACAGGTAAAAGGGGTTGCCAAGGCTCGCAGATCTGAAGACTTCTGAATCATGACAGTGTGTAGTGTGCATGCAGTCATGATTCCCCTGTATTGTTAATGTGAGCAAGCAGTCAGAAGACTGCATGTATGCGATTAGCAGGGCCTTTATGTGTTTCCATGAAAACGCGGGTCAGCTGATGATCCCGGACGCTGGCATGAATCACTTCCTGCCGACAATGTTTGAGCTACATCACCAGAAGACATTCCAAAGAGATGAGGGACACACAAAGGTGGTAAAACCAGAAGGCACTAAGTGAAGTTTAAATGTAGAAGGAAAATTAATTTGGTAGTTGGCACTGGCGAAATATGGGTTCACTAACCACGTCCCAGAAGGTCAGGCACACTGCAGTATCGAAGATTGAGATTAGCCCAGCTGCTGGATGGTTGAATCTGTAGGAAAAGAATCCACAGCACTCATCTTTAGCTATGCAAATGACATGCCCACCAGGGCCGTTATGTACTCAGAACCGGGTCAGGCAGTTTTCTGGGAAGGTCACGGGGCTATGACCCGGCTCCGTGGCCCCGGCTGTGCCATAAATGGGATATATTTATATGGAATTTGTCGTGATGCCACCCATGGTACTCGGCTAGAATGAAGTTTCCTTTACCTTTACTTGATGGTTGATGGTGCAGATTGGGGCACTGGTCACAGATGGTAGTCTGCATCTGGGCGCCGGGAAGCAATTGGGGATCCACCTAGCCAGGTGGGTTCAAAGGCCTTCCTTCTGCACTGTGCGTTTGGTCCTTGCTGCTTAAAAGCTATGCTGTGGCCCTCTTCCTGCATGTCTAGCCTTTGCCCGTATGGCAGGCAGCTCGATCCTATTACAGGTGTCACTCCTCGGTGGTGGCTCTGGTATGCTGCTGTGATGCCGGGTGTTTAGTGGGGCCAGAGGACTTGCAATCCTTTGCCTTCTGGATTTAGCTGCCGGGACTTCAGTACCCGAACAACCACGGCGTCCGGTTTCTAGTGCTTTTCTCCTGGATGAGCTTGGTCATAGCTCCACTCCCCAGGTTCTCCTTGACTCCTCTCTTCTTCCCTCTCACTAGCTTTCCACTATCCTGGGACAAGCTCCAACTAGCCCCAGTCCCCAGGAAGTCTCTCCTCGGCTCTCTCCTAAGATATTCTCTTCTGTTTTCTGTCTCAGACTGTTCTTTCTAACCCCTCCCCCAGGCCAGAATTTATAGGGAAGTTCCCTTTAAACCATGCTTAGAGCTCCCCCTTCTGGTCTGGAGTCAGGACAAATGTTGGATGTTGGTGTTACCTGACAAGGGGACCCCTTCTTGCTTCCAGGCATGATTGTGAGGGAGGCAATGCCACTGTGGCAACCGGAATCCTGGGGTGTCACACAAAAAGTGCTCTTTATTTCACATCAGTGCACAAAAATAGTTACTCCATAAAAGGAGTCCAGGCAATAGGGGAGACCATATAAGGTGCAAAAGTGCAAGGCAAGACAGACAACAGGCGTTTCTCGCTCCAGGCGCTCCTTCAGCCTGATTACAGTATGAGATTTTGCTGCATTTTTGGTGAATTAAACTAAACATGTTCTGTAGACATGTGACATACAAAAAATCCAGAATAAAATACACAAAAAATATTGCAAAACTTGCTTTGTAATCAGTTTCTCTACTGCCAGGAGAGCAAGTTTTGCCTGCAGGAAAAATCAACATGTGTGTGACGCCCCTGTGGACCAGTGGCCACAATAAGGTACAGCAGCTGGGACAGGTAAGCTAGTCACCCCACACGTTCCCCAATCCTTAGACCTAGTACTCCATGTCAGGCAAGGGATAGTAGGGGGAGAGAGGTGGAGGGTGGAAAGCAGAGAAGGAACATGGGAAAGGGGTGTAGGAACTAGAGTAAAACCCAGGATCACTAAGTTAGGAGGACCCAGCCCAGTCAGAGGGACGAACAGAGGTTAAGGTTTGAATTCCTGGCATGTTGTAGAGGGAGAGGATCAGAACTCTTAAGCAGAAACACCCTGAAGGCCGTGAAACTAACACCAGAGAGGAGAAATGCGGACCCAGCAGCCTGTGCCACCATATGGCTGGACCGGGTCCCAGGCCAAGTACCGAGGGAGAGCAGAGGGGGTCCATGGTGGGCCCAAACCAGCAGGGACACCGGGGGACCTGGTCGACACCAGGGAGCCAACCCTGTTGACATGGTAGGACGCTGTATGCCCCAGCCATACATTAACCAGTGGGGTGAAGGGACTCTATGCCCGGGACCCAAACCCCGGCACAATGATAGACAGGCCTTCACACAAGGGCTAGGAGTCCCGGCAGGGAACATCCACGAAAAGCCCATGTCTGTTGGCCTGGAGAATGTGTGTGGGATTGAGGACAGAGGCCCGGAAGGTACTACAAAGGGAGTGCCCGTAGTGAACTGTCCCAGATGCAAAACCGGTGACTGGAACCACAAGTGAACTGCTGTAAGAAGTGAACTGTGGCTGTGTTGTTGTGTGAAACGAGAAGTGGAGTAAAGTACCCAGTCAAACTCTGAACTTTGTGTGAGACTCATTAGTACGTCCGCAGCAGGAGCTCACCTGCAGAGCAGCCAACTGAATAGCTGTGCAGGCGGACGCAGCCTGACAGTAGGTGACTGAGCTCTGTAGGCAGCGGTGGTACGTACCGGTCTTTTCCCGACAACTGCCCTGGGGACAAAGCTCTACCTGTGAAGGGCTCACCATCCCGGCTGTCGCCATGAACATTATCCCCAGAGATCTGAATGGCAGCGGTGGCCAAATTGGCCACGACCCACGGGTTGCGTTACAACACTTTACACAAACTTTACACTCTATTCCCTTGTTTTCTTTATTAATCCCCTTTTATTGCGACACCTGGGACCACGGAGCCAGGTCACATCGCCACAACACCCAGCAGCCCTAGAGGAAGAGATGGTACGGCTCTGAGTACCCCTACCCGGGGCGCAACATGTGAACATAGCCTAAAGGAAAAGAATGATAATAAAGAATGTCATGTAAATATTGGACTACATGTGACTTTGAGCAGTGTCAGTGTAAGCTATAAATATGTTTATGGCCTATAAATTAACAATAGCCATCATGAGATATGATCCCTCCAGGAATACTACCAAAATAGCTAGACTATAACTTAAACTAAGACTTACTACGATAGTGATGAAACATCACTGACGGGACTCGAAGTATATTAAAGCCAAAATCTTTATTATAAATTTGTAAAAATATACATATTAGAACAATAACTAAATAACTAGTAATGATATTTAACTAAGAAGTTACTATAAAAAGGGGACATGACTAGAGATGAGAGAACCTTTTGAAGTTCGGGCTTGGCTCTGGATGCCAAATGAGCATATGTTCTTCTGAACCCCATTCCATCCAAAATCAAGGGCCTAGAAAACACCTTCAAAGCGGCCCAAAAGCTGCCAACCACAGCTCAAACCATTTGAGGCCTGTTTCACACATCCGTGCAAAACATGGATGTGTACGACAGGCCGGTTTTGGGGGACGTGTATCCGTGTGACACACATGTACTGTCCGTGTGCTATCCATGTGACGTCCGGATAGCACACGTACAGCTTGTCATTGCATTGTTACCTGCCTCCATCGCTACCTGTTCCTCTCTATTCCGGCACTCAAAGCAGTGAATATTAGATGAGAGTAATGAGTGGCCCCGGAAGTGAGAGGAACAGGGAGCGCTAGAGACACATAAGTATGACATTTTTTATTTTTAAACTTAAACTTTTTGGCTGATGTCCTTGCACACGGATGTCACATGGAGGACATCCATGTGCAGGACGTTTCAGGCCAAAAATGGTCCTAGCTGCCAGACAAAAATGGACATGTCTCTGTGTGGAGCACACGGACACACGTCTGCTCCACACGGAGGCACGGTCCGTGCGGTATCACGGACATGTGAAGGAGGCCATAGAGTAATACTGCTGTCTGCATGTCTGTGCCTTCGGCTTGTGTCTGCACGGACCGCACACATGCTGGAGGCACGAATGGGTGGAAGAAGCGTTACAGTGGAGCTCCGCTGTTTTGGCACAGACATTGTCTTCCTACGCTATTTCTTATCACTGTCACCATGCTTCCGGGCACGCTGATGAACCTCAAACACATTGACTGCTCCCTCCCCTGAAAGGCAGACTATGCACCACCCACTCTCTCTGCTGGCATCTGTGATTGGTTGCCAGTATGGCAACCAAACTGACATCAGATTACTGTAAAACGAAATAAATAATTGTAAAAATGGGAGTGCACATCGCCATATTTTTTATTGCCTGCCATGGTAACCCAGGCATCTTGTAGGCTGGAATTCTCAGCTTGGGAGGCCACAGTGTTCTGGGGCCCCCACATTAAAAATTGCAGCCCACAGCCACCCCAAAATTGGTGCCTCTGTGAGAGATGCCAAAACTAGTTGTTCACCTGCTCTTCCAGTTGCCCTTGTGCCAGTGGAGAACTGGGTAATAAGGGGTTATTGTCAGCTGACAGCAAGCCCAGAGGTTAGTAATATTGAGGCGTCAGTCAGATACCCAATATTACTAGAGACAAAATGTGGTATAAGCTCAGCACTAACTTTAGGGACTTATTGGTGTTAGGCTGGAGGAACACTGTCATGCATCAAACACGGAGCGTGTTTGATGCATGACAGCAATGCGAGTGTAATGCGTGTTTGTTGTGAGTGTGGTGCGTGTGGGTGAGTGTGCATGGCTGTATGCATGTGAGTGTGTTGCGTGAGTGCATGTGTGCTACGTGTAAGTGTGATGCTGTCCACGGTCCTGAAACAAACTTCAGATCCGCAGACAGCATTTGCCAGAGAATTCAAACTTCACGGCTGTGAAAGCAGCGGGGTTTGAATTTGCCAGTTTGTCGGTACACTAACCAATCATCTTGCGATGCTGTGACAGCAGCAGTGCAAGATGATTAGTAAAAACACAGCAGATGTTAAAATGTTTAAAATTGCAGGGTTTTTCTGCTTATTAGGCCCATCTGCAACCCCTGTGCTGCATGTATGGTGCCAGCATATGTCCAGGGAGTGTCCACACTCCCTGGACACATGCGGTTATCACACCCTCGCTGTGCAGGGTTAATACATGGTTCAAATCCAAGCCGGCAATTGACGGGTGTTCTAAATTCACTTCAAATTGTGTACAGTACCAGCCGCTGTGCTGATGAAAGTCAGGAGCTGTCCCTGTTGGCGCAGTGCTGAAATCTCAGCAGGGGACAGCTCCAGGTGCCGAAGTTTAGTGACACGCACCCAGGGCTGTGAGGTACTCGGCTCTCGGGCTCTTCTTTCAGTCTGGGAATTCACGGGTGGCCATCCCGGAGCCGTGACCCTGGCGGTCAACTGAAAAAATGGGGAAGATATTTACAAGGAATTATTTACAAGTTGTCTTTGTCGTGACGCCACTTGCTGAGTCTGGTGATGATCACCAGCGCCGCCACAGTCCTCCGGTGGTCGGTGGTATTGCGGCTTAGATGGAATAGTCCCCGCAGGCAGGACAGGACCACCGGGGCAGTAATGCTGTAATGAAACAGTTTGTATTTGAAAGGATGCAGCAGAGTCAAAGCTTCACTTCACCGGGTTACTTTACTTGAACACTCTCTTTCAGCTTACAGTTCAACAGTTCATTAGATGGTATACTGGCGAATTCACCAGGCTGCAATTGGGATTTCTGGCTTGAGATAGAACCCTCCTTTATGTTCCTTTCTTTTCCCTTTTTCCTGTTCCCTGTGTGAAGCCTGATCTCTTATGGTACCTTTACACGCCGCCACGGCAGGCTGGATACATCCCGCTACTTCACGTGCACGAGCACGCTCAAACGGCTACAAACGGTCAACGCACCCTCTTTACACGCCGCCACAAGGTGCGCTACGCCACGCTACATCTATAGCTAGCTACATCGCCGGGTGTCTCAAGTAGCCAGCTGTTGCTCATTTACACACCGCTACAACCAACTACTATGGGCGGACCTGGTGCAGCAGGGACAGCACATAGGCGTGCTCCAATTGTGGATTACAAGACTTCCGTACGCTGATAGGACGAAGCAATAACATCCTGATTGGGCAGGCATCGCAGGAGGCTGAGTAATACAGCACGCTCGAGCGATTGTGTAGTGTGACTCGTCAGCTCCTTAAATATGCCTCCCTATGCAGCGACTACCAATTGTCATGCAGCAGCTTCCACCAATGATCGCACATGGGGCGCGGTAACATGGAGCCGAGGTCACGCCTTAGCTACATTGCAGCTACAGCCCCGGGTGTCCAGAGTTCCCTTCCGTTGCTTCTTTACACGCCGATACAGCTCGCTACCATCGGCGATATAGCCATCTGTTTTCGAGCAGAGCCCATAAACAGATGTATCTGTCGCCGGCTGTAGCGTCGCGTCTTCAGACGCCGCTACGACGGGCTACATTGACGCTACAAGCTACATTTGTAGCCTGTAGCGCGATGTATCCAGCCTGCCGTCGCGGCGTGTAAAGGTACCATTACAGATGATCTGGCCTCCTGCTGTTCCTAGCTTCTGTCCCCTCTCCCTTTTGTACCCGTCGGGTTAACCTTCTGTTGAATGCCGCAACTGCCTACTGCGCTTCTGTGTTCCCTCTTGTGGGATCTTTGGGAGTCAGGGCCGTATTTATAATATCCCTGTTTAGCGGATTTTCTGTGAGACTTAGAGAACTCACAGGTGCGGGCTCCGGTACCCGGGTTTCTTCCTATGAGGCAAACTCTATCCGTTACTCGCTCCCCACTCAAGTTAACTCTGCAATCCTGAGTTTCCTTGCTTTCTTTCTCTGTTTCTTTTGGGATCTTTTCCTTTTCAGGGCCCCTCAGCCGAGATGGCCCTCTTTGTCCTCGCAGGCTGGCTGCCTGGTTCCCTCCAACTCCTCCAACTCCACTCACTGACTGACTCCTGACTCACTTACTGAGCTCTCTGGTTCCCTCTAGAGGTCGCTAAGACCCTCCCGGGGTTCCTCCCACCCACTATGCTAGTGTGTGAGTGCAGCTCTAGGGCTCCATCTTGTGACCATAATCCCAACTGCAGTGGAGTACTACACCGCTTTTCTGGGTGTAGTACCACTTTTGTGGCACCTATGCAGTGGGGCGCCACATTAGCAGCTCTCGCTGCTAAACTCCAGCAGCTGTGTCCGGCTCCCGGATCTGATTTTTTCTCTGATTCGGAGCGATCAGGTGCCATAAACCCCCATGTTATGGGGCGACAAATCGTCCCGGATCCTTCGGATGAGTGTGTACTACTCACACCAGCTTTATTCAGACTGTTCATTGTGGATAGAAAGAAGAAAAGGTGCAAAAGAGGGAAGAGTGGAGAAGGAGATCTAGAGTCGTCCTTGGAGGGGGGACAGAGAGGTCCTGCCTGTAGGGAATGTGGCACACATAGCTGACTTTTTGTCTTACTGCCTTTCCCATGAACCTCACCTTATGTACATTTTGGCCCACACTGATTACTGGTTGTTCACCCTTCTCAACTAAAGGAAGAACTTGCTATAACTCCTTCCTGCTGCAATTCCAGAAGGCCCTAGTCGAACATTTACTACAAAAAAATCCCATTTGACAATGCTGGTGGCAGAGATCATAGTTTCTTGGTCAATCAAGAAAGAATGCTGAGGGAGACACACACCAGGTCCAGCAGAGGCAGGGGAACACTATCAAAGGTCTGGGACAGTTTCATTAGTCCTGCCCTGCATCCAGACGTGGTTGCGTAGGATTGTCTGATAAGGAGATAAAGGTTTTGGAAGATAGTGGAGTACCTAGCCGACCATACCAGCATCCTCCTTGATTTCTTTGCGCTGTACAACTATTGAATACTAGCTGTGAGCCCGATTCTAAAGAATCGGGTAGTCTAGAATCCATATATAGTTTATTTACTAATATTTAGGGGAGTGCGGTGAAATTAATTGTGTGTATACAGGTGGCTCAGTGGGTAGCACAGTATACGGTGGCTCAGTGGTTAGCACTGCGCGGTGGCTCAGTGGTTAGGACTGCGCGGTGGCTCAGTGGTTAGCACTGCGCGGTGGCTTAGTGGTTAGCAAAGTATGGTCGCTCAGTGTTTAGCAGTGTACGGTGGCTCAGTGGTTAGCGCTGTATACGGTGGGTTAGTAGTTAGCAGGGAGTATGGTGGCTCAGTGGTTAGCACTGCGCGGTGGCTTAGTGGTTAGCAAAGTATGGTCGCTCAGTGTTTAGCAGTGTACGGTGGCTCAGTGGTTAGCGCTGTATACGGTGGGTCAGTGGTTAGCACTGCGCGGTGGCTCAGTGGTTAGCACTGCGCGGTGGCTCAGTGGTTAGCACTGCGCGGTGGGTCAGTGGTTAGCACTGCGCGGTGGCTCAGTGGTTAGTAGTGCGCGGTGGCTCAGTGGTTAGTAGTGCGCGGTGGCTCAGTGGTTAGCACTGCGCGGTGGCTCAGTGGTTAGCAAAGTACGGTGGCTCAGTGTTTAGCAGTGTACGGTGGCTCAGTGGTTAGCAGGAGTATGGTGGCTCAGTGGTTAGCAGTGAGTGCGGTGGGCAGAGTGGTCAGCGCAGTGCGGCGGGCAGAGTGGTCAGCGCAGTGCGGCGGGCAGTGTGGTTAGCACAGTGCGGTGAGCAGAGTGGTCAGCAGAGGACAGATGCACTCTGCCTGTCATACTTACCAGCGGGTCATCGTCTTCCCCGCCATGGCATTTTCACTCCGCCGTCCCCAGCATCTTGGCTCCACTCATGCAGAGCATTGCTCCTGTGCAGCCTCCTCTCTGCTGAGTATTGCTCCTGTGCAGCCTCCTCTCTGCAGAGCATTGCTCCTGTGCAGCCTCATTACTGTAGAGCATTGCTCCTGTGCAGCCTCCTCCTCTCTGCAGAGCATTGCTCCTGTGCAGCCTCCTCCTCTCTGCAGAGCATTGCTCCTGTGCAGCCTCCTTCTCTCTGCAGAGCATTGCTCCTGTGCAGCCTCCTCCTCTCTGCAGAGCATGGCTCCTGTGCAGCCTCCTCCTCTCTGCAGAGCATGGCTCCTGTGCAGCCTCCTCCTCTCTGCAGAGCATGGCTCTTGTGCAGCCTCCTCCTCTCTGCAGAGCATTGCTCCTGTGCAGCCTCCTCTGTGCAGAGCATTGCTCCTGTGCAGCCTCCTCTGTGCAGAGCATTGCTCCTGTGCAGCCTCCTCTCTGCAGAGCATTGCTCCTGTGCAGCCTCTTCTCTGCAGAGCATTGCTCCTGTGCAGCCTCCCTTCATGCAGAGCAATGCTCCTGTGCAGCCTCCTCTCATGCAGAGCATTGCTCCTGTGCAGCCTCTTCTCTGCAGAGCATTGCTCCTGTGCAGCCTCCTCTGTGCAGAGCATTGCTCCTGTGCAGCGTCCTCTGTGCAGAGCATTGCTCCTGTGCAGCCTCCTCTGTGCAGAGCATTGCTCCTGTACAGCATCCCCTCTGCAGAGCATTGCTCCTGTGCAGCCTCTTCTGTGCAGAGCATTGCTCCAGTGCAGCCTCTTCTGTGCAGAGCATTGCTCCTGTGCAGCCTCCTCTCTGCAGAGCATTGCTCCTGTGCAGCCTCCTCTCTGCAGAGCATTGCTCCTGAGCAGCATCCCCTCTGCAGAGCATTGCTCCTGTGCAGCCTCCCCTCTGCAGAGCATTGCTCCTGTGCAGCCTCCCCTCTGCAGAGCATTGCTCCTGTGCAGCCTCCTCTGTGCAGAGCATTGCTCCTGTGCAGCCTCCCCTCATGCAGAGCAATGCTCCTGTGTAGCCTCCCCTCATGCAGAGCAATGCTCCTGTGCAGCCTCCCCTCATGCAGAGCAATGCTCCTGTGCAGCCTCCCCTCATGCAGAGCAATGCTCCTGTGCAGCCTCCCCTCTGCAGAGCATTGCTCCTGTGCAGCCTCCTCTCTGCTGAGTATTGCTCCTGTGCAGCCTCCTCTCTGCAGAGCATTGCTCCTTGCAGCCTCCTCTCTGCAGAGTATTGTTCCTGTGCAGCCTCCTCTCTGCAGAGCATTGCTCCTGTGCAGCCTCCTCTCTGCAGAGTATTGCTCCTGTGCAGCCTCCCCTCTGCAGAGCATTGCTCCTGTGCAGCCTCTTCTCTGCAGAGCATTGCTCCTGTGCAGCCTCCTTCTCTCTGCAGAGCATTGCTCCTGTGCAGCCCCCTCCTGTCTGCAGAGCATTGCTCCTGTGCAGCCTCGTCTCACCTGTATCCTGGAGATCAGGTCTTGGGGGCTCAGTCCGGGGTCCTCTGTCACCTCTATGTTCCCTTGTGATCGCAGGATGTCAGAGGCAGAGAATCACTGATGAGGATACGTCTGATGTGAGACAGCGGCATGATGTCTCCTGTGCTGACACTGCAGCAATTAAAGTGCCTGTGATGATGTCACAGCCATGTGATATAGCCCCGCCCATACCAGTGACATCATCTCAGGTCCTGCAAGCCGTGGGGGGGGAGGATAGAGAGAGAGAGACTCTGCAAGAACTCGCAAAGGCATTGCGAGTGAGGCAGCCACGGACACGACGACGGAAACAGCGCCGAATATGACGGAAGTGGCCTTAGGGTAATTATATATTAGATTCAAGCTGGGCATGTGACATCAACTGTCGTTCTCCACTTTAGATGTGCTGGCCAACCCTGTCACTAACGTTTTGTCAGAGCACGTTTTTAGTTCCACCAGGGGCATAATAACTTATAGGTGCATCCAACTGTCAACTGAAAATGCTTATAGGCTGACTATCAAAATGAACAAGGCCTGGATTGGCCCAGACTTCTCTTTAATTTCTGTTGGGTACATCAACAATGGCAGGAATTGTCAGTTTACCATGTAATCAAATTAAATCAAGAAAAACATGCAAGATACCATTTCATAAATAAGAAAATAATGGTGAAATCACAACACATAAACATGTAACCTCTGCTAGCTTTACTGGATTTATTGGCCCACACTGACAACTATCACTGATATCTGATTCCACTAAACTTTGGTCACTCGAGGTGGATGGGTATTAAGGACCCAGCAGACAATGGCCATAAGATGCAATTCTGAACTGCTGCCTCTCGTAGAAGTACATGGGCTGAGACTCAAACTCCATCTCCCTCTATAGTGGGTATTGACATGCTGGGTGTACCCGTTAACAAGCCAGTTCTTAAGGTTCTTTTCGGGGGATGTCAAGGTGGCCACCCGGCTCCGGGACCCTTGCGATATCAATTAAAAGTTCAGATGACAGGGGAACAAAGGAAAAGGGGAATTTGTGACGCTACCCGCGGTATGCGGCCAGGATGGGCGCCGCTGCTTCAGAACCTCGGGGGTCGATGACCGGCAGCTTGGATTGTTTCGCTCCCCACAGGTCGAGCGCAGCCCCAGGTCAGCTAAACGGAGGATTCAGTTCGTACCTTGGCAGATGTTCACTAGGTCATCAGCACCCCAGTGTATTGCGCGGCCTCTGCGGCCGGTGTTCGCCGCTACAGAAAGTCTCACACACCATAGCTGGAGTTCGGTTACTTTTACTCAGCAGTTTCAGCATGGCCACCGGGTGCTTCCTCTTGCCAACATCCAGTTCAGCATTGTCTCCAGAATCGGGACAGTGCAGTCGAGCCTCTGTTGGTGTTCCTGTCTCTCTATATCTTACTTTCTGGGTGTCTCTTTCTCTGGTGATCTCTCTCTCAGCGTTATAAGGGGTAGTTCTCTTCTGGGGCGAGCGTGACATCGCTTTGCCCCCCAGGATCTCAGCTCCTTCGCAGACAGAGCTCAGGTGCTGACAGCCCGAGTGCTTATTTGTACCCCCTTCCGGAGCACTGCTCTCTAGTTCAGCTGCCTTCTCTAAGTTATGTTGGGTGTTCAGTCACAGCTCCCGTTAGGAACTGGGGGCCTCTGGTCCAACAGTTTGGGCATACAGCTTTCACACCGTGTTCAATGCCGGGTCCCTGTGTCATCCACCAGCCCCTCTGTACCCTTGCCAGATACGGGCGTACAGGGATTTGCTTTTCACTTCGTACCCCGTGGGATCTGTTCTTCCTCCACACCCATTGGTCTACCCGGTGGGTCACCATAGTATGCTACATCATGCTAAGGTTCAATTTGATAAGATCCTTACTATCTCTGTTCTGATCACATATGCAAGCTAATCCATGGTCCAAAAGAATTCCTTTTGCCTTTTGGCTTTTGACTGGACTTGCCACCTCCAAAATACTTAGGCTATGTGTATGTGGTGCCACAGTGTTCTTGTTGACACCAAGGGGTACTGCACCCACACACATGGGTAGTATTCCCATCTGCAGCAACCAGGTCCGGTAAGTCCAGTCACCCGCAAACACACCCAACACACCCGGTCCCAGGGTGAATCCAGGTAGTGGAATGGCTCAGGCATCCTGTGGGATGGCGGTAGGAGAAAGGTGGTGGGTGGACAGGGAACAGGAAGTGGTCAGGGAAAGGAAAGGGACCAAGGGAAAAGACCACAGGAAGTAGAGGTCAGTAGTTGGAGAAGGCCAGCTGAGGAGAGAACAGAGAGAAAGGACCTGGAGGACTTGAGCAGCGATGAGACTCATCCTGGGTCCCAAGGCCAGAGACCACGAGGAGACAGAGAGAGCCCTAGGGGCACAGGCAGTGATCGATCCACCCTTGCGCCCAAATCTGAAGTGAAGCAGAGGGGCAGGGCAAGAACCAGGAACCTGGCCCTGAAGGTGGCGAGGAGACTCAATGCTCCAACCACAGAACCAAGATCTCGAGGAGCTGTGGCCAATTCCTGCTACAACAGCTGTACTAGGGCTAGGGGAACACAGCAGGTCGAGGCCAGGGGCGGACTGGCCCAGGTGGCAGGGGGGCAAGTGCCCCCAGGCTGCCTATAATGGGCTCATCCAGGGCCGCCCCCACACTGAATGGGCCGGTCTGGCTCTGCTTTGCATCCGCAGCCGCTCACTTCACAGCCGGCGGCAGGCGGCCAGGGGACGTGACGGGCAGCGTGCAGTGAGTGTGCTGCCAGCTTTCCCCTCCCCTCGCCACACCCCACCAGCACCCTCCCCCTCGCCATACTCCACCAGCACATCCCCCCCGCTCCTCACCTGGGGCTGACATCGAGTCAATGCTCCCTGAGCTAGGAGCGCCAACCCGCCCCTGGTCAGGGCTCTGTGCGCGGAGGCTCATGCAGGAAGGAGGAGAACAGGCAGCGTTGAGGAAGAGAGGCCCAGGGAAGGTACATGAAAGGGGTGTACTGGACAAGTCATCCTAGTTGCTAAGGACTACTCGGACCGCCACTGTACTGGAGCCGTAACTTGTGTTGCGTGTGGAAGAGAGCTCAGTAAACCGGGTTTGGAACTCAGCATTGTGTCAGACTGTTTATTTCCCGCCTGAAGAGTGGTAGACTGCCATGCTGGTCAGGCAGCAGGAGCCTGCCTGGGAGAAGTCTTGATCCTGCCCCGCAGCCAGCTCAGCCTCGCTGGCTCTCTAGCACCCCAATACCCCCCTTACTCCAGATGCCCTGGGGACCCTGCTCCACCCGTGGGGAGAGATACCATCACTGCTGCCATTCCATCATCCACAGAGGTCCTGGTCTGCAGCAGCGGTCACCAACGACTGCATACCTTGGGTGTCATCACCACAACCGCCCCCCACAAATCCCTTTAATCCAAAAACTTTTTTCCCCTTTTTATTGACCGCCTATCCGGGTGGCCACGGACCGGGTCACGCCACCGTGACAGCTCTCCTCAAGGCATTTGAAGACGTCGAGAGAGGAGAGAGGCCTGGCTCCGAGTACCCCACAGCCCCCACTGGGGCGAGTCATGTACACAGTGCATTTTTTATCTAGATTTGGTACCTATCCTTACCCCAGCAATTAGAATTCTGAAGTGTTGTGCACACGTTGCTTATTTTTTCAGTGAAGATTTGGTTGCAGAAAAGATCAGCAGCATGTCAATTCTTGTGCAGTTTTGCCTGTGTTTTCCAGCCCTTCCACCCATTGACTTCATTATGAAAAATGCATGGCAAAACATTTCTTCACCAAATACTCAGTATGCGCACATAGCCTTAAACTAGTCATTTTTATTCTAATATAATGTTTGAGGGGAGGTATACCTGCTCTATGTGGCATAAGGATTTTAAGAAATGTTTCCTCTGGCTTCTCCAAACTGGGATGCAGATGCTGAATCTCCTGTTTCAGTTTGGCTACGCACATCTTGGGAGGCTGATGCTGCTGTTTGATCGCACTCCACTTTTATTCATCTATGGCACTGCCATGACTTCTATCGGGGATGCTGAATTATCGGAGGAGGTGTCTTTATTTGGTTTTGGGTTCTCAAATGACTCCTCCATCACATCCAGCACCAGATTGACAGATGTACTATTTAAATAGAAGAAAACAGAGAAAACACTTGTAGAGGACCTGTCACCCTCCCTGCTGCATGGCAATCTAAATGCAGCACTGAATGCATCATGTCTGCTGCATTCAGGGAAGGGGTCCCCATGGTTCTGTGTGCTGTGTACCCTGAGATATAGCCTTTGTAAAATTACAGTTAGAAGCCATGGAAGTAATCACTGTGGCTGGAGGGTGCTTGATTGACTGCGGCCATTCCCTCTCCCTCTGTCTCTTTGTGCTGCTTCTGCTGTGCAGGCTCTGCCCTCCTCCTGTCTGTCACTCACAGCATGCAAATCATTTGTCCTGATGTCTCCAGATTCTAGACATGGCCCATTTTCATGTCCTGGGTGGTCATGTAGGGGTAGATAAGACCCAGGAGTGGATCCTTCGAAGATGCTATTGGCCTGGATGCCATCGGGAGATTGTAAACTTTTATAAGTCGAGTCCCACCTGCCGGTTGACCTTTCCTGTTGTTCACTTCCAAAGTCCGCTAGTGCCATTACCATTTATAGAGGTGCCATTTAATCGAATTGCTATGGATCTGGTGGGCCCCCTGGTCAAGTCTGCAAGAGGTCACCAGTACATTTTAGTAGTCCTGAACTATGCGCAGGAGAGAATCGCAGAGGTGGTGCTCATCATAAGGGAAAGTCTTCTCCGAGTGCAAGAGGCCCAGGCAAGGGTGTATAAGCGCTCCACAAGCGTGAGACAGTTCAGTCCTGGCCATCATGTGCTGGTATTGATCCCTACTGTCGAAAGTAAATTCCTCGCCAAGTGACAAGGACCTTATGAAGTGTTCGAAAAAGTGGACAAGGTGAACTAAAATATTCACCAACCCGGAAGAAGGAAGCCCTACCAGGTATACCACGTCAACCAGCTGAAGCCATGATGAAACAGGGACCTTAGGGAAACCAAGGCCAAGACGGAGGCCGACATTCAGGAGGTCAGAGTGGCGGACACCCTGATGAGGGCTCAGAAGCAACAATGTCAAGAGTTGCTTCATCAAAACTGAGATCTCTTTACAGACCTGCCAGGATGCACTCAGATTGTGGCACACAATATTCTGACTGAACCACTTGTGAGGGTTAACCTGAAGCCGTACTGGATCCCTGAAGGGCAGAAGTGATTTCGAAGGAGGAGAGGAGAATGTTGAATTTCGGTGTTATCGAAGAATCAAAATATGGCTGGTCCAGTCCCATCATACTTGTGCCGAAACCAGAATGGCGGTTCTGTAATGACTATCCAAAGTTGAACGAAGTCTCCGAGTTTGACACGTATCCAATGCCCCGAGTCGATGAGGTTATCGAGAGGTTAGGACCAGCAAGGGATATCACCACCATTGACCTAACAAAAGGGTACTTGCAGATACCAATGTTCACAAAGTGCCAAGGAGAAGCCGCTGTTCTCTACACCCAATGGTTGTTTCCAGTATACTCGGATGCTGTTTGGGCTACAGCCATGGACCGAATCCTAGCACCCATAAGAGGTACACCACAGCTTATTTGGACGACATCGTGATCTTCACCTCGGACTGGGAAAGTCACCTGTAGAAGGTCCAGGCTGTGCTGGGTGCACTGAGAACCCCAGGGTTCACAATAAGCCAGGCAAGGTATTTAGGATATGTTGTCGGTAGAGGCCAGATCAAGCCACAACTGAATAAAGTGGAGGTGATCCAGAGTTGGACACAACCCCTCTCTAAGAAGCAAGTCAAAGCCTTTATAGGATATTACCGGCGATTCATTCCGAAGTTTGCTGTGAAAGCCACACCATAGACCAACCTCCTTAAGGGGGCGAAGTCCTCTATGGCCAAGTGGCCTTCGCAAGCTGAGACAGCTTTCCAGAACCTGGTCAGCTCTGTGTAAATGACCCTTCTTAATCGCACCAGATTTTTGTAGGAAGTTTGCATTCCAGACTGACGCTTCAGTGATCTGGCTAGGAGCTGTCTTGTCCCAGGTAGTACATGGCGAGGAACATCCAATCCTGTACCTTAGTAGAAAGTTGTCGTCCTGCGAAAAAAAAACTATGTCATTGTGGTAAAGGAGTGTTAAGCCGTCAAATGAACAGTGGTCAGGTTACGGTATTATCTCCAAGGCCGCCAGAATAAGTTGGTATAAGATCATGCTCCCCTGAAGTGGCTGAGAGGCAGACTGGGAAAGAATGCCAGAGTGACCCGGTGGTTTTTAGTGCTTCAGGACTTCACTTTCCATGTTGAGCACAGACCTGGGAAATTACATGGGAATGAAGATGCCCTGTCTAGGTTCCCCTGTTTGGTGACCATAAGTGATAGGAGATATGTGTCAGCCAGGTTATTGAACTCCATGATGTGAGATGAGGCTGATTCACCACCTCCCTCTCTCCTCAGGGTGTGGTCAGAGAACTTAAATGTTCACCTCTGAGTTTTTTTTTTTCTGTGTTGTGAGTTTGGAGTGTGCAGAGCACAATGTGCAGCTCTGAGCAGGAGAGCTGATCCTACCTAGTTGGATTGAGACTCCATATGTTTTCTTTTGCTGGACAAGCTTTTGATGTTTTGTTTATGTTCATTCGGTTTATAACAGTAATAAAGCTGACGTTTAACCAGCAAGGCTTCCTGTGTCTACCTGGAATAGCAGCCGTGTGAGTGGATCTATCACAACACGTTCCGTATTTGGTGATTTTTTTTTTACCTCAGTACTTTAGCCAAAACCAGCAGTGGGTGATAAATACAGAAGTGGTGACGTGTTTCTATTATACTTTCACTCTGATTGTAACACTCCTGGGTTTGGCTACAAATACTGAAGTAAAAAAACTCACCAAATACTCAGTGTGCACGAGGCCTTACATATACTGAGGTAAAAACTCACCAAATACTGAATGTGTGCACGAGGCCTTACATATACTGAGGTAAAAACTCACCAAATACTGAATGTGTGCACGAGGCCTTACAAATACTGAGGTAAAAACTCACCAAATACTGAATGTGTACATGACGCCTTACAAATACTGAGGTAAAAACTCACCAAATACTGAATGTGTGCACGAGGCCTTACAAATACTGAGGTAAAAACTCACCAAATACTGAATGTGTACATGAGGCCTTACATATACTGAGGTAAAAACTCACCAAATACTGAATGTGTACACGAGGCCTTACATATACTGAGGTAAAAACTCTCCAAATACTGAATGTGTGCACGAGGCCTTACATATACTGAGGTAAAAACTCACCAAATACTGAACATGTGCACGAGGCCTTACATATACTGAGGTAAAAACTCACCAAATACTGAATGTGTACACGAGGCCTTACATATACTGAGGTAAAAACTCTCCAAATACTGAATGTGTGCACGAGGCCTTACATATACTGAGGTAAAAACTCACCAAATACTGAACATGTGCACGAGGCCTTACATATACTGAAGTAAAAAACTCACCAAATACTGAACATGTGCACGAGGCCTTACATATACTGAAGTAAAAAACTCACCAAATACTCATCATGTGCCCATTACTAGCGAAAACCTATGGGGTATAGTTTACAGGAAGTGAAAATCACCTTTATTTAAAATTTCAACTGTACGGTGGAGAAACTGAGAAATGGTGCAAAAACCCAATTGTGCTGTTTTTTTTGCATTTGTTTTTACTGCTTTCATTGTATTATTTACCTGGAAACATGATTCTACAGGGCAGTACAATTACAGTGATACCAAACCTTCTCAGAACCATAACTTTATTATTTTTGCACCCATGGATATATACGGGGAGGGGATTTTTTATTGGATCAAAGCTTTTATTTTTATACTATTTTATGGTAAAGCCTTTTTATTTTACGATGCAGTGGTTCTGCATTTCATTGCCACCTGCACCAGTTGACAGCAAGAATAAAGCCAATGCCCAATTAGGTAACACAACCTTTCAACCCGCTCTATATACTCTGCAACAGCCACTTACTGAGTTTGCTAAAATGGTTATAAAGAAAAGTAATAATTTCTTTAAAAACCTAAGGTCTCAAATTCATTATACTATGAAAGAAACATGAAGTGATGCATTTATATTTACAGGTGTTTGGACAGACGATCACTTCCACCTCAAGCTTTTTGCACAAATTCCCACTTGGGCTGGCCCAGCAGCTGTTTCATTAAAATATATCTAATATAATAAAAGCCCTATCCTGTCTACAAGTCTTTAAGTTTGTCCACGAAATAGCGCCATCTAATGGCCTCTCAGTGACATTGGCCGCAGCGCAGTCAGACCCAGGTGTGTGCTGGTTGGCCAGGTTGCAGGGAAAGAAACATTCTTTCCAGGCTCATGCACAGTACCGCCATAAGGGCACCGTTTCACGCTACGATATCGTTAATGATATCATTAAAACGTCATGGGTTTTCAGTCATTCAAACGACGTCGTTCAGTGTGACATGTACAAGCGATCAACGATAATGGGGCAGATCGTTCATCGGAGGTTTTTGAACCAGACCTAAAACCAAACGATAATCGTTCGTCCAACCTGCAGCATGGGTGCGTGTGACACCTCGATAACGATGTCGTTAACAACCTCAACTATTGAGAAGTGAAGGACGTAGGCGATCAAAACGACCTCAAGTATCGATTGCTTGTTGCAGAATCATTGCTGCGTCGTTAACGATATCTGTACGTGTGACACCTCACTAACAATCATTGAATGACGTTCAAGCGATCTAGGTCAAGTCGGATCGTTGATCGGATTGTTCGACCATTGAAGCGTGAAACGGGCTCTTTAAACTAATGTGGCCGCCATAGTGGCACACCTGTTCATACGCAGTAGCGCTCAGGGTGTAGTGGTGGCCATATTGGTTCCCCCGCTCATTACAACAATATACACAGCTGCAATATTGGCATACCTGCTCATACTCAGTAGCGCTCTGGGTGCAGTTGTGGCCATATTGGTCCCCAATAGGGACAATAGGCTGATATTATGGTCGAGCCTGGAATGTATGGGCTGTTTGCAGGTTAGTGGGCGTGACCGCCTTCATAAGTGGGCATGGCTGCCTTCATTGGTGGATGTGTTGGCATTTTTTCCCATCCACTATAATCATGCATAGAGGGGGCTTCGACCCCTCCTGTGGCCCATCCCATCTAATATATAGTCGCACAAGTTCTACAATCTCCCAATGCAATAGAGTTGGGCACCGGTCTAGTATTAGTATTATTATTATTAGTATTATATATATATATATATATATATATATATATATATATATATACCGTATATACTCGTGTATAAGCCGACCCGTGTATAAGCCGACCCCCCTACTTTTGCCCCAAAAATCTGGAAAAACCTATTGACTCGTGTATAAGCCGAGGGTGGTCCCCAGCACAGGTATACAGCCCCCAGCAGTGTGGTATACAGGCCCCCCCCAGTGGTATACAGGCCTCCCCAGTGGTAGTATATAGCAGCCCCAGTGGTAGTATACAGCAGCCCCAGTGGTAGTATACAGCAGCCCCAGTGGTAGTATACAGCAGCGCCAGTGGTAGTATACAGCAGCCCCAGTGGTATACAGCAGGCCCCAGGGGTACATATAGCAGCCCCCAGGAGGTACCCAGCAGCCCCCAGGGGGTACACAGCAGCCCCCTGGGGGTACACAGCAGCCCCCTGGGGGTACACAGCAGCCCCCTGGGGGTCCCCAGCAGCCCCCAGGGGGTACACAGCAGCCCCCTGGGGGTCCACAGCGGCCCCCTGGGGGTACACAGCGGCCCCCAGGGGGTCCCCAGCAGCCCCTGGGGGTCCCCAGCAGCCCCCAAATGCTGGCACTCGCCCCCCCTTGCAAGGGCCCCCCCCGCTTCTCTTACCATTCCGGACTTCTGATCCGCGCCGCTCCTCGGTGCTCCTCGCTGCTCCGTCCGTCCGTCTCTACATCCGGGATCCCCGGCCGCGCGATGACGTCACATGCCTGCGACGGCCGGAGATCCGGATGTAGCAGACGGACGGAGCAGCGAGGAGCACCGAGGAGCGGCGCGGATCAGAAGTCCGGAATGGTAATATAACCATCGGGGGGGGGGGCCCTTACAAGGGGGGGCAAGTGCCAGCACTTGGGGGGGATTTATTTAGTTATGCACTGCTTCCCCCTGCCGCTGATTGACAGGGGGAAGCAGTGCATATTTAATGAGCGGCCCCACGTGACGGGGCCGCTCATACAGCAGCCACCCCCCCCCCCCCCCCGCCTCCTGCAGCCTCCACAGCCCCGGACACAGCCCCCACCCGTATTGACTCGTGTATAAGCCGAGGGGGGGACTTTTCAGCCCAAATTTTGGGCTGAAAAACTCGGCTTATACACGAGTATATACGGTATATGTATTTTGCGAGGTAGCGCCCTTGGGGTACTCATTTGCAGCATAATGAAATGACATTAGTGACTACATTTTTAACAGATAACATAACACAGTAGTTTATTTAACGCCATAAACCACTAGTAACACACAACACCCTTTACATTTTCACATATAATATGCATATCATTACATTGCACTATATGACATTCAATATGACATTACACGATGTTTACAGTCACATTAGACTTACGTTTTCCCCAGAACTTCAAGGCGTCACCCACCGACCCTTGCAGACCTCAGTCTGGTTCTAAAGACGGCTATCACAGTCTATCACCCTGAAGGTACCGTCACACGTGGCAATATTGCTAGCAATTTCACTGGCAATTTGCTGGTTGCAGTGAAATCATGGACACATTGTTCTATTTTGTTGCTGTGTACAAATGGATCAATGTGTCCATGATTTCACTGCAACCAGCAAATTGCCGGTGAAATTGCTAGCAATATTGCCGCGTGTGACGGTACCTTGACAGGGATCTTTCCCCGTCCTGCTGTAGGGATCTTCAACCTACTCCTAGGGAGTCTCAACCCACACTGCATCATACACATCATACATGGCACTTTTACATAAGCCATCATATATGTTACACTTTCAACGGACAGCCGACGCCACAATGATTGACAGCTGTCTCTCCGCTACCTGATTAAGGGAGCTGACTGTCAATCACCGTGATGTCTGCTTATTTTAATATCTGACTAATATGGATACATTATATATATATATATATATATATATATATATATATATATATATATAAATTGAAAAGATTGATTTATTTTTCCTGGGGAGGCACGTCACATATTTATATATTTTTTTATATGTTTCTTATGCAGTTTTTGCATTTTTTTCAGTCTCCATGGAGAACTTGAACCTGAGATTGTCTGACCCCTAATACTCTATTTTGATTTACCACATTATTGCCATATATACTGACAATAGACCATGGAGGTCCCCTATGAAAGCCAGCCACCAGTCTGCATTCCTAAAATACTAGTGTTGTAAATTGGCTGCAGTGATTATAGGGTTATCAGTAGCAGGTAGTCCACAATTACACTCACGGCTGTTGCAAATCATATCAGTGTGTCGGTTGCAGGGGCCGGGGTACTCAGGGTACTCAGCAGTTGGGCTAGTGTTCGGTTCACAGTAGGCATGCCCGGCAGCTGTTGTCCTAACTGCACATGTAAAGGGGATAATAGTAGGGATCAAATGTGTTCATGATGCCAGATTGGATAGTCAACCTGATATTGCTGGCATACCACGGGATCCCTAGGAGATGTCAAGTTGGTGACAGCAATGCAGGTGTTCAACTCTTCCCAACCAGGGCTGGGGGTAATGGTGGTGAGTGCATTGGAGAAAGTAGACAGCAGGAATCAGCCTTTTGCTTTACCTTTTTACTGAAGTTTCTGTAACAAATACACCACCAGACAGGTGGTCCGGCCAGTGTGATGAGGACTGTAATCCACTCTGCTGAGTGAGTATGTATTGGACTCCCTGCTGACTATTCCCGTACTTTAAGTTTCTTGGTGCATTGACCTTCCAGTACTCCCTCTTGGTGGCTGTGAGTTACTACCTACCAGGCTGGTAGAGCCGGTCCAGTGGGCATATGAGCCTATAGCAGTTCCCTGACCCACTATACTACTGATGCCCCAGAGAACTCCAAGTAAGTTGCTGGTGATCTTGAAACTCACCAGAATCCAGTTCTGCCACCAGGCCCTATAAGCTTGAATAGCAGATAGAAAACAAGCGGTGTCAGAGGTTTGGAGCGCTAAAGAAACCACGGGTTGGTGATTAAATTACCAATAATTTATTGCACGAACAGCAGGGGTCCAGTAAGCCACAACGCGTTTCGACGCACAGATGCGTCTTTCTCAAGTGGAGTGCGGTGTGTGAGCTGCTCTAAGATCCACAGTACCTGGCAGTACATCATAAAGACCCACCCTTGAATGATCAACTGATACACAGTGTGGAGCTGGGACGGAAGCCAGTGCAGCGAGTCTGCCTCTTCGGGTGGAGGAGTGAAGGAGCCCACCTCCATCTCCAGAGGAACTAAGGAGCCGACCACCAGGCCCGGAGTATCTGAGGAGGAGGGAATATTGGCCCCTGTCACTACAGTGATCCACATTAAGCCATCAGTCTGGTTGTGCGGGGTGTTGCACAACCATTAAAGGTTAGTGCAAACATAGTAAAACCGTGTATTAAGTTCCTCCAGTTGCAGTGTGGCGCAATATCTGTTTTTTCTTTTAATTACTATAAGCTTGAATGACCTAGGGACTCTTACCATGACTGCAGCTGGGCCCTTCAAAGCAACTCCTGATGCCTCCTCACTGGACTCTTAGCTAACCCCTCCCTCCATCCAGAGGCTGAGTCACAGCCCAATGCAGGCCTTCAGTGCTCGGCTTCCTGATTAGAGATCAGGCAGTGTGCATTTGATTCAGACATCCAGCAGAGGGTCCCAAATTCTCATCATACATGGCATTACATGATGTTATAGCAATACAATTTTGTGGCTGCCAGACGCAGGGGCGTTACAACAGTATTATAACACCATCTGCTAGTTATTATGATGGAGTCTCAGCTCCTTCTCCCGCATCATACATTGTGACTCAACATACAACATAACAGAAATTCATAACACATGTAGGAAAGAGTAATAGATTTGTAACAATGCAAATATACAATTTATTCTTTAAAAACATAACACATTTTTCACAGTCTGTTCTGAATGCTGATGTCCACTTGCTCTGAAAGATGTCTTCTGTTACCTTTCCTCTTCCCAGGCAGTTTCCTTCCTGTGCCGATTATGGTACAGTTCTTGGCAGAGGCCCCAAAGCACAGAACGCTCCTCCACCAATACAACATTTTTTTCAGTATATAGCAAACAGAAAAGGATACAGATTCTGCACGGTATCCACAAAATGCAGGTATATAAGAAAAGTTTTTAAGTCACTTTATGCACTGAACATTGTCATAATGCACTGGATGTACTAATACTTCTGTTATTTTACAAAAAATAAAATGTAATTTGTTTCATTGCATTTACATTTTTGACTAGAAAACGGATCTGAAGAAAAGCAGAAGCAAATTCGAAGGCTTTGATTGATCGTCTTTCATGTCTCAGAGATTCCTATAATTATAAGAGAGTTATGTGCTGCAACACTAAACACTATGTGCACTTTAATGAGTGCAAGCAGTGGCTAAACTGCACAGCTAATACTGAAACAATGTGAATAGGGGTATAGCAATCACTGCTCTAGATACAATGCAAAATGGAAGACTTAGCTTCTACAGTGGCCACTGTGGACTGTCCGGTGACCAGAGACAAGGTGCTTCCGTCTCAGCGGGTCCTAACGCTATGACTAATGATGGTATGCAAGGTGTATGGGTTTATATGCCTCAATTTCTAATTAAAAACAAGAAAAGTATGTGTTGGACTCCAACAAAATGGAGACCTCAGCTGGCCTCAGGGCGGGGGAAGGGGGATAGGGAGGGAGCTCAGGCACAAAAAATACAAATGTGAATAAGTAGTGTGAATGACTGGCATCAACCAGTGTATTAGCTGTGCAGTTTAGCCACTGCTTGCACTCATTAAAGTGCACATAGTGTTTAGTGTCGCAGCAGATAACTCCCTTATATTAAATGTATTTTTTCTGCTTGCACCTACACTTAGAGGTTGATGCCAGTCATTCACACTACTTATTCAGAGATTCCTATAGTCTTTAATGGCCGATTCTTATCTGTAAAATCAGATTAATATAAGACCTACTATGAGTCTCATGGTGGGTTTACAACTCCGATCCAACTCCGACAAAAAGTCACGTGGTTCGGGAGTTGGACCCGATATCGTTCGCGCGTTGTTCGGTTTGAACGTACAACGCAATGCTGGAACGATGCCAAAACGATATCGGGGTTGAATGAGCGTGCTATTCAACCGCCCGATATCGGATGGCCGTTGTAGCCGCATCGTCCCATGTGACAGCCCAACTACGATGTGTACGCCCATGTCACCCATTCACTCCCATGTTAAATGGTCGTTCCTGGGTTGGGGGGCGTACACATTGTCGGGACGTTGTATCTCGATATCGGGCTGTGTAAAACGGCGATGCGATAGCGGGAAAAGCGCGCTCAAAAAGAGCGCTCCCGCGTCGTTGGTCCCGATATCGGGATGTGTAAACCCACCATCACTGATCAAACACTTGGATTCATGATTTTTGCAGATGTTTAAATAGAACCATGAAACTAACTTCATGGGTTGTCCAATAAAAAAAAATCAAACAGCACACAGACATGTGATTACAGCCCAATTGAATTCATACATCTGAGTCATGCACTGCCCATTGGTCTCCTGATTAGAACCTGACAGCTTCATTGTAGTTCCTATCACAGAGGTGCCAGTCTTGTCATGACAGGGAGACCCCAGCATCAATAGTGTACCCACCCTGCCCATGGTCCTATGCCATCTGCCATCTCTATGGCTGTGTCTTCCTGCTCCCAGGCATGCATACTCTGCACAGGTCCATTGGGAATGTGCTTAGGCGGCGCGCCACATTCACGTGATTCCAATATACCCTAAACCCAGAAATGTTTCTCAGCCTATTGTTGAGAAGCGCTATGTATTTAAGGCACTTTCCCCATTGGGAGGTGCCTGATCAACGTAGTGATACCTAAGAGACAATGCTAGTTGCCAGGACACATACCATATTCTTGTGTCCTGCATCTGCTGTCTTGTCACTAATACTGTGTCTCATCCTAGAGTCTTGCAAAAAGGTGATCAGACATACAACCTGTACTCAAGTTAATATTACAATCAGCGTGCCAGGCAGTAGTTATAGTAGTCACCCATATGAGATCGTTACACAAAGACTTGGACGCCAGCCCCAACAATCGTTTCTCTGAGTGGCTTCCTCAGGGGGACATGTTCTCCATATGTCCTGTGCTCCATACAAGAACCCACAGCCAGTGACATGGTTGTTTATCAGCCAATCGGCTTAAGGGGCAGTTGCCGGTAACATGGTCGGTCATGACCAATGCTAGTGTCTCTCATGCGTAATGTTCACCACATGTCACCCAGTCCTCCACCACCTTCGTGGTTTCTATTGCGCCTGCGCATCACTACAGGCCTTATGGCAAGACACACAGATGCGAAAACATAGTTGCAGCTTAAGGAGGCCCTGGAGCAGGAGGAACATCACAGATACAAATCAACACAGTAGTGGGTCCATGTATCAGAAATCTCCAAAGTAAATGTCACATTCAAGGATAAATATATAGTAAAGTAGCACTATATAGTTGTACATGATCAATAGATTACTCAACATAGTTAAATGACATTATACAGTTATACATGATCAATACATAGCAGAAACAATGCAAGACAATGGTGCATGGTAAGTACATTGCGCCAGTAAACGCCGTTGTGTTGTATATCCTGTGAATATGGCTCAGAATGCTGAAGAGCTTCAGGAGGACATAGGACCATGGTTTTATCCACTGTAAAGAAGCATCTGATAATAAAATATAAAAAAGTAGCAATAAGAAATTCAGCAAGTACCAGTCCTTACTGGTACCTTTACACGCCGCGACGGCAGGCTGGATACATCCCGCTACAGGCTACAAATGTAGCTTGTAGCGCCAATGTAGCCCGTCGTAGCGGCGTCTGAAGACGTGACGCTACAGCCGGCAACAGATACATCTGTTTCCTAGCTCTGCTCGAAAACTGATGGCTACAAAGCCGATGGTAGCGAGCTGTATCGGCGTGTAAAGAGGCAACGGAAGGGAACTCTGGACAGCCTGCGATGTAGCTGCAATGTAGCTAAGGCGTGACCCTGGCTCCATGTTACCGCGCCCCATGTGCGATCATTGGTGGAAGCTGCTGCATGACGATTGGTAGTCGCTGCATAGGGAGGCATATTTAAGGAGCTGACGAGTCACACTACACAATCGCTCGAGCGTGCTGTATTACTCAGCCTCCTGCGTTGCCTGCCCAATCAGGATGTTATTGCTTCGTCCCATCAGCGTACGGATGGCTCGTAATCCACAATTGTGGCACGCCTATGTGCTGTCCCTGCTGCACCAGGTCCGCCCATAGTAGCTGGTTATAGCGGTGTGTAAATGAGCTACAGCTGGCTACTTGAGACACCCGGCGATGTAGCTAGCTATAGATGTAGCGTGGCGTAGCGCACCTTGTGGCGGCGTGTAAAGAGGGTGCGTTGACCGTTTGTAACCGTTTGAGCGTGCTCGTGCACGTGAAGTAGCGGGATGTATCCAGCCTGCCGTCGCGGCGTGTAAAGGTACCTTACAGGATGAATTCACAGCATGTTCACTTTATGTGTATTTTTTTCTTAATATGAATGTGAATATTTTTGAATACATATTTCAATCATGCTTTTATATAGATTTTGGCAAGAAATATGTACCAAAAAGAGTATATTCATACAGATATTTTTTACGCGGATATTTTTGTGCTCAAAAACCCACATCTAGAAAATGTGGAAAGCACTTCTAATAGACACATGGTTTTTACCTTATGGTCTTTTTGGAAGATCACACGTTTTTGGCACTAATATAAATTTAATTTAAATTTTTATTTATAATAATAATGTACAGCAAGTGATTATAATAAACTTTCTAATATACTTCATTAGAAAATCCTGGTTGCAAACCATTCCTAAACCTTCTAAAAGGTGACCCAACTGCATAGTGTATGAACCAGACACATGTTTATTATTAGTCACATCCGTCATCAGTGAATACGGACATGTAACAATGTATCAGATTAGGCTCTCTCAGAGCAGAGTTGCTAAGCAACGTCAGAGTTCAGGATCAGATCAGACTAATTTCTGCCAGAAAGATGTCACACAATGTCTGTTAACCTCTTGTCTTCTGGCTCCACACAGCTCAGGATCTCTGTTAACCCTTTCTCTGCTATCACATCACATTGCACTAATCCCTATAAGATGCTGGCCACGCCCACCAGACAGAAAATGCTGTTTTTCAAAATAGCACAGAAAAATGTGGGAAAATAAGTTATATGGCAGAAAAAAGCATTATATTAGCTGTTGTGTGACCCATCATTAACAAACAGTGCAGTACTGTTTTTTTTTTTTTTCAATTAAATGACATTTACACTTTAAGCGTAGTTTTTGATGCATTGTTAATTATAATATAGGGTGTATCAATTTGGTGTGGTTTTTTCGTAGATGTTTGTTGGAAAAATGTTGCCAAAACCATTTAAAAGATTGCTATAAAACTACACACAAAAAGGCTTGATAAGATATGACTTACAGGGGCGGACCTACCGTGTTGCAGCTGGTTCAGTTGCACCAGGGTCCCGACCGGCTAAGGGGCCCCTCAAGCCTGCAGGGGGGCCCCCAGCCGACACCCGTGACCCTGTGTCAGAGGAGAGGAGGTTAACCGAGGGAAGATTCCTGCTTCCCTTGGCTGATCCCGCCCCTCCTCTCCTCTGCTGCCCCGGCTCCCAAGACAGCAATGCGCGGCTCGGCGCAGGTAGGAGCCGCAACACCTGCAACCCCCCCCCCCCCCGCGCCGACATCTGCTCGCATTTTCCCCCGCTCCTGCTCCAGCTGCTACACCAGGGCCCGCCAGGCTCAAGGTCCGCCACTGATGTATTATGTACACAAAACACACCAAAGCATTCACATGACTTCTTTTCAAACATTGATCCTTGCTCCACCATTGCATTCAATTGTCCACAGAACAGAGTTATAGCTGAAATCGTTTAATACCCCCGACCTTCTGTGACAGTGGGATATTTCCCCAAATATGAGACTGCTCTGCTAGATTCAGGATGGATGGGGGTCTGTTTCAGTATCATAGGTTGTAATGTGGTGAGCTTGAAATGGGAGCAAAGCAGAGCCAGTGACCTGCTCAAACCAGTAACATGAGTTTGTAGCCTACCTTTTACTTGCTTTCAATGGCGCATTCCTTCATCTCTGTCAGCATCAAGCTTGCTCGTTAGTGAACTCTTCTTCCTCATGCTAGCTGTGTCGCCTACATGGCATGGGGAAGATGGTACTTTGGTCATACCAAAGTAGAACGTTTTGTGTTAAATTCAAGGCACTATGTGTGGCAGAAAACTAACACTGTGTATCATTACCCTTAAAACACCATCCCCACCATCAAATATGGTGGTGGTAGCATCATGTTGTGGGGAGGCTTTACATCAACAGGGCATAAAAAGCTTCTCAGAGCTGATAGGAAGATGGATGGAGTTAAATATAGGGCAATACTGGAGGAAAACGTTTTTTATTCTATCAGCAAGGAGAAAAGACAAGATGTTGTCCATCTATTAACACATCACAAGGCCTTTCATACCGAAAGTGTCAGAGTACTTCTCAAGCTTCCCAGCTCTGGTCTTCACTATCTTTTATCCACCTCTCCAGGTGTACTCCCTGTGTCCCCTCCTGGTCAGAATAGGATTCCACAAACCTCCAGGACCAGCTAAGACAGTGTCCTTGTAGTCCACTCCTACTAGCTGCCTTCCAGGAGGTGAATCATGTATCCAACAGCTGTGATATGCTAGAGCTAAGTTATATGGACCTTAACCATGCCTTTTCTTGGTTGCCATAAACACTGGTGTCTGTCTTGCATATGTTCCTTAATTGTTTTTTTATTGTACAAGCAAACAATAAAAGATTGTTTGAACTTCAGTCTTAAAGTTTCCCATCTTTCCTGTTTTTCAGGTAACAGGTATTAGTAGTTACTGAAGCCTGCATTCATGTTATTGAAAGTACATACGGGTGGAATGTACAAAATGTATTCTAGGAATAAAAGTTTGTATTATAGAACATAGTACTGCATGTTATAAGGTGTTCTAAAGAGTTGCGTGACAAATAACAGTATCGGACCGAGAGGTAAACTGAGGATATTTTACATAATAAGAAAAAACAATCCCCTCCAAATATACACCGTATTTCTTTGGACCATAAACACATCTGGGTTTTAGAGGAGAAAAATAAATATACAAAATTTTTAAGCAAAAGATGTGGTCATGATTAGTGATGGGCGAACCCAAGCTGTAAAGTTCGGAGTTCATACCGAACACCTAGGAAGTCCATGTTGCAGTTCGGGTTTGGGTTCGGTGGTGGGGAGCTGTAAAAATAAAGAAAATAGCTATTAAACAGCCCTAAGCGTACTGTGTTCCACCGCCCCGCTGCGTCTACTTCTGGTGCTGCTCATCAACTTCGTAGATATTCACTGCAGAGGGGCCCAACAGCCAATCACAGACGCTGTCATAGAGAAAGGGCGTCTGCTCACAGAGATATGCAGCAGAGCTGAAGATGTTCCCTGTGGATTATGTCATAGGGAGGTTTTTTTTTCGTTAAATAAAGATGGGGAAAAAGGGTTGTCTTGTGTTTTATTTCTAAATGTTTTTTTCGGTCTTGTGATTTTTTACTGCTTACTAGAAATTCATAGGTGGTGCGTCTAATATTGGCCTGACACTATGCATTTCAGGCTCAGTGCCATCGGGCAATACACAGCTGGCATTAACCCTTTTATTACCCAGTGCAACTAGGGTCACTAGAAAATGGTGCATCAAATCAATTGCCATTTTCTGGGGCAGATGCGGGCTGCAATTCACAGCGGCGGGACCCCAGCAAGCTTGGACCACCATGTACTGAGGATTCAAGCCCCAAGCTTCCTACAACTGTACTTGTCTTGAAACTAAAAATATCCATCTACATTATGAAGAGAGAATACTAACACCAAGTCCTACAGGTATTTCTTCTCATATACTGTATATATATATATATTTACCTTTTTTTCTTTTTATATTCTAAAAGATTTTTAATTATCCAGCACACAATCTCTACAGGTGTAATTCTTTAACATCTACGGTTTTGTACACCCATGTGTGAGTGTGAGGTGAACATACAGCACTCTGGTACACCCAGGAATTTAGTGCACTGAAAACTTCCATTGTTCAATCCTTTCTATTTGTCAGACCCAGACACACGGTATCTCATTTTCTAGTGCAGCTTTACCCTTTTAGGAGTGGAAATAGTTGAGTGCAGTGGTATCACCTGATTTATTTATTTTTTTTAATTATTTCAAATAATAATTTTATAAAAAGGCTCAACTGTGTTGTAGTTTTGGTACTTTTTTGGGCCAGGAGATTCAGGATGTACACATTGAACACAATGTATGCAGCTTTCTGCCAAAAGAGCACCAAAAGAGAATGAAATCCAGGGCAAAAACCGCATCATAGTTTTGGTGTGCCAATTCTCTGTGACAGCATCTTTGATTGGCTGTTGGGTCCCTCTGCAGTGAATATCCAGGGAGTTAATGAGCCGCCCCGGAAGTACAAGTGGGTGGACTCCGGAAAGTATAAAGCTGTTTAATTATCTTTGTTCTTTTACAGCCTCCTAGCCCCTATCCCATAACTTTACAGTCTGAGTTCAGGGTTCGGACTCAAGTTTGAGCCACTTTTGGCCCCGAACCTGATCTTTAAAAAAGGTTCGGGCAAGTTCACTGAACCCGAACATCGGCGGATTCGCCCATCACTAGTCGTGATGCATTTTATAGGGGTGGGGAATCTGCTGCTGACACTGTTATGAGGGTTTTGTCCCCCAGTTCTGTACTAAGGTCCCCTATCCTGGATCCCTTCCAGGTATATACATCCTCAATCTTGTTGTAATTGTCCTCCATCTAAGTATATATGTCCACCATCTTTGTATACATTATACCCATTCTGGACCCACCATAGCATAGCTCTGCTCATCCTGGGACCACCCTGGTATATACACTACCTTTCAAAAGTTTGGGGTCATTTGAAAAATTTCCGTATTTTTAAATGAAAAGCACATTTTTTTCAATGACGCTAACATTAAATGAATCCGAAATACACTCTATACATTGTTAAAGCGGTAAATGACTATTCTAGCTGCAAATGTCTGTTTTTTAATGCAAAATCTACAGTACATAGGGGTATAAAGGCCCATTCCCAACAACCACCACTCCAGTGTTTTAATGGAACATTGTGTTTGCTAACTGTGTAAGAAGGCTAATGAATGTTTAGAAAACCCTAGAAAACCCTTGCACAAGTATGTTAGCACAGCTGAAAACGGTTTGGCTGATTAGAGAAGCTATAAAATTGACTTTCCTTTGAGCTAGTTGAGAATCTGGAGCATTACATTTTTTTTGTTTTATGAAATTCTCAAAAAAGCCAGAAAAAGAGAACTTTCCATCAAAGATATAGACTGTATACTACCATTAGAATGCACTCTCTGCTCCTGTATACTGTCCGCTCTGGTGCAGCATTCTACTTTCAAGGTTTGCTTTGTGATCCCAACACACTAATTGACAGTACCCCTGAGTGTATGTGTACATTATGAATGCTTGATGTTCACCCTTTTTTAGGTCACAAGTGGTTACATGGAATGAGGACCTTGAAGGCATCAGAAAAACCAGAGTCCGATGCAAAACAATAAAAACATCTTTGATGGAGCTCCTTCAATATAACGGTCATAAACAATAGCAGGTACAATACGTTTGGTAAAAATCATGTGTCATACAGAGATTCTTACTAGAGATGAGCGATGTTCGATTCGAAATGTTCGCCAATCACAAATTCGAGCTGTTTTGGGTGATGTTCGAGTCATTCGACGAATGTGAACAATTTGCTCAAAATTTGGCAGTACGAATTTATGTTCGATAACGCTTCAATCACCAAAAGCTTAACCCTAACCCTAATACTGTTAATGAATGTTAATATCCAGTTTCAGCGTATAGTGTGCGGGGGGAAGGGGGGGGTTTAGATCAGTGCTGCAGAAATAATGCCGATCTCCATTTTTTTTCTCCTACCTGCATATACAGTGGGGCGTTGCAGGCTGTCAGCCAATCACACACACTCACACAGCAAAGTGCATTTTTTGCACACAAGAATGGGCATGTGTCATTGGCTGTGTATGTCAGATGTCCTTGCCCTATAAGACCCGGCCATTTTCCCCATCGCCACCATTTCCTCAGTGCTGCAGTTGTGTGTCAGTCAGGCACCGCTACTGCTGCTGTGGGCGATATAAAGTGTTAGTTAGTAGTGTTGAGCGAGTATGCTCGGCGCTACTCGGTACTCGCACGAGTATCTCAGTACTCGGGGTGCTCGGCGAGCACCGAGTACTGCCGAGATGCTCGGACCGCTCGGTAATAAATAGCGATCTGAGACACATACACTGCTCCCTTCAGTGCACACAGTGAGCTGGCACCATACAGGGAGCAGATTAATCGATAGGATCCCTCTGGGGGCCACAGCAAGGTGTTCTATGCTGCGGCGATTTGAAAAAGCCCACCCTCCCGCCCTTTTCCGGAATTACTCGTTTTATAACCGGAAGTCTGTGGGCGGAGCCTGTCACTCATTGACTTACATTGGGCTCGGTGCTCTGGCCGAGTACAAGAGTATCTTGAGATGCTCGGCCAGAGCACCGAGCACCCGAGCATTTTAGTGCTCGCTCATCACTATTAGTTAGGTAGATAGTGAGTGAATCTCAAGTTAAATAGACAGATAGGTTTAGGGAGTAGGGACTAGTTAGAATCTCAGCCCTTTTGAGGACTACTTCAGACAAGTAGGGAGTAGGGACTAGTTGAAAATATCAGCCCTTTTGAGGGCTAGGTTAGAGCAGTTCCTATTAGTTTTTGCCAGGCAGGTGTGTGCCAGTGCTGAGCAAGTGTTTTTCACAGCATCTGGCCAAATCTAGCTCAGGCAATCCTTTAGGGCAGGCAGTGTAGCACTGCTGTGAAAAAAGCTACACCACCTGTCTTCAGTAGCCAATGTATTACTGCAGCTAGTCCAGGCAATTTTTTTGGGCTGGTAGCAGTGTCTGGTAGTCAGCAGTATAGCCCACTTGTGAACCAAGCTACACCGCCTGTCTATCCAGGAGAAAATGTTTTACTGCAGCTAATCCAGGCAATTTTTTTGGGCTAATAGCAGTGTCTGGTAGACAGTGGTGTAGCCCACTTGTGAACCAAGGTACACCGCCTGTCTAGTTCTAGTTCAGACCAGGTAATAGTTTGGGCCTAGTAGCTGTGTCATTTAGACAGTGGTGTGTAGCCCACTTGTGGCTGGCAGCTATCTGGCCAATCAGATGGCCGGACGTCACAAACCACGTGATCGCTACCAGCCACCTGATTGGCCAGATTGCCAGGTCATTGATGCACGCTCAAGACCTGGCAATCTGGCCAATCAGGTGGCTGATAGCGATCACATGGTTTGTGACGTCCGGCCATCTGATTGGCTATCAGACTGGCAGGTCCTTGCCGCACATCGGAGGTGAGGTTTTCGGGTCCCGGTGCAGGCGTCGGAAGGTGAGTATGAAGGTTTTTTTTATTTTTTAACAACTTTTCTTCACTTTTAGTATAATTTCGCAGTGTATATATAGATACACTGCGAAAGTAAAAGGACTACTCGCTACTCCCGAGTCATCACAAGGGACTCGCCGAGTAGAGAGTAGCCGAATATCGTTACTATTAGGCGAGTACTGAATAGTAATGATTATACTCGCTCATCGCTAGTCAGCACTAAACATCTTTGTCGCCATTTCAAAACTGTTCAGAAGGATGCATAGGTCCTTGATCTGAGACCACTGCAGCAGCGTGATTTGCCCCAACCTCTGGATCTCGTTGGCCCAGATTATACGTCATAACGTATTGCACCAGGGCTCGTCGGTGCTGCCACAGTTGCTGCAGCATATGCAGAGTTGAATTCTATCGTGTCGGCACATCGCATTTCAGCCGGTGAACTGGCAGGCCGAACGACTTCTATAGAGATGCAAGTCGTTGAGCTGTGGGTTGCGAATGGCGGAAGCGAGCACACAGCAACCGTGCCCTCTGCAGAAGTCCATCTAGGCCGGGATAGTGGGCTAAAAATTGCTGGACAACCAGGTTCAAGACGTGAGCCAAACAAGGCACGTGTGTGACATTGCCCCGGTGAAGGGCCGCACCCAGCATTGCAGCATTGTCACACACTGCCTTCCCTGGCTGCAGGCTCAGTGGAGACAACCATTGATGAAACTCGGTCTCCACAGCTGACCACAACTCCTCAGCTGTGTGGCTCACATTTCCCAGACATTTCAACGTAATCACCGCCTGAGGCCGTTGAGCCCTGTTGCCAGTGTGGCACCTCTGCATGGGATTGCTACAGGATCCACCAATGCAAAGAGGGATTTACACCTTGATACACACAGCACACAACACCTTCCACCCCAGACCTGAAGTGGGAGCTCCACTGGCTGCCTTAAGCCAGATCCCCTTTAAAAGATCCAGGCCTGATGGGAGGAGTCAGTTAGTCCAGTTAGTTCCAGTCAGGCAGTAAGGAGAGCAGGAGTGAGGAGCTGGTCGCTGGAAAAGATCCAGGCCCAGGACCAGGGAACACTGACCCAGCTGTGCAGTACCCATGGGAGAGGGTCGGAGGCCAGTGGAGAATAGGAGAATTAAAGAAGGGAACAGACAAAGCTTCCCTTTAGTACACCCGACACCGGAGTCCGACACTGCCAGCATCCATTGTAGCAGTAAAAGCCCGGAAGGACCAGAGGACCAAATTCCCCTGAGGTATAATTAAGAGGCACTCGAACTGACCAAACACAGGACCAGGGGCCAAAGGAGGAATAGGGACCTCATTGTCAGTGACAGAGTTAAGCCCTGAGAGGGAGAAGGAGAGGTGAGTTCAGTCACAGGCAGGACTTACCCCAAACCACCAAACACAGAGACAAAGGAGCCCTCACAACTTTCTAAGGTGAAAGTCCCAAATTGCACCGGGGAGCTGGTTAATTCTCTGGACTGTACCGGTTACCCAGTCACCAGTAAAAGGTACCAAAACAAAGACCACTGTGTGTGAGTGTGCCTGCTTAACCGCTGCTATTCACAGCATTGACTGCAGCGACACGACTATAACTCCCCTCATCCATCCCCACTTCCCTGAGGAAAAGCTCTACCTGTGGGGACCTGTACTAAACTGAGCTGTACCTCCATCACCTCAGCGGCCCGCCGCAGCGCTGGTATACACTTTATCAGGTACCACAGGTGGCGTCACGTAAACAATCCCCCTTCACCACCATCATCCCTCACCATTCCCTGCCATTGAGGGTCCAGGGCACGGGATCGGGGACCGACCAGCCGTGATCCCCCATCCAAGTCGCCATCAGTGCCGCGGTACCTTAGTATCCCCTACCCTGTGGACCTCCTCACCAGCATAGTAAGGAGGTGTGCAGAATTCCTTCTGCGCAGATAGAACGCGGGTGGCATTACCAAACAGGCTTTGGGTGCAGGTGGAGGACCGAGACGAGGTTGAGGAGGCAGAAGCAGTGGAAGAATTTCTACTTACACAGGATTGACGCACAACTCGTGGGTACGGCAAGACTTTGACAGCAGCACCTTCTCCTGCTGTCACCTTAGTTACCCAGTGCCCAGTCACCGACATATCCAAGTGTCTGTGATGAAATGCACCCTGTTACACACAGAGTTTCTCAAGGAAGCGGTGATGTTGTGTGCAACATGCAGGTGTAGCGCAGGCACACCTTTGAGAAGTAGTGGTGACTGGGCATCTGGTACTGGGGCACTGCGATGGACATAAGGTCTCGAAAATCCTCTGTGTCCACCAGACGGAAAGGCAGCATTTCTGTAGCCAACAGCTTGTAGATGGTGAAATTCAACCTCTTAGCTTTGTCATGGCTAGGAGAAAATGGTCTTTTACTTGTCCACATCTGAGGGACCGAGGGCTGGCTGCTGTGCTGAGTAGGGTGTCCCGGCAAACTGATGGTCTGTGAGGAAGATGTAGGCGGAGATATTATGATGCCTTCATCCAAAGGTGGTGCTCTCGATGTCTGACAGCGCTCAACACCAGCAGGTGTTTCCACTTCCAAAAGAACTGACGACCTACCAATCACACTGGCTGTTGCGGGTAAAGAGGTGGAAGGTCTGCGTCCAAAAGCATGTGTGACTGCTGTCCCCACAGTCATAGAGGATGAAGAGGCCGCGGATGCACTTGATGGGTCAGACGGTGGTTGGCCCGGCCCGCTAGGCCGCATTGTAGCACAGTGAGCTTCCCACTGCGACTTTTGCTTCACATCCATGTGACGGTTCATGCATGAAGTACTCAAACTATTGAATTTTTGGCCTCTACTTAAATTTTGGTGACAAATCTTACAGATAACACGGGGAGACTAAAGGCCTGTGTATTTTTGGATGTGAAAGTCACCTCACCAACCATTTTAAGCTTGCAACTCTGGGGCAATTGATGCCACTGAAGTGGTGTCTGTGCCCAAATTTTTGGAAAAAAATGGAGACTCTTGTTGGAGTCCCCTTGCTGTGTTTTACATGATTTTAGAGGGGCATGACATGCCTATATCTGTGTCTCCTCCTCCTTTTACTCATCTATCTCTTTTCTTTTCGCATTTTTATATGTACTTGTCACTTTCCATGTGTTTATTGTGTCTTCTGAGTAGTTTGTCACCTTTTGGACACCTTAAAAGGTGTTTTCTATGTGTTTGTGCGTATTTGTGTTTGCCTGCCATTGTTTTCAATGTTATTTGACGGTATTCGATGGTGTTCGACGAACGTTAGATGAACATTCAATGAACACATCCCCAATTCGACGAATCGAATTGAATTCGAACATTAGAGTGGTGGTTCATCTCTAGTTCTTACTCTATATGTATCATATACAACATTTCGATGGTATTGATATATTACACAAGTGTCAGGGTACTTCTCAAGCTTCGCAACTCTGGTCTTCACTATCTATTATCCATCACTCCAAATGTATTCCCTGTGTCCCCTCCTGGTCAGAATAGGACTCCACAAACCTCCAGGACCAGCCCTTGTAGCTCACTCCTACTAGCTGCCTTGGTGAATTATGTATCCCACAGCTGTGATATGCTAAGGCCGTACTCACCGCTGGCGGTAGATAGATACCTTCTTAATTGTCTAACAATGTCTGCCCTCCCGCAGTAAGAATTAGTAAATATAAAATATCTGAGGTCGACTTTGCTATTAATAAATTCAATTATTTATGGTCTATAACAATAAGCAAGTCACTCTAAAGGTACCGTCACACCGCGGCAATATTGCTAGGCAATTTCACTGGCAATTTGCTGGTTGCAGTGAAATCAAGGACACATTGTTCTATTTGTAAACGGCAACAAAATAGAACAATGTGTCCATGATTTCACAGCAACCAGCAAATTGCCAGTGAAATTGCTAGCAAAATTGCTGCGTGTGACGGTACCTTGAAGGATATAAATGAAGAACAGGAGTATCTTTATGCCTAAAATATTAAAAAAAAATCTCTTAGGCTAGGGTCACACATCCGTTTATTTTTTTTAAAACCTGATCCGGTTTTGAGCTTTTAAAAAGCTCAAAACCGGATCAGGAAACGTCCTCATCGGAGCCTATTATAAAAACGGATTGCTTCACAAGCAATCTGGTTACCGCCTACGGCTCTGCAGCCTGCGTGAAAAATCATGCAGGCTGCAGTTTTCGGAGCGGTTGTAACATCCGCAGTGCGGGAACCGGATTGCTCAGGATGTGTAATCCTGAGCAATGCAGTTACCGCATATACTTTGCTTATCCGGCGGCAGCCAGGATAAGCAAAGTGTTCTGTCTTTTACAACTTGTAATTTTATTAATAAATGTGTATACTGTCTCTAGGGGTGCCCACTCCCCCTAGAGACCTTCCACCCAGTCAGGTGGGCATAAAATGCTTTAAATCACTTTTGTACAGCAGCTGGCTCCTGTCAGCTGCTGTACATTTTTATGAATGAAGGTGCTGGGCTCCTCTGAGAGCAGCGCGCATACTATGCTATTGTAGCTATAGTATCTGCGCTGTCGAGGTCTGAATCTTTTACAGTAAGCTCTATGGGCAGCGCTGCCCATAGATCTACTGTAAATGGCTTCAGGACCTCGGACAGTGCACATACTATACCTACAATAGCAATAGTATGCGCGCTGCTCTCAGAGGAGCCAGGCACCTTCATTCATAAAAATGTACAGCAGCTGACAGGAGCCGGCTGCTGTACATAAGTGATTAAAGCATTTTATGCCCACCTGAGTGGGTGGAAGGTCTCTAGGGGGAATGGGCACCCTCTAGAGACAGTATACACACATTTATTAATAAAATTACAAGTTGTAAAAGACAGAGAACACTTTGCTCATCCTTGCGGCAGCAGGGATGAGCAAACTATCCGGTAACTGCATTGCTCAGTATTACACATCCAGTGCAATCCGGTTACCGGATTGCGGCTTCAGCAATCCGGTTTATGGATTGCGGCTTGTCTGAAGCCAATTGCGTTCACCGCATCCGGATCTGGATGCGGTGAACGCAATTTGATTTTTAAGTGTGACCCTAGCCTTATTGTTTTCAAATAAAAAAGATGTATACCATGGTGTACAATCACACATGACATTTTTTCAATTTAAAGTAAATTGAAGCACTTTACTGTGGTACTGTTCACACTAGAGATTTCAGCTCTAAGTTATATGGACCTTAACCATGCGTTTTCTTGGTTGCCAGAAGCACTGGTTTCTGTCTTTGCATATGTTCCTTAATTGTTTTTTTTTTAAAGCAAACAATAAAAGAGTTTTTGAACTTCAGCCTTGACATCTCCCATCTTTCCTGTTTTTCAGGTAACAGGTATAAGTTACCGGTGCCTGCATTCATATCTAATGTTAGAAATAGCAACATGCAAGGAATGCATGTTATTGAAGGTACAAACGGGTGGAATGTACAAAATGTATTCTAGGAATACAAGTTTGTTTTGTAGAACATAGTACTGCATGTTATAAGCTGTTCCTAAAGAGTTGTGTGACAATATGTGACCGAGAGGTAAAATGAGGAGGATATTTTACATAATAAGAAAAAGTATCCCCTGCAAATATGCACCCTACTTTTTTGGAACAAAAACATATCTGGGTTTTAGAGGAGGAAAATAAACATACAAAATTTTTAAGCAAAAGATGTGGTCATGATGCATTTTATGGAGGTGGGGAATCTGCTGATGACACTGTTATGGGGGTATTGTCCCTAGTTGTGTACTAAGGATCTCTTCCAGGTATATACATCTTCAATCTTGGTGTAATTGTCATCCATCTAAGTATATATGTCTACCATCTTTGTATACATTATCCCCATTCTGGGCCCACCCTAGTATAGCTCTGCTTATCCTGGGACCATCCTGGTATATATGTGGCGCCCCACTACATAGGTGCCTCAAAAGGGGTAATGCACCCAGAAAAGTGGTGTAGTACTCCACTGCAGTTGGGACAATGGTCACAAGATGGAGCCCTACAGCTGACACCCACACACTAGGACAGTAGGTGGGAACCCTGGGAGGATATATAGTGGCCTCTAGGGGGAACTAGTCAGTCAGTCTAGTAAGTCTGAGCAGAGAGGAGTTGGAGGAGCCGGAGGAACCAGGCAGCCAGCCTGAAAGGACAGAGAGGGCCATCTCAGTTGAGGGGCCCTGAGAAGGAACAGATCCCAAAAAGTGAGAAAGAAAGCAAGGAGACTCAGAAGCACAGAGTTAACTTGAGTGGGGAGCGAGTAACAGATAGAGTTTGCCCCATAGGAAGAAACCCGGGTACCGGAGCCTGCACCTGTGAGTTCTCTAAGTCTCACAGAAAATCCGTACAACAGGGATATTGCAAATACAGCCCTGACTCCCAGAGATCCCACTAGACGGAAGCCAGGACTAGCAGGGCGCTGCAGTCCAGACAGAAGTTTGACCCGACGGGTACAAGGGAGGAGAAGAAAAGTAGAAGCAGCAGGAGGCCAGATTATCTACAGGAGATTAGGATTCAAACACTGGGAACAGGAAAGAAGGAAAGGAACACAAAGGAGGGTTCCATCTTAAGCCAGAAATCCCAATTGCAGCCTGGAGCATTCGCTAGTATACCATCTTATGAACTGTTGAACTGTAGAGCTGAAAGAAAGTGTTCAAGTAAAGTTACCCGGTGAAGTGAAGCTTTGACTCTGCTGCATCCTTTCCATTACAAACTGTTTGCTTTACAGCATCACTACCCTGGAGGTCCTGCTTGTCGGGACTATCCCATCATAGCCACCATCCCACCGACCTCCAGAGGACTATAGCGGCGCTGGTGATCCCTCACCAGACACAGCAGGTGGCGTCACGAAGACAACTTGTGAATAATCCCCTGTAAATATTATCCCCCTTATTCAGTTGACCCCCAGGGCCACGGCTTCGAGATGGCCATCCGTGACTCCTCGGACTGAACCCGAGCCCGAGAGCCGAGTACCCAAGCCCTGGGTGCGCGTCATATACACTACCGTTCAAAAGTTTGGGTTCGTTTGAAAAGTTTCCTTATTTTTAAATGAAAATCACTTTTTTTTTCAATGAAGCTAACATTAAATAAATCAGAAATGCACTCTATATATTGTTAATGTGGTAAATCACTATTCTATCTGAAGACATCTGGTTTTTAATGCAAAACCTACAGAACATAGGTGTATAGAGGCCCATTTCCAACAACAACCACTTCAGTGTTTTAATGGACCATTGTTTTGCTAACTGTGTAAGAAGGCTAATGGATGTTTAGAAAACCCTTGCACAAGTATGTTAGTACAGGTGAAAACGGTTTGGCTGATTAGAGAAGCTATAAAACTGACCTTCCTTTGAGCTAGTTGAGAATCTGGAGCATTACATTTGTTTGTTTTATGAAACTCTCAAAATGGCCAGAAAAAGAGAACTTGCGTGTGAAACTCGACAGTCTATTCTTGTTCTTAGAAATAAAAGCTATTCCATGCTGGAAATTACCAAAAAACTGAAGATTTCCTACAATGGTGTGCACTACTCCCTTCAGAGGAGGCACAAACAGGCTCTAACCAGAGTAGAAAGAGAAGTGGGAGGCCCTGCTGCACAACTGAGCAACAAGACAAGTATATTAGAGTCTCTAGTTTGAGAAATCGATGCCTCACAGCTCCTCATGTGGCAGCTTCATTAAATAGTGCCCGCCAAAGGTCTGCAATGATGTAATTGCTGCAAAGGGAGCATTCTTTGATAAAAGCAAAATTTGAAAGAGAAAATTATTATTTCAAATAAAAATCATTATTTCTAACCTTATCAATGTCTGGACTAAAGAGGTACTCAGGACCCTCGGTGGAATGCCTGCTATTCCTGTCCGGTTCCTTCCTGTGCTCTCTCTTGTCTTCTTCAGCACTCCCACACGAAGAGCCTGAAGCCAGCCCCCATGGATCTATTGGTGGAGGACTGTTCTCCGGGTCCCCCAGACCCTACACGGTATCTTTTTCTGTATGTCTTTTTCAGCCGCGACTTCCTCTAGAAGCTCGGGCTTCCGGTTCGATGGCTCAGGGATAGCCATCCGCACCATGCTCAGAGCCGGTCCTCTGTTTCGGGACAGATCCCTAGAGGTGGTAGACATACTGGGTCTGGGTTCAGGTGCACTGCACTACCTGGTGCCCTTACAATCCCCTTTCTTTCTGATGGCCTCTCTGCCAACTAACCTAACTCCTCCACCCACACATTTTTCTACCCTGTCACCCTACAGAGGGTCCACCCACAGTCCCCTACCTAGAGTGTGTGTGGATGTGTTGTGTAAGGGTCCTTTGTGCGGCATCCCAATTCCCTAGTCACAGGAATACTACAGACTCTTTTATGGGTGCAGTAGCCCTACCTAGCGTCCCGACCAATGGGGCGCCACACTAGCATCTACAAGTCCTCTCAGACGACTAGTACCTGTCTCCTGACCCTAGTTCGGCTGCCTTCTCAGCGAGTGCATTGGGTTGCGGCCACCACTCTTGTAGACTGCGCAGCCTCCGGTTCAGTGGTTCAGGTATACAGCGTCCGCGCCATGTTCAGGGCCAGGTCCCTGTTTCTTGACCAACCCCTCCGTCCAACTATTTTAGTCCCCAATCTGGGCGTCCAAGTTGTTTATGCCTGCACACTTGGCTTACACCTCCTTCACTCCTCACTTCTCACAAACTAACTAACACCTCTCCACCTATTCTTCCCCTGTCCCCTTCGATTGTGCCCTCCCCCTGGGTCCACCCATGTTCCCCTGGGTCCTGGGGTATGTCTGGTGGGGGCCTGACGTCACCATCCCTTTTCCCTTAAGGTACCGTCACACACTAGGATATAGGCGAACAATATCGTTAGGTATGTCACGTGACCGCGATCGTTTCGACACTGTTAGTGCGTTGTCACACGCAAGGATATTGTTAACGATCTTAAATTTGGCAACGCGCCAGCTACTTGGAGAAGAATGATGTTATGAAGTGGCAGGAATAGGAGAATTATGAACGATATCGTTGAAAAAGGTGTCACACTGAACGATGTTGCTGCTTCCCAGAACGTTAATTGGACGACGATCGATAGATTTGAGTTCAGGATCTCAAATTTTTGCCGATCGATCCAAAGATTTATCCTTCCAACATTGTTCGTTTACACGCAACGACGCACTAACAATATCGTTTGAACGATCAAAAATCCGTGACATTTCAACGATATCGTTAATGAGATCCTAGCGTGTGAAGTGGCCTTTAGGACTGAGACACCACACCCGTTCATTAAGTGTAGTAACCCTTTATGGTGACCAGACCGGTAGGGTGCCACATTCTCCTATAGGGGCTGATAACCAGCACTTTTTATAATTGCCATTGCAGGAAATTACATCTCTGTGTGCAAAAATTGCTGAAGAGCTGATTTCTCACTCCACCAGAGTTTACAGACATTTGTGACTCTTGACTCTGCACATGTGATTATCTCCAAAACAGTAGTTCTACAATCTAACAGGTGATTAAATAGTAAGAGTTGAAAAGTTAAATATGTTTTCAGTTCTCATTTACATTATCATTGAGGCTGCAGCCAAAAAGCAGTTTCAGCCTACACCCGACTGTATAATTAGTGTATGGAATTAGAACATTTTGATATCTCAACCCACTTGTTTTCCAACCATTAAGGCTGGGGTCACACATAGAAGTCCGTTTTTGGAAGTGATTTTCATCACCAATCCGTTTTTTTTTGGGTGCTTTTTGAGCCTCCTGCACCCCTGAACGTTTTTGGACTTAGTCATTTTTTCATTAAAAACGCATGTGCGTTAACGCATGTGTTAACGCAAGTGCCTATATGTGCCATGCGTTAACGCATGCGTTTCCCATAGGGCCCCATGTTAAAAAAACGCATGCGTTTTTTAACTGATGCCAAAAACTAGCAACATTTTTGGCTCAAAAACGGACAGAGCAATGTTTTGAGGTCCAGAAAAAAACAGACAGGGTGTTTATTACATCCAATCCGTTTTTCTGTCAGTTTTTGGACTTAGAAAAAAAAATGACAAAAATGATGCAAAAAACGGACCAAAGGCTCATGTGTGACCCCAGCCTAACCCCAGTTGCAGAAAGAGAAATAATTCACACATGAATGCATGTAAGGTTATATGAACACGTTGAGTATTTGGTGAGGTGTTTACCTCAGTATTTGTAAGGCCATGTGCTCATGTTGAGTATTTGGTGAAGTTTTTACCTCAGGATTTGTAGTCAAAAACAGGAGTGGAACAATCAGAGGAAAATTATAAGGTGATGTGTACATGTAGAGTATTTGGTGAGGTTCTTTTTATCTCAGTATGGCCTGTTTCACACATCCATGTATGCGGTCCATGCCGATACATGCTGGAGGCACGGACATACCGACAGCAATGTTACTCTATGGCACCCCTTCACATGTCCGTGATACTGCACAGACTGTCTCCGTGTGGAGCAGACGTGTGTCCCTTTGCTCCACACGGCGACATGTCCATTTTAACAGCACTTCGGATGGCTTTAAGCCCAAAACGTCATGCACATGGATGTTTACTGTGTGACATCCATGTGCATGGACCTACAGCCAAGATTTTGGAGCTTAAAAATAAAGAATTTCATACTCGCCAGCCTCCAGTGCTGCCTGTTCCTCTCACTTCCGGGCAGTTCATTAGACTCACCTAATATTCACTTCACTGAGCTCAACAGCGGACCCGGAAGTGAGAGGACAGGCAATGCTGGAGGCAGGCGAGTATAAAATGACATGCTTTCCGTGTGCTATGCATGGATAGCACAGACAGCAAACAAATGTGTCACACAGACTCACGCCTTACCTCAAAACGGCCTGTGTCACACGTCCATGTGTTGCACAGGTGTGTGAAACAGGCCTATTGGTAAGCCAGGTGTAGAACAATCAGAGGACAATTATAATAGAAACACATCACCACTTCTGTATTTATCACCCACTCTGGCTACATGTACTGAGGTAAGGGTGCATCCTCACGATCAGGAGACGCAGCGTTTTGGACGCAGCGTCTTTGCGCTGCGTCCAAAACGCTGCGTAGTACAGTATCAGCATAGTGGATGGGATTTCAAGAAATCCCATCCTCACTATGCATAACCTGCCCGCAGTGTCTTTGGAGCTGCGGTGCAGGTTGCCGGCAGTCCGCTCCTCCTCCGCATGTTCATTTCATGCTGCGGAGTCGGAAGCGGCTGCCACAGAGAGACTGCATGGAGAAGCCGCCCCGCACCCGCCACACATGGTGAGTACGGGGCGGCTGCGGTCTCTCTGTGGCCACCCGCGGCTTCCCTCAGGTCCGGAGGAGCTGCGTCCAACACGCAGCATCTCCGGACCGTGAGGACATACCCTAAAAGACCGACCAAATACTCAATGTGTGCACAGAGCTTTACAAATCCTGAGGTAAAAAACTCACCAAATACTGAACGTGCGCAAGTGGCCTTAGGCCACGTGCACACATTCAGTATTTGATGAGTTTTTACCTCAGGATTTGTAGACAAAACCAGGAATGGAACAATCAGAGGACAAGTCTAATAGAAACACCTGCACCACTTCTATATTTACGGTAATTATCCACTCCTGGTTTTGGCTACGAATCCTGAGGTAAAATACTCATCAAATACTCAACATGTGCACGTGGCCTTACAGAGTAGTAAAAGTTTATAAAACAGTAACAAGTTGGAGTCCATCAGACATAAGAAAAGTTCATGGTCCCGTGCACGGTCCAATTTTCTAGGCTCGCCATTTCCAATCACTTCTTAGAAAGCAGCAGCTGTCCAAACTGGAATTACAAATTCACCCTGGCTCCAGCTCCGGGAGAGCTCGCCGGCTGAAGTCTGGCAGGCAAAAGCAGCAGCGTTCCCCCCTTCACCTGCACACAGCAAAAGTAGCCGCAGCGTGTGTGCCAGCCAGCCTGTCCTTCCAGCAGAGTTCAAGACGTTGGCTTCTTCGGCAAAGGCCTCTCTGTGAACTCTTCGTGCTAGATGTTCTCCGAATTGTCCTCGCCTAACTGCAAAGACACATGTCACCGGTCAGATCTGCACACCGCGAGAACACTTCGCATTTATCCGATTTTGCAAGAACGTAACTGAGCTCTTTAGCTGTTATTATCTCACGTGGATTTAAAGAGTGTGCGGAGACCAAGCGGCCCCCCAGAAATCCACTATATGAAGTTTGTATGTAGAAGAGAGTGGTAAAGGAAGAAAGCCCAGTGAATTCCTGCTGACATGAAATCATTGGAGTAGAGATTAGAGGCGGCCACTCCCTCCCTTCTGTACTGGCTGCTCCTTTATAAATAGCCTGCTCGTGGAGTGTGTACACGACTCCTCAGTCCGCTGTGCACTTGGTGCAGAAGTTCTGTCCCTCAAGTCCACCCTTGCCTGATACCTGTCCTCTACTCCTATGGATCTGTCCACGTCTCCCACCTTGTGGGCCTATGGCTCTGTCTGGCTCTTCTTTTCCCTTGTGTTGATTTTGAAGTTTTCCCATTCTGACATGGTCCTCACCCCCTCCTTGTTGCTTTATTTCTTCCTATTGGTGATTTTTGAATGGTTCTGTCACCTGTATCTCCCAATCCTTCTAGGAATAGTCCTTCTCAGTTCGGCCTGTTGGTATGTCTTGAGTGTTGCCTCTCCGAGAAGAATGCTCCCAGTGGCGGGCAGGGCTGTATTCATTACAGGTAAGTGACCCGTGCAGAGGTGCCAGTTCCTGGAGTCTAGGGGGTGCATTTACAGATGCAGACTTGCAGTCCCCAAATTGTTCCTGGCGGTGCATCCACTTCCACATTTGTGCACCTAAAGCCTGTAGACTGCCAGGAATAAATCTCACACATTTTAAAAACTTGACAAAACTTCCCATCCACCTTTTTGATACTCTTTGGTAATAATAATAGTAGTAATAATAATAATAATAATAATAATAAAAATAAATCTTTATTTATATAGCGCCAACATATTCTGCAGCGCTTTACAATGGTAAGGCGTTTAATATGCTATTCCTTTTTGGCCGTGGCGTAACACGTGCCCTGATGGGAAAGCTCCGATGAGGTCCCAAATATTTGCAAATCTTTAATAACAACAATAGTTTTTCTCTATAGGCCAAACAGACTTTTGGGGCCCCCCCCTAGGCTCCAGGACCCCAATTCTATTGCAACCTCTGCAGCTATTGTAGTTACACCCCTGCCTTTTGGCATATCTTAATGCAGAAATAACTTCCACTCCGAATTGTGATGCCAAATTATTGCTCATCTAGGGGTTATCTATCTTGGGGGGGAAAGGGGGGTAACTTTTTTTAATTTTCTTGTATGTAAGTAGGGTAAAAAATTACTTTTACAGCGGCGTTTTCATTAACGTTTGCACCATTTGGCTCTTTTATTTCTCTCGTGGTCATAAATCAGCTGAAAAAAAACAAAAAATAAAAAAAAAGTTACAAATTCCCTATCCCGCTGTCATAGTGAGCTCACTGATAAGTCCTCAGTTAAATCATTCTCCAGCCAGCAGTAGAGCAACACGGAGCTGGCACAATATCTTTATTGAAACCCAGTTTGCCTTTACATTGCACTGACTATTGCTGGCAACAAAAAGGAGTTAACTGAGAATCAGTCAGTCCACTCTGTCTGTCAAGGACTTTCTGAGCTCTTCGCAGTGATTTATGACCACATTAGACAACTAGGAATATGCAAAGAAATTAAACGCCAGCAAAATTGATTTATGCACTTGGGGAAAGTGGGGAGTCTCCAAAAGTCAATGCAATCTATTGGTTTCTGGAAGCAGCCATTCACTATTACTATAAAGTCTAATAATGGAGAAACTTATCTTTGTCTCCAGTGCTAAGGATTTCTGTTAAATGATTAAATCGCCCCCTTTTTATTAAGGTACGGTACTTATTAACTCTTTAATTCAAAAGACCCCACCAAGCCACGTTCAATGGAAATGCACAGGATGAGAACTTTGGAAGCCGATGACTTTGTTATTCTTTCTGCCTTCCGGTATACACTGTATATAACGTGTATGATATTACGTGTAGCAGAACATTGGTTTCTCGTTGAACGCTGACTGTCTGAATGGATCCTGTCGTCCCGTTCTGCACATGGCTTTGTATATACTGATCAGCCAATTAGACTTTGTGTAGTGGGTGACGTACGAGCTCGGAGGCACTGGGCTTCACTTCTTCAGTTATCCGATGGGTTACACACGCTCTATTGAAGGTTCTGGTTACAGATGTAGCACTTGATGACTGATCTCACAATATGAGATTGTTATCTTGATACGTTTCTCCAGACATGGACTTTGATATGTATTCATGTGCCAGAGCTTTGGTAAGACGCTGTACAATCGCATAATCCTACTTTTAAAGGGTCTTGATCTTTATAGCTACCAACAATTCATAATCAAGATTTACAAAGTCACCAGATTGTACGGCTTCACTCCAAAAACTGCATGCAATGAAATCAGATCTTGGACCTGATGAGGCGGGTGTACTTACTATAAAAGCTCATTTCAGTACTGATTTGTTGTAAATGTAGAAAAAGACCCTAGATCCATCAAGTTCACCCTTTGTCCAGTTATACATTTTTATCTCTAGATCATCTATAACCAACATTATATGCAGTGAAGAAATCATCCAGCCCTTTTTAAAAGGTGTTCTACTGTAGTTTCAGCCATTACTACCTCTTGTGGTTGGGCAGGGCCGCCACTAAGGGCGTACAGCTCTGCCTGGAGTCATGGGTCCCTGGCCTGAAAGCAGGGGCGTGGCATTGGATCAGACAGGGGGGCCTGACTGTGACACAGGAGGCGTGGCTGTTTGGAGCAGGGCCCCGCCCCCTCACATCTTGCACGGGCCCAGGGGCGCATTCATCATGAGGCAACCTGAGCTGAGGCCCCCGCCCCCACCCGCAGATGCCGCTCCCCTCTTTTGGTCCCAGCCGCATCCTTCTGCACCTGCAAAGCCGCACACTACATCCATGGCTGCTCTGTGCTTACAGGTACTGTGATGATGTCACAGAGGGGAGGGAGTCAGGGATCACATGATCAGCTCCTCAGTGTATGCAGGACTTTTTGTGCTGGTTGTCATGGTGCTGGACGAGGGGAAGTTTATGTGTGGGGTCAGGAGAGATTGTGTTGATGGAGCAGAGCCGAGCGTGTGCGAGGTGTACGGAGCGGAATCACGTGTGTACGAGGTGTACAGAGTGGAGCCGTGTGTGTACAAGATGTACGTAATGGAGCCACGTGTGTACGAGGTGTACGGAGCTCAGCCGTGAGTGCGAGGTGTACAGAGCCGAGAGTGCACTAGGTGTACAGAGCAGAGCAGTGTGTACGAGGTGTACGGAACAGAGCAGTGTGTGTACGGAGCAGAGCAGTGTGTGTACAAGGTGTACGGAGCAGAGCAGTGTGTGTACGATGTGTACGGAGCTGAGCAGTGTGTGTACAAGGTGTACGGGAGCGTGAGAGGCGAGCAGGTGTGTACATGGTGTACGGAGCGGAGCAGCGTGTGTACATGGTGTACGGAGCGGAGCAGCGTGTGTACATGGTGTACGGAGCGGAGCAGCGTGTGTACATGGTGTACGGAGCGGAGCAGCGTGTGTACATGGTGTACGGAGCGGAGCAGCGTGTGTACATGGTGTACGGAGCGGAGCAGCGTGTGTACATGGTGTACGGAGCGGAGCAGCGTGTGTACATGGTGTACGGAGCGGAGCAGCGTGTGTACATGGTGTACGGAGCGGAGCAGCGTGTGTACATGGTGTACGGAGCGGAGCAGCGTGTGTACGCAGCATGTGTACGGAGCGGAGCAGCGTGTGTACGAGGTGTACGAGCGGAGCAGCGTGTGTACGAGGTGTACGGAGCGGAGCAGCGTGTGTACGAGTGTGTACGGAGCGGAGCAGCGTGTGTATGAGGTGTACGGAGCGGAGCAGCGTGTGTATGAGGTGTACGGAGCGGAGCAGCGTGTGTATGAGGTGTACGGAGCGGAGCAGCGTGTGTAGAGTGTACGAGCAGCCGTGTGTACGAGGTGAGCGGAGCAGCGTGTGTACGAGGTGAGCGGAGCAGCGTGTGTACGAGGTGAGCGGAGCAGCGTGTGTACGAGGTGAGCGGAGCAGCGTGTATAAGGTGAACGGAGCAGTGTGTATGAGGTGTACGAAGCGGAGCAGTTTGTACGAGGTGTATGGAGCGGAGCAGTGTGTACAGAGCGGAGCAGTGTGTGTACGGAGCTCAGCCGTGCGTGCGAGGTGTACGGAGCGTAGCAGCAGGTGTACGGTGCAGTGTGTGTATGAGGTCTATGGAGCAGAGCAGTTTGTGTACGAGGTGTGCGGAGCAGCATGTGTACAAGGTGAGCGGAGAAGCGTGTGTACGAGGTGAGCAGAGCAGTGAGTACGAGGTGTACGGTGCGGAACAGTGAGTACGAGGTGTACGGTGCGGAGCAGTGTGTATGACGTGTACGGAGCAGAGCAGTGTGTACGAGGTGAGCAGAGCACTGTGTACGAGGTGAGCAGTGTGTACGAGGTGAGCGGAGTCAGTGTGTACGGAGCGGAGCAGTGTGTGTACGGAGCTCAGAGCAGAGCAGCAGGTGTACGGAACGGAGCAGTAGGTGTACGGAGCAGTGTGTGTATGAGGTCTATGGAGCAGAGCAGTATGTGTACAAGGTGAGCGGAGAAGCGTGTGTACGAGGTGAGCAGAGCAGTGAGTACGAGAGTACGGTGCGGAGCAGTGAGTACGAGGTGTACGGTGCGGAGCAGTGTGTATGACGTGTACGAGGTGAGCAGAGCAGTGTGTACGAGGTGAGCAGAGCAGTGTGTACGAGGTGAGCAGTGTGTACGAGGTGAGCGGAGTCAGTGTGTACGGAGCGGAGCAGTGTGTGTACGGAGCTCAGAGCAGAGCAGCAGGTGTACGGAACGGAGCAGTAGGTGTACGGAGCAGTGTGTGTATGAGGTCTATGGAGCAGAGCAGTATGTGTACAAGGTGAGCGGAGAAGCGTGTGTACGAGGTGAGCAGAGCAGTGAGTACGAGAGTACGGTGCGGAGCAGTGAGTACGAGGTGTACGGTGCGGAGCAGTGTGTATGACGTGTACGAGGTGAGCAGAGCAGTGTGTACGAGGTGAGCAGAGCAGTGTGTACGGAGCGGAGCAGTGTGTACGAGGTGTACGGAGTGGAGCAGTGTGTGTACGGAGCTCAGAGCGGAGCAGCAGGTGTACGGAACGGAGCAGTAGGTGTACGGAGCAGTGTGTGTATAAGGTGTACGGAGCAGAGCAGTGTGTGTACGAGGTGTACGGAGAGGAGTAACAGGTGTACGAGGTGTATGGAGTGGTGCCGTGTGCATACAATGGTGTGTGTACCAGTGGCAGCCCCCCGCAGATGTCGTTCCCGCTCCTATAGTCCTGGCTGCCTCTGATAGCCTAGTGAGAGCAAAAAATTCCCCTGAAAAAAGGTCCATTTGTCATTAAGGCTGGTTCCACATTTGCATTTTTGAATGCAGCATACTGAATGTGGCCAAACGCATGTGCACTGCATACATATGTTTAACATGGGAACGCATAGTACCTGCGTTTGGCTGCGTTTGCATGCGCATAATTTGTGCGTCCTCCGAATGCACCATGTTGCATTTTTGTGCGTTCATGGGCACTTGTTTTATCACAAAAGCGTCCGCAAGCGCACAAAGAATGAATGGAAGTCAATGCATCCGTAGTGTCCTCCGCATGACCGCACAGGAGAACGCTGCGGCTCACATTGAAATCTCTCCCAGAGGCCGCCGCTGAGCGGGTGGCCGGGCACCATACTATGTGTACGCATGCGGAGAATCTCTGCTGCATTCACATGAGTATGGCAGCGTTTGCATGCCAGACGCATGTGTAGTACCCAGGCTTTGGGGTACTCGGGTGTCGGGCAGCAAGGGTTAACTCTCTGGTTGTCACAGGGATGGCGGCCACGCCTGACTCCATGTCCTGGGGTATCTTTTGAAAAGGGGGTTTTAAATACAAGGGATTATTTACAGTTTGTTGTAGTGACGCCACCTGCAGTTTCTGGTGAGTAGCACCACAGTCCGCCGGAGGTCGATGAGATTGCAGCTGAGATGGTGAAGTCCTCCGCAGGTAGGACTGGACCTCCGGGGCAGCGTAGTGAGGAGGGACAGCTTGGATTGGAGCTGGGATGGTTTAGGGAGTATGGGAGCAGTCTATGAGGGTGCTGGGAGTGGAGAAGGATACACACACATGCAGGAAAGTCTCTTTTACCTTTTACTGTTGTTAAGCAGGTAAACGGTCCAGGGCACTGACCTGTGGACAGGTTGCACAGTGGGTCCCCACAGCAAGTGGGTATAAGGCCTCCTCTGCTTTGTAGTGTTATCTGAAGCACAGCCTGCTTGCAGCCTGACTTGCCTCCTCTCCCTTCCTGACTGTAGTGTCTTCCTCTCCTCCTGTGCGGTCACCGGGTTACCTTCTCTGAACACTGCGGCTTTGCCTTGCTGTGTTTGATTCCCTCTATTGACCCACAGAGGATACCGAGTAGCCGAAGCCTCCATGGTGCGACAGGGTTTTCTATGGTCCAATAGTGTCCCACAGGTGCGGATCCCCAGTATCCGGTGCTTCTCCTGCGACGAACTCTCTCAAGTTCCTCGCTCCCTTTTCTGTCCTAAGCTCCTTGCCTTCAGTCCCACTCAGGCTTGTGGGACGTAGAAGGGCCACTCCGGGTCACTGGTTCGGGCCTAAACGCAGCACCGACCACCAGGACGTCTTCGCAGCTCTCCTAGCGTCTGCACACTCTGACTAACTCCTCCCCCAGCAGCAGTATTTATAGGGGATCTTGCCTAAGGTCAGCAAGTGGTGCTCCCCCTACTGTGACGGGGTGGAAGGTGTTGTTTGTAGTAGGTACCTGCTGTGGAAACCCAGCTGTGCATGAGAGAAGTCTGTGGTTTCCTGCGTGAGCAGGGCGCCACACATGCAGACACAAATGCTAGTATGAAGCTAGCCTGAGGTTGCCTTCACACTCAATGATTTGTACATCCATGTGGTTCCTTGAATTTCATGGACCATAGGTCAGGCACTGATCAGTGCCATCTGTCCATGGACTTTTTTTTAATTTTTTTTTAACAGATCCGTCATCAGTTAGTAGAGATAGAGCTGGGAGGAGCTGTACCCTTTCCCCAAGCCATCAAGATCTGCCCCTGCAGCTTCCTAGTGCATTCCCTGCCGGACCTAATAATGTCATGTGATGCCCGGTGGGCATGACATTTTACAAGCATGGTTCCCATGTTAAATGTATGGACTGCTCCCAGGTATGACATGCTGCCGCGTCTATTTCTGGTCCTGTGCATTGTGGGAGAGTGATTGGGTGCACTTGCCGGTTTATCAAGGCGCATGCTCCGGAGACGGGAAAGTACACCCAATTACTCACCCACAATGCACAGGACCAGAAATAGACGCGGCCAGCATGTCATACCTGGGAGCAGCCCATACATTTTAGAATCTCCAAAAGAGAAAGCGCCCGTAAATTAGGTTATGAAGGCCAGAGGCGTGATGACCGTGGAACGAGGAGGGACATGGACCCCGAAAGAACGCTACATCATACTAGACCGTGCCTAATTAACATACCAATTGTAAGTTATAAAATGATATTTCTTAACTTTCACATGACAGGATTAGGTCAGACAGGGATGATTAGGGATGTACTAAGAAGCTGCAGGGACAGATCATGGTGGCTTGGGTTCATAAAGCCGCTGACAGGTTCCCTTTAAATATGGCAAAGATTTGGCTGGCCATGTGCCAGAAATTAAAACCTGCACCTGTGCCGAGCAGGCGTACACTAAACCATAATTTACACTAATTTCTGACCCAAATCCCATCTCGTTTAGGCAAATTCTGCTCTATTCTCTCAACAAAAAGTGGCAAGGGGGTAAAAAGTGTAACATTCTAAGGCTACGTGCGCACGCAGACTACTTAAGTACTTGGGCTGCCTTCAGACTTGCAGATGCCTCCGCAGCGTTTTGCAGAGGCATCTGTAAGTATCTGCATGCAGACCGCGGCCCCTATGTTTATAATGGAGCGCACGGTGGTCTGCAAATGCTTGCAGACCGCTATGCGCTCTCATTGCCCGCCATTAGTGATCTGCGCGCAGGCGGATGCCTGCGTACAGATCACACACTCTTGTCCGCACCAGGGACGCGAGATGTTGCGATCACTAATGCGAGTGTGTGATCACTAATGGCGGGCAATGAGAGCGCACGGCGGTCTGCAAGCATCTGCAGACCGCCGTGCGCTCCATTATAAACATAGGGGCCGCGGTCTGCGTGCAGATACTTGCAGATGCCTCTGCAAAACGCTGCGGAGGCATCTGCAAGTCTGAAGACAGCCTTAGTGCAGCAAATCTACATCGTTTGCTAGAAAAATGCACCAAAAATGCAATGTTGGTTGGTGCAGGTTTGTGCCATGCTTTTCTTAATCAAGTCAATGGCTGTAAGGGTAGAAAAACAAAGGGGGATCTACACCATGAAATATTGCGATGCTGCTGTTTTTTTTTTTTTTTTTTTTTTCTGCAACCAAATCAGTGAAAAATACCGTAATAGTGTGCACAACTTCAAACTTCTCATAGACTTTCCTGGCATAAGGCTTGACTAGCAGATTAAAGTCAAAACTGCACTGAAAAAAAAGTGTGCACATGGCCGAACTCCGGAAACTGGCACAAAGCCTGGATACATTTTTATCAATTGAATTTTACTTGGGGACCATACAGTATGTATTAGCTTTTTTCCTTGCATGCATTTAAGGTTTAAAAATACATTTTGCAGTTGTTTTTCATGATTAAATTTGCATCATTTGGCTTTTATAAAGTCTTTGTTTTCCCTGCACATTATTAATATAGTCTGTAGTCCTAAATCAGCTGAGATGAGCTCCAGAAAAGACTACACGTTTCAATGTCCTAGCGATCTCACCTGGCTGGGATCACTGGGACATCATGAACTGATCCCTGGTGAGGTGTCAGACTCAACAGTGATCAGAACCAGCGAGAACGCTGGTAACCAGGGTAAACATCAGGTAACTAAGCATAGCGCTGTGCTTAGTTACCCGCTGTTTACCCTGGTTACCAGCTCTCAGCGCTTGCTGTGCGGCGCTGGGAGCTCATCCATCGTTAGTCTCCCGCTGTCGCACGCACCGATGCTAGTCGTCCAGCGGAAAACCAACGACAGATTTATGGTCCTTATCATAAATCTACGATCAATGTCTTATCATTGATCGTTTATACGTGTCACACACAACGATGTAGTTTCGACATCGCTGCAACGTCACCAAACCGTTGCCATTGCAATGATATCGTTCTCGATATCGTAGTGTGTAACGGGCCTTAAGGCTAAGTTCACATGTCCAGTAATTGTCCAAGAAATTGTCTTGGAAAAGTGCCAAAAACTTGCACGCTCCCGTGAAATTGCAGGCGATAACGAATCGATATTGCGTCGTGTAACTGTACCTTGCTACTGGGATCTGCTCTAAATCTATTGTCAAAAAGGTTGTACAAACATAACCTTTTTTTTTTTTTAATCCCTTCCTTCTTTCTCTGAAACATTTGAATAAGTCTAAAAAAAAAAACCTAAATACAACATCCAATTTTTCAATATTGAGTCTGGGTTTTTTTAGGTCCCAGTCTGTAGATTTAAAATATTACATGCAGATAATCCGGAGCCACCACTAGAGGGGGTACCACTGTTTTATATTTTATTTCATGTAGAGCAGGGGTGGGCAAATTGCTTTCCCGAGGGGCCACATGAGAGACTGCGACTATTGTGGAGTGCCAAACCAACAGGCTGAAATTCATCATGTTCAATATTGATATTAACACATAAACCCCCTGTATACAATGAGCTCCACATGACACCCTACCGGGAGCTTAACTACATCAGGAGCAGTGGTCACAACTGCACCCAAGCCCTGGAGACCCAAAGGTTCCTTTGACATATAGAAAGACTATTAAGGTGGCTTCACACCTGGCGACGCCGCTAGCGACATCGCCGAAAAAGTGACGTATCAGCGATGTCGCTAGCGGCATCGCGCTGTGTAAATGAGCGCCGCTACCGAGTTTTATCGCCGGTCGCAGGTTGACAGGTTTACGGGAAGAACCGTAAACCTGTCAATTGGCGACCTGCGATAAGGCTGGATCGCGCCGTGTGACATCGCCAGAGCGATGTCGGCGGCGATCCAGCCTATACCGCAGCGTTGCTGCGGATCGCTCGCTGGGCTAAGCCCAGCGAGCGATGTCACCGCCCGCATCGCTGCGGTGTCGCCGGCCGCAGCTATGCTGTGTGACAGCTGGCCAGCGATGTCTGAACCGAGCGGGCACCCGCGCTTCGCTTCCGACATCGCTGGCCAGGTCGTGCCGTGTGACGGGACCATTACTATTAAAGATTTGCAATTATTTGGAGCCCTGTTGGAGCTTTTGCATCAGGGCCCATGAGCTTCAAGTTGCACTACTACCCCCTACATACAGTATGAGTCCCTTGCATAGCTCCCCTATGTACTGTACAAGCCCCCTCACATGGCCTCCAATATACAGTGTTAGGCTCTACAAATATTCACTGCTACCCATATTGGTGATGACGGGCAGAGGGATTGATGCGGCCTGCAGTCCAGTTTTCAGCCCCTCAGCTGCCCAGCCCTTATGTAGTTCTTTATGCACCAGGCATAAGGAGTTCAGAGGGACTTACTCAGTAATGAGTCATCGCTGTCCCACCTCCAGCCCTCTCTGATCCACCTCCAGCCCTCTCTTGTTCAGCCTCCTGTATGTGTCATCACGGTTGCTGGTGTCCTCCCTGCCTCCAGCCCTCTCTGTGCCACCTCCAGCCCTCTCTGTGCCACCTCCAGCCCTCTCTGTGCCACCTCCAGCCCTCTCTGTGCCACCTCCAGCCCTCTCTGTGCCACCTCCAGCCCTCTCTGTGCCACCTCCAGACCTCACTTGTTCAGCCTCCTGTATCTGCCATCGCTGCTGCTGGTGTCCTCCCCACCTCCAGCCCTCTCTAGTCAACCTCCAGAGAGGACTGAACAAGAAAGGGCTGGATGTGGGGAGGACACCAGCAACAGCGATGACTCATTACTGAGTACGTCCCCCTGGACTAGTTATCCATAAACTTTATAAAGTCTTATTTACAACTTACAGGGGGGCTAGAGACATGGGGGACCCCTTCCCTGAATGCAGTAGACATGCTGCATTCAGTTAGCATAGCACCAGGGGGGTGACAGGTCCTCTTTTAATAGCATTAGTCTTTTTCTAAAGGTCAAGGGGACTTTTGGAGCCCCCTAAGAACCAGGGCCCGGGTGCAATTGCAAGCCCTGTACCTGTTGTAGTTGGGCCCCTGTTGACCACCTGTTATTGCTGATGCAAACAGACAGATCAGACTATAGCAGCCATGACTTGAGATAAAATATCTCTTTAAAGAGAGCCTTTCACCACTCTTTGCATGTATAAACTGGTGACCTTTATGATAAAGGGATGGAAGAGCTGAAGACAACATGATTTTTGTTTTGTATTCTTTCTTCTCCGTTGCAGATATTTGCTTCTAACGCAATTTAGGATATCTAACATCACTTCAACAATGTGGGTGTTGGCAGGGAATTTTATCGTGCAAAGTTTACTTTTTCCCCTGTATGATGCTGCCCAATGATAAGAAGCAGGTATCATACAGGGGGAGGGAGGCAAAACCCTGCAGAGAAGATAAAAACCAGCTTTTTCAATGTGATGTGATAAGACTGATATCTAAAATTATCACACTGCGATCTCCTCCCTCCTGGTGGTTATTAACATTACAAACTGTGGGAGAGTAGAGCCGCTCTGGATTTATCCCAGATATTGGGTAATAATGTTGTGAAAAACGCTTCTCCCATGATCGTCATTACTACTTCGTCCTGTAGCTCTCTTTTCTCGGTGCTGTCGAGTCACTGAATTACATATAATGTATTGTCAGGAGAAGAGAGCTGCAGCCGAGAGCATTGATGAAGATTGATCATGCATTTGTCATACACAATCCTCAGGACCTTTTTCCGGGTATGTGACAAAGGCTGATGGTATGATCATCTTCATCACTGCAGCTCTCATATCTCGATCATGTCATTATATTATAAATGTTCCTTCAGCGCCTGGAGAAGAGCGCTGCAGTGTGGAGCAATGATGGCCTTGATGCCTTCTTATGATTAAGCAAGGTCATACCAAACAATGTTTTAAGCATCTGTGCTAACACCCTTCTGGTTGAAGGGGTAATGGGCATATTAGACACCCTAAAGCTTAGAAGGTGATATCTCCATAATGGAAAGGATGAATAAAGAAAAATATACTGTATTTCACTTTGTGGTTCGCATCTGCATGAAATGTATATGAACATGTGATGTGGTCAAATGGCTTAATTCTGATATTTCTAATACATAAGTAATTGCATATATATCCGGAATAGTAATACTGATTGTTCCATATCCAGAAAGTATTGCTCCTATTAAAGGTAACACGTTCAATGTGTAGCACAAGGTGTAAGCCGATCTCGCTCACATATGCTTCAGTTTATGGATTTCCATTTAGCTACAAAAAAATTAAATGAAGGAGCAATTAGAGTATAGACGCAGCTATAAATCTGAAATATTAGAACATATTTGCAGGAAATGCAATGATTGACGGTATACAGAAATGTATAAGGAATTCTAATGTTTAACAGAGGTGTGTGCCATAGACTATCACTCTGTGATGCTTGGTCAGGTACAATAGGTGAGCGTTTCTCTTAGGAGCATTAGTTATGCATGTTTCATTGTATACATAAAGCTTCTGCTGACAGTCCATATTGTTTAGCAAGTACAGACTAGGTTGGCTACAGTGGCGTAACTTCAAGCCCAGGGGCCCCGATGCAGACGCTCCAACGGGGCCCCCAATTATTGCAAATCTTTAATAGCATTAGTCTTTTTCTATAGGCCAAAAGGACTTTTGGGGGCCCCCTGGGCTGCAGGGCCCGGGTGCGATCGCAACCCCTGCACCAATTGTACCTACACCCCTATATTGGCTATAAATGGGTAAGGGAGCTCTCAGTTGAAACACATGGTCTGCATTTTTTTTTCTTCAGATTTTGGATGTAAACTAAATTGTTTTCCGCTTTGGTTGAAATCTTGAAAACTGAGTATTAGTCAGCAGGTTTTTGCTAATCTACGTAATCTGACATCAGCATGATGTAGGGACAGAGACCCTGATTCCAGCGATGTATCACTTAGTTTATTGGGTGCAGCAGTTATGGTTAGTATCAGTCTTCTCTGCTGGGTATCAGTTATTGTTCTGTGTATAACCTGCCCACAGCAGCTTTCTGTGTGCAATGTATAGTCAATGTTGCTAATCGGTGATGGGAGTGTGGATGGCCTAGGAGGCACAAGCCAGCTTGTCCTGTAGGGTAATCTCTTGCTACTAAAACACTGATTGTATTAAAACATTGAATACAGTTTAACCTCCCTGGCGGTATGATTAGGTCAGGAATTTTGTGCTAAAAGCGGGCTTACCCGGTTAAAAAAACCGCATCTGCCGCACTTGCCGCATAGCCGCCGCACTTGCGGCGCACTTGCGGCGCGGTTGCGGTAATCGCCATAGTAAGTATAGGGGCACTTGCGGCAGATGCGGCAAGTGCGGTTTTGCACTTGCGGCAGGTGCGGCAAGTGCGTTTTTTTTTCCGCGGCCGCAAGTGCAAAACCGCACTTGCCGCATCTGCCGCAAGTGCCCCTATACTTACTATGGCGATTACCGCAACCGCGCCGCAAGTTCGGCGGCTATGCGGCAAGTGCGGCATATGCGGTTTTTTAACTGCATCTACCGCGACCGCGGGTAAGCCTGAGCCTGACTCGGGGTTACCGCTTCTGGCAGTGATTGTTAACCCCGAGTCAGGCTCGGGAATACCGCTAGGAAGGTTAAAGAGTGACACCTCCCTAGAATTTTGGTGGCCTTTCCTGAGTAAGAAGTGTGATTTGGATCCCCATGGCATCTACAGCAGTGCAGATTTATCAATGGTTTTTTTTTTTTTTTTTTTTTTTTTTTTTTTTTTTTTTTTTTTTTTTTTGCAAAACCACAGCAAGCAGCCTACCAGAATAAGGGATTTTGCACCTTCTTTATGCTACCTTCAGACTGGTATCTCAAAGCCCACAGAGTTCAAGGAACATGGAGATTGTGACTACTTCAAAGTTATAAAAAATATATATATACTAATGATACAAATACCAACATATATAGGAGGCACCTTTTTTACTATATGGAGGAATGATCTTCACATATCACTTTCTATGCAACTCTAGAAGATAACTACTTAATAAATGTATACATTTTAGTATAGTACTATATCTTCCAAACTAGTTGGAGATCGATGATGATGATGATGATGATTCTTTATTTATATGGCGCCAACATATTCCGCATCGCTTTACAATACAATGTAAGTAATCACAGTAGAGAAAAAATACAGTAATTACATACAATACAGTAAGCATAGAATCAATGTAGAAAATACAATAAATAAGGCAAAAAATAAGTGACCCTCCTCAAAGGAGCTTACCATCTACAATGTGATAGGGGTTACACAAAGTACAGGGGCTTATTACAGTGATGGTCCAGGCATCTTGAGGAAGAGGGGATAGAAATAAAGTTACATGACTGGTCATCAGACATCTCTGTGGAGCTGTTGGGTTTTGTGGAGTTGGAGAAGAGTTATACCGAGAGATAGTGTGGACTATATACAGTATAAAGGACTTCTATTAGGGAGGATGATAGGCCATGCAAGTTGTGGATAGTCCTGATTTCTTGGGGTGGAGCATTCCAGAGAATTGGTGCAGCTCTGGAGAAGTCTTGGAGCCGGGAATGGGAGGATGGGATTAGTGCAGATGTTAGTCGAACATCATTTGTAGAATGAAGCGAATGGGTGGGGTAATAGACAGAGCTAAGGGAGGAGATGTAGGGTGGTACTGCACTGTGAAGAGCTTTGTGGTTGAGAACCAGCACTTTAAATTGGATCCTGTAGTGTACAGGCAACCAGTGCAATGACTGGCACAGAGCGGAAGCATCTGAGTAATGGTAAACTAGATGGGTCATCCTGGCTGCTGCATTAATAATGGACTGGAAAGGGGAAAGTTTAGAGAGGGTGAGGCCAATTAATAGAGAATTGCAGTAGTCAAGGCGGGAATTGATTAGGGCCATGGTGAGGGTTTTTGTTGTTTCCTGGGTGAGAAAGGGGCAGACTCTGGAGAGATTCTTCAGGCCTGATAGCCTGTAGACAGAGTATCTAAAAAAAAAAAAATAATAATTAATTTTTTTAATTCATTTATCTTAATCAGATGAAAGATCCTGGGATGCTAGTGACAGTCACACGTCCCTCAGCCCCAATGCACGTTTCATCATTCTTCCTCAGATGGGGCAGGTTCCTCTTTAATATGCAATTTTTTTAAAGCTGGAAAACTGACCTAAACTGTTTGATGAATTGCCCCCATCCTATATTAAAACTGGGGTAACTTTGTTTTCTTTTCAGTAATATACGTAGTTTCTTAAATGGTCACAGACAGGCATAGCCACATCAGTTCCATCCGACTGAAGTCAGTGGTCACCTCTTGCAGATTCTGGTCCCTGTTCTCTGGCAGATGGGTTGGAACTTGGTTGAAAGTGTAGAAATCTGATCAGTGTGACCCTTTTTCTACAAAAAAAAGATTGTGTAAAACCTTTTCCATCCAAACGCATGTATCCAAATACCTATAAGAAAAAGTGCCATTGACATTGGCAGTGATCTGTTCATCTGCCGTTACTTTATTTGCCCCTTATGAGCTGCATGTATCCATACAACAGATGAATTCAAATCGTCTGGTTTTAATTGTTCGAGGCAACATTCCAAAATCAACGCAGTAACTCTTACATAACTGTTATCTCTCGCTGGACGATCTTTGTGTAACTGGCAGTAAAACAAAAGCCGAAATTCACTCGATCCTAAAATGTGGAACATTTCACTAGCTGAACTAAATTTAGAGAGCCAAGATCTTTTATGTTTCCCATTGGAATAGCATGGAAAGTGAGAGGTCTGGCTGTTAAGTCAAAACCCACAATCTGTCCAGACCGGGCCAAATGTATGACTTGACTTTATTGCACTCTGCAAGTAAAACATTGCACAAAGCAAAGACCTGATGGTGAATTGGTTGCTTCCTGGCACACTCCTCAATGTATACATGTTCAGAAAACCATTTAGCCGTGTTATTTTCTTTTATTCTTATCAGTTATATACTGATTAATAATTAGTATTCCCCATAACTTAACAGTCAAACCAAGTTTTCTGTAAAATAGTTGCACCCAGGGACGGACCTACCGTGGTACAGCTGGTTCAGCTGCACCAGGGCCCCGACAGGCTAGGGGGCCCCTCAAGCCTGCAGGGGGCCCCCAGCCGACCCTCGTGACCCTGCGTCAGAGGAGAGGAGGTTAACTGAGGGAAGCTTCCATCTTCCCATGGCTGATCCCGCCGCTCCTCTCCTCTGCCGCCCTGGCTCCCAGGACTGCATTGTGTGGCTCAGTGCAGGTTGGAGAGCCGCATCGCATCACCAATAGCCCCCCCTGCTGACATCCACTAGCAGCCACCCCACCCCTCCGTTCCTCGCCGACATCCGCTAGCACCATGACCCATAGCTGACATCCGCTAGCACCCCCCCATCCCGCTCTTCACCAGCAGGCAGCTGCACCAGGGCCCTCCGGGCTCATGGTCCGCAACTGGTTGCACCAATGGCACTATCCTGTGCCAGCCATTGCATTGGTTTCTTATCCAGTAGAGAATGCAATTGAACCATATCTCACAACCTGTGACGCAACAGCGATCTCGCTATGTGTGATGGGGGCTTTACTCAACTTTATATGGTGCTGCACCCTCATGCATCTCTACTACCGAATTCATATTTCTATTCTATAAATTTAACTTTCTCCCTAATCGGAAACTTTTACTGCCATTTTCAAGACCTTTCTTATGTTGCACCAGCTCTTTAAGACTGTTCTTCCACAAACAATTGGGTCAATTCTCAACATTCAATGGACCTGTTTTCCAATTCTTCATTTATCACCCTTTTGAAATAATTGTTCACACCAGAAGTCCCTTTTTTATCCAACTGTTAAACCCACATATGTGCATTCACAACTGGCTGGTTGGCTTTTCCAGATTTATGCACAGTACCTTGTTTTCTAAATGCATGTGGCGCCCTTGTGGACTGGTGGCCACAGTAAGGTACTGCAGCTGGGACTGGTGAGTTGACATTTCACACAAATACCCGACACAGCCCCCGACCCCTTAGACCTAGTATACTGTGGCGCCCCGCAACGAGTGCGTCACAAGAGGGTATTGCAGCCATAAATGCAGCCGCAATATTCTCTGACACAGCAGTGACCTAGTTAACTTTGAGATCCAACCCTGCATGCATCACCTAGAACAGAGGACCAATCCAGGGTCCTGGTGGGCGGAGTGCTAGGGAAGTGTGTAGGGAGAACAGACACTTAGTCTGCGGAGAACAGAAGAGTCTAGAACAGAGTCTAGAACAGAAAACTTGAACTTGGAGTAGGAGCGGGGGCTCCGCACCCCGTGCAGCCCCCGGGCCGTCACCAGTCGGGTGTCAGCACCTGAGGCCTTAACAACTGGGATCGGGCATCATTACCACGGGTTCCAAAAGACTCCAGTGCCCACAACTCACAGCCGGTTCACTGGTACCGAAGCTGGCAGCAGTTCACCTCTGCTACGCGAACCAGAAGCGTGGAGGAGCAGCTTCACAGGAGCACCCCACCACAAGCCAACTTCCAGTCGTCTAACCAGCGGTGTACCCACTGAGGGACCCAAGGCTCCCCATAACATCCACAACGTACATCTTGGATAGGGCATTGAAGCAGCCTCCCCGTACCCGATCTGGTATTCCTGGGCGACAATGGCGAAAGACTTAGCTAGAATGGAGGAACACTACGGATCTCTGAGGGACACTATCACTGCTGAGTCCACCCGGTCCACTACCCGTAAACTGTATACCATGTACTGCCTGCTGGTTACAGTAAAGACCCGTTGCAGAGACTTTCTGTGTCCGTGCTTCCTTATGAACTGTCCGTCCGCACTACAAGGTAACCGCAGCTGCCGCACAACATCTTAAGCAGCTCCAGCCTCCGGGGACCACTGCTCAGCCTGTGGGGAGCGTTCCATCTTGCTGCTGTCCATCCCCCGGAGGTTCCGCAGCGTCGGTAACGATTACCGAAACTACTCATAGGTGGCGTCACGAATAAATTAAAACCCCTTTAATCTGTTCCTTACAAGACGTCTTCAACTTTTGATCTGCACTCCACCGGGCCCCACTACCGGCAGGCGCGACCCACCCGTGACAAGGAGGAAGGAGCTACAGCCTGTCTAAACCGGAGTCCCGGCCACGGTGAGTCAATACCATGTCAGGCAAGGGGTAGCGGGAGGGACAAAGTGGAGGGTGGAGAGTTGAGTAGAAACCCCGGAAGGAAGTCGAGGAACTGGACTTAAAAATAAAAAAAATTAAAAAAAAAATCAAACAGGAACACTAAGTTAGGAGGACCCCCGGAGTCAGATCAGTGAGAGAGATGAAGAGAGGTACAGGTTTGAGTTCCTGGCTAATTGTAGAGGGAGAAGAACAGAACTCTTATGGTGGGTTTACACACACCAATTTATCTGTTCAATATCTGAACAGATCTCTGGTTACAGTGAAATCATGAACACATTGTATCATTTGTACACAGCCACAAAATGGAACTGTGTCCATGATTTCACTGCAACCAGAGATCTGTTCAGATATTGAACAGATAAATTGGTGTGTGTAAACCCACCATTAAGCAGAGACACCCGGCAAGCTGAGAAATTGTAACACCAGAGTGGAAGAAACCGGACCTGGCGGCCTGTGCCACCGAATGGCCTGTCCGGGTCCCAGGCCAAGTATCGAGGGAAACAGGAAGTGGTCCATGGTGTCCGGAGCAGCGGGAACACTGGAGGACCGGGCCAAAGCCAGGGTGCCGGCCCTGTCGAAGTGGCTGGGAGCTATATGCTCCAACCACAGATTAACCGGCGGGGTGAAGGGACTCCATGCCCAGAACCTACCCTCCGGTGCAGCAAAGGAAAGGCCGTCAAATAGGGTTAGGGGGACAGGCTGAGATCCCCTAGAGAGGACCTGTGACCGCTGGCCCGTAGCTAGCACTTGGAACAGTGAACGGAGGCCTGATAATGGACCAGAAGGGAGTGCAGTTACTGAACCGTCCCAGCTGCAAGGTGGTGTCTAGAACTCAATGTGAACTGGTTGTACCCTGTGAACCGCTGAACTGTTGAGTAAAGAACCCGGTCAAACTCAAAGCTATGTGTGTAAGACTGTAATTTACGAATCAGTGACAGGAGCTCGCCTGCAGAGCCGCACACTGATTTTTGCAAGCCGGCAGTGGAGACTGCCTGAAGGGGCTGAGCTCATCGTACGAATACCTCATTCCTACACCTGCTCTGGGGAGAAAGCTCTGCCCATGGAGGGCTCACCATCAATGCTGCCTGCCACCACCATCCTCCCCAGAGCCCTGGATGGCAGTAGTGGTCCACAATGGCCACAAACCACGGGTGGCGTAACGAACATTTCATAAAACCTCAATTTTCCCCCTTATTCTTTACTAGCTGTGAGCCCGATTCTAAAGAATCGGGTAGTCTAGAATCTATATATAGTTTATTTAGTAATAGTTAGGGGAGTGCGGTGAAATTAATTGTGTGTGTATAGAGGCGGCTCAGTGGGTAGCAGATTATATGGTGGCTCAGTGGTTAGCAGTGAGTGCGGTGGGTGAGTGGTCAGCAGTGAGTGGGGCGGCTCAGTGGTCAGCAGTGAGTGGGGCGGCTCAGTGGTCAGCAGTGAGTGGGGCGGCTCAGTGGTCAGCAGTGAGTGGGGCGGCTCAGTGGTCAGCAGTGAGTGGGGCGGCTCAGTGGTCAGCAGTGAGTGGGGCGGCTCAGTGGTCAGCAGTGAGTGGGGCGGCTCAGTGGTCAGCAGTGAGTGGGGCGGCTCAGTGGTCAGCAGTGAGTGGGGCGGCTCAGTGGTCAGCAGTGAGTGGGGCGGCTCAGTGGTCAGCGCAGGATGGGGGCTCTGTGGTCAGCGCAGCGGCGTGGGCAGAGTGGTCAGCGCAGCGGCGTGGGCAGAGTGGTCAGCGCAGCGGCGTGGGCAGAGTGGGGGGGGTCAGTGGGCAGAGTGGGGGGGGTCAGTGGGCAGAGTGGGGGGGGTCAGTGGGCAGAGTGGGGGGGGTCAGTGGGCAGAGTGGGGGGGGTCAGTGGGCAGAGTAGGAGGTGAGGGGGCAGAGAGGGGGGCAGAGTTGTGGGGGTCAGTGGGCAGAGTGGGGGTGAGTGGTCAGAGCAGGGTGAGGGGCTAAATGGGGGTCAGTGGGCAGAGTGGGGGTCAGCGGCGCCCTCCTACCTTCACCTGCTTGTATCGCGCTGTCACCAGTGTGGAACGGGCCGGTGTTGATGAGCAGCGGCGGCTCAGAGTACAGGGTCCAAAGCTGAGCCCCCAGCAGACGCAGTGCCGGGGAGAAGGCCGGCATCACTGCTGGAAATAGAGCCGAGGAGGATGGGGCGGACAGCAGTGATGAATGAGGAGTGGGGCGGTCTCCTCCGACGTGTCCCACTCACTCTGCTTAGCCACCTGTGGATTGGATGTGGGTGTTGCTGGGGGAGTGGTGCGGACACGCCCCCTGGATACCCGACCGCGGCCTTAGTGACAGGGACAGGGGCTGCCTGCCGGCCTGCCTCAGAAGATAGAAGAATGCAGAGAATGCAGGGAAGCATTGACAATGTGTGTGGGCAGCTATGGGCCCCTGTAGTGGCGCCGGCCCTGGCTTGACTATATATTCTATTGTATTGTTGTATTGTTGTTATATATAGTTGCCGTAGCGCTACTTCCGTTTGGCAGCCACGTCTTCGACGACGGAAGTAGCGCCAAATATGACGGAAGTGCGCTACGGCAATTATATATAAGATTTTTCCCCTTTTATTGCCATGCCTGGGACCACAGAGCTGCGTCACATCACCGTGACACCCCGCAGCCCTAGACGACAGAAGGGCCCAGCTCTGAGTACACCTGCCCAAGGCGCTACAAGTGGACCATTGAACAAGGCAAGTACTTTTACCTCTTGGGTCACCCTAATATTCGTTATTGATTGCAAGTTTGTGCATTTAGTTTAAAACCAATGAGGGTGTACCTGACACTTGTGGGTGAACACTATATTGGTTCTGGGTAATTCATGTAGATTTATAATGCTTCACACTCTCCTGTAGATACAGCAGTACAAGTGTCTCGCTCCTGGCGGGGACCGTGGGGTACTCTGAACCGGGCCCTCTCGCCGTCTGTGGCTGCAGGATGTCACGGTGACATGACCCGGTCCGTGATCCCATTGTTGGGCGAGCAGTTAAAAGGGGGGTTGGCGAAATGGAGAAAAATAAAATAAAGAGTTGTGATGCCACCCGTGGAATGCGGCTGGGAAAGCCATTGATGTAGTCGTGACCTCTGGGGATGATGGGAGTAGCGGCGAGTATGGCTCAGCTCTCCACGGGAAGAGAAGGTCCCCAGTGCAATCATAAAGTTTATGGATGTGCAGGGGAATAATAGGCTAGCGGGGCTTTACTGCTGTCAGTGTTCAAAGTCGCACTCAGGCAGGCTGCTGCTGCCGACTAGGCGGGTCACTCTACCTTTCCTCAGGTGCGGGAATCAGTCACACACACAGAGCTGAGCTCATCCTAATCATCCCCTTTCGTGTTTCTTTCATGAGCCTCTCTGTCTGTCCGCACACTAGCTACGATCCAGCTGCCACAGGCTTTTGGTGGACGGCCTGCCAGTTCACCTAGTCCCAGTATGGCGGACATAAAGATCCGGCACCCTACCGGTGTTTGTATTTGGAGCATAGAGCATCCTGGCCACTTCAGCAGAGCCGTCACCCTGGTTCCAGCCCAGTCCCTCAGTGTCCATGCTAATTCGAGCACACCTAGAACTCCTTCTGTCTCTCACTTTGGTCTGGAGCCCAGGAGCCGGGCAATCCTCATGGTGGCACAAGCCGCTGGGTCCGTTTCCTTTCAGTCCCATGTGATGTTCTCGCCTCTCCTTCTGACTGAACTTGACTCTCTCTAGAGTCACTTGGCTGACTGGCTTACTGAACTTGGTGTTGTCTAGTTTTGTTGCCTCCCCTAACCGGATCCTGTCCTAACTTTCCCACCCTCCACTTAACTCCTCCCACCATCCTGTTACTGGGCATAGAATCCCTGGTATTAGGATCGAGGGTGTGTTGGGTGTGTGTTTGGGGTGACCGGACTTGCCAATACCGGTTGCTGCACCATCTAGTGGTGACCGGTCCGCAGGGGCGCCACACAAGCTCTATATTGCACACAGTCACTATGGTCTTCCATTGACCTCAAATTCCCACTAGGTCCTGTCTAGTACAATACAGGGTTGGATCGTTGGAACATAAACATTTCATTTCTTATATCTGTTAATTGCCAGTAAGGTTTGGTAGATCTGACTGCTCTGATCTGTCACATCGTAGGAGGTTAGTTAATAATTCTCTAAATCCTGTCTGTGCACTTCCAGGGTAGTTTTCTGACATCCTGTTTTTAAAAATGGTTGTCGTATAAGCAATGTATATCTTCTATCACATATCTTCAATAGGCTTCAAACGTCCTCTAAGTGAAGAGGTACTGATTATGTGCAACTGTGGTGGCCGCACTTTCCCATTACTATTCCATTCAAACAGGGAGCTTTGGTCTCCACCTACTTGGGATCAATAGCGGTCTCAGTAGGTTGTTCCTCAGCGATCATGCATTTATTATACATTCTGTTGATAGGTTGTTAATGTTTGTGGGACCACCCGTTTCTTATGCTGATTCTATGTCCTCGGGACTATGACATTTTCCATATTTCAATAAAGTGTCATTGTCCCTTATCAGTTCTAATTGGGTTTTAAGTTTTCTCCTTATTTGGTCAAGAAAAAGTAACCACATAGAACTTTGTCAACCTTATGGTCTAGTTTTGACTAGAGTTGAATAAAGGCCCCTATAAACGGTAGAGAAAAAAAGTCCAAACCACATCTACTGCTGCCCTGCTGACTTCTCTTATGTCTATGGGGACATTATTGGAGAATTCTCAAGTGTGAAAGTTGTCCATGAGATGGGGGGGAAAAGCTTCTTGGTCACTGGGAATCAATTGCTGCAATCCCCACCAGAAATGTACCAAGAAAACATGGGACTCCATTGCAGAAGTTCTATGGCTCCCTCTTTCATCATTGCTTTGTGCTGAATACAACTGATATAGTTTAATGCAAGGTGGTTGGGAAGTTGGCCATTGCTGGCACCATGCCCCCAGACTCGTGGACCCCATGGCAGCGATGTGGTTTGCTGCCACTGCTCGCAGTGCACTCACTATAGACTTATATGAGTGCCGAAGACCAGCTGAACAGTACTTGGCTATATCAGGTTGCTCCATTGATAGTGTCTGTAGGGGTCCCAGCAGTTGAATATCTCCATCCATTTTGTGGTCTGGACATTGTCCATTATCCAATGGATGGGAGTTAACGTTCTGATTTTCACATACCACATTGTTTAACAATAATAGAAAATATGTTGGTCCACAGTGATGTTGAGGTAGGGCTGTTTACAGATATGCCTCTCCGGCCACATTGGATGGATGATCAAGATGCATTTCTGAGGAAGTGTGGACAACAAGGAAACACTGGTGGTATGCATATGAAAATTAGCAAAAAGGCATAGTAATGGTTAATAAGTCATCATGAAATTCTGGTTTTAGTGTTCCCGAATTATGTAAAGGGAGTATATCCCCTCCTGCTCATAGATGTCTGAGGCAGTGCAAAAGGTCCAGCACTCGGCTCTCCTGAGTCAGTCATTCTTGAATAAATGATTATCTAGGTTACTGGTAGCTCCTTCTATATACTATGTTAGAGGTTATAATCACCTACCCTTTGCTGAATAAAGGTATGACTCAGGTTCCAGAGTCTTAGCATGGGGAATATTTTATTGCAGCACTTCACATTTTGGCAATCAAAGCTTTAATGCTTCCAATGAAATCCTGGGAATGGATGAGAGGTGTAGAGAAGGAGATTAATCTCCCCATCCTCTCCATTGCATGTCTCCGCTGCACTCAGGATGACCTCACTTGCACCCATAGACTTGTATGGTTGCGAGTGAGCCAAGACAGTGGAATGCTGCAACTTTTTATTTTTTTGTAATCGCAGATCTGAGCTGCCTCATTGCTTCACATTAGTCAAGTGAAATGAGATTGTCTTGCATTGCACTTGTACGTGGCATACGCTTGTGTGCCCCCCCCCCATATGAAGCGACTCTTTTCTGCACAGAATAACTGTTCAAACCAAGTACAGGTACTCATGCACCATGGCAGGGCTCCTCATTAACAACCTTCCCACATGCTTGTTTTCCATTGATCTCTGGCTCTATGAAGCCAAAGCTATCAATCAAAAGACAAGAGGGTGGAGATGGAGGGGGGAAAACAAGAAGGTGAGAAGGTGAATTTAAATGTTTGGTACCGCAAGGATGCAGAAAGTGCTTGTACTTGGTTTGAACAGTCCTTCGGTGCTGACGGTCCCTTTGTAAAACAGGAGTTACTGGCCTTTTAAAGGGAACGGTTATCGGCCAGCATGTGTTTCATTCACCGACACAACTCTTGACAGCGTGGCATCCCCCCTCCTAATACGACTCCCTCACCTAGATTTAGCGCCTACTCATTCTCTACACTCCGCAAGCGACTGTCGACTAACATCTGCACTGATCCAAACCTCCCGACTCCAAGACTTCTCCCAAGCTGCACCAATTCTCTAGAATGCGCTACCCCAAGAAATTAAAACTAACTAAAATCTACAGTTTTATGCGCTCCCTAAAAACACCTCTTTTTAGAGTGGCCAATCACGTTCCCTAGTCAGTCTATATGGCCCACTCACTATTTCTCTGAACTTAATTCTATGTCAAACTCCACCACACTACAACAATTGGCTGGTGTTGGCTCATGCAGTCTTTGACTATTCATTATTTCTACAAGATGTCTGGACTATCATGGAAATAAGCCCCTGTACTTTGTCACCCCCACTTTATTGTAGATTGAAAGCTCTTACAAGCAGGGTCTTCATTATTTTTGCTTAAATTAATGCATCATCTACAGCAGAGGTCCCCAACTCCAGGCCTCGAGGGCCGCCAACAGTGCAGGATTTCAGGATTTCCTTAGTATTGCACAGGTGTTAATGTGATCAAATGCACAGGTAATGATTCCTACCTCTCTGCAATACTAAGGAGATCCTGAAAATATGTACTGTTGGCGGCCCTCGAGGCCTGGATTTGGGGACCCCTGATCTACAGGGTGGGCCATTTATATGGAGGCACCTAAATAAAATGGGAATGGTTGGTGATATCAACTTTCTGTTTGTGCTGCATTAGTATATGGGAGGGGGAAAACTTTCCCAGATGGTGGTGACCATGGCGGCCATTTGAAGTCGGCCATTTTGAATCCAACTTTATTTTTTCAGTGGGAAGAGGGTCATGTGACAAATCAAACATATTGAGAATTTCATAAGAAAAACAATGGTGTGCTTGGTTTTAATGTAACTTTATTCTTTCATTAGTTATTTACAAGTTTATGACCACTTATAAAATGTGTTCAAAGTGCTGCTCACTGTGTTGGATTGTCAATGAAACCCTCTTCTCCCGCTCTTCACACACTGATAGCAACACCGCAGAAGAAATGCAGCACAGGCTTCCAGTATCCGTTGTGTCAGATGCTGCACATCTCATATCTTCACAGCATAGACAATTGCCTTCAGATGAGGGATGAGGCAAACTTATTTGTGAATGGTGAAGTTATCAAACAAAACCCCCGCTATTGGTCTGACACTAACCCACAGTGGATAGATCCCTGCAAGACTGCTGGGACACAGACATTGGTGGTATGGTGTGATATATGGGGTACAAAGAGAGTGGGGCCATTCTTCATCAATGGAAACCTCAATGTCACTGGATATGTGAATCGTGTAGCAATTTGCGGTTTGTTTATTCATCACTTCTACCTGCAGTTCTCCACCCGTTTCTGATCGCATAGGTCTGTGCCATTGACCATTTGCTTGCTGCAATTCCTGGACTGAGACTAGACGTCTTTAGTACCTGTCTATATCCACATTCCTTGCTCTGTCTTCTGTCCTTCACTTGTTTTCCCACCATTCTGCATACTCCGGTATCCATGTCCTCACTGATTCCATATGCTGTTTGTCAAGTCCTCCCTGCCATGCCATCACCCATGTTTCTCACTAGAGAGGTGGTTTCTCTTATGACCAAGAATTCTAGAGACTTTTCTTAGGACTCTGTATTGTCACATGCCACTTTTATTCCATTTATAAAATGTATGGATAAAATGACGGCAGGGTGTTTCCCGTAAGAGTGCCCACCCCCGAATAGTAACGTAACAAACAATTCATAGGTTTTGTAGGAGGAATACAGATTTTAAGAAAACATCCAGAATTGGTATTTTAAAGGGATTTTTAATATTTGTATGTATTTTTAAAGCCATGTCACAAGAAGTAATGGCAACTTTTTTCTTTAGGATAGCACATTTTTGCTTACAGTAATTGCTCAATGTAATTGACACTTTAATTATTGCATTTTGTCTGTCGGTATCAATAAGAACATGGTAATTGTCTTACATGAATATTAACCATAGCACGGCTTACTATTCGCTATGTATGAGTAGCTATATGGTTGATCAATCTCAGTGCTGAGCACTTGGTATACCCTGATTATGTTCCGGTCTATAGTCATCCATGTTAATGCTGAGAGATCCCCCTGATGTCAGTCTAACATGACGGTATAATTTTAGCTAACGTGCCATAATAAGGTTGCAGAAATGTCTGAAAGCGCAGAGCGTAAATACAGATTCAGCCGGGAATGGTACGATGGCTCGCCGCCAACCTGCTGTGTTTGTTGATCGTTCTTGGCTCCTCTCCAAGGGGTATTCTGTCTAGGAACTGGCTGTGAGAATATAATTGCTGCAGTGCAAAGATTCCAAGAATTCACTTCTACATTACAGGCGTCTATTGCCCTCTGTGCCAAAAGCCCCGGCTATTCATTCCTTTACCAATAACTGCAGGTAGTGTAGGACCATGTGAGAGGAGTACCGAGAAGTCTAAGGGTACCGTCACACGCGGCAATTTTGCTAGCAATTTCACTGGCAATTTGCTGGTTGCAGTGAAATCATGGACACATTGTTCTATTTTGTTGCTGTGTACAAATGGAACAATGTATCCATCATATCACTGCAACCAGCAAATTGCCAGTGAAATTGCTAGCAAAATTGCCGCGTGTGACGGTACCTTAAGGAACGGTAAGATGCAATCTGATTAGTTTTCATTTATTGATGATCACAACAATAATAATCAAACAAAATAGGAATTTGACCCCCTAAATGTTAAATTAAAAAATTAAGCCTAATTCTGGACCTGGAAATGACCTGATATCTAAAATTAATATTTATTTTTCTCAAGGTTCTAAATCCAGTTATTGAGTATTCATGGCCATCTGAACACTCCAGGAGAGTCGCCTTATTGCCCAATTTCAATCTCCGACAAGAAATGACTTTGTTTCCTGCCAAGTTCTGTAGAATTGCGTGAACTATGTAAATTTTCATACCTCAAGTTATTGCTATAGCAACTATAGTTCTCTAAAGGTGATAACTAGGTGAAAACTTTATGATGGAGGAACTACAAAGGGTGACCCACTTTTTTTTGGGAAGGGGGGCAGTCCCTTTCCTGTTCTTATTAAAATCTGTGACCTACAAAGCATCTCGTCTAATCTTGCACTCGTTGTTGAAGGAATGGAGAGGACAGCCCAGAATTTCAGCATTGCCTAATAGCAGACTGGAAAGTAGCAATTAGATGGAATTAATTTTTTCGTATACATAATGTACTATGTAAATGCTAATTATGATATATTAAAATAAAACCGATCCCTACACTGTGATTGACCTGCCATCGAGATAGTACAGAATGTTATTTAGAAGTCATGCCAACAAGCGTTAGTGCTTCTTAACCCCATTACCACTACCACCTATGAACTGCCCAAATGGCCAAGCAGGTGACATACGACATAGCAGGGGTGTATCCAGGCCACGTTGGAGGGGGCCCCCTCAATACTAGTGTTTATTTCAGCTGGATGCGTGTCCAAGGACACACAAAATAATGAATGTATTATGATGTAGAGACCCACCATGTCCCTAAATCGCCAGCCAATCAGGCAGGCAGTTGATGTTGGCATGCAAGTCACAGGCAGTAATGTTATTGGTCACTCAAAGCATGCACGCCCATGTCAGGCCTCTGCACTGGCTACTGAAGAAGCACACAGTAGAAGCAGGGGAAGGTGAAGAAAAAGTGGAACATGCATACCAGGAAGGGACCCAGGATGGTGGACAAATATGTGGCGCCCCGGATCCGGTAATCACACTACAAGTTTGGAGGTGAGGCAAGGCATCCACCAGGTAAAACACACATATAACATCTTCCACCCTGGGCCTGTATGGGGAGCTCTAAAGCAGGGGCGGACTGGCCCAGGTGGCAGGGGGGCAAGTGCCGCCCCCATACTGAAATGAGTCAGTCCAGCTCTGCTTTGCGGCCTCAGCCACTAACTTCACAGCAGCTGGACAGCCGACGCGCCGGGCAGCGTGGTGAGTGGGCCGACAGCACGGCTACCCATCCCCCCCCCCCCGCTCCTCACCTCGCAAAACTCCACTAGAACCCCCCCGACTTCCCCCCCCCCCCCCCCCCCCCATCCCCCACTCCTCACCTAGGGCTGACAAAATGTGAAAGCCTCCCATGGTCAGGTGCACCAGCCCGCCCCTGCTCTAAAGGCTGTTGTCAGGTTGGCTGTTGAGGTCCCCCTATAAATACAGGTCCAGGGGGCGGAGCTAGTCAGTTTCAGTTATGAGAGCTCAAGTGACAATTGAGTTCAGGAAAGGACTGAGAGTCACCCTAGGGACGGCACCGTGTTAGGTCTGTCCTAGGGAACTGACTGTGTGATAAGCAAGTAGTGAGGGTCTGAGGAGGAGAGGAAGAAGATCAGGGGAGTGTTAGCAGTGCCAACTCGCCCAGGATCAAGCGAAGTATGGTCACCGTAGACCGAGGTCGTCTGATTCTATACCCAGCGACCAAATCCAGAGAGTGGATGATTTTATACACCTCGTTCACTTCAGAGCCTAAGAGACACAGCCGCACTACAGAGCCCAGGAGAGATAAAGAAAGGTACAGCCAGAAGAAGGCAGTTCACGCTGCCTGTCACATGGCTAGTCCAGAATAGAAAGGGTCACGGCTCAGCCAGGACCCACTGAACACGTTACAATAGGAAAGCCTCAGGACTTGCCTGGCGTGGAAAGCCCTAATTTGCCTCCAAGCTCCGGACCCCATAAACAACTTCAATCAGTACTCGGCAATGCCTGAACTACATCATTAAAAGTAAAGAAATTGTGACTCTTGTGTCCATACATCCTTCTATGAACTAACTCCTGCATCCCCACGGTCACCTCACAATAGACTATTACCAGCCCAGGGGATAAAACAGCCCTGCCTGTTTAGGGCTCATCACCTTGCTGCATCACATCACCATCCCCTGGAGCTGAGACAAGCAGTGGCGGTCACATCTGAATGCATACCACGGGTGGCATCATTGACGAAGTTTTAATTTTATTTTTACCCCTTTTTACATTTTTCCCCTTTTAATTGCAGTCCCTCCAGGGCAATGAAACCGGTCCACTGCCACTACCGTGACATACCCCAGTGACCAGAAGAGCAGGGACCGATCCTGAGTAACCCACGGCCCTGGTGGGCGATGCAATTTTACCTGGAAGGGGTACAAACCAGGAAGGGGCTGAGGATCAGGGGCAAATGTACCAGAAAGGGGCCCAAGATGGGGAACATGTAAACCAGAAAGTGGCCTAGGGTGGGGGACAAACCCAGAATGGGGGAGATGGATAATTGGGAGGACAGGTTGCACCACATGTCTGTATAGGATTTGGATCACTACAAGGGCCTGTAAATCTGACCAACATGCAGGGGGTGGGGTGCCTAGAACAAGCATTCAACCAACAGCTACTTTAAGATGTTGGGCACTTTTAGCATTTGTAAGGTCATTGATTTATGATTTGCCAAAAGTAAAGGAGCAGTTATGCTAAAGTCTTTACGGACAAGCTGAAGGACTGATTCCTTGATAACACAATAGATCTGTATCTGTTTTAGACTATAATACGTACAATAATTTGTGAATAACTAATGTAGCAGAGCGGACAAACAGATGCGTGATATTGGTCTGTTGACTGGATGGAATGATCCTCCGGTATGTTTTCACCAGGTGAACATGAACCTACGCTATCGAGCACAAAACGTGTCCGGCAAACTGAAGTTGGTTTATCTTCTAAAACTTGTATTGCCCACATATATCCATCTTCATTCAGATTTTCACATACCCAATACAAGATGTTTGAATCTTTATCAACCAGCTAGTACAAGACCTGCCAGTACCCAAGTCGGTATAAATCTGCCAATTACCCTACATTGTACAACATTTTTACATTTTACTACAATCCAAAACTAAAGGAAATACTACCAACATCTACAAATACAAAATCTATTTTTTACACTTTTTTACTACTCACAAGGCTGCAGAATTCACCACTTTTCCACTATAGGATAACTTGGCTGCAAAAATATTAAATCTATAGAGAGCCTAGTGTAATGTAGAGCTCCAACCTTCGCTCAGTATTGTGCAGGTCCTCACTTTATAGGAGCTTGCCTTACCTGCTCGGGGTGGAGTCCACATAACTCCTGATCTCATCGGGAAGGGAGGGATGCCCCATGTGAATCGTCATGCCAAGAGAACTCTCTGTACTGCCATTGTTTGGGCATCATCACATCTCCTGTGGTACAGAGCGTCCTGCCAACCTTTACCTCCGCTGGATGGTTCAGCTAATGAGTTGGCAGTTGCTCTTTTGAGGCTTTAAATTATCACAACGTACTGAGTTATTTTCTAATTTGAAGGAGGGAAAAAAAAGGGTGACGGTAGAGAAATTGATGACTCCGCACCCAACAAATGAGCAATAACAGTCATACCAAGACATGAATTCCTTACACTTGTCAGTGTGTCACTTATTGGTTTTTATGTATTCTTTTTTTGTTCCGTATTTAGAAAAGATGCCATTTTCCAAGTCCCATAATGCTTTATATTTCCATCAGTAGAGCTGTTTGAGGTCTCATTTACAGACAAACGTGTGTGTGCGCGTGTGTGTGTGTGCGCGTGTGTGTGTGCGCGTGTGTGTGCGCGTGTGTGTGCGCGTGTGTGCGTGCGTGTGTGTGTGTGCGCGTGTGTGCGCATACAGGTGCTTTCAGCATACTTGTCCTCTTTTTTTTCTTTTCATTTCTGTATATTTTTATTTTAAAATCATTTGTATTTCTTTTTCTTCACATTTTGCATGGTCGGATTTTTACAAATACGTCAATACCACACGTTATTTGAAGGTACGTTACTTACAGCCAGAACTGTGCTCCTGCTGCAGATGTTGGACACTGTTATCTAATGTAGTCGGCATGAGCCGACTGAGGGAGCTCAGCCCCTATGCCTTCCCCCCTCTCCTCCCTTCCATATACAGTCACCCCAGCCCATACATGTGAAAGTTGTGCATTTCATAATGTGTATGCAGCACTCTGGTGGCCAAAGTTAAGGCTGCTTCCCGAGAAATTATGACCCTTCCGGAAAGTGTTAATTTTTTTTTCCCTGGGGGTGGGGAGTAAACTACAATAGGGGTTGCAGCATGATCTTTAGCCACAAGAGTCACAAGCCAAGTTTGCCTATCTGACCAGAAACTTCTACTTCTAATTGTTCTCGACCTTCTGGGTCGGTCCAAGATCGGTTCCGGATAGCGGGGCAGAATAAAAGATCAGGAGCTGCCTCTGGTGCTCGTCATCTCCTGCCTTCAGCATGTGCTCGGTTGTCCCTTCTGGTGTCTGTCTGGCACAAGCCCAGGTTTGCGGGTCCTTGCTTGTGGATCGGAGATTTCAGAAAACAGGAGACAGGGTGTTTTGGAACATGAGTAACAACCTGCTATGAACGCTAATGCGAATGCCCATTCATCTGTAACGTTCGAGAAAAGTGTCTGTGTATCACAAGATTGTTCCAGTAAAAGTTTAAACTTCTTAATTAACTCTGTGCTGGTTTTAGCCTTTGAAGAAGGTTCTTAAACTGAACTGTTGTAGTGAGGAGCCAGCTGGTGCAGGATCAGCTGGTGCAGGATCAGCTGGTGCAGGATCAGCTGGGGCTACACTGTGGCTTCAGCCCTGCCACGTCACTTGACAACCCAGGGCCCCTGGTACCGGCACCTCTACAGATGCAGAACACTGGACTGGGTGCTGGATTAGTGCAGCTCAAATGTTGCATTTACTCAACTCTACTTGTGTAGCCAGTGGTGCAGTGATGGACAAACATCCACACCTATAATGCACCATAAGTTAATACAATCTGCTCTACTTTCAGCTGAGATCTTCTGATGTGACACTGACTTCAACTTGAACTACTGTTTTATCTTTCCATAAATTATATATGGCCATTTTTGCAGTTGTAGCAGGTTTATAAGCAAGAAAGTGATCTGGTGTAGTCATCAGTGGCGCACCCAAGGGGGGGGACATACGTGTCTGGACACCCCCCTTGGACGGCCCTGAGAAGCTGGGGGAGCCCACCGTGCAGTATTTAGCATTAATTAGGTATTCAAATTTACAAAAATCGCTTGGCTTTTAGGGGGGCTTCGCTCCCCCAAACCCCCCACCGGGGGCTTTGCCCCTCGGAACCCCGCTGGGGGGTGACACCCCCCTTTCAGGGCCGGTGTGTGTTTCTTGGACCCCTACCTTGGGAAATTTCTGGGTGCTCCACTGGTAGTCATTCATACCATTATGGAGAAGTAAGCAACAAGACTTGAAGAAAAATAGACTAAATCAATACTGCAAACAAGTTTTGGCTTCGGAAACTCTGTGCATGGTTTAGTACATAATGGTGTTTTGGGTATTTTGCATTTCGGACTTCGGAAAGCAAATATGGATTACTATAAACTACACGCCATCCCCTGGTTAGTGCAATAGCTGCAAGACCTACGTTGTTCCTTTCACAAGTTTACAATAGAGACAATTTAAGAAGTTCATTCCCCTTTTCAACATGACGTACTTAGTTATAGCTTTTAACACATAAGCTCTAATAAAACCATATACCGTAAGTTAATATTATTTAACTGCCGGTGACAACTGTTAGCATAAACTCCATTACATTCATGTTTATGGTGAAGATGACCTCTATGGAATTTTTCCAATTATTAACGAAGCACACTTCTATAGAAGTTAAATGCAATTGCATATTATGTTTTTCTATTTACCGTAATGATGGCCGACAAAGATATTTATTTTGAAAAATCACCCAAGACTAGTCACTAGCTGTGAACGACCTTCTAAGGCTGGCTTCACACTGCGGTCAGGTGAACCTGACAGCCCCGGACCGAATCAGCACACAAAACCGAAGGGCTAATATGCCCTCCGGTCCGGTGTGCATCCTGCCGCAGCTGCCGCTGCTGATTATTCAGGACCGCGGCTTGCAGGGAGCTAGCCGTGGTCCTGAATTAATAACAGCGCTTGCAGCCGCCGGTATCCGGTTCCTGGATCAGGGCAATCTGGCCCCATAGGCTCCCATGATAAGGGAGTGCCGGATTGCCCTGGAAAGATCCGGGGGAATCCAGGAGAATCCAGGAGGATCCAGGAGACACCAATTGGGTGCAAATTGGACTCCCCGGACCCAAAAACGTTGCATGCAACGTTTTTGGATCCGGGAGGAAAATCCCACTTCTTCCGGCGAGATGGCAGCCGGATGGCAGATAACTGCCATCCGGCTCCATAGGATACTATGGGGCCAAAATCCGGTCCGGGGCTGTCACTCCTGACAGCGCCGCCCCAGACCGGACCTGACCACAGTGTGAAGCCACCCTAAGAAGGCTGTTAATCCCCATGCTTCAATTGGTTCATTCTAAAACATCAATTCTCTACTTATCCCCATCAGTGTGAGTGATGGTACCTTTACACGCAGCTACAGGTAACAGGTTTTCCACAGGTAACTTACTGGTTGCAGTGAAATCATGGAGACAAGGTTCTAACTTGTTGCTGTGTACAAAAGGAATACCGTATATACTCGTGTATAAGCCGAGTTTTTCAGCACAAAAAATGTGCTGAAAAGTCCCCCCTCGGCTTATACACGAGTATATACGGGTACCCGGCTGTATACAGCCCCCCCGTGGTATACCGGGCCCCCCCTGTGGCAACCTGTAAAGGAAGCGATGATTATACTTATCGGGTCGCTGTCGCCGACACCGCCGCTCTGTCACCGTCCGTCACCGCGCTCCTCCTGGTCTTCATGCTTCCTTCACCGTCGCACAGGAAATGACGTCATTTTCTGTGCGACGGTGAAGGAAGCATGAAGACGGGAAGGAGCGCGGTGACAGAGCGGCGGCGTCGGCGTCGGCGACAGCGACCCGATAAGTATAATCATCGCTTCCTTTACAGGTTGCCACAGGGGGGCCCGGTATACCAGGGGGGAGGGCTGTATACAGCCGGGTACCGCTGTATACAGCGGGGGCTGCTGTATACAGCGGGGGCTGCTGTATACCCCTCTGGGGCTGCTGTATACCCCTCTGGGGCTGCTGTATACCCCTCTGGGGCTGCTGTATACCCCTCTGGGGCTGCTGTATACCCCTCTGGGGCTGCTGTATACAGCTCTGGGGCTGCTGTATACCCCTCTGGGGCTGCTGTATACTACCACTGGGGAGGCTACTGTATACTACCACTGGGGAGGCTGCTGTATACTACCACTGGGGAGGCTGCTGTATACCACTGAGGGGGCCTGTATACCACACTGCTGGGGTCCACCCTCGGCTTATACACGAGTCAATAGGTTTTCCCAGGTTTTGGGGGCAAAAGTAGGGGGGTCGGCTTATACACGGGTCGGCTTATACACGAGTATATACGGTAATCTCTCCATGATTTCACTGCAGCCAGTAAGTTACCTGTGGACAACCTGTTACCTGTAGCTGTGTGTAAAGGTACCATGAGTGTGAATACATCACAGGAACTGTTCCACTATATGTGGTCTATGGTAATACATCCAAAAATCAGCTCCTGTCTTATTTACTCAAAGTAGCCAAAAGCTGCCATTCACTCAGTGAAGACCAAAAAAGTGACCTTGTGGTCATATTTGTATCTGGCTGCATACCTTTTTTTAATTAAAGAAAAACTGGGCAGATTATGCTTTCTTAAAGTCAATAGGATTCGGCAAAAAATAAGTTTATGGAATCTTCTTTTTGTATTTGGGTAAAGGCCAAGTGTATGCTAGTCAAAGATTAGGAAGGGGAGTTGGAAAGCTGCTTTCCAACTGTTCTTTGGACTCTTTCACTGCCAGACTGACGTGGCTGGCGTCCACCAAGAATTCAACATAAATAGAAAGGAGGTCCAGCTGCCAACTTTATCCATAAAACTTTAATGTTTTAAAAAGAACTTAAATAAAGATATAACGTTCAGGACCATGCAGGGTCCCGTCTAGGCCGTGGTCCAGAACAGGAAAAAAAAGTTTTATGGATAAAGTCAGCAGCCGGACCTCCTTTCTATTTATGTTGTATGCCACTATAGTGGATTATCAAGAGATATTCCAGACTAACACCAGGATTATAATGTAAATAGTCTCTGTATGTTCTTGTCTCTTTAAATCGATGTCCAACCATATGGTATTAGAAATCATCAATTTCTCCCCCCCCCCCCCCCCATACATATGTCAGCCAGGCCCACCCAATTTCTATGGATTCAACCGTTGCTCTAAACTGATATGGAGGTGGCGACTAACTAAATGTTGATGACGTCAATCAGGCGTGTACAATTTCAGGTGCCAATCATTGCTCTCCCTGAGATGAGCCACTGCCTATGATGACTGGTAGCAGCTTTCTCGTAGAGAACACAAGATGATGAAAATGGCTATTGGGAGAGAACCTTGTTGGCTCAATCGGCCTTCGGCCAACAGGTATCTAGTATGTATTGCAAGACTTGGGTCAGTTTCACATATTCAACAGTCAATGTATTGACCTCAATGTCTGGACTGCTTGCAGATTTCACGATCCATACTCAACCGTTTCGTATGGATGAGTGCAGCTGTTCAGGGGTGGTTGGCAGACCCACGCTCTGTGCTCCTTCTTGTTTTAAAACTCCCTAATTCATGGTCCAAATCCTCGTTTTTACTGTTGGCTAAACCACTTTTCTTGACCAAAGTTCTAAAGGCTCAGTCTCACATAACGACGCATCAGCGATCCAGAATTATACCGAGGTCGTTGGGAATTGTCACTCCATAGCGTAGCATTGAGATCGTTGCTCATTATCTCTGTCAAACACAACGATGTAGCATTCCTAGCGGGAGACCAACGACCTAGAAATGATCCAGAGCGGTGTGTAACAATCAACGATCTCACAGCAGGGGCCAGATCGTTGGTGCGTGTCACACAGAACGAGATCACTATTGGGATCGCTGTTGCGTCACAAAATCCATGACGTTACAATGATCTCGTTAACGATCTCTTTATGTGTGACAGGGCCTTAATGGCGGGTTTACACGTTGCGATATCGTAGTCCAATTTCAATGAAAAGTCACGTGGTTCAATCGTTGGACCCGAGATCGTTCCTGCGTTGTGTGGTGTGAACGTCCAATACGATGCAGGAACGATGTCAATGCGATATCGGGGATTGAATGAGCGTGCTATTCAATGCCCCGATATTGAAGGGAGATTGGAGCCGGATCGTGCTGTGACAGCCCAACTACGATGCGATGTTCTACGTCACCCATTCACTCCCATGTTAAATGGTCGTTCCTGGGTTGGGGGGCGTAGACATCATACGGACGTTGTATTCCGATATCGCAGCGTGTAAACCTCCGATGCGATGCGGGAGAAACGTGCACTAAATGCGCGCTCCCGCGCCATTGAACTGCGATATCAGAACGATATTGAAGCGTGTAAACCCACCATAAGTGTTGGGTGTGCATCCCAATCTTATCAGCTAAAATTGGGAGGGGGTATTTATGCTAATGCTAACAGGATCTTGGTTACTTCCAGCATGTCCATATTGCGTTGATCTATTCCAAAAAGCACTTTGAAATGTATGTTATCTGCAGGGCTAGCCCAAGTCGGTTTGCAAAATGAAGCCAAATTTCTGTGATCTTTGTTTTTATTTTGACAATGACTATAAAAAGGTTATATGAAACTGAAAGAAAAGATTTTTTTCAGAAACCGCCCCAACTTAATTGTGGGCTGGGACTGGTACTGAAGATATGCTCTAGTGTCTAGTGTTGGAGTTGGCCAAAAAAAAACTTTTCCTAAATTCCTTTTAATACCCCATTAGAATAGAATTGCAATATATTGCTTTCACTGACCTTTATTCTGTAAAGGCCACGTCACACACACCGATATCTGAGTCCAATATCTGAACAGATCTCTGGTTGCAGTGAAATCATGGACACATTGTTCCATTTTGTGGCTGTATACAAATGTAACAATGTGTCCATGATTTCACTGCAACCAAAGATCTGTTCAGATATTGGACTCCGCTATCGGTGTGTGTGAAGTGGCCTTAAGGCAGAATTACTCAACTGGTATGTTCAAGATCCAACCAAGTAGACTTGCATAACTAAGAACACTGTGCCGGTTCAGTTACAATGTCTTCCTCCAGGCTCTCGCTGCCCGCACTTTTCTGAGAAAGCAAATGTAAACTGTCCTTTATGTGGTTACTCGCTCCTATTAGGACTTACATTGTCAACCTCTTACATAAGAGCTTGAGGTCTACACACGAAGCATTACACAGGCCTGCGCTGAAAAAAGTACAAGAGAAGTTTTTCACTGATTTTTATGTAATTTGGCTGCTGATTACGAAAATGACCTCCATTTTTTTTCCATCATGTAAGGATTTTTTGTAAAACCAAAATCGATATTTTTGCTAAAATCCTATTTAAAAAGGAATTCTGTCGAACAATTGTACATGTAATATCTGGCAACAGTGGTTTATATCCATTTAAATTTATGTATAAATATACAGAGGCCCCCCCCCCTGCTGGCACACGACCCCCCCCCTTCGGTATACAGAGGCCCCCTGCCTCCGCATTGATCTCGCCCTCTGATGTCCGCAGGCACCCGGGGTCCTCCGTCCACTCTCCTCGCTGTATGCCAGAGGGTTCTACATGTGACCGCCGGGCGCAGTGATGACGTCATCCCTGCTGCGCCGCTCTCAGCAAACCCGACATACAGCGAGGAGAGTGGACGGAGGACCCCGGGTGCCTGCGGACATCGGAGGGTGAGATCAATGCAGAGGCAGGGAGCCTCTGTATACAGAAGGGGGGGGGGGTCGTGTGCCAGCAGGGGGGGCCGTGTGCCAGCAGGGGGGCCTCTGTATACCGATGGGGGGGCCGTGTGCCAGCAGGGGGGCCTCTGTATACTGATGGGGGGGCCGTGTGCCAGCAGGGGGGCCCTCTGTATACCGATGAGGGGGGCCGTGTGCCAGCAGGGGGGGCCTCTGTATACCGATGGGGGGGGGCCGTGTGCCAGCAGGGGGGGCCTCTGTATATTTATACATAAAAACCACTGTTGCCCGATATTACATGTACAATTGTTCGACCGAATTCCTTTTTAAATAGGATTTTAGCAAAAATATCGATCTTGGTTTTACAAAAAATCCTTACGTGATGGTAAAAAATGGAGGTCATTTTCATAATCAGCCTCCAAATTACATAAAAATCAGTGAAAACTTCTCTTGTATTTTTCAAAAAATTCAATTTTGCAGGGTTGTGTAATCTGTTCAATGAAAATACTTAACTGTCTGGTCATAATTTGACGCTGGATATAACATTGCTATACCATAAAATGCTGAACCTTTTTTATTCCCGTCATTTATGCATATTACCTTTTTATTCACAGGATGTGATTCCGGTTTTGGCAATGCCACCGCTCATAAAATGGATCAAATGGGCTTCAAAGTCATTGCAAGTGTGTTGGATCTGCAAAGCCCGGGTGCTCAGGATCTCCAAAAGAAATGCTCCGATAGGTTAACCATTATTCAAATGGACTTGACCAAACCAGAGGACATAAAGAGGGCTCATCAAGTCATAAGGGAGAAAATCGCCGAAGATGGTATGTTTCTAAAGAATATGCACATACTTGCATTAAGATACATGAGGCCATTTGACCATTTCCAATGTTATAGCCCCACATCAGCATTATTGGTTTCTCTATTTCAGTACTAGAGTGGTGCTTTAAATCAGTGCTGCTCCGGTCCTACAGCGCCATCTTGTGCCCATAACTTCTGACTGGCCAGAATACAAAAGTTGCATCACAAGCTCTTAATGCATCTTTGAGAGCCAGAATGAGGCTCCTATAGACATGTATTGAGTTGTGACTTTTTTGAGCTTTTAAAATGTAGATATTTGCACCATAAGCAAATTGTCCATAATTCTGGTGGCTCAGAGGTGATCCAAGCAGCAATTCATCAATCCTCTTTGCAAGAATGTTACTGTAGTACTTTGAGATATGGAATCTTTCACTGATACTCAACCGTGATTGTCTCTTTATTTTTATTGTACATGGCTGATGGTATATTGTGAATTTTTTATTTTTTTTTTAATCATTGCTTTTCAGTTACATATTGTGTATTTAAAGGGAATCTGTCTGCAGGTTTTTATTCTCTACTCCATCTGAAAGCAGCATGATGTAGGGGCAGAGACCCTGATTCCAGCAATGTGTCACTTTTATTTAAAGCTGCAGCAAGCAGCCCGATATCACTAGAGGACTAGTAAACCTGCTGCCAGGTAGTTGTCCATATTCATGAGCTCTGTATAACATCTCCTCCACCATGTATTGATGGATTTCTGCCTATGCATATGCAAATTGTCACTTCAGTGAGGAAGTGAAGGAACTTTAGCGCCACCTTTAGGTAGCTCCTCAGTCATAGTCGACTCTTTAACAAGGCTTTTAATATGACTTAGGATTTGTGCCCGATCAGATGCTGCGTTTCGGGATAACTGCCCCTCATCGGTGCAGTGTGTGGGTTATTCTGATCTGGCTGTATGAGAGGCTATAGACGAGGTCTGGGGAACTTGCTAACTACCTTATGGAGAGGAGTTTGCCTTCAACCATATGGAGACAGATAAGTAAATAAGGAAACTTAAAGCCGCAATGTTCCTCTGAGAAATATGCAAATTGTCACTTCATTGAGGAAGTGAATGAACTCTAGCGCCACCTTTAGGTAGCTCCTCATATGCCTAGGCATAGTGTGTTCCATTCAGTGAAGGGGAGGGGTTATACAAAGCTCATAAATATGGAGGACTACAAAGTAGCAGGTGTATTAGTCCTCTAGTAGTAATCAACAAGCAGCCCAGGGATATTTTGCTGCACTTAAATTAGATGGCAAAGCCAGGTGACCGATACCCACTAAAGGTCTAATTATTATAGCAAAAAGGACACCTGAAAATATCTCCAATATAATCAACAGCTTGTCCATTACCTTCTGCATACTAGCAGTAAAGGCTTGCTATAAAAATCTATTCACCTTTCTATTCATGCCCTATTCTAGGTTAGAAGTAAACATTTAAGAAGGTAGACTGAGGACAGGACTGCTAACTTGTTTTTCAGCATTTCTTCCCTGGAAGAATGATTCATTAATCTCTTCTTGTACTATAACTTGGTAATTGAATAAAACTATATTGAGTATGGCCATTGCCAGAAGGTTTCCAAGTTCTAGTTCTATCCAGCAGGTGCATAGGAAACCTGCTGCGGCCTGCTTGTTAACCTATCTAACCTTTTGTGGTTTTGGCCATTTTAAGGTTTGTTTTCTCGTCTTGTTATTTTAGGGCTGTGGGCACTCGTGAATAATGCCGGCTACTGTGCTCACTTTGGAGATGCGGAGCTGTCACTGATGTCCACCTACAGAAGCTGCATGGAAGTTAACTTTTTCGGGACACTCGAAATAACCAAAACTCTATTACCCATGCTACGTTCCTCTAAAGGACGGATCGTGACTATAAGCAGCCCTGCCGGTAACTATGTCCTCCTTATTCTGACCTACAAAGTTAGAGAAAGGACCTCATACAGATTAGGCGACCGTTGTCTGAGCCCTTTGATGTGTCCCCTTAAGAAGGATCTGGTTGGTTGGACTTCCAAAGGCCGTGGCCTTCTCCTAAAGATCACAAGGGCTCAGCAGAGAGCGGTCACCTGAGCAGTAGTTGGTGACCAAATTCGTGCAGCAGGTGATTGATGTGTGCAGCATGACATCACTATTTGGGTTTTTTTCCTCCCCTGTGGGCTTGACTTTCTGTTGTAAGCTGAACTCTCCCTCCCCTCCTCCCTCTCATCAAGACTCATCCGAGGGAGTTCGGCTTACCGCAGGAAGACAAGACCATAGGGGAGGAATAAAAAAGAAAAACCCAAATAGTGATGTCATGCTGCACGACACATCAATCACCTTCACTAATTTACAGGTGGTTACATCCTGGTGGTTGGTTCCCTTTAAACTACCCTGTATGATGGGTTTTAACACCGCATATTGGTAAACTTCAAAATGAAAAGTCAACTGTAAAGGCCCAGTTATACAGCACGACATCGTGAACGACATCGCTGATACGTCACGGATTTGGAGGTGGAGGTGTACCAGCAATGTCGTTGCGGCCTCGTTGCGTGTTACTCTGGCAAGTTGCAACGATAAATTGTTGGGTCGGAGTTGACAGGTTTACCAACATGTTGGTATACCTGACTATCTTAACGCCATAAACCTGCTGTATCATTCTGTGTGACACCGCGATAACTGTCGTGGACACCTTCGCCCATTCACAGCAATGAGCAGGGATCGTTCGCGGGGTTGGCGAACGATACCTGCTCACAACATCGTTGGTGAGTTGTCCACGATAACTAGACCAGTGACATCTCACCAGTGATGTTGAAATGATGTCGAAAACAACCACGCACCCACGAGATCATTGCCGACATCGTTCCAACGTCGTGTCGTGTAACGGTACCTTAAGTAGCATTAATGTTGAATTTGCTTCTACCTGTTACGTTTTGGAAATTGGTCCAGTAACGATTAATGATGTCATAGGAGGAATCCCAGCCATGCTCAGGGTTTGACTTTACTATTTGGTTTGCATGAAACTTGTATGAAAATAATGTACTAGATCTTTTGCCTCTGTATAAAGTTCTTACATGCTTGTGTATTCAGTGAATTGGTGCCAATACTTGGTAGCTCTTTATGCATTGTATATTTTCCCAGTGATGTTTGTGATCTGGTCAAAGGTTTCCAGCAGAGATGGCTGGAGATGCCGGGCAGTTGTAGCACTCCTTATAATCTATGCCATTCACATGACCTCACTACTATTATATTTTTAATGGACAAACTTTGCCCATTCATTCATGCCATCACTTATCAGCCCTACTAATGTGAGCTGGACTTTGAGTTTTCCTGCCGTTGCAGTTGGCATCATTATACCTTGTTAGTCACATTTTCTTCTCCTCTGCCTCTAATATTACAATCGTGCAATTCACGGTGGCACTGAAATAAAAGCAGTGATCATAATTCCTGGACTCCAACCTGTGTTTGCTGATATGGCAGCTAGAAGGGAGGTGAAATTCTTTGGTGCAGTTCTTTATTAGACATAAGAATGTCCTAGTTCTAGAACAAATCTGCCAATGGTGCACGTGTCCCGAGAGGTATGTGTAGATTTTTATATTATGGGTGTTGCAACTATTGGACTGGCCAACCGGGGAGCAGGTGAATTCCCTGGTGGGCCCCCACCCTTGTAGATGAACAGTATTAGGTATAATACAATATGTATAAAGAAAGGCAGCATCTCCTAATTCTTTAATTATTCTTTTTAATGTCAGCCTTCATTTTATACATGGCAGCACAGTATGTTTACTTCTTTATACATGGCAGCACAGTATGTTTACTTCTTTATACATGGCAGCACAGTATGTTTACTTCTTTACTCCTCCCAGTGGCGTGAAACTCATGAGCCCTGATGCAAAAGCTCCAACAGGGTCCCCAATTATTGAAAATCTTTAATGGCATTAATGTTATTCTATAGGATAAAAAGACTTTTGGAGCCCCCTAGGCTCCAGGGCCCGGGTGCTGTTGTGCCCCTGCCTCTTCCCCCTAACTGATATTCACCCATGGGGACTGCAGCAGATGTTAACGCCATACTATATGCCTGCTATAGTAGGCGTGACTGATCACAACTAACTTTGGTGGGCAACTTCTTGTTGGTCTATTTATCCAATACCATTTGGATAAGACCCTTTCTGCACCCTTTTTACTTTACAGGATTTACACTGATGTTGATGTAAAGCTCACATGATCAGCCCTTTAGTTTTTCAGAGATACAGTGCATTGTGAAAGTATTCGCCCCCTTGAACTTTTCAACCCTCATTTCAGGTTTCACACATAAAGATATAAATTCTAATTTTTTGTGAAGAATCAACAAGTGGGACACAATCGTGAAGTGGAACGAAATTTATTGGGTATTTTAAACTTTTTAACAAATAAAAAACTGAAAAGTGGGGCATGCAATATTATTCGGCCCCTTTACTTTCAGTGCAGCAAACTCACTCCTGAAGTTCAGTGAGGATCTCTAAATGATCCAGTGTTGCCCTAAATGACTGGTAATGATAAATAGAATCCACCTGTGTGTAATCAAGTCTCCGTATAAATGCACCTGCTCTGTGATAGTCTCAGGGTTCTGTTTCAGAGAGCATCATGAAGACCAAGGAACACACCAGGCAGGTCAGAGATACTGTTGTGGTGACGTTTAAAGCCGGATTTGGATACAAAAAGATTTCCCAAGTTTTAAACATCTCAAGGAGCCACTGTGCAAGTGATCATATTGATATGGAAGGAATATCAGACCACTGCAAATCTACCAAGACCCGGCCGTTCCTCTAAACTTTCATCTCGAACAAGAAGAAGACTTATCAGAGATGCAGCCACAAGGCCCATGATCACTCTGGATGAACTGCAGAGATCTACAGCTGAGGTGGGAGAGTCTGTCCATAGGACAACAATCAGTCGTACACTGCACAAATCTGGCCTTTATGGAAGAGTGGCAAGAAGAAGCCATGTCTCAAAGATATCCATAAAAAGTCTCGTTTGAAGTTTGCCACAAGCCACCTCGAGACACCAAACATGTGGAATAAGGGGCTCTGCTCAGATGAAACCAAAATCGAACTTTTTGGCCACAATGCAAAACGATATGTTTGGCGTAAAAGCAACACAGCTCATCACCCTCAAAACACCATCCCCACTGTCACACATGGTGGTGGCGGCATCATGGTTTGGGCCTGCTGTTCTTCAGCAGGGACAGGGAAGATGGTTAAAATTGATGGGAAGATGGATGGAGCCAAATACAGGACCATTCTGGAAGAAAACCAGTTGGAGTCTGCAAAAGACCAGAGACTGGGACGGAGATTTATCGTTAACAAGACAATGATCCCAAACATAAAGCAAAATCTACAATGGAAAGGTTCAAAATAACCGTCTCCAGGTGTTAGAATGGCCAAGTCACATCCAGAACTGAATCCAATGGAGAATCTGCGGAAAGAGCTGAAAACTGCTGATCACAAACGCCTCAATCCAACCTCACTGAGCTCCAGCTGTTCTGCAAGGAAGAATGGGCAAGAATTTCAGTGTCTCGATGTGCAAAACTGATGGAGACAAACCCCAAGAGACTGCAGCTGTAATCACAGCAAAAGGTGACGCTACAAAGTATTAACTCAAGGGGCTGAATAATATCACACGCCCCACTTTTCAGTTTATTTGTTAAAGTTTAAAATATCCAATAAATTTTGTTCCAGTTCACGATTGTGTCCCACTTGTTGATTCTTCACAAAAAAAATTAGAATTTCTATCTTTATGTTTGAAGTCTGAAATGTGGCAAAAGGTTGAAAAGTTCAAGGGGGCAAATACTTTCACAAGGCACTGTATATAGGGGGCTGAATATTTTCACAGGGCACTGTATATCCAAGGAGCTTCTTTAGTATTGCAGATGAGCGTTTATTCCTTTTTTTTTCTTTTGGCAAAATATCCCAAATCATGTGAGAAGGCTTGTTGATTATAGAAGAAGGCATTATAGTTAACGGTACACCTTGTTCGACCTACAGCAATCTAATATCTTCCAACTCCCCCATGGAAAATCAGCTTGACCAAGAGCTACTGCCAAACAAGTTTCCCTACACTATTTTGTGGTCTCCACAGGGAGACACTCCCTGGATCACACAGATGTGGTCTTATAAACGCAGTTTCGTATGTGCCATAACATTTCCCAATTCCTTTGTCTGTGGCGCCATATACCTTTTTGTTCAAGAAATCACTTCGAGACTGAGCTATCAAGTCCCACTAATCTGACCTTCTATATGTATGAGCAGTATGGTTTTGGATACATTTCTAACACCAACTGTATATATTTGCCACCAAATAACTTTAAGGTAGTAAAAATTATTCTTTATCCTTTAGGTGACCACTCCTTTCCATTTTTGGCTGCATACGGTTCCTCAAAAGCTGCCCTGGGCCGCGTCATGGACACATTCCGTCATGAGCTGCTGCCCTGGGGAGTTAGCGTCAGTGTGATCCAGCCTGGGTCCTACAGAACAGGTATGTAACAAGATTTCAGACACTGAAAATAAATGCAATTTAATTCTGGGGGATTAGTTTTTTCATATGCTATCCATTTGGGCATTGGGTCATTTGTTTGTATGACTTTCTAGGAATTTGCACTTAACAAAAAAGCATGCTACATTTGTTTTTCTCCAAAATGTATAAAAGTGCTAAAGATTGATGGTCTTCACACAACCCAGCCAACGGCTCCTATCTGCCAATTTGCAGCCAGTCCATGTTGATCACAAGGCCAAATCACTGCTTATCAATCTTTATTGTAGTGATGAGGGGTGTAGTACCCGTTTGATGGTTTATCGCTGTACTTCGGACCAAACCAAATAAATAGGACAAGTTGTTCCCTGCACAGCCTAGTGAGTGGGAACACTACTGTAAAATAAACTCCGTATTATGTCCATTCGTTGTCCGGAACGTAGGGGTTTAAGGGGCCAGACCCCGCAAATCAAAGTGATGGCCTAACCTAATGATATTGGTAAATCGATTTAAAATTCGGGCCCCACTTTTTTTTATTCCACCCTTTTTCAAACCTAACTCCGGTGCCACTAGGTACATAAAAAATGTGGCACCCCAGAGTCCGGTTGCCACAATGGCATTGCCTCCCTCGGGGGTGATGTCCTGTTTGGAAGCTAGAAGGGGTATCCACACAAAGTAAGACCACAACATGCAACCCTTTCCTGACACCAGACCTGAAGGGGGAGCTCTGAACCTGGGTTCAGGAGAGCTTCCCTATAAATTCCGGCCTGGGGGCGAGGTTAGTTAGTTCAGTTCCTAGGAGAACTGTGAAGACTACCTGTGGACTGGAGCAGTGCTAAGCTCGTCCCAGGTACCATAGAGTGAGGAACAGCAAGCATGAGGGGCCTGTAGGAGAGTGTCTGAGGAAGGAGAGAAGCGAGCCTGGGGAGTGGAGCCAGCTGACCGGCTCACCTCAGCGCTAGAAACTGTCAACATTTTGCAACCTAGATACACATCAATTATCACAAAAGCCCAGACAACCTCTTTAAGCACATTCTTTACAGTACAATTTCACCATTGGGTGCACTTCCTCCTGAGACTCTTTTTCCTTCACCATTGGTATCGCTGATGTTTTAAATTCAACTCCTCCACCCAGGCTAGAAACATGATCCTGCACGAAAGTCATTACCGTATATACTCGTGTATAAGCCGAGTTTTTCAGCCCAAAATTTGGGCTGAAAAGTCTCCCCCCTCGGCTTATACACGAGTCACTACGGTATTGTGCTGTGGTGGGGGCTGTGGGGCCGGGCTGTGGAGGCTGGAGGAGGCGGGGGGAGGCTGCTGTATGAGCGGCCCCATCACGTGGGGCCGCTCATTATATATGCACTGCTTCCCCCTGTCAATCAGCGGCAGGGGGAAGCAGTTCATATATTCCCCCCAAAAGCTGGCACTCACCCCCCCTTGTAAGGCCCCCCCATCGCTGCTTATACATTACCATTCCGGTGTTCTGATCCGCGCCGCTCCTCGGTGCTTCTTCATGCTCCGTCCTCGCTGGCTGCATCCGGGGATCTCCGGCTGTCGCAGCGATATGACGTCATCGCGCGACGGCCGGAGAATGGAGATCCCGGATGCAGTCAGCGAGGACGGAGCATGAAGAAGCAGCGAGGAGCGGCGCGGATCAGAACACCGGAATGGTAATGTATAAGCAGCGGGGGGGAAGCCTTACAAGGGGGCCGAGTGCCAGCATTTGGGGGCTGTTGGTACCCCCAGGGGACTGCTTGGTACCCCCAGGGGGCTGTTGGTACCCCCAGGGGGCTGCTGGGTACCCCCTGGGGGCCGCTGTATAACCCCTGGGGGTGCTGTATATACTGCTGAGGCCTGTATACCACTGGGGCTGCTGTATATACCACTGGGGCTGCTGTATATACCACTGGGGCTGCTGTATATACCACTGAGGAGGCTGCTGAATACCACTGAGGAGGCTGCTGTATACCACTGAGGGGGTTGCTGTATATACTACTGGGGCTGCCTGTATACTACCACTGGGGCTGCCTGTATACTACCACTGGGGCTGCTGTATACTACCACTGGGGCTGCTGTATACTACCACTGGGGCTGCTGTATACTACCACTGGGGAGGCCTGTATACTACCACTGGGGAGGCCTGTATACCACTGGGGGGGCCTGTATACCACACTGCTGGGGGCTGTATACCTCTGCTGAGGTCCACCCTCGGCTTATACACGAGTCAATAGGTTTTTCCAGATTTTTGGGGCAAAAGTAGGGGGGTCGGCTTATACACGGGTCGGCTTATACACGAGTATATACGGTAAGTCCACGTTAGCTTGTGGTCCTCCCATCCACAGGAATTTGTTCTCTAAATGATCGTAGTGCACAGCCTAGATTCATCTTCTCACGTCTTGTATCAACCTGTTCACCCAGGTCTTTGCTAAGTGTCCTTCTAAGGACTCTTACCCCAGGTGTCAGTCCGTTCTTGTCCAGGGATAGATACTAGTGCTGATTTTGTTTAAGACCTCCACGTCCATACTGGTTGCTGGTCAAAGTTTAAACTACCAAGTAAGATGGAGTCTGTCCTTTTATTTTCTTTCTAGAGGCTGGCTGATCCCACAGCTTAACTATGGCTTGCCCTGTAGTCAACAGCATAGCAAAGTCCCTATCGTATGGCAAGCTATATCTTACATAAGTACACTTTATACCAATTGTATACATGGCTATTCCCCACAAAATGTTCCTATGCCATATAATATTTATAGGAATAATATATTATTCCTAACTTAAAGGGACTCTGTCAGGTCATTTTTCAGCATGATAGTAATAGTATCCTTGCAGTAGCGTAGCTAGTGGGGGGGGGGGGGGGCATGAGGGGCCCATTGCCCACCCCCTGGGGGGGCCCGCACCCCCTGGGGGGCCCCGTGCTGGCCGCCGCGCGGCTGGAGAGGAGGGAGGACGGGACTTCCTGTCTCCTGCAGCTCTGCCCGCCCCTCCTCTCCTCCTAGAGCAAACGCACGGCTGCTGCGGTGAGTGTGCACCCCCCTCGGTCCTCACATTTCTCTGCCAGCACCCCCCGGTCCTCACATCTCTCTACCAGCACAAGCACAACTACCACCCCCCCCCCCCCCCACCTTCCCCGGCCCTCACATGGGGGGCCTGGGTGGTGACCTTGCCCCAGGGCCCGGAGCAGGCTAGCTGCACCACTGTATCCTTGAATAGTGCCCGGACAGACCTTTCAGAATATGTAGAAATCATCACTTTACCCTTTGTAGTTCTTTTGCTATAAGCATCTTCACACCCTGCAGGCAGCTGGTCCACTAGTCTGGCTCATTTACTGTCCCTCCAGAGTAGTCTGCAGTATGTAAATGTTATTTAAATAACCACGCCTATCCAAGCTGTTATTCTGACCCTCCCTTCTGTGCTGAAGTTAAACTGAATCTCAGACTTCTGCAGGCTGCTTTGGAGGGGAAAGGGGTTGAGAGAGGAGAGTTGTTTTGTGCTACAATTCTTGTAGTAGCATCATTATAGTGTGCTGTCTGTGAGAGATTTCTATCTGTTTATATGAACATTGGTTTTCCTGCAGACATGTAATGTGTGCATGTGCTGATCAAATGTTCATATAAACACAAAGAAATATCTTGGAGCACACACTACACAAGCCTCAGGTACACACAATGAAGATGTCAGAGGTTCAGCTGCTAAGAGCACACACCTCCTTCCCCTGCCTCTGCTCTGCACGGTGCCTGGAGAGTCGCACACACAGGATACAGACATTCCACTGTGTGGTTGTATGCTTAGGCCAGTTTCACACCACATTGTCAGGTTCTGTCCGGTGTTTTGCAGGATGCACCGGACAAGCAGAAACTAAGGGCAAATCTGCCCTCTGATCCTGCTTTTTGCCAGATTAATTTCTGCTGCTGTCCAGTGCTGATATCCCACCACCACGAGTGCAGGGGACCTGGTCACAGTCCTGAAATTTCAGCCGCGGAGCTCTGTCCATGATTCTGAATGAGCGCGGCTGCTTTTCAGAGTCACCGCTGTTCAGTACATGGTGTCTGGGAACCAGTCCTATTTTTTTGACTGATCCGGTGCCCATAGACTCTCATGTCATGGGCGCCGGATCGCCCAGATCCAGGAGGATCCATTTTTGTCCGATCTTTGCATCAGACACAAAAAATGATGCAGACTCCGATTTTGTCTGATGCAAAAATCGGACAAAACCGGATGGTCCCAGAAAAGCGCACAACCGAAGGCCAAATGAGCACAATTCGATGCCATAGGGATACATGGAGGACAAAATCAGATCCGGTTCTGTCTGTTCACACCGAACAGACCCGGACCCAAAAAAACATGGTGTGAAGCCAGCTTTACAGATCAGGGACAGCGCAGAGAAGTGATGCCAGTACATGAATATTCATTCCTCTGGGTGTGGGCAGCAGAGCACTAGGTGATCACTCACTGTGATTGACAGATGGAATGCATCTCTTTATTTGCAGTTGACCGAGGATGGGGGGGGTATAAATAAAAAAAAAGAATGAATAGAAAGAGCTTCACCAGAGAAATTAGAAAATATCAGTTACATATGGATTTTTGACCTGACCTATTCCCTTAGGTGCTGTGCAAAGTGTTGTTGCAATTGCAATGCATTACCTTACACTAACACTAACCTTAATCTTCTGACCCTAAACTATATACAAAGAGACATCACATTATGTACACACACAAAACAATAAGGTCGGTGGCTTCAGGGACAGGAACGTATGTTGGGTAGAACATAAAAACTACAGGACTGACCTATTTTTTGTTTCCAGAAAACTGTGTATTTGTTTAACTCCTAATAAACAAAGGTCCAGACACTCTAATTAGGTTGGTAGACCACAATGTCAGCCCATATATTCTAAGCAGTATAGGGTGAAGTGTCCTCTGTGGAGCCCTCAGTTATTAAACCTACTTAATAAAATACATAAAAAAAGATAACAATTTTAACTGAAGAGAGATTTTTGTAACCCGATTGGCGGCAGCAGATGGGAACAGATGCTTTTATTGGAAGATCACAGACAGAAAATCATTTGTTGTTCCTTTTTACCACTTTATGCTCATTTTCCTTTCCACATTTCTCGGCTGGTTAATCTAATAGCCGTAAAATTGGTTAAACCATTACTATTAGAAATAACAATTTGTCTGTCTCGTATTTTTGCTATGTTCTACAATTCGACTCCCACAGTGTAAACTAACATAACAAGCAACGTAGCCAAGCAGGTCATTCCAAAAAGGTCACCTCAATAGGATAAAGTTTAGGTATAATTCACCAAGTATGAGTAAACTGTTGCAGATAAGGACACGACAACCCCAAGAGGTCTGTAGACTGTAGACATGGTTGTGCTTCCATCACCCCCCAACACATTTAGTCTTCTTTGGGAGCATATACCAGGCTAATATTTTTAGTAACATGGGGGAGTGGAGTGGGAGGTGGGGGTTCCAAAGCCTATGCACCATATTAGCCAAACGTTTGAGAATGACACATATTTTGGCTTACACAAAGCTTCCAGCTTTCATTTTTACTATGGCAGTTTGCATTAACTCTAGATTATTATGAAGAGTGATTTAGGTTATTTGCGAGTATAACTCAACCATTTATTGGATCATCAAAAACTTCCAATGCAAAGAATCAATGTGAAGGAGACTTCAAGACTTGCAAAAGACTGTTTCTGAAAGGATTCAGTTAGGGTGCCTTCACATTTGCGTATGGGAACGCAGCGTATGCTGCATTCCCATACGCAGTCAAACGCATGCGCACTGCGTTCCTATGTTTAACATAGGAACGCATAGTGCCTGCGTTTGCTGCGTTCGGGTGCGGATGCGGACGATATCTGCTCCTTCCGGTGTCCAGCATCCGCACCCGGGACGCAGCATGTTGCATTTTTTGTGCGCTCGGGGAGCTTGGACAATCAGCAAGCGTCCCCAAGCGTACAAAACATGCATTGTCTTCAATGGGTCCGCAGTGTTCAGCGCTTGACAGTGCGGGAGAACGCTGCGGACCCATTGAAAAATCTCCCGGTGGCCGCCGGTGATGTCACAGGAGCTCACCGACGGCCACCGGGAGATCAGCTGAGCCACTGCTGTCCTCCTCCTCCCCGCCGCCTGTAATCTCCTAGCGATGTCGGCGGGGAGAACAGCTGATCTGAAAGCTGTTTGAATCTTCCCGCGCCGACATCTCCTCTTAGTGTCGGCGCGGGAAGATTCAAACAGCTGTCAAATCAGCTGTTCTCCCCGCCGACACGTCCCGGTGCTTACCGGCAGCCGGGGGGCGGGGATCTCCGGCGCTGATCTCCACCCCCGGCCCGCCCCCGGACAGCGCCGATTGGCTGCCAGGCTCCCTAGTGATGTGTCCGCAGGCGGACATTATCCGCTGCGGACACATCATTTGGACCCTGCTTTTGACAGCGTTTGTGTCTGCATGCCATCAGCATGCAGACACAAACGCTAATGTGAAGGCAGCCTTAGGCTGGCTTCACACTTGCAGATGCATCTGCAGCGTTTTGCAGATGCATCTGCAAGTATCAGCATGCAGACCACGGCCGCTATGTTTATAATGGGGCGCACCGCGGTCTGAAAGCACTCATTCATTCCTATATGTGAACCGTCCGCAGGCGGATGCCTGCTTACAGATCACACACTCCCGCCCGCACCATGGACGCGAGATGTCGTGTCCATGGTGCGGGCGGGAGTGTGTGATCTGTAAGCAGGCATCCGCCTGCGGACGGTTCACATATAGGAATGAATGAGTGCTTTCAGACCGCGGTGCGCCCCATTATAAACATAGCGGCCGCGGTCTGCATGCTGATACTTGCAGATGCATCTGCAAAACGCTGCAGATGCATCTGCAAGTGTGATGCCAGCCTTACAGGATTAGTTCAACACCAGTGCAGAGCTTGCTCAGAAATGGCAGCAGATCGGTGTCTGTGCAACTGCATGCACAGCTAGGTGGAGGCTGGTCTATCGTCAAGATGGGCAGTAAAGAAACCACTTCTTTCCAAGAAAGCCATGAAGGGCAGCCTGATAATCTTCTGGAAGACTGAGTGGACTGCAAAGAATTATGATTATTTTCTCTGAAGCCACCTTTAAACTGTTTGGGACATTTGGAAAAACTATCCATAGAGTTCAGCATAACCATGATGAGTCCTGTGTCATGCCAACAGTAAAGCATCAGGGACCATTCATCTCTGGGGCTTTTCCTCCAGTCACTGGGCTCACTCACAATCTTGCCCAAGAACACTGCCACGAATAAAGATTAGTATCTGAACCTACCCAAAGACAAACGTTTCCCAATCTTCCAGGAGCAATGTGGTGGTGATGATTCTTCCAACATGATTGAGACCATGTCACAGGGCAATAGTGTTAAACCAGGTGGACCAGTGATCAAGGCATTGAAATTTTGATTCCTTGGTCAGAAAACTTTCCAGAATTGAATCCCATTTACCACCAGATCTCAAAGAAAAACACAAATTGTGATAGACTCCAAGCACTGATTTAAATAAGAATGAGTTGTCCTCAGAATTTGACCCAGAAGCCAATATCTAGCAACCAGAGTATATTGCAAAAATAAGGGTCAAATATTCAGTCTTTTTACATAAAATTTGTCTTTACCAAGAGCATAAACGTTTGAAATGCCAATAATTGTACATTAGTCAGACCTTGAATCCATCTGTAAGTGTAGTGTTGTGTAAATGTACATGCTCTTTTGGATCTTAAAGGGACTCTCCCCACAAGTCTCTCAGTGCACCATGGCAGTGGAACACATTTAAGTGCACCTTCCCACCCTTTTGTTTTCCAATGATCTCTGCCCTTCTCTGGCTCTATGAAGTCTGAGCTGTCAATCAAAATCAAAGGGGTGGAGACTGATGGGAAAATGAGGTGGACAGGTGTATTTAAGTGATTAGCCCCGCAATGGTGCGCTGAGTGCCTGTTCTTGGCTTGAACAGTCCTTTAGTGCTTAGAGTCTCTCTAAAGACCCAGTTACATGGTATGAGATCGTTAACGATATCGCTGAAACGTCATGGCGGGTTTGGAGTCATTCAAGCGGCATCGTTACTACCTCGTTGCGTGTGACTTTGAGACATGGTTACGATAAATCCTTGGATCGTTGATCGCAGGTTTGAGAACATGTTCTCAAATCAGACGATCCATGATCAGTGAACCTGCTGCATCGTTGTGTGTGGCACCGCGATAACTATGTCGTTCACGGCTTCCCCTACTCACATCAGTGAACAAGTATCGTTCGCTGGGTTGTGCGAACGATAGCTGCTCGCCACATCGTTGGTGCGTCGTGCACGATATCTACACGCGTGACATCTCGCCAACGATGTCATAAAGATGTCCTAACGACCACACGCCCCCGAGATCGTTAGTGAGATCGTTTCAACATTGAAGCGTGAAACAGTACCCTAAGCCTAATGTGTAAGGGGAGTCTAATATTGGCTGAACCTGGCGATATTAACTTTTGGCATCGGTCAACTGATGGAAAGGGAAAATATTATTAGCGCATGTCTTATTTTTACACTGACTATTTTCATTGCACATCTAGGGATAAGCTTCTGTGTCAGCCATGGCTTTCTCTTAAGGTACCGTCACACGGGGAGATATCGCCGGCGATGTTGCCGGCAACCGAGGGGCGTGGCCAGGTTGCGGCGACATCGCCGGCGAATTGCCGCGTGTGACAGGGCGATAATCAGGCGATGAATCGCCTGAGTCACATCGCCAGGTTTCCCAACAATGTTGGGAAACCTGGCGATGTTGCTCAGGCGATTCTGCCTGATCGCCCTGTGTAACGCGGCAACCCGCAATGTTACGGGCGATTCCGCCTATCTACAACATTGCGGGTTATCGCTTGCTGGGTTGCTGGGCAACCCAGCGAGCGATAGCCGCGGCAACTAGCCGGCGACATCGCCGGTAAGTTGCTCAGTGTGACAGCTCACCGGCGATGTTGTCAGGGATGCGCGCTCCTGCGATCCCCGCCAATATCGCCGGCGATATGTCCCTGTGTGACGGTACCTTTAGAGCAAAGTGGAGCATTCAGCTGAAAATGTGCTCCTGTGTATGGGAAAGTAACACATTATATGCATATATTTTAATTATTATTTATATGACCTATGTTATTTTACTTCTTTTACTTGCATATTGTATTCTACTTTACCATCTGTCTGTGTAATTTTGTAGGTGCTCACGGCAATACAATCTTCTGGGATAATCAACACAAAAAGCTGCTGGCTGGATTACCGAGTGAATTGCTCCAGGAGTATGGAGAAGAATATATCTGTGAGACCCAAAGCAAGTTTCTCAGTTATGGAAAAACAGCAAGTTCGGACTTCAGCCCGGTGTTGGACAGTATCACAGATGCCATTCTGTCCGAGAACCCGAAAGTGATATATTATGCTGGCAAACAGCTCTGGCTATTGTACTTCATTGGACTTTACTTACCGCACTGTATCAGTGACAACTTTTTCAAAAGTATATTTCTAAAGAACAAATGTGTGCCGAGAGCCCTCCGAAAGCAGAAGAACAGTGAATGAGCGCAGCCCCATAATCCACTTATGTGAATTTGTGAAGGGTTTCTCTGGGATCCAATATGGTGATGATCCATCGACCACCTTGTATAAAGAACAAGTCTTATTGTTTTTTCTTTCTAAGCTCCGTGTCCTACTTGGGACTTCTGATTTGCACAACATTGTAGGAAGGAACACAAGGCAAAGGAAATGTTTTATCTGCATAATGAAAAGTACTTTTTTAACTAAAGAGACTTTTGCAGAGAAAGAAAATGGTCTCTTTGCCTTCATCATACTACCCATTCCAGTGACATTTTCTACAATTTATTCTTTATTTACTCAACATTCTGCCTCCTTACTTTTTATAAAATGATTGATTGTGATTTCATGAATACTATGCTACAATCTGTACATCTGGATTGACCAGTGTTTAAACCTGGGCAGCACTTAGACGCAGTTGAGTTATTGAGCATCTCGCGGCTCTGCAGTCTCCTCACTTTCTGGTTGCTTGGGGGCAGAGGGTGCGCTTTCTTTAGTGACAAGTCTGGTTATTGGCTTCATTCTGCTAGTACACATAAGGTCAGGGGTTTTTTTCTTCTAAATCTTCACTTATCAATATATTTACATATAGAGATAACCTGGACTTTTAGCAAGCGAGAAATGTGGTAACGAGAAATACTCTGGAAAGTGACGATACTAAGGTATTGCGATTTACACAAGACTGATAAGAGTAGCCTGTCAGGAGCTAAGAGGGAATGAGCAAAGTACCTAAATCAGTGGGCTGGAGAGTTGACCGGGATGTTAAGAGTTGACTCCTAAGCAAGGTTGTAGTAGCCAAGCTCAATAAAGATAAGCTGTACACTTTTTTTTTTCCTAGATAGATAAAAGCTGTCAATGCAGAAGAATGATAGAATTCAAAAGAAAGTAAATTACAAACGTGCTTACTTTCAGCAGTAAACTCTTATGACTTTCCCAGTAGCATTCTTCTTTTGCGGAGGCGAAATGTCTAATAAATTCTAAGGTTCTGGTAGAAGAAGACATCGGTCACATCTCCAAACATTTGGGAGAAAACAAAACTGAACTGGAAAAATCCTATTGGCCTACTTTAAATTTATCCTCAAATGTTAGAACACCTGTAAAAACCCAAGAACACCAAAAGGTAAATGCTGAAATTATCCTCCTATACAATGACACGAGATTACCAACTTTCTTTGCTGTTTTTAAAGGCGAGTTTACACCACTGCCTTTTTCAAATTGGAACATCTCCAATCAAAGTTGTTTTCGACTCCTTGAGGTTTTTGACGAGCTTTTGTTTCAATAACTTAGGCCGGCTTCACACCATGGTTTTCTGCTGTCAGGTTGTGTCTGGTGTTTTGCAGGAAGCGCCGGACAGAACCTGACAGCTCCGGAAAAAACAGAACCGGTGGGCAAAAATGCCCTCTGATCCTGTTTTTTGATGGATTCGTTTGTGAGCGACAGCTGCCGCTGTCCAGTGCTGAAATTTCAGCCCTGGAGCTCTCAGCCAATCCCGATTTTGCCGGATCCGACGCCCATAGACTCCCATGTTGTGGGGCGCTGGATTGCACCAGATCTGTGTGGATCCGGGAGGATCCGATACTATCAGATTTTTGCCCCAGACAGAAAAACGCTGCAAGCAACAAAATCAGATGGCAAATCCCTGCCATCTGGCCCTATCCGGCCCTATAGGGAAACAATGGGGCCAAAATAGGATCTTAGGCTTTCCGGTTCACACCGGACAGCCCCGGATCCTAAAAACCATGGTGTGAAGCCAGCCTTGGCAACAAAAATGTATGTGAATACAAAAAGGCTAAATTCACACGTCCAATAATCATCTGCTAGAATGGATTGAGCAGCAATTCATTCTGTTTTGACAATGTATTGTTGCAGATCCGCTACCTGATTGCTATTTATCTATCCATTTTTTTTAACATTTGAAACGTTACCGGTTTTCTTTTATTGGATCAGTTTCAAATGGAAGATAAATAGCAATACGGTAATAGATCTGTTTTTTCATGTTACCTAAAGAGAAAAAAATGCTTGCTTGCTGCTGAATCCATTTTAATGGATGGTTACTGGACATGTGAGCTTAATCTATAGCATTCTTAGGCTGCTTTCTGGAAGTCGGGAGAAGAAGAGACAAGACCAAACTGTTTTTTTTAATTTATACATTTGTGAACCTGCTTTAATGTTTGAGGCTACGTTTGGACAGCGTTTATGCTCAGTTTTTTGTTGATCTGTTCTTGGTGCAGTTTCTGCACAAAAACGGATCCTCTTTTTGCAAAAAAGCATCAAGCGCATCATCCGTTTGTGTTGCTTTTTTGCTCAGTTTTTGGGAACACAGACAGATGCACACTTTTTTTGCCTTCCCCGCGATCTCACAGTGACCACTGGTGTTGTCTTCCTTCCGGGCACCGGCAGGACCTGTCTGAAAGTAGTTTGAGTACTTGCAGGACCTAACCCCATGTGACTGAGTCACATGGTTAGGTAGTGTACATGGTTATTGGCAGGTCCTGCGATGCCTGGGAAAGGAAATAGAAGGGGCGCAATGAGAAGCACCTATGAGCTAATTACAGGGGCTTGTGAAGTGTTATTTAACCGCTCACCTTGTTGTGTTGTGCGCCTCCGCAGAACAGCAGTTAGCGTTCAAATCCTCGGGGCACCAGTCTTCTTCACTGCAGTCGCTCCGGAAGCGACCGTCACGTGATCTGTGAAACCGGAACTTCGTCACCACAGGGCCTTGTGCTGTTGATCCCAGTCACCCGGCAACCACAGGTCCTTCATCCTTCGGTGTGTGTTTCCAGCGTTACAATTACTCCTCTCCCCACAGCAGCTCCTGCCGACTTCCCACAGAGGGGAACCACAATATAGCGAATACAAAAGCGGTCTATTTGAAGCGCTAAGGAAGAATGGATTACTGAGAAGGAAATTAAAGCATCCAAACCTTTTATTAGGGTTCCCTTATACGCCACAACGCGTTTCGACAGACTGGCAGCTGTCTTCCTCAGGTGATATCTCCATCTCAGTACTCCATCCTACTTTAGCGCTCCAAATAGACCGCTTTTGTATTTTCTATACTGCGATGCCTGGGAGAAAGACCTCATCGTAGGATCGCGGGGAGGGTAATTAATTGGATGTCAGTCAAATAATCATCCAGCGAGTGAATTAACTTGGCACTCGTTTCTTCATAAAATCTCTATTTCTTAGAAACCTTTATGATTTTTGTATCGCAGATCTGACCTATCTTTTCAGAAATCACTATATAGTTGTTCTATTACTTTCATCTTTCCATCCTGAAATAATGTATATAGCGTCTAAGTGGTTTTAATCGCAAGTGTACAAAGTCGCAAGTGCCTTTGCAAAATTGTCTTCAGGTCATAGAATGCTCATGTTTCTAGGTGACATTTTTGTATAGAGATATCCATGTTTCCTCCCTATCTGGAGTAAAAGCCATAGATGAAGAGTTACTGAAAAGGTGGTTACATCTTATCCGGTGTTCAAAATTGCTCTTCTTACCTTCGTAGTGTTGGTCATACAAGTGGACTGATGTAATAATCTGTGCTCTCCTAGATTATATCTGGTCATGTTACATTGACAACGATTGGTTCAGGTACTCCAAATCACTCCTCTCATTGTAGGCAAGAAAATTATAGTGAGAAAACCCAATGTGCGCCTCTGGAAATATTACGCCAGAGAGGTGATGTTGGCGTCAGCGTGTAGCCACCAGCAGCCATAATCCTGTACTATTCAGAGTAAAATGGACAGTAGCGGACGATTTTTCTTATTTACCTTTTTGAATGTTTTGGATTATTAATATTATCATAAAAGTAATCTTTTGTTATCAGATTAAATGAGATTAAGGATCCTTTTTTTTTTCATTGGTGATCCATCAAATCAGCAGATCAGATTATTTCATTATGATTTGGTTTCATGCAGTAGTTCTAATCTATACAATCCTATAATCTACCTAATTTGTTTTCACTGCAAGGGAATCTGTCAAAAAGATTCACCCCTCTTCACCAAATTGTTTAGCTCCGGAGCGCGGTGTCCATATAACCTAATCCATACCTTTTTTTTTACTTAAACACCATTTTCTTATTTAAAGCAACAGATTGCATAAGTGCTCTAGGGGGTGTCAAAGCACTTCCCAAGTCTCTGCTCCCCTATCCCTAGTCACTGCCAAGTCCCATCTTCCTGCTAAATGCAATGATATTTGTAAGCGGCCAAATTTGGTGAGTTTTTTTTCAAGTCCCATCTTCCGCAGACTGATGGCTCCTGTTGCTGTATAGTCAAGCCAGTGAGAGGTCAGTGAAGCAGAGGAAGATGGGGCGGGGTGAGAAACATTCTTTCATAGAGCAATGTGACCAACATAAGCAAAGTTATGGGGCTTTTTGGAGTGGGGGACTGTTTTTTATTTTGTCATTCGGGTCATGAATTTCACATCACTGTTTATCTGATCTGGGATCAGATTTTGGCCCCATATTTGCCCTCTGGTTCTGTTTGCAAATCGGGTCCTGGGTTGTCTGGTTTATACCGGACAGCCCGGACCTGATCACACTGCAGTGTGCAACCGGCCTTTGATGCATCTTCAATAGAGTTGGTAAAACCAGTCTTGGGCTCCTATTGGTCACATAGTTACTCATTGGTCACATGTACAGCACAGTCCTTCAGATTCTGGGACCTTTGCAGGGACTTAAGGAAAGATTAAGCAACACTGGCCTCTTCTGATCTCCTTCCTTAATCCTCTTTATGCTTCATGAAATTTCTGTGGTCACTTTAAATGTAAGAAAATAAGGCCGATAAATGGCCACTGTGTGATCTGTGAAGAGCTCGAACGTCCATGAACAAATGTTGCTTCAAAATTTGAATAGTGTGTACAGCTCCTATTCCAATAAGTGTCTCCAACATCAGACTGGAAGGAAACCTTGTGTCGCCTGATGCTGTGGTTGCCGGTTTTTGCATAACCCGCCGATCATATGAGGGAGCGGAGAAAAGATTGCATAATAAGTTGCTAGGTTCTAGCCATTCTTCGGCAGAGTTAGAAAAAGTAATGTATATCCCCCATATAAACTATATTGTAAACTCAATAGAGTCTACCATATCTGCACTACTGCATGAAACTTCTCACTACAAAATGATTGGTTATAAAGCCTACTTCTTATGAATATGTACAATCATTCTGTTGTAGCACTAATTCCGCTTTACAAATATTGAGATTATTTTTTCAAATCCTTGTAATGGTTCAGTAAAATTGCCTGCCTAGTTTGTAATAAAAGTTTATATTTTTTCATAAATTTTAGTTTTCAAATTTGTTTTATAACATTTAATCCTTATCTTGGAGACCTAAGACAGCATTATTAAAGGGGTGTCAGGCTGTTGCTTCCCTGATCATTGGTTCCTCCTGTTCCGCCACAAACTTAATGCGGTATTACATGGTGCTTAGTCACCTAACAGTCATTTTGGGTTGGCTGGTTACTGCAAAAATTGTATCTGACATGTCTTGGAGCCGAACTCTAAGGGTACCTTCACACGCCGCAACTTTTTGGTGGCATATACACGCTGCAATTTCGCCCTCAACCTAAGGCGATGTGTCACCCCGGAAATCGCCACACCAACAGCGGGAAACATCCGGTCGACTCCCCTCGCCGCTTCACACGCCGCAATCCCCAAAGGAATGTGGGCGTACCTGTTCAGCGTGGCGAGAACATAGGCGTGCCAAATTGTTTTACACCACGCCCCAAACACGCTCATTGGAAACACCATAGCGTATGATTGGCCAGCCTGCGCTGGAAGGCTGGCTAATACCTGACGCCATTGCCATTGTGTGGTGGTGATGGACAGCCTTCAAATATGGCGCCCTGTGAAGTGACAGCCAATGGAAACACAGTAGCCACCACCAATCATCGCTGACGGGGCGCGGACTCCAGCACGCTGTGGCACGCCTCCGGGAAATCAATAGGCCACGCAGATTCCATCGCTATCGCCCTTCACAGCCAAAAGCCGGGAATCTCGCCTTCATGATTGCCTTGATTTTGGAGCAGTGCTCTGTAATCAGAACCAGGCGACAGGTTTTTTATCGCTGCCAAATTCCCAAATTACACGCTGCAACTGGGGAAAGGCAATTTCACGGCGATGGTGCAAGGATGACATATCGCCGGACAGATTCCTCGCCGCGGCGTGTAAAGGTACCCTAATGATTGTTAAAAGGGTTGTCCGGTCTAAAATGATGATCCTGCAGACTTCTGAATCTCCCAACATATGCACTGCGCGCTGCGAGGATTCACCTGTTTCTAAACCGGGAATGAGTCTCGTGATCAATTCCTCCAGCCATCACCTGCTAGTTGGAAACACCTCCTCCATACACTTGAATTGAGGGAGGCCGTGCCCACTAGTCAGGTTCTGATCGGGGACATGCATATCGTACAATTGCGGTCACGTGACCACCGTTCCCAGCTTAAAAACCAGCAAATCCTTGCAGTGCACACTATATGTGCTGGGAGGATTCAGAATGATCATTTTAGACCAGACAACAGCTTTAAGATATGTGGAAAAGTACATTTTTAGAGGACTTCAACAAATTATTTGTATAGACACCATTAGTCATTTGAAAGATGCCTAATCCTGACAAGGTCATTGTACGATGCGTTTTCCACGGTATCATTATTATGGCATGGTAAAGAACTCTGTGCTCTTTTCCAAATTTCAGGGTATAGTTTTTGTTATTGAACAATCTAAAAAATGTGACATTTTGGTCAGATTATGACCGGTCTTAAACATCGCATTATAGAAAATAGTCTGAGTGGTTATAATCACTGAGAGGATCCTGCCCTCCTATGACTTAAGCCCCGTCACACATAGGGAGATCGCTGTTAAGTCACAGGTTTTGTGACGCAATAGCGACCTAGTGAGATCGTTGGCGATGTTTGATACATAGCAGCAGCCAGGCCCTCGCTGTGAGATCGCCATGGTGTTGGAATGGTTTGGACCATTTTTTGATTGTCGGGTTGCCACTGGGCAGCATGGATCGGTGTGTTTAATGCCTTAAGAACAACCTTGTTGGTGACTCGGAACTCAGCCACGTAGGTCTGAGTCGTCAGACTAGCGCTGTGTACATACGCGTGGGTTAGCCGGTATCGTTGCTGCATTGTTGAGTAAATCTGACTGTTTGACATCTCACCAGTGACCATGTAGCGACGTTCCAGAGATCCTTACCAGGTCGTATCGTTGTCTCGAACGCTGGAATGTCGCCAAGTGTGCCGGAACCCTTAAAACAGAGGTTGGGAAGTCCAGGCATTGAAGGCCACCACAATGCAGGTTTTCAGAAATTCCTTATTATTGCAAGGTTATAATGGAATAACTGCACAGGTAATGATTCTAACTAAGGAAATCCTGAAAAACATGACCTGGTGGCAGCCTCGTGGCCTGGAGTTTCTACCTTTTGCCTTAAGGGCCTATTACACGCTTCAATGTCTCAGCGATCCGACCAAGCGATCCGACTTGACCTGGAATGGCTTGAACGTCATAAGGATGCTGGTGAGGTGTCAAGCGTACAGAAATCGTGAACGAAGCAGCAACAATTCTGCGACAAGCAAATGATACTTGCGGTTGTTTGGTCACCTATATCTTTCATTTCTGAATAGGCAAACTCGTAAACGACATCATTATCAAGGTTTCACACACCCAATGCAGCAGGTTGAATGGACGACTGGTTTTTTAAACATGTTCATAAATCTACGATCAACGACTTATCGTTGGTAGTATCTAGGAGTCCCACGCAACGATGTTGTAATGATGTCACTGCACCACCCCAAAAGCCGTGACGTACCAATAATATTTAATGAATGGTATCCCGTGTAACGGGCCCTTTAGAAGCAATAACGCTTTGAAGGGGACAGATGTGAACAAAGAAAATAAAGACTATAGTTCCAGAAATGGTAATACACCTGCAAGCACCCCAGGTGACATCCTACCAAAGTATCTACTAAGACCATAGCCTATATGGAATCTGTCGCCTAGTTTACCCCCCTAACCTATCACTACCTGTCCCTGCACCTTCCTACTACATCCGTAACCATCTCTAGCTAAGCTAAAACTGTCCTAATGGTTGCAAAAATATTTTTTTTACTTTTCATCTCTGTGATGGCAATTAGACTTTGTGACAACAGTATGTAGTCACACTTTGCGTTCTCCACGGCACACCCGATAATCGCCCCACAATGCACCAGACTGGAAAGTCGCGCAAAGCCAGCACGTCAAATCTGGAAGGAGGAGCCTCGAATTTTGAATTGGGACTGTGCTTCAGAATGAATGATCTCAACCACCGGGCGTGATACCAGTATCGAGGGGGAAGAATGCAGCCATGGAGAATGACCAGTGTGACTACATAGAGTAGTCAAGAAGACTAATTATGATACAAAGATGTAAGTAACGTCATTTTTTTTTTTACAACCATTATAGGACCGTTTTAGCACAGACGGGATGGTTAGGGATGTAGTAGGAAAGTGCAGGGACAGGTATTGATGGGTTAGGGCGTCTAAACGAAGTGAAAAGTTCCCTTTAACAGACATCCAAACACAAGCATCTCTTACCCCATTGCCACAGGGCAGCCCTATCTACCGTCCTAATGACATCTAGATGAATGCAAATACTAATTCCAGGCCTTGTTGTCTTTATGGCATTGCATTCTTGTGTGTGGGTGACAGAAGATGAGCATGCATGGACTGGGCCTCTCAATTAGCGCTCAGCTCTCACACAGCCATCATCTGCCGTGTATGGGGCAGGCTTACCCAATGATCCTGCTCCCTGCATCCGTTATCAACTTGTGCCATACATGTATGGCGGAGGTCAGTAAGAGTTTAGGTCTATGTGGGTAGAAGAGAAAGTAATTTGTATGTGGATGACACAAAATGGAATTTTGTGACCTATTAGAGAAATACCTTGACAAGCTGGCATCCTGTATCATTTCAGCTGAAATGTACTTTACAGTCAACCCTGCTGATGAGTTCATGGTTCGTACGATACCTAGCGTCCAGTGCTGAATCCCAAACACTGACTTCTAACTGGTCATTTGGTTCCTGTTCAGTTTCGTCATCCAAATTAAGCTAGTTGGAAGGCTGCAGAACAGCCAATCACCAACCTTTTATGGTGTGGGCAATAGCAATCTATAGCAATCGCAATATTTGGCATGGGTGTGATTGGTGGTCACACCATGTGACTTGGTCTGTATAACACAACCCGTTTGCTCTGAATAGCATAGAGATTGAATGGAGTGAGGGACAGTACTAGGTTCCAGCGGTTCTCACTTTTCCAAAAGGCTCTGTGTGGCTTCTCTGCAGCAGACCGTCCGTCAATATAGACATATGATGCTTGTTTTTCGTGGGACAAGTTGTACTTTTGAATAACACAATTTATTTTACTTGTATAGTGTACTGGAAAACGGGAAAAAAATTCCAAGTGCGGTGAAATTGCAAAAAAAAGTGAAATTACACAATTTTTTTTTTTTATTATTATTCATGTTCCCGATATGTAGAGATGGGCGAGTCCTAAAAGACTCGGAATCGCAAGACCCCAACGAGTCCGAGTCAAGGACTCGGGACTCGTTGCGAGTCCAGCGAGTCCAATGTTAATGAATAGGGAACCGAGTAATAGCGAATAATGACATTTACAACTCGCTGATGTGTCTCTGAAAGTGTGCGAGTCCAAACTCGCTGGTTTTTCTCTTATTTGGAGGCTTGGAGCCGATGATGATGCACACTACACTCCCTAAAAAAATTGGTTTTAAGTGCGCACAGCCACCCAGATGTGGTTTGGTGTTGCTGTATGCGTCACTTGCTGGCGGGGTAAGTGTGCGCGCTCACACTTGGCAGTGAAGCCGCACACTACACTCCCTAAAAAAATTGGTTTTAAGTGCGCACAGCCACCGAGATGTGGTTTGGTGTTGCTGTATGCGTCACTTGCTGGCGGGGTAAGTGTGCGCACTCACACTTGGCAGTGAAGCCGCACACTACACTCCCTAAGGTGGTGTACGTGCTAGCAGCAACGCACTGGTCTGCCACAGAAAAAATAACGCTCTATGGCTTATTAGGAACAAAAATCGATCTGGTGCAAAAACAAAAAGGAAACAGCACCTCAGCTAAGCCTCTGACTGCAGCTGTTAGCAAAGCTGAGTGAGTAAGCTAAGCTATGAGGTCCGTCCTGTGTGCACTCTAAGGCTTCTCCTTCCTTCCCTCCCTCCCTGCCTGCCTGCCTGCCTACACAGCACTACTCTGTCCTCCTCCTAGCTCTCAGAAGAGCTTTTTGGGTTAATATAAGGAATCTTCCCTACACTGACAATCCCTGATCTGCTCCAGCATATATCTCTCTCTCCCTATACTAGGTCAGATCGTCTCAGGAATGTGGCCAAAATGGCGGGGACAAGCCTTATATACTGCCTTGCCTGTCATAGATGACATAGGCATCACGATGGACAGCAGCCAATCATAGTCCTGACACAACCAACTTTGCTATGCCATTACTGACTATGATTGGCTATCTTCACAAGTTTTCTGACCTAACACGCACGCTGTGCTGACTCGGAACATAACAGATTATGTATTCGAGAGTCCGACTCCCGAATACAGTATACAGGACTCGGAATCGTAGACTCGCAGGACTCGGAATCGTAGACTCGCTCAGACTCGCTGCTGACAGCGGGTATCTGTGAAGAGTCAAGCTTATTGACATTGAATTCCATTGGACTCGTCACTGTGCGAGTCCAAGCTGGGAGATTCGCCGAGTAACGAGTCCTGCGAGTACCTTCAGAATCGCCGAGTCCCGAGTCCTAGCGAGTAGACTCGCCCATCCCTACCGATATGGTAAAACTGACATATCGGTATGATGCTCCAGGTCGGTACGAGTTCATAGATACCAAACATGTATACTTTTACCTTTATCGAACTGGTGAAAAAAATTCTGAAGTTTGTAAAAAAAAAAAAAAAAAAAAAAGGAAAAAAAAGTTGTGGTTTTGGCCCCATTTTCCAACACTTATAGCATTCTTATTTTTCGTGATCTGGGGCTGTGATGACCTATTTCAAGGGTCCTCAACTCCAGGCCTTGAGGGCCGCCAACAGTGCATGTTTTCAGGATTTCCTTGGTATTGCACAGGGGTTGGAATCATTACCTGTGCATTTGATCACATTAACACCTGTGCAATACTAAGGAAATCCGGAAACCCTGCACTGTTGGCGGCCCTCCAGGCCTGGAGTTGGAGACCTCTGGCCTATTTTCTCTGTCTTGAACTGATGTTTTTAATGATACCACTGTTGGGTGGATGCGCTGTTTTGATCACCTGTTTTTGCATTTTTTTGCAATGTTACGGCACCTAAAAAAACTTAAGTTTGGCGTTTGGACTTTCTTTTCCATTATGCAGTTTACAGCTCTGATTATTTAATTTTATATATTGATAGACCAGGCATTTCTGAACGTGGCGATACCACATATGTGTTGTTGTTTTTTTTTCTTAATAGTTTTGTTTTAAGTAAGGCAAAAGGTGGTTGATTTCAACTTTTAAGGTACCGTCACACGCGGCAATTTTGCAAGCAATTTCACTGGCAATTTGCTGGTTGCAGTGAAATCATGGATACATGGTTCTGTTTTGTTGCCGTGTACAAATGGAACAATGTGTCCATGATTTCACTGCAACCAGCAAATTGCCAGTGAAATTGCTTGCAAAATTGCCACGTGTGACGGTACCTTAAGGTTTATGCTTCACCATCCCTCTGCACAGCACAAAATCCAGCAGCCTTCCCATAGCCAGTACATCCACTGCTACCGCTCACCAAGCCACGGAAGAGCTCCTGGCGTGGCATTTCTTCCAAGAATGTGCTGATGACAAGAGATGGGTGATTTGCACACTATGCTGTAAGTCTGGCAAAATTCTTCTGAACCTGAGCATCACCTGCATGATGCAGGTCAGTCTCCACCAGCCTAAATGGCAGCACTTCAAGGACAAGCAACTTTGAAATGTTGTCATTTAGGGCCAGGGCTCATGGGTGGGTGGTGTGGTGCAGCATCTAGCTGCTTTGCAAATATCTATGCTGTGACTGGTAGATCAGCATGGTTCAGTAAGGCATTATGCTTGGACTTAAGCTTCCACAGGTGCAGATAATGCATTAATTGTGCTAGACTCCAGGTTGGAAAAGCCATGGGAGTGTCTGACAAACTGGGATTCTCCTGTGGGTGTGTCAGATCAGACATAGGCTGACTCCCTCCTGGTCACATGTGCTGTGAAGTCAGCACAGGTCCTGTTCCTCTGAGTTGAGAGGAGCCTTGTGGCCAGGCACAGAGGGTTTGGAGCTCCTGAATGTGGTGAGGAGACCTTGGAGATGCCATGAGTAACCCGGAGCTCAGGAAACTTGAACTTGGTCAGGGCTTGGATCAGGGTGGAGTCAATGTGGCCTGTGAGAGGCAGCAGCCTCTGTAACCGATGGATTAAGGTCAGTGCACATGGTGGCACTGTCATGGACTAGATGTAAGGGCCATTGAGAGAGACTAGGAGTGTCTCAAGTGTCCCGTTTATCAAAGACTATGCAAACACTGCCGGGCAGGTGTATCTGCCATTGTAAACAGGCTGGAATTGTTCCATTAATGTGTGAACTGTACATTACAAGCGGTTTATGACATTTATTAATAAACTGGAGGACATTGTGTTGTTTTAAGAACACGACTAGTTGCATCAATTCCGCTGCCAAGCATTACTTCCGTGTACTCCGGCTTGCGCTACCTCACAGTGGGTATGGGGGTATTTCTTTTTTCTATTGAGGGTTTGGGGGATGGAGAGCTGCAGAATTTCCATGTTATGGTGTGGATATAATATACTGTAGTAGGCAGGACCGTATTTGCCACTAGCCACGTGATGGCACGTGCCTAGGGCATCGGGTGTTAGGGGGGCGGCACTAGGAAGAGATTAAACATTTTTTTTCTATCTTCCTCCCTCCTCCAAACTCTGCATGAAATCCGTCAAGTTTTTGGAGGAGGGAGGGGGTGCCATGTTCACTTGTAACCGCACCTTTAAGACGCGGTTACAAGGGAATGTGTGAGGTCACTCCAAGCCCCAGCACTTCCGGGGTCAGGGAAGCTCCATTCAGCTTTCTGACCCCAACGTGTGCACTTACAGGGCAGAGGTCGGCAGTGTAATTATCACTCACACACTGCCGACAGCTCTGCAGCAGGAGACCGGGACCACAGCATAGGAGGAAGAAGCTGCCAGGTGGCGTGGAGTCAGGTAAGGTGCTGCTATAACAGAAGATAGCAGCCGGGTGGGGGGGGCAAAGGATGGATGGATGGAGGGGGCAGAGGATAGATGGATGGAGGGGACAACCTGAGAGGGCAGAAAATGGATGGATAGATAGATGAAGGGGCAGAGGATGGATGGATGGAGGGGATGGCCTGAGGGGATAGAAGATGGATTGATGAATGGAGGGGGTGGCCTGAGGGGCAGGAGATAGATGGATAGATGAAGGGGGCAGAGGATGGATGGATGGATGGATGGAGGAGGTGGCCTAAGGGGGCAGAAGATGGATGGATGGAGGGGTGGCCTGAGGGGATAGAAGATGGATTGATGGATGGAGGGGGCGGCCTGAGGGGGCAGGAGATGGATGGATGGATAGATGGAGGGCACAGATGATGGATGGATGGATGGATGGATGGAGGGGGTGGCCTGAGGAAGCAGGAGATGGATGGATAGATGGAGAGGGCAGATGATGGATGGATGGAGAGGGTGGCCTGAAGGGACAGGAGATGGATGGAAGGATAGATGGAGGGGGCAGAGGATGGATGGAGGGGGCAGCCTGAGGGGGCAGGAGATGGATGGATGGAGGGGGCAGCCAGAGAGGGCATAATATGGATGGATGAATGGAGGGGGCAGGAGATGGATGGATGGATAAGATGGAGGGGCAGAGGATGGATGGATGGAGGGGGTGGCCTGAGGGGGCAGGATATGGATGGATGGATAGATGGAGGGGGCAGATGATGGATGGATGGAGGGGGTAGCCTGAGGGGGCAGGAGATGGATGGATAGATGGAGGGGGCAGAGGATGGATGGATGAATGGATGCAGGGAGGGGGCGACCTGAGGGGACAGAAGATGGATGGATGGAGGGGTGGCCTGAGGGGGCAGAAGATGGATGGATGGAGGGGGCAGCTTGAGGAGGTGGATGGATGGATAGATGATGGGGGCAGAGGATGGATGGAGGGGGTGGCCTGAGGGGGAAGGAGATGGATGGATAGATGGTGGGGGCGATGGATGGATGAATGTGATGCCCCCCCAGGCTATGGGGTACTCGGGGACCGGGCCATGCTGTCTCTCTGGAGTGTCACGGTAGTTGTGACCCGGTCCCGTAGCCTAGGATCAGTCCAAAAATGGTGGGAATTATTTACAAGGGATTTGTTGTGATGCCACCTGGGGTATGTGGTTAGTAGAACCACCGCTGCCGTATTCTGCTGGGGACAGTGACTTGGGGCAGCGTGGATGGTAAGCCCTCCTCGGGTAGGGCTGAGGGTCCCCAGGGCAGGCGTAATAGTCTATGATGGGCCTGGTGAGGGATCATGTGCAGTGCAGTTCACTTACTTCCAAGCTGCAGCTCCTCCAGCCAGTGTGCAGGATGACAGGCTGTGGCTCCTCAGGTGGGACTTTTCTATGATGCTGCAAGTAAACCGTCTCAGGCAAGTGTGAGCTTACTGGGTACTTTACTTTAGGTCTTTCCAGGACAACAGTTCACAGTTTACAGTTTTTTCCAGTTACAGTTCACACAATTTACACTTCAGCACTGCTCCAGGTTACTCAACTGTGCAGCTCAGGTAGCTTTTCTGTGTTGCTCCCTCAAAGTCTTTTCAGGCCCCTCTCTCAGTACTAACTTAGTACCTCACCCACAGGTTCGGTATGGTCGTCGCGGACTCACAGGTGAACATATTTCCCTTGCAGTCATGGTCACCAGTCCTATATGACAACAGTGTTTCTAGTCTGTGGTGGAAAGTTAGGCCGCAGGTCATAAAGCACCTGCCCCACACCAGTGTGTCTCGTGATTAGGGTCTGGAATTCCTGGTCACTTCTTCAGAGCCGGTTCTCTGTTGTTGGCCTAGCCCTCCAATGTCCCAAGTTCAGGTATTTGGGCACACCAGGCTGTTTCTTTCAGTCACTGTGCTAAGGGTTCCTCCGCGCAGCACAGGTATATCAGGCTGCTGGGCCCTTGTCCTCCCACCTTCCTCAGCTGTGGGGTGTCTTTCAGTCTTTCCCCTTCCCGTCACTTCCAGGCTGTGAAGTAGGCTTTCTCTCCTAGGGTCTGTGCCTCTCAGGATTCTGCGTCTCCAGGGAGCCCAAAACTGTCTGGGAAGTCCCTCTCTGTTCTGTTGCTTCCAACTGCTCCCACTGTTCTATTTCTACTTCTGCTCTCCTCTCCTTGGTGCTCTCGTGTTTATCTATGGTGCCACCCACTGGATCAGTGCTACTCTACGCTCCACCCACTGTGCTACACCCGCCACCCTTGCCAAACCTAGAGTCCTAGGCGTAGGGTCGGTGTTTGTGTGATGTGGGTGTCTTTTGCAACCACCTTGCTTACCTGGCTGCACTTCCCTCTTGTGGCCACCTGGTCGCAGGGTGCCACAGATGGATAGATGGAGTGGGTGGCTGGAGGGGGCAGAAGATGGATGGATGGAGGGGGCAGAGGATTGATGGCTGGAGGGGGCAGAAGATGGATGGAGGGGGCGGCCTGAGGGGCAGAAGATGGATGGATGGAGGGGGCGGCCTGAGGAGCCAGAAGATGGATAGATGGAGAGGGCAGAAGATGGATGGATGGATTAATGGAGGGGGTGGCCTGAGGGGGCAGAAGATGGATGGATGTAGGGGGCAGCATGGAAAAGGGGGGAGAAGATGGATGGATGGATGGATGGATGGGGGCTGGCATAGAAAAGGGGGGAGAAACTGGATGGGTGGGGAGAATGTACATGATGGATGGGAGGAGAAGATGGATGGATGGGGGGATGGCGAGAATCTACATGGAACATGGGGGTAGAAGCTACATGGATGAGGGATGGGGAGAGGCTGTGTGGAACATGGGAGGGGAGAGGCTGTGTGGAACATGGGAGGAGAATGGGGGAAGGATGAGCTGCATGAGACATATGGGGGGGGGAGGATGAGCAACATGGGATTCAGGGGAATGAGGGGGAGGATGAGCTGCATGGAACATATGGATGGAGGATGAGCTGCATGGGACATATGGGGGGTGAACAGTATGGAACATATGGAAGGAGGATGAGCAGTATGGGACATTTAATCTGCTACACATTTATATAGGGAATGTACTGTTCTGGTAATGTATTGATGGTGGTTCTGATTATGTACAATGCCTTGTGAAAGTATTATGCCCCTTTGAACTTTTCAACCTTTTGCCACATTTCAGGCTTCAAACATAATGGGTACCTTTACACACGGCTACATTTGTAGCTTGTCACCAGGTAACTTACTGTTGCAGTGAAATCATGGAGACATGATTCCATTTGTACACAACAACAAGATAGAACATGTATCCATGATTTCACTGCAACAGTAAGTTACTGGTGACAAGCTACAAATGTAGCGTGTGTAAAGGTACCCAAGGATATAAATTCTAATTTTTTTGTGAAGAATCAACAACAAGTGGACACAATCGTGAAGTGGAACGAAATTTATTGGATATTTTAAATTTTTTTTAAAAATAAAAACTGAAAAGTGGGGCGTGCAATATTATTCGGCCCTTTTACTTTCAATGCAGCAAACTCACTCCAGAAGTTCAGTGACGATCTCTGAATGATCCAATGTTGTCCTAAATGACTGGTAGTGATAAATAGAATCCACCTAGTCTCTGTATAAATGCACCTGCTCTGTGATAGTCTCTGGGTTCTGTTTCAAATGCAGAGAGCATCATGAAGACCAAGGAACACACCAGGCAGGTCCAAGATACTGTTGTGGCGAGGTTTAAAGCCGCATTTGGATACAAAGAGATTTCCCAAGTTTTAAACATTCCAAGGAGCACTGTGCAAGCAATCATATTTAAATGGAAGGAGTATCAGACCACTGTAAATTTGCCAAGACCAAATGAACTTTCATCTTGAACAAGGAGAAGACTGATCAGAGATGCAGCAAAAAGACCCATGATCACTCTGGAAGAACTGCATAGAACTACAGCTGAGGTAGGAGAGTCGTACACTGCAGAAATCTGGCCTTTATGGAAGAGTGGCAGGAAGAAAGCCATTTCTCAAAGATATCCATAAAAAGTCTAATTTGAAGTTTGCCACAAGCCACCTGGGAGACACCAAACACGTGGAATAAGGTGCTCTGGTCAGATGAAATAAAAATCGAACTTTTTGGCCACAATGCAAAATTATATGTTTGGCGTAAAAGCAACACAGCTCATCATCCTCAAAACACCATCCCCACTGTCAAACATGGTGGTGGCAGCATCATGGTTTGGGCCTGCTTTTCTTCAGCAGGGACAGGGAAGATGGTTTAATTGATGAGAAGATGGACGGAGCCAAATACAGGACCATTCTGGAAGAAAACCTGTTGGAGTCTGCAAAAGACCTGAGACTGGGACGGAGATTTATCTTCCAACAAGACAATGATCCCAAACATAAAGCAAAATCTACAATGGAATGGTTCAAAAATAAACGTATCCAGGTGTTAGAATGGCCGAGTCACCTCCAGACCTGAATCCAATCGAGAATCTGTGGAAAGAGCTGATAACTGCTGTTCACAAATGCTCTCCATCCAACCACACTGAGCTACAGCTGTTCTGCAAGGAAGAATGGACAATAATTTCAGTCTCTCGATGTGCTAAACTGATAGAGACAAGCCCCAAGAGACTGCAGCTGTAATCGCAGCAAAAGGTGGCGCTACAAAGCATTAACTCAAGGGGGCTGAATAATATTGCACGCCCCACTTTCATTCCACTTCACAATTGTGTCCCACTTGTTGTTGATTCTTCACAAAAAAATTTGAATTTATATCTTTATGTTTGAAGTCTGAAATGTGGCAAAAGGTTGAAAAGTTCAAGGAGGCTGAATACTTTCACAAGGCACTGTATTATTATATTGCCGGTGGTTCTGGTGATGTATTGACAGGGATTATAGTGATGTATTATTGTATTGATGGGGGTTCTGGTGATGTATTGACTGTTTTTGGTGATGTATTACTGTATTTACAGTGGTTCTGGTAACAGTGGTTCTGGTGAGGTATTATTGTATTGCCAGTGGTTCTGGTGATATATTGACAGGGATTCTAGTGATGTGTTATTGTATTGACAGTGGTTCTGGTGATGTAGTCATGTGGGTGTTGTAATCTTTACCTTAACAGACTTGATCCTAAAACACTATATAGCAAGTGTGCTTGACTAAAAATACAACTGATTGCCAGCCAAACAATTGACTAAAACCCACAAGCACTATAAATAGGTGTCCAATCACTCAGCCGGCAGCAATCTTGCTCGGCTCTCCCATTTACAGGAGTACTCATTCTTCCCAGTGTTCCTGTATACTGTATGGAAGCTGCTGTTAGGCTGATCCGGACAGAAACACTGCATCTTCCGCCTATATGCCGACTTGCGGTTCACTTGTGATGCTGCCAGGGCTAGGGGGTACTCGGTCACCGGGGGCTGATGGCTTTGTGGGGAGTCACGGGTGGTCTGGATCTCGGTGCCGTACCCTGGTGATCATTTGAAGTAGATGTTGATGATGGGGAAAGGGGTTATTTACAGGGGATTGTGATGCCACCTGTAGTTCCCGGTAAATTGGTACAGGCGCCGCAAGCCGGCCGCTGAGGTGATGGTGGATGCAGCAGAGTGTGGAGCAGCTCCCTACAGGTGGAGCTATTATCTCAGGGCAGCGGTAATAGATGAGGATGATGAGGGGGATGAGGGGAGTAGTAGTAGGTGTTGGCACTGCAGTTCTTACCCCTCTGCTGAGCTGCGGCTGATCCTGAGCCCTCCGGGCACCACAATAAGGATAACAGAGTCCAAATCAACTTTACTTCACTTTAATGAGTACCGGCAGATGGTGATGGTATACGGTACAGTCCGGTTTATCGGGAGTCGGTCACCAGCTCCAGGTTACCTGTTATTGAGTCTCTAGATGTCCTTCCTTCTATGGCTTTCTGGGATAAACTTGCCCTTCTTACTCTCCACCCTCGTAGAGCTCTCCCACCAGTCCCTTGATCTCCCTTGGTGGGGCACGGGTATCCTTTCCCGGATTTAAGAGGAGTCTGTACTCTCCCCCGACGTCGGTATTTGGGCCGTTACCCCTGCGGTCCTGGATCTAGTGTGGTCCTGAGGGGCGAGGTACCTTGTGGTGCGTACGGCAACCCGATTATATTGGAACTCGTCGGTCTGCAGCCAGAAATAAATGCCTGACTGCTTCGGCTACCCTCACTGCCGATGCTTCCCCAACGCGACCAGCCAGCTCCAACCAGTCCTGGCCCGTTGCCCTCTGTCCTGGTTCCCCCCGTGAAGGTTGGGGTTCCTCTCTGCAGCGTCGCTGTCAGGCTAGTCCTCACTGACTGCCTTCCCAGCACTAACTAAACTGAACTTTCCCTCTCACTACTCTATCCTAGGCTCCAACCCTACCCCTTTGGAACCTACTTAATTACCGGCCCCCCTATTCTAAGTGGTGTGGTCCTAGGTGGGTGTAAAAACAGACTCCATGAAGTGAACCTTGAGCTGATGACATTACAGGGTTAACACATTATTTTTAAGGTGTAATACAACCCTGTGGCGCCTAGTCACAGGGACGCCACACTTGTGGCAAGCCCCATGCATGCTTGCGGAAAGTGTGGTAGTGCCACAATCCAGCACTTTCGGCAGTTGCAGCCACGAAAAAAATGCAGTCAGCTGGGATTGGTTTGTGAGGCCACAACTGCCGCAAGTGCCAGATTGCAGCAATACCGCACTTGCTGCACTTGCCGTAAGCCCTATAGAGAATGTATGGGCTTGCCACAAGTGCGGACATTAGGTGGTAGATGCGGTATTTCTGTCCGGATCGGACGGATCCAGACAGAAACTCTGATGTGAAAGGGGCCTAAAGACCGCTTCACACGCTAGGATCTCATTAACGATATCGTTGAAATGTCACGGATTTGTGAACGTTCTAACGATATCGTTAGTGCGTCCTTGCGTGTAAACAAACGATGTAGGATGGAAAAATCGTTGGAACGTTCATCCAAAAAATGAGATCCTGACCTCAAATCTATCGTTCATCGTCCAATTAAGGATCTGTGAAGCAGCAACATCGTTCAGTGTGACACCTTTGTGAACAATGTCGTTCTTATTTCTCCTATTCCTGCCACTTTAAAAGATCGTTCAGTCCTTGCTCTCCTATTTAACTGGTGCGTTGCCGATTGGGATATCGTTAACGATATCCTTGTGTGTGACAATGCACTACCGATGTCGGAACGATCACTGTCACATGATTGTTCTAAGGATATCATTAACGATATCCTAGAATGTAACGGCACCATTAGACATCTCTGGCTGCAGCTTATCACTTGGAGGAGAAAAGGATCTACAGCCTGTAATCGGACATGCTGGATCCGTATTTCCCTCGACCAATCAGTTAGAGCCCCCATACACATTAGACGGTCCTCGCAGGTTTGACCAACTTTAGTCTCATATGTATGGAGGTCTTCACTACTATCTGAAGGCTACAGGTGGTGACATCTGTGAACCCCCTGAGTGCTGGAATTCAGATAAAAGATAAGACACACAGTTAAAAAGAGAAACCTCAAAAGTCTGAACATATGAACAGAAGGCCATTTTTACATTGCCGTGCAGGAGTTCATTCCTTTTAGCATTTCATTGTTGCTTTTTCAGGCGGAATACCGAGCGAATCTGCCTGAAAAATAAAATGCTGTGTCCACATATGTTTAGTCTGACTTATCAGTGGAGGCATGTGACCGCTGAAAGTGCCTAGGGCGACAGGAACTCCAAATACGGCCCTGATAGTAGGTGATGTTGGTGGTGGAGTTGCTGGCACATCATGTGTTTGCGGGGAGGCAGGTGGCCTTTGTGTTTGCACATAGGGAGAAACCTGTCACTCAAAAGGTACCTTTACACGCCGCTACAAGAGAATGGATACAACCCGCTACTTCACGTGCACGAGCACGCACAAACGGTTACAAACGGTCAACGCACCATCTTTACACGCCGCCACAAGGTGCGCTACGCTACGCTACATCTATAGCTAGATACATCGCCGGGTGTCTCAAGTAGCCATCTGTAGCTCATCTTACCTCATTTACACACCGCTACAACCAGCTAATATGGGCGGACCTGGTGCAGCAGGGACAACACATAGGCGTGCCACAATTGTGGATTACGAGACGTCCGTACGCTGATAGGACAAAGCAAGAAACCCATGATTGGCCAGGCATCGCAGGAGGCTGATTAATACATGACGCTCGAGCAATTGTGTAGTGTGACTGGTCAGCTCCTTAAATATGCCTCCCTGTGCAGCGACAACCAATCGCAATGCAGGAGCTTCCTCCAATGATTGCTGGAGGGGGCGCGGTAACCCGGAGCCTGTGTCACGCCCCAGCTACATAGCATGGTGTAGGAACAACCCTTCTGTAGCTTCTTTACACGCCGATACAGATCGCTGCAATCGGCTTTGTAGCCACCTGTTTCAGAGCAGTGCTCGGAAACAGATGTATCTGTTGCCGGCTGCCTCCTACCGTCTTCACACGCCGCTACTACGGGGTATATTGAGGACGCAAGCTACAATCGTAGCCTGTAGCGGGTTGTATCCATCCTCCAGTAGCGGCGTGTAAAGGTACCTAAAGGGATTAAGTCAGTGAGAATCCAACTGGAGTCCAGTCTTTGAGTAATCTGAAATATTGCAGAGTTTCAGAGTAGAATATACCTGGCTGGAATTTCCCTGATTCATGTGAATCCTTTAACGTGTGGGAAAAGGAAGGTCTTTACTGTCATATTTTAGACAAATTTGCTATAATTAGTCAATTATATTATCAAAGGTCTAAGAGATTTGCAGCAGGGCTCGAACCGGGCACCTTTGCGTTGGTAGGCGACAGTGCTTACCACTAGGTAGTACCACTAGTGGTAAGCACTGCCGGCCTACCAACGCAAAGGTGCCCGGTTCGAGCCCCGCTGCAAACCCTAAAGGTGTAAGAGATGTAGAAATTGATGACTAAGTGTTTTTTTTAACATAAAATATGTTCTCCCTATGTTTGTGTGATTTTTATTCAAGAACTCTGGTCTCTCTGCGCAATACAAAAACAAAGAGATTCCCATATTAGGATTCCTATGAAATTCACCATAATGTGTTTGAGTCTAAAATAACAAAAGTATGTTATGAACACTATTGGAGACGGACAGTCTCTGTACAGTGTTGAGTTATATGTTGGCACTCTATAAGTAATTGGAAATAACTAAAAAAGTACTTTTAGAATGAAAAGAAACCTTTGTAATTGTGGTAGACAAACCTGTTATTTTATTCAATTAATTCTGTTGCAATGTATGTCATAGATTGGAATTGATAAATTCAATTCTGGCCAAGAAGATCTATTGTTGCTTTGTGTGAAATACAGGTAATTTTTGCGTAAGATTGCCAACAATATGAGAACGTCATACAAAGAAGTCCATTACTAACTTGAGAGAAGAGGGCAAACTTGTCCTAACCAGATGAGTTAAATGAATAGAAAGTAGAAAAACAGTATAAATTAATCCACTGGCGGACACAGACAGAAGAGGGCCCCTGTGCAAGGATGTTATATGGACCCTTTTTAGACTCGAAACCCATCATAATACAGAATTCCACCTGTTTTGGAGGTAGATATGGCCCCCCCCCCCTTACCTCTTGGACCCTGTGTAGCCGCACAGGTTGCACCAATGATATGTCCATCCTGGGGTGCATCAAGCCCCCCTGCCGCCTGAGCGGGTGGGGGGGTGGGGTTGCTGTCAGTAGCTAGCACCGCCGCCCCTGCAGCTGCAAGTGAGGATTGGGGGGGGTACTGTCAGTAGCTATCTGCGCCGCCACAGCAGGGGGAGAGGCTGTGCCTTACCAAAGCCGGCGGCGCCCGCAGGAAGACGCTGTATGGATATGGCACAGCCCCCTTCTGCACAGCCACTCCCTCTGCCAGCTTGCCGTCTGAGTTAAAGGGTTCACACTGTCCAATGGACGGTGCGGCCCTGTGTCCATCCCTGAATTAATCAGAGTTTGCAGTATGGAAAACAGACCCCTTACACATCCGTGGTTGGGAGCTTCTTTAATTTCTTATCTAGTGTTGGCCTTTCTGGCTAGACCAGATTTTTCAAATCTTGCTTGCTTCCCTTTGTGGTAAGAATATTACCTGCCCTAGGGATTCTGACATTATTTATTTTGTGATACATTATGCTTTATGTCTGTAAGAAAATTATATAGATATATTCTCCGACCTGGCCCTGCTCCTACCCAATCCTGAGCCGTTTCCCCCTTGCCCTCCCTCCAGGACAGGGGAGTAATGAAACCCATAGATAAAGACAGATAAGGGAAAACCAAAACTCTGTCATTAAGCACGAACACGCAAAAGTAAAGACAATAAAACTAGCGGGAGGAAGAACAAGAGCAGGTAGGAAGCAAGGGGTAATAGGATAAAAGAACTCCACAATATGTAACACAATTGTTCCTGAGTGCTGTAATACCTAATATAAGGGCAGAATCGTTATGCACACTGCATATCTCAGAAGGGAGGGAGCACCATTTCGGAGGGGAACAGATTTTCCTGGAATGGTTTGCATTTTACAAACAACACCCCAAGTTTCTCATTTTCACAAGAGGTAATGTGAGAAAATGGACTCTACAATTTGTTATGCAAATATTCAGTGGTGTAACTAGAGTCCGATGGGCCTGGTGCGAAATTTGAACTTGACCCCGACACCCCCCTCCCATGCACATTGATTAGATGTTTGAGCTCTTGTAGCATTCGAAATCCTGTAAAGACTTATAAATTGCTCCCACTTCCCCTTCATTATGTATTAATGTCCCCCTATAGACTCTATAGTGTGACAGCCCTGGAGATATTTGTAAACATACACCAGGATGGGGACATTAATACATAATGAAGGGGAAGTGGGAGCAATTTATAAGTCTTTATAGGATTTGAATCAACTTTATTCTCATTTGCACAAGGAAAGACTAGAAGCAATGGAATGAAACCGAACGGGAGGAGACACAGATTAGATATTACAAAAAACTGATCGGGTGATAAACAGGCTGTCACGAGAGGTGGTGAGATCCCCTTCATGGAAGTCTTCAAATAGAGGCTGTACAGACATCTGTCTGGGATGATTCGGTGAATCCTGCTTGGAGCAGGGGGTTGGACCAGAGACCCAGAAGGTCCCTTCTGGGACTTTATGATTCCTCCATCCGCATATATATGTCCTCATCCTGGTATATAAGTTCCACATTCTGGTGTATATATAGTCCATATGGTTCCCATCCTGGAAAGACGTTTCATGGAAGAAGTGGACTTTACAGTATCCAAACATTCCATCTGCAATATGCCCAATAACATACCGAAAACTGCCAGTACCAAAAGCACCAGCAATATGTTCAGTCGAGTCAAGTAAGGAAGAGGAGGACGCTTGCTGTCATTCCATTTCATAACTGAACCTGACCGCTAATATGTAGAACAGTGTTATATGTGATCCATGCTCCAGCCCATAATTCTGATATGAAGACATTAGCTGCATCACTGTGAACTGTAAAATGATAAGAATTACAGTCAAAACCATCCGCATACTTTTCTTCAGCTTCAATTTTTTTTACGGACATGGCTAGAGAGTGCCCTATTTTTATGGATGGTCTTGCAATGTCTGGACAGTTGACAACTCAGTTGCCATTTTGTCATGTTGCTTCCATCTAAACTCAGACCAACTGCATTAAGGTGGAACTCCGACAGAGCCATTGAGTATATCTAGGTAACTTTGGGCTCCATTTCACCTTTTTTACCGGTGGACACAATAGTGTAATCTAATGAGCTATAGTTTGTGGCGCAGAAGGTGGTCATTGCTAGGATTAAAAGGATTCAAATGTCCATTGCTCCAGTGCACTGTTGCCTACAGAGAGTGAAACCTCCATAACAAAGTACCTTATTGAGAAAACCATTCCTGCTTCCAAACCAGACGTTGTGACCTAATCTATACCCAGCTCACCCTTGAAACTTGATCCCAGAACTGGTCCGGAGGCACGGCATCCTCACTGATCTTCAGCGTGATAGGAACTTGTAGAAAGACGAAACGGATCCAGTTCTCCAAACTAAGGTCAATAAAAAATAGTCTTTTATTGGACAAAGTTAAAATATGCAAGGGGCACTCCAAGAAAATGATATATAGAAAAGAGAGGGGTGAGGTGCAATTAATATTAAATATCCAGACGCCTTTCAAACGACTAGCGTTCTTAGACATTGGTTTAACACTAGAAGTCCCAGAGAGGGGTCATTTAATATTTCTACCTTTGGAACCCAGAGACGGGTCGAATGACCTGAAGGATTTTAGGCCACATTTACAAATGAAAGGATGCTAATTGGAGCCATCAGAGTTGTCAGTTTGGATAAGGGTCATTTGACCCTCTTTCGGGACTTCAGGTGGAAGCTCGAAATTTCTGGGACTACTAGTGTTAAGAACGCTAGTTGTTCTACATGTATCTGGTTATTTAATATTCCTTGCACCCGACCCTCTCTTTTTCCGTATATAATTTTCTTAAAGTGCCCCTTGCTTATTTTAACTTTGTCCAATAAAAGACTATTTTATGTACCTTGGTTAAGGGAGTTGGATCCATTTCGTCTTTCTACAAATACTGGCTTTCTACATTCAGATGATTACCGTAAGTCTTCAAAGACTATTATTCCAAGCGATTTTGGATGGTCTCCTCAATATGTTGTTACTGTAGCTATATATTTGTTCTCCACATCTTGCAGGAGAGACAGGTATAAGACTGCAGTAACAAAGATCCCAGGAAAGGTGAAAATGTAGCACGATACAGGTTAAACATGTCTATACTGTATTGATGGTATAGGATGAACTTGTAACTTGGAAATACACGTGACCTGACTAAACTCTCAAGATTATTGTTTAAAGGTCAAAAGCTTCCCAGAGTTAATGGGCAAAAAGTAAGAGGATTTGTCATCAGCCCATAGCAAAGCAATGAGAATTATCAAAATGAAAGATCAGCAGAACTCAACGTATAGACCCTTTGAGCGGTAAGCAGATTTCAGGTATAGTAAAACCTTTCATATGTGAACACGACGGCCTAAAATTCCGGAAAATTCTGCATCTAACCAGAGTAGCTCCAGCACCAGATTAGATGTAGCTTTAATGTCGAGCAGTCCGATGCTGATGTAGAAGAACCAAACCATGGGAGGGAAGTTTGATATTCAGTCCATGGGATAGAGAAATACAGTTTATGACCTGCAACAATTTAAGTAACAAAGTAACATAGTATTTAAGGTTGAAGGAAGACCTTAAGTTCATCTAGTTCAACCCATAGCCTAACATGGGAAAGCATTAGTGATGAGCGAGTACTAAAATGCTCGGGTGCTCGAAGCTCGGGCCGAGCATCCCAAGATACTCGTGTACTCGACCCGAGCACCGAGCCCAGTTTTATCCTATGGGATAGTCAGACACAAACGCTGACTACGATAGCGAGTCTTTTGGTGTACCCTAATTTACGCTGCAACCTACAGTAGCAGCACTTAGATGCTAAATTAGTGCAGACAAGAGTTGGTTTTTAGCACGAGGCTTTTGGTGTACCCTAATTTACGCTGCAACCTAGAGGAGCCGCACTTAGATTCAAAATGAGTGCAGACAAGAGTAGGTTTTTAGCACAAGGCTTTTGGTGTACCCTAATTTACGCTGCAACCTACAGTAGCAGCAATTAGATGCTAAATTAGTGCAGACAAGAGTTGGTTTTTAGCACAAGGCTTTTGGTGTACCCTAATTTGAGCTAAAACCTACTCCTGCCTATAGTGAGCTAAATAAATCCCTAAAAGCACGGTTTTTGGGATGGATGAGCCTGGAAACCAGTCCCAGATGCGATGCAGGCTGGTATACTGGCACAGCGAAGTTTGCTATATACCCTGCCTCTCTGCCTGCCTGTATACTGCTCTATTAATCCTCAGAAGGACTGTTGTGGTAAATTGACTGGCAGCCCTGTGCCTACACTAGCTGAAAGACCACAAATATGTCCCTCAATCAGCAGCAGCTCTCCCTACACTGACTGTCTAATGGCGCAGAGTGACGAGCACAGCGCGGTCAGGTCTTATAAAGACCTGATGACGCTGTGTGGCCAGCCAATCACTGTAATGCCACAACCAACATGGCTGTGGCATTACAGCGTCTGTCAGCCAATCCCTGCATGTGGGCTGGCTCTGAAAAGAGCACCAACATGCAGGGAGGTAGACCCCGAGCATAGCAAGAGTATCGCGAGATTACTCGGTACTCACCGAGTAGCCCGAGTACCGAGATATTTGTGCGAGTACCGAGTAGTGACAAGCATACTCGCTCATCTCTAGTAAGCATATTAATTTATTTGGACAAAAAAACAAATCTTGTCAACTCAAAGGGCCCTTTCACATCAGCGGTTTACACTGATGTGCAGCAGATCCGGCAGGTGGCACCGCATCTGTCACCTAACGGCTGACTTGCATTGTCTATGGGGATTGCGATCCGGTGGGGCAAGTGCGATTCTGCCGGATGCGGCAAATCCGGCACTTGTGGCCACGAAAAAAAAACGCTGATGTGAAAGGAGCTTTAGTCCAGATCATGGACCTTCTCTTCATACCAAATGCCAAATTAATTAACTACAGAATTGAAGGTAGAAATGGAGAATCTTACAGCCAGATGACTGCAATGTGTACAGGCCCCATAATTTAAATACCTTACACAATTTCTAATACAATTACACACGGTGCCTCTAAACTAGCGCTAACTTTTAAGCATTCAACAATGTCTCTAGAAATACTGGCTATCCATTAGAGAAACTTCCATTTAAGTCATTTAAATGAAGCTTTTCACTGGAGGTAAAGGACATACAGGAGCATCTGAATGAATTAGAATATCAGCAAAAAGTACATTTTTTTCAGTAATTCAATACATAAAGTGAAACATATATATTATATAGAGTCATTACAAACAGAGGGATCTATGTCAAGTGTTTATTTCTGTTAATGTTGATGATTATGGCTTACAGCCAATGAAAACCCAAAGGTCATCATCTCAGAAAATTAAAGTAGGGAGGAGGAAGGGTTAAAAATCGGGCTGCCATATTACACAAGACATCAAAGGGTGTATATAATATTGATTTATTTAGTCAACGTGTTTCATGGTTCCCGGAAACGCCCTGAAACATGGCAATTTGATATAGATTTTTGATGATATTCTAATTCATTGAGATGCACTAGTAGGGTCACTCAAACAATTGGGGACGAAACGACACTTTTATAGGATACCTTTTTTGTAATGGTTTATTTCCCTCAAGGAGGAAATCACCATTAAAGCTTCCGTATCACTTTGTGGTGCTTAACCCAAAGAGGCAGTCTGTATATACGGTGATACTCCAGTCGTAAGCATTTAGAAAAGGAGGCAGCACTCACCGGATATTTCTTAATAAATTCCACTTTATTCTGTAACTTTAAAATTCATGCTGGCGCACACTGGGGTGAGATGCAGCAGACATTGGACGACAGCTGTTTCGTGCCGTCTCATTGCTTCTAAAGGTCCTATACTCCTCTGACATCGGTCCCTTCCTCTTGAAACAACCTGCCCACAGACATTGAATTATATTGTATTATGTTATGCTTTGTATTGTATTGTTTTTGGCATTGTATTGTATTTTCTAATTGTTTCTTATGATTGTTTAAATGTGAACTTTGCATTGTGAAGCGCTGCGGAATATATATTTAAAGTTAGAATGAAAACCAGAGCAAACATGTAGACACAGCACCAAACGTTGAGGCACATTGTACAGGGTGGACCATTTATATGGATACACATAAATATAATGGGAATGGTTGGCGATATCAACTTCCTGTTTGTGGCGCATTAGTATATGGGAGGGAGAAAACTTTTCCAGTTGGGTGGTGACTATGGCGGCCATTTTGGATCCAATTTAATTTTTTTCAATGGGAAGAGGGTCATGTGACACATTAGACATATTGAGAATTTCATAAGAATAACAATGTTGTGCTTGGTTTTAACATAACTTTATTCTTTCATGAGTTATTTACAAGTTTCTCTTTGTTTACAGCCATTGACATGTTAACACGTGAGGAACGGATAGAAATTGTGTTGATGTCTGGTGAACGCAGTACCGGGGTCATTGCAGCAGATTTCAATGCAAGTCAACCTACGAGACCACCCATCTCCCATGCTTGCCAAATTTCGTGAACCAGGTTCAGTGTTGGATTTGCAAAAATGTTTATGCAAGAAAACTGTCACTAATGAAGAAACATCAGGGGCTGTCCTAGCTTTATTCAGCAAGAGCCCACAGCGTAGCACTCGCCGCAGGTCACTGGAGAGTGGCATCAGTCGAACATCCCTTCGGCAGATATTAGCTACTCCCAAATGCCTCCTTACAAAATCCAGCTGCTGCAGCATCTCAACGAGGATGACCTAGATCGGGGCACTGAATTTGCAGAATGGTCAAAACAAAAATTGAAACAGGACCCTCAGTTTACACAGAACATTATGTTCAGCGATGAAGCAAACTTAAACAAAACCACTGCTATTGGTCTAACACTATCCAACAGTGGATAGATCCCTCTGTGGCGCTCCTGAGAATCGGTCACCACTAGAAGGTGCAGTAACCGGGATCGGTAAGTTCAGTCACCCCAAACATACAACCAACACAATTCCGATCCCAAGACTAGGGACTCTATGCCCAGCAACGGAAGGACGGGAGAAGACAAGTGGAGGGTGGGAAAGTTAGGCAGGATACGGTCAGGGGAGGAAACAAAACCAGAAAAATACCTTGGGAAGTTAGCGAGTGAGCAGTTAGTCCGGGAAACAGCAAGCAGTAAGTAGTGAGACGAAGAGGAGAGAACACCATCATTACAGGGGACTGAAAGGACATGGACCCGGTGGCCTGTACCACCATGAGGCTATTCCGGGTCCTGGGCTGCAGACAGTAGAGAGCGACAGAAGGCGTCCTAAGGACACAGATAATGAGCAATCCATTTGTGTACCTGAATTGGCAGGAAAGCTGAAGGACTGGGGCAGAAACCAGGGTGCTGGCTCTGAGGTGGCCAGGAATCTCGACACACCAGCCATGAAACCTGGCAGAGTGCGGGATCTATATGTCCCGCGACCCAACCTCCAGCGCAGCGAAGAGAAGGCCACCGTACTTGGGCTAGGGGACCAGGCAGGTCGCCCACCAAAAGCCCATGGCCGCTGGATCGTAGCTTTGCATGTGGAAGAGACTGACCGAGAGGCCCATGAAAGGAGCACAAAAGGGGGTGATCTGGCCGAGCCATCCCGGCTGCTAAAAGACTACCAGAGCAGCCAATGCACTGTCTTGTAAATTGAACATCTGTCGAGAAAGCGAAGTAAACCGGGTTAAAGCTCAGCACTGTGTGAGACAGTAATTTCTGCGCCTAAAGAGAGAGACTGATTCGCTGAGTCGGCAGCAGGAGCCTGCCTGTAAGTATCCTTGATCCTTGCCAGCCGCCAGCACAGCCCCGCTGGCCTCCCAACCCCCAACGAATTCATCACATCCATAGACTTTACGGTTACCCTGGGGGCCCGCTATTCCCGTGGAGAGCTGAACCATCCTCGCTGCTACTCCCATCATCCCCAGAGGTCCCGACTGCAGCAGTGGCTATCCCGGCCACGTCCCACGGATGGCGTCACGACAACACAAACTTTTATTTTTGCTTTCATTTTATTTTCATCCATTTTTCAATTCCCATTGTTAACTGCTCGCCCGACGAGGGGATCATGGCTGGGTCATGCCACCGTGACATCCCGCAGTCTAGATGATGAAAAGAGGGCCCAGTTCCGAGTAGCCCACGGCCCCAGCCAGGGGCGAGTCACCTCCAAGAATGCTGGCACACAAAAATTGATGGTATGGTGTGGTATATGGGGTACTAATGTGCTACAAACAGGAAGTTGATATCACCAACCATTCCCATTTTATTTAGGTGCATTCATATAAATGGCCCACCCTGTATATGTTTGGAGCTTCTTGTAGAGCAACTTCATATAGAGCTACTGTGGCGCCCCACCATGTAGGTGCCACAAAAGGGGTACTACACCCATAAAAGCGGTGTAGTCACCCCACTGCAAGTGGAATTATGGACAGTAGGTGGAACCCTGTACCCACACCCCCCACACTAGTCATCTGAAGGGAGGGACCCCGGGAGGGTATATAGTCACCTCCAAGGGGCACTAGCATAGTCCACAGTCTAGGCAGTCTAGAGTCAGTCTAGGACTCGGGGAGGAAGGCGGCCGGACGGTGGGTCTGAACCAGATAATGGGTGTCTGGGTCAGGCTCACCAGGAGAAAGGAGTGTTTCCTCGGCTGAGGGACCCAGAAGAGAGAACAGAATAGATCCCAGAGAGAGAAGAAAGCAAAGAATTGAGAGTGCATCCCTGTAGGCTGAGGGAGTTCATTCTAAGGAAGGAAATGGGGTACTGGAGCCCGCACCTGTGATAACCTTCAAGGCTCACAGAAAATCCGTTGACCGGGGGTATCTTCAGATACGGCCCTGACTCCTAAAGAACCCATTAGAGGGAGCCAGGCCCCGCTGAAGGAGCAAGCGGCTAGCCAGCAGAAGGTTCACCCAACGGGAGCAAGGGAGATAAAGAGGAACAGCAGGAGGTCAGATTTAATCTATATGAGATCAGACTTCACCGCCACTGGGAGGCAAGGGAAAGAAAAGAACAAGAAAGGCATACAGTGAGGGATCCATCTACCAACCATAAAAATCCACTTGCAGCACCTGTAGTCATTTGTCACTGTAATATCTTAGTGCACTGAAGGACTGTAATGATTACCAAAGGTTTTTCAGTAAAGTACCCGGTGAAGTGACTTCTCGACTCTGCTGCATCCTTTCCTTGCTTAAACTGATTCCTCCATAGAAATGCTGCCCCGGAGGTCCAGTCCTGCCTGCGGAGGACTATACCATCACAGCCGCAATACCACCGACCACCGGAGGACTGTAGCAGCGCTGGTGAGCATCACCAGGTACTGCAGGAGGCGTCACAAACTTTATTTTCATTTTTATTATTTTCCTTATCCCTTGACCACCAGGGCCACAGCCTCAGGCAGCCACCCGTGACTTCCAGACTGCCCGCCTGAGAGCTGAGTACCCAGCCCTGGGCGAGTCACTACTTTTCTCTATTTTATGTTACCTTATCCCTAGTATATTTATTTTATGCTTAAATCAAGCCAAAACATTACTATATATTACTACTTATTTTCTGGATGCTTTCCAAATGTGTCTAGTGAAACATAAATCATGGCCAGCACACATGAAAAAGTTGCTGCAAGTTATCAGCCGCACCATGTGCACTCTGTGCCCCAATTCTGACATTTGTTGCTTTGCCAATCTCCTCTACTTTGTTCAGCGTGCACAGAGCTACATTTCAGGATTTTTCATCAGTGCATTTAATCCCTCTGCAATGACGACATTAATATACAGCTGGGTCCACAGGAAATTGGATAGTGAATGATTTTTCCTAATTTTGGCTCTGTACACCAGTGCAATGGATTTCGAACAAGGCTAATAAAGGGGTTGCGCCACAAACAATTGTACATTTTAATTATTAGATTTTAGAATAAAAATAAATTCCGCATTTGGCTGTTTTTAAAAAAAATGTTCCTGTCCCGAGATATTCTTATAAATGTGCCCCTGTGTAATGTATGTGTCCGGCCATGCAAGAAGAGCACAGCTCATGGGCAGGGGAGGAAGTAAAGGTGAGTATACAGACATTACTGCTGGGGTGCACAGCTGAAACCTTCTGTGATGTAAAACAAGTTTTTACATAGGCAATTAAGTATCAGCTGTGATCCCCGGCTGTAACGTCTAGGGGATAACTTCTCAATCAATGGTGGTCTGGACTGCGGGGGTCCTGAAGACCCCAATGTGAATAGACTGGAGGTTGACTGTGGGCACTGCTGCTCCAACCACAGCTTTGAAACTCTCTGGATTGTGGACTTCTCTTCATCTGCATTACTTCAGAAGGGCAGTGAGAAAAAGTTCCATTTATTACTCTTGGTTCTCATCACTTTTGCTCTTGAATCTGCAATAGCCTTAGGGTGTGGGCTCACAGTCATGAATTGCAGCGTTTTGGATGCATCGTGTTTGCGCTGCATCCAAAACACTGTGTTGTACAGCACGAGCACAGTGAATGGGATGTCTTGAATTCCCATGTTCACTATGCTCCTGCCCACTGCAGCGTTATTTCAGCTGCGTTGCGGGTTGCCAGACTTCTGCATCTCTGCAGAGTGGATTCGGAAGCGGTCACTATTGGGTCAATGCATGGAGAAGCCGCCATGCGCTCACTGCAGATGTTATCTCCCTGCATTCACCCCGCGGGTTTCTGTAGGTCTGGAGGCACTGCGTACAACACACAGTGTCTCCGGATCATGTGCACACACCTTTATATTACATGTGCTTTATTACATCTACCAGATGAACAAACCTAATCTCTTCTTCACTACCTGTTAAGACCCTAAGTGTTCTGTTTTATTCCCCAACATATCTTACTAATACTTCTACAGCTATGTAAAGTTGTATCTTACAACGAAGTAACAATTTATGATATGAATCGTATTGCTACCAGAATACCTAATGCAGGGGTCCCCATCCCGTGGCTCTCGGGCTCGTGAAGAGAGGTTCATGACTGTCTTCCAGCTTTGTTCATAAGCACCAGGAATAGCAAACAGCTATGAAGAGCAGGTCTCCAGATAGTGACTTTTGTGAGTAGAACCAACCATGGTGTGATTTCTGTGGAAAAGCTTTGGCTGTCACTATTCTGGTGATGGGGCTCCGGGAGCCACTACTGTGAGGGGCAGGAACTGGATGTGGCTCATGACCCTCTCTCAGAGCTCAATGTGGCTCGTGACCCTCTCTCAGAGCTGGATGTGGCTCATGACCCTCTCTCAGAGCTGGATGTGGCTCATGACTCTCTCTCAGAGCTGGATGTGGCTCATGACCCTCTCTCAGAGCTGAATGTGGCTCATGACTCTCTCTCAGAGCTGGATGTGGCTCATGACCCTCTCTCAGAGCTGAATGTGGTTCATGACCCTCTCTCAGAGCTGAATGTGGCTCACGACCCTCTCTCAGAGCTGAATGTGGCTCATGTCCATCTCTCAGAGCTGGATATGGCTTATGACCCTCTCTCAGAGCTGGATGTGGCTCATGACTCTCTCTCAGAGCTGGATGTGGCTCATGACCCTCTCTCAGAGCTGAATGTGGCTCATGACTCTCTCTCAGAGCTGGATGTGGCTCATGACCCTCTCTCAGAGCTGAATGTGGTTCATGACCCTCTCTCAGAGCTGGATGTGGCTCATGACCCTCTCTCAGAGCTGAATGTAAAAGAAAGAGAGGGGGGGGGGACAAGAGGCGCAATAGTGCCCTTATCACTAGACACTAAAACAAGCAGGTGAGAAAAAGGTTCCACTCACCTAGTCCAGTTGTGCCACCCACAACTGGTTAGAAGGCCTGATAGAATAAGTGTCCTGCTGGCTGCTGCTGGACTTCCACCGGTCTCCACTCGGGTAGACGAAAATAGAAGCTCTGGGAAAGGAAGGTGTGTCACAGTCCGCGCTGCCAGGGAATCCGCTCGTGAATAACGCTAGTAGTCGGTGTTCAAATCAATCCTTTTTATTCATCCAACGCGTTTCAACGCCCTCCTGGCGTCTTCCTCAGGGATGTCTCTCCCCCACCAAACATCTCATATTTATATACATAGCAATTGCCATAACAAGTGGGTGTTTCCCACAATGTGACGTGAAAAACGTCATCACAACTGGGAGGGTATTGCATTTTGGCGCAAAAAATATAAAACAACTTCATAAACACATAAAAATGCAGGTTAAAATGTTATTCCATACATCAACAAGAATCATTTCAATGTCAACCTAAAAACTTTCTTAAAAAACCAAGCGGAAAAGCACCTAAATTCAGTCCTGTATATGTGAAATATGCAAAAAAGTGAAAAAAATGATGGTGGAGCATCAACTGTCACCTCTAGGTTTCGAACTTGTGTCTGCACAACAGTCATTCCCAAGGGTAGACCCATTATGCACTGAGCCATCAGTACTGACAGCTATCTTGACTTCTGTATTTCTACAGCAGATAACATGTATCTCTTTTTATTTTGCAGAGGCAAGCAGGCTCAAACGTCTTAAGATCACCGCCATCAAGGAATTCAACTTGGACATGGATTCTGCTTTTTTAATACTTCTAAAATCAAATTTTATTTATTTAGTTTAAAAAAATTATTTGTAATAAATTATACTATAAAAGTTTTAAGGATCGTAACCATTATTGGATGAACAAATAAAAACTATGTATTTAGAAATATATAAATAAATATATATATAAAAAATATATTTTAAGAGCAAATTTTAGAACTAAATATTAATTTATATGTTTGAATATATTCCTGTTTGCACATAAAAACATATTTCAATAAAATTATTTCAATAAACCAGTCTTCTTCAAAAGAGGATTCATAAGATCTAATTATTTGTATCCAACGCAAAATGAAACCTGAAGGATCATTAGATAAGGGGAGACTTGTAAAAATGGGGGGTTCACTGTGCGATGCCCCAATTCAGACAGAGAACTGGGCCATTATCCAGGCACCTGGGGTTCTATTCATATCAATATCATATCAGTATCAGAATAACAAGCTCACCAACTGCGTTGTGGCTCAGTGCATTAAAGTGCATATCAGGTACATAAGGTACATAACAGTTCATGGGTTCGCAGAACAGGCTATACATTCGGTCATGATTATATTAATACTGTGGTGTCATTTCCAAATTTAACCACTAGATGGCAGCAACAGTGATGCTGTTGCTATAGTGATGTGAGCAAGCAGTGAGCCGTGTACCATTCTGCACCGGCTCTAATTGTCCGCCAGTAGGGGCGCTCATTCACAATATGTGAAGAGAGAGATCTGAGGCTTTTCCTCCCGCCTGGAGGCTTATAACCCGGGACTATATCAGAGAAATCATCAGCAGGGGCGCTTATTCACCGTTCATGTTGCCTGGACATCAAGTCAACCGGCAGGGCAGAAAAACAGTGGCTTGTGCATGTGCTTGGTGAGAAATTTACTTATATCTAGCAAAGGGGTGTTTACTACTAGCGAAAGGTGTAAATGATGTAAATGTGATCTTAGCTTATTCTATATCAAGTGTCTATGTGCATACCATTTATTTTAATGGTGTCAAAATGTGAAACAGTGAATGTACCAACTCTCATTGTGAGAAATGTGCAATAGTAGGACTACATTCTATATCAATTCTGACACAAGGTTCAGTCCCTTGGGTTTTAATGTGTCTAGTTTGAAGATCCAATATTTTTCCCTCTTTTGTAGCATTTCAAACCTGTTTGCAACGTGTGTCCCTATATGATCTATGGGAGTGATTCTCAGTGATGTGTGATCTCTATCATGGTGTGTGTCAAAATGCAAGGACACACCATGCTTCTTAAAGCCATTTTTGATGTTGGAACGATGCTTGTTAAGTCGCTCATGTAGAGGTCTGATAGTCCTTCCTATGTATTGCCTGTTACAATCACATTCAAGTAAATAAATAACATATTTCGTGGTGCATGTCATGTCCTGTTTTATCTGAAATATTTCTTTGTTGCTAAATGATGTAAAGGAGGTTCTCTGCTGTATGTTCCTGCAACACATACATCTCTTACGCCCACACTTTTTTGTTCCCCTTTGTATGGTTGCTTCATCTGTTTCAGGTGACAGCTGTCTCAATCTACTAGGCGCAATTTTCCCTTTTATATTAGGGGCTCTTCTAAATGTCACTCCAGGGATTTCTGGAATTATCTCTTTCAGGATAGGGTCATTTTTAAGAATGTGCCAGTGTTTTACTATAGATTCCCTTATTTCCCTATGATTTTTGTTATAGGTAGTGATAAAATTGCAATCCTGTGTTCCCTCTGCCTTTCTTTTGAGTGCAGGTGTCAAAAGGTCTTTCTGTGGAATGACCCTAAAATGCTCACGTGCTCTATGTGTCAGTTTTTTGGGGTATCCCCTTTCATCAAATCTCTCTGTTAATATTTTAGATTGTTCCATGTAATCACTGTTGGAGGAACAATTCTTTTTCACCCTTCTAAACTGACTGGCTGGGATGTTGTTAAGCCATCTTTTATGATGCCCACTGTTATAATTAATATAGGAATTGCGATCTGTGGGTTTAAAAAAGGTTTTGGTCTGCACTGTGTTATTCTCCACAAAAATGACTAAATCTAGGAAATTAATGCAGGTGTCATTCATATCATGTTCAAAACTGAGTCCCCAATTATTGTTCTCTATTCCTTTTATGAATTCACATATCTCCCCTTGCGTTCTGTCCCAGATGAAGAAAAGATCATCTATGTATCTCCTGTATATAATCAGACCATCATTATGTCTACAACCATGAATATATATTTCCTCAAAGAGTCCCATCACCAGATTCGCATAGGAACAAGCTGTCTTCGACCCCATGGCTGTGCCAAACTTTTGGTGGTACATTATTTTATCAAAAGTGAAGTAATTATTTTCCAATATGAAGGACAGACTATCAAGAATAAAGTTGATGTTGGCTATATCTTTTGATAGATCTTTTTTCAAAAAGTATTCAGTGCATAACAACCCCAATTTGTGCTCAATGTTGGTATAGAGTGAATTGACATCCATGGTGAGGAAAATATATGATTCTTTCCAAGTCACGTGCTGTATAGCATTAATGATGTCCGTCGAGTCTTTGGTGTAACTGTCTAGTGTGAGAACATATTTCTGTAGTTCCCTATCCACAAATGCAGCCAAGTTGCTGCTCAGTGACCCAATTCCTGAAATTATAGGGCGTCCTGGGGGGTTGTCCAAATTCTTGTGTATTTTAGGAAGGTGGTAGAAAAAGGGTATAGGCGGTTCTCTTTTCAACAGATATTTTTTCATTTCCAATGTCAAAATTCCCTCTTCATATGCCCTGCTGATTTTATTATTATAATTCTTCACTAACTCTGGGTAAGGGTTAATTTCAACCTGTTCGTAGTACTTATTATCCGATAGTAATCTCAAAGCCTCCCCTATATAATCTGTTCTATTTTGTATGACAATTGCTCCCCCTTTATCTGCCGCCCGTATGGTGATGGCGTCATTCTCCCTTAAATTTTTTATGGCTAATCTCTCTCCTTTTGTCAGGTTGTCTTTCTTATTGACATGCATGTCCTGTTTCCTGCTGCTTTTATATTCTAAACTATCTTTTTTGCACTAGAACCTAACATGAAGGGGGACCTATTAATAAATAAAGACACACAGAAGAACAATGGTAATAAGAAGCTAAAGAATAGGTCCACTTTCTATCCCCTAGAAAGTAAAGGCCATGCGCTGGAAACCTTCCAAGATTTGCTACTCAATGACCTGAAAAAAGATAGTTTCGAATATAAAAGCAGCAGGAAACAGGACATGCATGTCAATAAGAAAGACAACCTGACAAAAGGAGAGAGATTAGCCATAAAAAATTTAAGGGAGAATGACGCCATCACCATACGGGCGGCAGATAAAGGGGGAGCAATTGTCATACAAAATAGAACAGATTATATAGGGGAGGCTTTGAGATTACTATCGGATAATAAGTACTACGAACAGGTTGAAATTAACCCTTACCCAGAGTTAGTGAAGAATTATAATAATAAAATCAGCAGGGCATATGAAGAGGGAATTTTGACATTGGAAATGAAAAAATATCTGTTGAAAAGAGAACCGCCTATACCCTTTTTCTACCACCTTCCTAAAATACACAAGAATTTGGACAACCCCCCAGGACGCCCTATAATTTCAGGAATTGGGTCACTGAGCAGCAACTTGGCTGCATTTGTGGATAGGGAACTACAGAAATATGTTCTCACACTAGACAGTTACACCAAAGACTCGACGGACATCATTAATGCTATACAGCACGTGACTTGGAAAGAATCATATATTTTCCTCACCATGGATGTCAATTCACTCTATACCAACATTGAGCACAAATTGGGGTTGTTATGCACTGAATACTTTTTGAAAAAAGATCTATCAAAAGATATAGCCAACATCAACTTTATTCTTGATAGTCTGTCCTTCATATTGGAAAATAATTACTTCACTTTTGATAAAATAATGTACCACCAAAAGTTTGGCACAGCCATGGGGTCGAAGACAGCTTGTTCCTATGCGAATCTGGTGATGGGACTCTTTGAGGAAATATATATTCATGGTTGTAGACATAATGATGGTCTGATTATATACAGGAGATACATAGATGATCTTTTCTTCATCTGGGACAGAACGCAAGGGGAGATATGTGAATTCATAAAAGGAATAGAGAACAATAATTGGGGACTCAGTTTTGAACATGATATGAATGACACCTGCATTAATTTCCTAGATTTAGTCATTTTTGTGGAGAATAACACAGTGCAGACCAAAACCTTTTTTAAACCCACAGATCGCAATTCCTATATTAATTATAACAGTGGGCATCATAAAAGATGGCTTAACAACATCCCAGCCAGTCAGTTTAGAAGGGTGAAAAAGAATTGTTCCTCCAACAGTGATTACATGGAACAATCTAAAATATTAACAGAGAGATTTGATGAAAGGGGATACCCCAAAAAACTGACACATAGAGCACGTGAGCATTTTAGGGTCATTCCACAGAAAGACCTTTTGACACCTGCACTCAAAAGAAAGGCAGAGGGAACACAGGATTGCAATTTTATCACTACCTATAACAAAAATCATAGGGAAATAAGGGAATCTATAGTAAAACACTGGCACATTCTTAAAAATGACCCTATCCTGAAAGAGATAATTCCAGAAATCCCTGGAGTGACATTTAGAAGAGCCCCTAATATAAAAGGGAAAATTGCGCCTAGTAGATTGAGACAGCTGTCACCTGAAACAGATGAAGCAACCATACAAAGGGGAACAAAAAAGTGTGGGCGTAAGAGATGTATGTGTTGCAGGAACATACAGCAGAGAACCTCCTTTACATCATTTAGCAACAAAGAAATATTTCAGATAAAACAGGACATGACATGCACCACGAAATATGTTATTTATTTACTTGAATGTGATTGTAACAGGCAATACATAGGAAGGACTATCAGACCTCTACATGAGCGACTTAACAAGCATCGTTCCAACATCAAAAATGGCTTTAAGAAGCATGGTGTGTCCTTGCATTTTGACACACACCATGATAGAGATCACACATCACTGAGAATCACTCCCATAGATCATATAGGGACACACGTTGCAAACAGGTTTGAAATGCTACAAAAGAGGGAAAAATATTGGATCTTCAAACTAGACACATTAAAACCCAAGGGACTGAACCTTGTGTCAGAATTGATATAGAATGTAGTCCTACTATTGCACATTTCTCACAATGAGAGTTGGTACATTCACTGTTTCACATTTTGACACCATTAAAATAAATGGTATGCACATAGACACTTGATATAGAATAAGCTAAGATCACATTTACATCATTTACACCTTTCGCTAGTAGTAAACACCCCTTTGCTAGATATAAGTAAATTTCTCACCAAGCACATGCACAAGCCACTGTTTTTCTGCCCTGCCGGTTGACTTGATGTCCAGGCAACATGAACGGTGAATAAGCGCCCCTGCTGATGATTTCTCTGATATAGTCCCGGGTTATAAGCCTCCAGGCGGGAGGAAAAGCCTCAGATCTCTCTCTTCACATATTGTGAATGAGCGCCCCTACTGGCGGACAATTAGAGCCGGTGCAGAATGGTACACGGCTCACTGCTTGCTCACATCACTATAGCAACAGCATCACTGTTGCTGCCATCTAGTGGTTAAATTTGGAAATGACACCACAGTATTAATATAATCATGACCGAATGTATAGCCTGTTCTGCGAACCCATGAACTGTTATGTACCTTATGTACCTGATATGCACTTTAATGCACTGAGCCACAACGCAGTTGGTGAGCTTGTTATTCTGATACTGATATGATATTGATATGAATAGAACCCCAGGTGCCTGGATAATGGCCCAGTTCTCTGTCTGAATTGGGGCATCGCACAGTGAACCCCCCATTTTTACAAGTCTCCCCTTATCTAATGATCCTTCAGGTTTCATTTTGCGTTGGATACAAATAATTAGATCTTATGAATCCTCTTTTGAAGAAGACTGGTTTATTGAAATAATTTTATTGAAATATGTTTTTATGTGCAAACAGGAATATATTCAAACATATAAATTAATATTTAGTTCTAAAATTTGCTCTTAAAATATATTTTTTATATATATATTTATTTATATATTTCTAAATACATAGTTTTTATTTGTTCATCCAATAATGGTTACGATCCTTAAAACTTTTATAGTATAATTTATTACAAATAATTTTTTTAAACTAAATAAATAAAATTTGATTTTAGAAGTATTAAAAAAGCAGAATCCATGTCCAAGTTGAATTCCTTGATGGCGGTGATCTTAAGACGTTTGAGCCTGCTTGCCTCTGCAAAATAAAAAGAGATACATGTTATCTGCTGTAGAAATACAGAAGTCAAGATAGCTGTCAGTACTGATGGCTCAGTGCATAATGGGTCTACCCTTGGGAATGACTGTTGTGCAGACACAAGTTCGAAACCTAGAGGTGACAGTTGATGCTCCACCATCATTTTTTTCACTTTTTTGCATATTTCACATATACAGGACTGAATTTAGGTGCTTTTCCGCTTGGTTTTTTAAGAAAGTTTTTAGGTTGACATTGAAATGATTCTTGTTGATGTATGGAATAACATTTTAACCTGCATTTTTATGTGTTTATGAAGTTGTTTTATATTTTTTGCGCCAAAATGCAATACCCTCCCAGTTGTGATGACGTTTTTCACGTCACATTGTGGGAAACACCCACTTGTTATGGCAATTGCTATGTATATAAATATGAGATGTTTGGTGGGGGAGAGACATCCCTGAGGAAGACGCCAGGAGGGCGTTGAAACGCGTTGGATGAATAAAAAGGATTGATTTGAACACCGACTACTAGCGTTATTCACGAGCGGATTCCCTGGCAGCGCGGACTGTGACACACCTTCCTTTCCCAGAGCTTCAGAGCTGAATGTGGCTCACGACCCTCTCTCAGAGCGGGATGTGGCTCATGACCCTCTCTCAGAGCGGGATGTGGCTCATGACCCTCTCTCAGAGCGGGATGTGGCTCATGACCCTCTTTCAGAGCTGGATGTGGCTCATGACCCTCTCTCAGAGCTGAATGTGGCTCACGACCCTCTCTCAGAGCGGGATGTGGCTCATGACCCTCTCTCAGAGCTGAATGTGGCTCATGACCCTCTCTCAGAGCTGGATGTGGCTCATGACCCTCTCTCAGAGCGGGATGTGGCTCATGACCCTCTCTCAGAGCTGGATGTGGCTCATGACCCTCTCTCAGAGCTGGATGTGGCTCATGACCCTCTCTCAGAGCTGAATGTGGCTCACGACCCTCTCTCAGAGTGGGATGTGGCTCATGACCCTCTCTCAGAGCTGAATGTGGCTCATGACCCTCTCTCAGAGCTGGATGTGGCTCATGACCCTCTCTCAGAGCTGAATGTGGCTCACGACCCTCTCTCAGAGCGGGATGTGGCTCATGACCCTCTCTCAGACAGAGCTGAATGTGGCTCATGACCCTCTCTCAGAGCTGGATGTGGCTCATGACACTCTCTCAGAGCTGAATGTGGCTCACGACCCTCTCTCAGAGCTGGATGTGGCTCATGACACTCTCTCAGAGCTGAATGTGGCTCACGACCCTCTCTCAGAGCTGAATGTGGCTCACGACCCTCTCTCAGAGCTGAATGTGGCTCACGACCCTCTCTCAGAGCTGAATTTGGCTCATGACCCTCTCTCAGAGCTGGATGTGGCTCATGACACTCTCTCAGAGCTGAATGTGGCTCACGACCCTCTCTCAGAGCTGAATGTGGCTCACGACCCTCTCTCAGAGCTGAATTTGGCTCATGACCCTCTCTCAGAGCTGAATTTGGCTCACGACCCTCTCTCAGAGCTGGATGTGGCTCATGACCCTCTCTCAGAGCTGGATGTGGCTCTCAAGCTCAGAAAGGTTGGGGTGATGCCAGACCGAATGGCTTGCAATAAATTGGGATTGAAGTAGTACGTCTTATTAAATACTTTCAGACTGTAGCAGACTGCTTCACAGACGAGCCATTCTTAGAAGACAGATTTTTATAGAGATTATGCTGACTTCTTTGGGAAACGTATTCCTGGGAAGTTAATCTCTTTCTGAGAATGTTCTCGGTGACCATGCAGCCCCTGAGGTCTGTATTATTCGGTTCAGTAAAACCACGACTCATAAATCTTTTATTTGGGGAAATATAGCCGGGAGACCTAAGATCTCAAGCTGGTGCATTACACTTGTTTCTTACAGAAAACCCTAAAGAATATACATTATAGCACAGCTGTGGAAACACGGAAACCCCTCACTCCTTATAAATCGTCCACACACATCTTTACGGCACGGAACATTACAGAAGTGCATTAAATCCTTTCCTTAGACCTTATTAGACATCAGGAAATTAAACCGTTTTTACCCTCAGTGAATATGGATCTTACAGAATAAAACATTATTTCCCATTTATTTTTATAGGGCCAACATATTCATCAGGTTTTTCAAGAAATTGTTATCCCTTCTATTAGTATCTTTTGCAAGGAGGGCAATTAAAGAGGATTTCTAGCCCCCCAAAATTAGGCTAAACTGGTTCTTACGTCAAATTCTGACATCTGTGAAACACGGTCCATGTCTGGATCATGATGTACAAACTTGCCAGGGATCTCCAGACCTGAACACAACAATTACAATTGGTTCAGAAATATTTGGACAGTTGCAATTGAAGTATAGACCTTCAGGTTTAAGTAAAGGGGTTGAGCAAAAATATCCTGTGAAACTTGTAGAATTTAGAATTTCTTCTCCTCATTTCCAAGTAATTGCACGATTTAAATTTAGCAATAAATAAAATGTTATTTTTAATACTTTGTAGAGAGTCCTTTACAGGCTACGACTGCCTGAAGTCTGGAAACCATGGACGTCACCAAACACTTTGGTTTGACACACCCAGTAGGGCCTCGGTGCCGGGTCTGTCGATGTTGTTGCGGATGCCACGGTGGCGTGACTCCGCCCGTAGCCCCCTGAGCGGTCAATAAAAGGGAAGTTTTTGATGCTTTAGGGGATTATTGGACTTGGGATTAAGAAATAATAGTCCTTGTGACGTCACCCGCGGGTAGCGGCTATCGATTGTCGTCGCTGCAATACAGTTCCTCTGGGGTTGATGGCAAAGTTGGAAAGTCCTCCATGAGTAGGGCTAACCCCAGGGCAGCAGATGTTTCTATGGTGAGTTGGTACTGATGTTGCAGCGCAGGTCTGATGGCACAGAAATAAAGTTCACAGACACAGCGGAGTGCAGTCTCAAGATGTTTACTCACAGTCTGTTGTTCAAGGTCACAACTGCTGTTACAATTGCAACAGCACGCAGAGCGCCGAGTCTTTGGGGGGTTTCCAGCTGACTCTCAGGTAGGTTGGTGGCATTCACCAGTACCCACTTCTAATGTCCTCTCCAGGTCAACTCACTGCGCTCACAAAGTTTTCGGACGAAGTACCTTTACGTCCACGCTGCTGTCAGGAAGATATACCAACGACACTGGACGTCTAGGTACTGGTGATATAGATTTATTTCCAACGCGTTTCGGAGCCACGTACCGATCTCCTTCCTCAGGGAACATCTCAACCCCTTTAGAAATATAACTCACTGTGCTGGCACTCACCCTCCTGCCCTGCACCTCGCACACAGAGCCCCATCCCAGTGGCCTCGGGTCTTGCTGGGCAACTTCCCTCTCTGTCCCCTGGACCCTATGTGGCCACCTTTTTGGCGGGTGTGTGCGGTTTTGGCTGCGGCACTTGAAGATACCACAGCCTCCGGGTTGCTAGCTGAGCCTGATCGTTCTCCACTAGTCTGGGGGCCGGTCTCCCTCCACTGCGGCCTAGTCCCTCCACACCGCTTTGGTCAATGTGGTTGCGGGTGGATGCGGGTGCCCACGGATGGACTGCACTCTACCCGGGCCCCTGGGTCCCCTTCTGTCTTTGGGAGCACCCTCTCTTTCTTGGCTCCACCGTCAGGTCTTGTCTATCCCTGGTCTTGGGACGAGCTCCCACTGGCTCCAGTCCCCAGGACGTCTCGTACTTGCCCTTGTCTTTCTCTGACAGACTTTCTGAACCTCACAGACTCCTGTAGCTTTTGCCAACCACCCACCAACTGCCTTCTAGATGTTTCTACTGGTCCTTTTATACTGTCTGTCATGTGTCTTATGTGACTAATGTATGTCTTCCCTACTTCACTACTTCCTGGGGCTCCCCTAAACTCTCTTCTCCACCCATCTCTTCTACTTGGGTCTTCCTCTCCAGACAGGATCAGGGACTGTGCTCCTCAGGAGCAATCTCACCCTAACCGTGACCAAGAGTGGTGTAGTGTTGGCTATGGGTGTCTGAATACCGGTCAGTGCCCACTCCTTACCCAAAAATGGGGCACTACACCTCTGGCGGAGGTGCAGTTCCTATGTGGCAACTCCCCCTCTCCTTAAACTCAGCATGTCCTCGCACTGGAATAAAACAAAAGCAACTGGTATTAAGACATGCAAACATTTTTAGAAATGCATTTCAACAGGTAATGATAAACTTTTCATCCTTTTTGGGAGGTACACATTCTTAAACGTTGCAGTGGAAACTGATAAAAAAACAAACAAAAAAAACCAAAAAAAAATATAAATAACATAAATAAACTTTCAACAATAAGCTACAATAGGTCCAATGCAGTCCCAATCCAGGTGTCAGTCACACTGTTCCAAGTGCAAAGAAGGCAGGGACCCGCTAAACATAACCCCCAACGTAGGTCCTGGGCGGGCTACAGAACATCAATAGTCTTTCCGCTGGACCACTGTGTCGGGAACGACAAACGGGTTTTTGTTCTGTGGTCAAGTTCTCACGTCGGCTGTAAAGCCAACAAGGAGCACATCAGGATGCTATTTACATTAAAGTTCGGGTTGCTCATAGTCCGCAGCCTCTCCGTCTTTTATCAACGAGTTCTATACACCAACTAAAGCTTACACTAATCTAAGGCATACATTCATTTTAAAGGCACACATCGTACTAATGCACACTGTTTTCAAACATTAAACCAAGGCACTCTAGATTCCACATATTTAACTATTTACATATTCTACCACCTGATATTTATGGCTACTACTGTTTAGTCTGTGACTTCTTCCTTTGCCAAGGCAGCGGGTTGTCTCCTTTTACGGGGAGTCCATTTACGCAGCCTGGTCTCTCACTGCTGCCTATTTTTCTTGCAGTGGTTCCAACTGAGCAGCAGCCTCTCAGCAGCCTCTGATTGGAACCGCTACCATTATAGATCCCCGTAACAAAGTCTGTGTCGCCGCATCATAGGTTTTAGGTGCAGCTGGGGTAATAGCGTTGGGCTAGGGTCCCTGATGGGTGCGGGCTCTGGCTGAGTCTGTTTTGGCTTTACTACGGGTGTGACAGCTGGCTGCGATACCTGGGGATTTGTTGGTCTCGTGGGTGGTACCTTCTCCCTCACTATGTTCACATCGAGGGCATACCACCCCTGCTCGCCCAGGTGCCGAGTGAAGGTAACATGATTCCCAGGGTATAGGTCATGTCTGGGATGGCCTTCCGGCAGGTGGGACTCAACATCCTGCCAGGTTCCAAATTCTCTTTGGCCCTCCCATGCTCCTTCAGAAATCCTCAGCTTTTCTCCAAGTTAAACCGTACGACAGTGCCTACTCGTATTGGCCCCTGTCGATGTCTCTGTTTTTGCGGACTTGCCCTTTCACTTCAAGATTCCTCTCCTCCATGGCCCTCCATTGAGTCTGCTGTTCTCGGTCCCTGGCCTCCCACAAGACCTCTTGCTGGCGATAGTAATCACTCCAGCTGACGGTCTCTATTTTCGCTACCCGTCTGGGCCTTTCCCGGGGAGCCTATTAGTTCCTCGCCCTGGTTAGCCGATCTAAAACTACTCGCTCTGCGCCAATTCCCTCGGGCGCTGGTTCAGGTGTTAGTGGGTCCGTCAACCTGTCAGTCTATGGAACAGTCCCATGGCAGGTCTTTACACACCTGGCCGTGTGCGAGGGTGATTGTGGTGTCCAGGGGCCCTACCAGAGTCTCATCAGCTACCAGGGAAGTGTCTGTATCTGTTGCTGTTTCCTCTGTGCCGACCTGGTCTTCCTCCTCCAAGGATGGCATTGGTGGTCTCGATAACGTACACCTATGGATCATTCATTCCAGCAGTTCGTCCTTTCACAACTTAATCGCCTCCACCTGGGCCCTCCTCAGCTGCTGACCCAGGTGTTCCATGGTACTGCGCTGGTATACTGCTCCCTGGATGGTGTCGCACTGTGTCTCCTGTCCTCTTCTTTGGGTGGTTCCCTCTCAAGTCGTCAGCCACACCAGGGTCGGGTCCCTCCGGTTGACGGACAAGTCCTGCTGCACTGAAGTTCCTTTGGTGGACGGGTGCAGCTTTTCGCGCCATTTGGCAACCCGGCCAATGAAGGGAGACTGCACTACTCCCTCCTTGATACACATGGTGCCTGTTCTTTTAGCCGGAGCACTGTTCACAGTTTACAAACTTGGTCCTTAGGCGCATGAGACCCGTTTTACCGGGCCGTTGGATCCTGTTCGTGATGCCGAGTTTAACATGCCCCCCCAGTGCTGTGGGGTACTCTGAACCGGGTTATGATACTTCTGGGGAGTCACAACGGTCGAGACCCGACTCCTTGACCCTGGCGATCGATGTCCATAAAAGTTTAGGGAATAGGTTTTGGGGATGGTTGTCGTGACATCACCTGTGATGTTCAGCTATTGATGGCCGATGCTGCAGCATGGGACCTCTGGGGAGGATGGAATTGCAGTTAAGGTGGTATCGCTCCCTACCGGTTCCCCAGGGCAACTAGTATAGTCTATGGTGGTGGTAGGACTTTGGGATGCAGGACTGAGGGCGCAGAATAGCAACCAAACACACAATGCATAGTTTCCTTTACCTTTACTGGTAGTTGCAGGATCAGACCAAGACACTATCCACAGTAGATGTTATGAATCTGGGTGGCCTGGAAGCAAGTTGGGGATCTCCTCAACCAGTGAGTTCTGAGGCCTCCCTGTTGCACTCATCTTTGCTGGTCCTGGCTGCCTGTAGCTAAGCTGCGACCCTCTCTTCCTGCTGGCAAGTATTTCACCCGTATGGCAGGCCCTTCCTGGGCACCACTCCTCTTGCCACTGTCCCTGAGCTCTCCAATGATGCTGTGCCTTCAGGCACTTTGCTGTGGCCGAGAGACATGGAGTCTCCCGTCCTCTGGTTTTGGCTACTGGGTCTGTAGTACCCTCACAACCTCGGACTCTGGTGTCTATTTCTGGCGGGGTGAGCCGGGAAACAGGCTCCACTCCCCAGGCCTGCTTCTCTCCTTCCTCAGACCCTCTCCTACGGGTCCCTCATGCTTGCTAGTTCCTATCCTCAGACGAGCCTGGCATTACTCGTCCTCAGCATGTCTTCACAGTCCTCCTAGGAACTGAACTGACTTGTTCTTCCTCAGTACTGCTCTGTACAGAACTAACTAAACCCTCCCTCAGACCTGAATTTATAGGGGAGCTCCCCTGAACTTGAGTTTCAGAGCTCCCCCTTCAGGTCTGGAGTCAGGATAAAAGTTGCATGCTGTGGGCTTACCTGGTGTGGATACCCCTTCTTGCTTCCAAGCATGACATCACCCTCTGGGGGAGGTAATGCCACCGTGGTAACCGGACTCTGAGATGCCACAATTCCTTCTTTGTGAAGCTTTGCAGCCTTCCCTGCAGCTGATTTCGGTTGTTGCTTGATTGTTGGTCTTTTAAGTTTAGAATTAACCATTTGAAATACAAGTCAATGTGGTTAAGATTTGGTGATTCACTGGGCCACTGCAGAATATTTAACCTCTTTTCCTTCAAAAACTCCTTCGCAGTATGTTTTGGGTCATTGTCCATCTGTATGCCACTGGATGTCTGAAATTGCTACATGATTCAGATATCCAGTGGCATTAAGGTTTCCATTGATGAGGAATGGCCCCACTATCTTTGTACCACATATACCACACCATACCACCAATGTTTGTGTTCCAGCAGTCTTGGAGGGATCTATCCACTGTGGGTTAGTGTCAGACCAATAGCGCTGGTTTTGTTTGTTAACTTCACTATTCACAAATACGTTTGCCTCATCTGAAGGCAATTGTCTATACTGTGAAGATACGAGATGTGCAGCATTTGAAACAGCGGATCCTGGAGCTGTGCTGCATTTCTTCTGTGGTGTTGCTATCAGTGTGTGAAGAGTGGGAGAAGAGGGTTGCATTGACAATCAACACAATGGGCAGCACTTTGAACACATTTTATAAGTGGTCATAAACTTGTAAATAACTCATGAAAGAATAAAGTTACGTTAAAACCAAGCACACAATTTTTTCCTTATGAAATTCTCAATACGTTTGATGTGTCACATGACCCTCGTCCCAATGAAAAATATTAATGTTGAATCCAAAATGGCCGCCATTTTTTTGGTCTGTGAAATTGCAATACAATGCAATACAGGCGACCAGAACATCACATCTACCCAAAAATGGTATACATCAGAAGTATATATGTTTGGTATCTACAACCGTGCCGACCTGAGGTATCATACTGACACATCAGTTTTACCATATAGTGAACATGGTGAATGAAAAAAGAAAGCAAGGGAAAAAGAAAGCAATTGAGGAATTTCCCCTTTTTGAAATTTTACACACTTGGAATTTTTATTCGTTTTCAAGTAAACTACCGTATATACTCGTGTATAAGCCGACCCGTGTATAAGCCGACCCCCTACTTTTGCCCCAAAACCTGGGAAAACCTACTGACTCGTGTATAAGCTGAGGGTGGACTCCAGCACAGGTATACAGCCCCCAGCATTGTGGTATACAGCAGCCTCCCCAGTGGTATATACAGGCCCCAGCAGTGTTACAGCAGCCCCAGTGGTAGTATACAGCAGCAGCCCCAGTGGTAGTATACAGCAGCAGCCCCAGTGGTAGTATACAGCAGCCCCAGAGGTATATACAGCAGCCCCAGTGGTAGTATACAGCAGCAGCCCCAGTGGTAGTATACAGCAGCAGCCCCAGTGGTAGTATACAGCAGCAGCCCCATTGGTAGTATACAGCAGCAGCCCCATTGGTAGTATACAGCAGCAGCCCCATTGGTAGTATACAGCAGCAGCCCCATTGGTAGTATACAGCAGCAGCCCCATTGGTAGTATACAGGCCCCCCCCGGGTATACAGGGCCCCCCCCTTGCTGCCGCAAACCTGTAACGTAATAGATCATTATACTTATCCCTGTCGCCGCCGCCATCGCGCTCCTCCGGCTTCATCCGGCTTCCTCCTCCGGTGGGCGCAGGCAATGACGTCATTGTCTGTGCGCCGGAGGAGGAAGCCGGAAGAAGCATGAAGACTGGGAGGAGCGCGATGGCGGCGGCGACAGGTATAAGTATAATGATCTATTACTTTACAGGTTTGCGGCAGCAAGGGAGGGCCCTGTATACCCACGGGGGGGGGGGGGGGGGCGCCTGTATACCGATGGGGGGGGACGGGCGGCCTTATGACTCGCGTATAAGCCGAGGGGGGGACTTTTCAGCCCAATTTTTGGGCTGAAAAACTCGGCTTATACGCGAGTATATATGGTATATGGTAAAATACAGGATGTCATTCAAAAGTACAGTTCGTCCAGCAAAAAACAAGCCCTCATATGTCTACATTGATGGAAAAATATAAACAATTATGGCAGTTGAAAAAGGGGAGGGAAAAATGACAATAGCTTAGGAATGAAAAGGGGTTGAGCCAACAAAAAAAAATGTATAACGATGGCTTAATTATCTTACAATGTAAGACGCATACTTTCTTGACACTCTTGAATTCAGGATTTTCTTATATTAGCAAAAATAGCACTGAGGGGTTAATTACACTCCTCTTTTATAATGGGTAAAGAATAAAAAAAGGCTTTTATTAAGGTGTTATAACTGCAGTATATCTCAGATCAACTCAATCACCAAGTTACTATAAAGGTACAAGTATGCAGGAATCGGATCAAGGAAGTAAACCTGCGCCGCTGTGCAAAAAACAAAAGTCCAAACTGATGTGTTAAATCCTCCACCTTTAATTTATCAGACATCAGTTTGGACTTTGGTCTTTGCATAGCAGCGCAGGGTTTTTCCACCTCCTTGATCCAGTTCCTGTATACTCGCTTGCACATGGATTCTGCAGCAGCGGTTTACGCTTTTGGTTGTGGGTCAGACAACCTGACAAGGTGAGCGAGCAACCCTGACTACACCTTAGGCCGGGTTCACACCACGGCAGCATCAGGTCCGGGGCTGTCCGATGTGAATCGGACAGCCTCGGACCTGATCTGGACACGGAACCGGAGGGCCAAATATGCCCTCCGGTCCGGTGTCCAGCCGGATTCTTCTTATAGCAGCTGCTGATAATTCAAGATCACTAGCCGTGGTCACGAACTGTCAGCAGGCGACAGGTCCACGGTGCTGCAGTTCAGCGCCGGACGGCGCTGAGCTTCAGCACCCGGCGTCCGGCTCTCAGGTGCGGCTCCGGCGCCATAGACCCCCATATGTTAGGGGGCGCCAGATTGCACAGAAACGGGAGGATCGGAGTGTCTCAGATTTTTCCCCCCGGGCACAAAAATGTTGCTTGCAGCATTTTTGTGTCCGGGGAGAAAAATCTCCCCAAATTCTCCCAGATCCGGGGCAATCCGGCGCTCCCTAACACGGGAGTCTATGAGGTCGGATTGCCCCGATCTGGGAGGATTTGTGTATCAAACGCCGGCTGCTGAAGTTCAGCGTGAGCTACACTGAACTTCAGCACCAAGGAGCTGTCCTCTGTGAAGCGGTTCAGCACCATTTCGCAAGGGACAGCTGTGCTCATCTGAATCCGGCTACAAACAGGACTGGAAAGCATATTAGCCCTCCGGTTCTGTTTACAAATCTGGTCCGGGGCTATCAGGGTCACATTGGACAGCCCCAGATCGGATTGTGCTGTGCTGTGAACCCAGTCTTACTGTTTATTGGGGTAAGACCCTAGTGCACTTTTGTATCCAGAGCGTTTCATGCTATGCAGGAACAGCACTTCCATAAACATTACTAAAATCTTTGGATGAACAATCCCAGACAGACTACCACTCCAATTTCCATCTTCTAGACCACAATCAAGTTAGGCCTTTTTCCTTCCCATGGGTTGAATGAACAGTGCACTCTAAACTCATGTCACACAGCTTAAGGGGTTGTGCAGACAATCCGGAGGCATTGGGTGTTTGACGTCACACCTCTAGACCTGCGGGAAACCGCGAGTGAACGCAGAGAGAGCGTAGCCGCCCTGTGCCCACCATCTGCATTGGGTGCAGGGCAGCTTCTCCCTGCATTCACCTGCCAAGATCGCTTCTGACTCCACAGCATTAACATGATGTTGAGATGAGGAACGCACAGTGCAGCTGAACTATCGCTGTGGAGGGTAGAATCACAGTGGGCATGGAAATCCCATCCACTTGATAGTACTGTACAATGCAGCAAGATGCTGCACCCCAAACGCTGCTATTCTGGATTGTGGAGAGAGGGCTTTTAATTCAGGACAGGCAATCAACTAAGCACTGGATGTTGAGTGGTCCGGGACAGGTTTCAGCACCTATAGCGCTGGCAGAGTGCTGAACAGAAAACAGACACTCAAAAAAGTGATTAGCAAAGTACGTAGCATAAGAAGCTTGATTGTTGCCAGACACTAGACTGACTGTCACCAGAAGCAGTTTTAGCTTGGTATGGGCAATGTAGATAGCACAGTCACGCTTTTGTACAGGTTCTGTGAAGTCCACTTTATAAGTAAAAACGGGCTTAAAGCAAGATTCTGATGACTGATCTTTTACGTTGGAATTGTAACAATAGACAAAGAAAAACTGAATTGGTACACAAACTACTAAATAGAAAAAACTCACCGAATTTGGCCGCTTACAAATACCATTGCATTTAGCAGGATACTATCAGCCACCTCAGAAGCAACCCATATCTCTCAACACCGATGCTCCATCTTTTACAACCCTGACACGGGGGCGATTGTGGCATCTTCGACCAGCCGTGCCACAAGGAGGATAGTATCCTGCTAAATGCAATGATATTTGTAAGCAGCCAAATTCGGTGAGTTGGAATTGTAACAACAATGAGTCAGTGTAAAAAATAAAGAAGTTCTATAAAATTCAGACACTGAACAGTAGACGGGAGCATGAAGGTAAACACTTTATTACCATATACATATAGATATATATATTTATTCATATATTGATCAGAGCATCCATTCACTGAAACAAAGGGAACTGTAAAACATATTCATTGTACACGGAAGAGGAAATCAGATAACAGATTCTTAGAAAGATCAACTCCTTAACACTGAAACATTGGAGTCTAAAAATGTCACTCTTGAGGTGTCCAGCATAGGAATAAGCGTTGGTAAAATGCCAAATGAGTCATGAGATGAGGGCAAGGCAGCACAATAATGTTCAAGAAAAAAAACACTTTACGTCATAAATCAATAACACCAGATGGGCAATGAAACTAAGAAACTGGATGGAGCCGGCGCTCAGTAAAGCATGCGCCATTGGCCAGGATGATGGCTTATTGCGCAGGAGTCACGCGTACTTAAGGGTTTCATATTTTATGACTGTACCGGTAGCATAAAATAGGAATGTTCTGCTTGAATTCTGTACTTTAAAGGGTGAATCTCACGGAGGTTATAGGTTTAAAACGGAATTTAAAAAAATCAAGTGGAGCAAAAATGATAATTCTAAATAGCGATAGCATGATTCGATTAGCACGTCCCAATCCAGCGGCCTCGTCGGTAATCTGTGGCCAAGGGATGGAACCCCCATTTAATGACGGCATCCCTGACTGTTGATTAGCCGGTCCACTGCTACATTATCATTACGGCAGGATAAAGATGATGCCATGCCAGGCCGGCTAATCAAAAGATGATCGGTGAGCCCAAACAGGGAGGAGGCAGTTCTCGGGGCCTCTGTCTAATGGGTGACTGACATGGGTGCTGATCAGGGTAATGTGAAATGATCACCATCTCTAATTTTACCATAATGCAAGGAATGTTAAAGATTGATATGAGGACTATGGAGTACAGTAAATCCCATCCAACTAAAGTACCCCGATGCCTGGAGATGAATGTTGTCCTTTGACCATAAAATGATCCGAGCCTCGAGAGTATGTTGAGATACTGGGAGAGGGGTCCATGGTATTGCACCGGCTAGCTGTGCGGCTGAAATAAACCAGTCTCCTGATACCTTTATACGGAATCAATATGTATCACTATTCAATTAGTTTGGATGCCTGCCAAGTGCTGGGCTGGAAGACACCGTATCTAAAAACAGGAGGTCAGTGCCATATTGTGCCAAAAAAAGTCACCCTACTCTTTTCCCTATGAACATCTCCATATCTCCAGCACCATCTCAAGATTATTCTATGGCTTTAAACTTACAAAAAAAAAATGATCTCCTGTTCACTCACTGGAGGAATCTGGTGGCAACTTTCCAACTTCGGTGCACAACAACGTTCTCTACATTTCTTCTGTTGTATAACCAGAGCTCTGTCTTGTCTTCTGCTCAGGCCAATTACAGGACATAACGACGGATGTCCCCTACACAGACTGACAGATGAGTCTCCTTGCGCAGGTACAATTCCCCCTGCGCAATGCTTCATTACACAGCAGAAACCCACATGACTTGCGGCCTGCAGCACAGCAGCACCGAGCTTGCACCCACCGCGGAGACATTATGGGGAATGAAGAAAGTTGTAGGAAACCACCCTGGCAAAAGGCGGGGAACGTCAACCTACCGACATGTGCCGATGAGTGAGCAAAGGGCGTAGAAAAAGTCCAAGCAAAAGGGGATTCAGGAGTCATCATTACCATCCTGTGGGCGCCATTTTTAAACAAGAAGTAAATTAGGGTCAAATAATCCCTTATACAGGTTTGTGAAGAGGGAGAGGCAAAAAGAGAAAAGGCCGAAACGCACAACTGATTAGGTAACGTAACACGTATACCGTCCAGTTCTCTTTAGTTGGATGGACATTCCTATATGTTTGAAGTTAGGAGGGAAAAAATGATGACCGAGTTTTTGTATAGCTGGTGGAGAGCGACATTTTTATTAGTGTAAACATCTATAATGATACAGTGATAGAAGTACAACATATTACAATACTACACATAGTCCTATTCTAAAGGACCGCGATTTACATGCTGTGTCACCACTACGATCAGCTCGCCCAACACTTCACATCCTTCCCATGAGTCTTTATAGGCCATTATGGAGATCCAGATAACTTCTAGCTCAGCTCCCATCACTCCGCAGGTAATAGCTTGTATTCACACAAGAGGAGCAGAGACAGAAATGACTTAGGGAAGTCATCAGAAGGAAATGGCCTTTTGCTTAAATCAGTTTTCTGTGTTTGTTTTTTTTTAAATTGGCAACCTAAAATGAGTGATCTTGCAATGTTCACACTGAGGCGTTAGACTCATACTTTTCAGGGACAGTTTTCAGGAGGCTCTTTATCATCAGAGGACAGATCACAACGACCGGTAACAACTTTATACACAGGTGATAACAGAGAAACCACCAATCACAATAGGGGATGACGCAGCTGACCCTTCACGATAACCTTTTCACACGCTCATTAGATGCTTTGATACAAAAGATAGGGCCAGAGTCTGTTCATTGTGGCTATGTACAGGTGTTGTTTCCTAAAACAATAGAAAGGTAAAGCCTAATAAAAAGCCCCAGTATTGTATTTTTAATCCAAATTGTGACATGACCATAAGACAAAATAATACCCCAAAAAATTAAGATATAGAAATTTAACACAAAAACTGATTTAAAACTATAGGTCATTTTCTTATACGCTTCGGTTTAAAGGGGATTTTCCAACCAAAATTAAAGCATAACCTTTAATCAGTAAGTTATACAACCTATCGATGGGATTCAATTATTCCTGGTGTCCAGGTCCTCTTGTCGGTGCTCTGGTCCCAGCAGCTTCACCTTATTCTCTTGTGGTCAACACAAGGCCACGTTTCATGTGGCTATAGCAGTGCGTGAAGGGCCTAGTTGACTGCTCATTTCCATACCCAAAGCCAGGCCAGTCCCCTTCTCTGCCTCAGTTGATGCATAGACAGTGAAGGTGGCTAGCATAGCTACTGAGATTAACCAGTTAGCCAGCCATCTTTACATACAGCCTTGAGCAGAGGACCTGAAGTGAAGGGGCTGGTACCCAGACATCGGAGCACGGAGGCACCTGGCGTAATTGAACTATATGAGTAAAGTATATGACTTACTAAGCTTATTCATGTTTATTTTGCCTGGACAACCCTGTTAAACAGGTTGTCCACTAGGACAACTCCCTTCTTGATCGACTTGTTTGCTTATTTCCCCCCGTGTAAAATAATAAGCTCTGTACTCACCTCCGTTTCTGCCGCTGTTCCAGCGCTATCTGTAACCGTGGCATGGGGCTCATGTGACATTGTGACATCACACGAGCCCTGCGTCCAATCACTGCTGGCTTCCTTCTCCCCGCCATCATACCAAACTCCCGGAAGTGAGGGCTGCAGTGTCATTTCCTGTAGTTTGGTACAAAGGCGGGGAGAAGGAAGCCAGCAGTGATTGGTCACATGAGCCCTGTGCCGTGGTTTTTGACAGCAGAAAGGGAGGAGAGTACAGAGCTTGTTATTTTACATGGGGGAAGAACAAGTCAATTGAGAAGGGGTTGTCCTAGTAGTGGACAACCCATTTAAGAATCACAAGCCCAATGGTAGGCGACAATGGAAATTTGGATAAAAGGAGTCAATTCGGACATCGATACAGCACCCGTGGTATCTTTGAACATTCACTCACATCTCCAGCTATTCATAAATAGGATTTGGAAGGGCTACACTGATCCTTAGCTCTGTCACAGCCAGAGGAAGGCAGGCTATGCCGGCCGTTCAGGAATTAAATAAAACCACCAGCAGTTGTCTGCCGTATATCTAGCAAAACCAGCTGCTGATCAGCTAAATAAACTCTGCGGATTCTTAAAATTTGATGTCACACCCTCCCCGTGGACTGGTCGGACAGTAAGGCAGAGGACGTGTCTGCGGAGGGGATCAGAGGGAGACGAGGTGTGCTGGAAATGTCTCTTATTATTATTAGAAGATAGGAATGTAGTTATCAATCTTGGCTCGGTGTCTCTGGGCGATGCACTCTGCGATCCACACTATATTCCGGCATTCCTGCTCCTTTAGCTTCACAAAGGCATAAAACACCCCAAAGTGGAACTGGTTTAGAAAGGCCAATTTATTCAATTTCACCTGCAAATAGTAAAAAAAGGAAATACCTATTAGAAAGAGAAATCTGGTAAAATACAACATTTATTTGAACAGGTTTTATAAAAAAAGGCTTTATTTTACCAATTCTATAAAATTAACTAATCGTTAGCCTGTCCGAGCATGGAGACTGTCATAGCAAAGGCATCCACTTAAAGGCAGAGTTCTTGTCCCAGGACAGTAAGTGGAATCTATATAAACAGTGGGTATAAAACGTCCACATGCCCTTGTTAAAATCCAGATTTTTGTCATTATATATATATATTACCAAGAATAAACATTTCAGAACTTTTTGCACCTGTAATGTAACCTACAATCTGTAATGAGTAGGCAGGAAGCGGTGCTCACTCGGACATCTTAGCGGTTTAGGCTCTTTATTGTAATTCCATGGGGTTACAGTGCAGGGAGTGGGGGTGACAGTACAACGGTCACCGTTTCCCGCTTAGTAGCGCTTCCATGGGTCCCCAGGTCCTGTGGAAGCGCTACTAAGCGCAAAACGGTGACCATTGTACTGTCACCCCCACTCCCTGCACTATAACCCCATGGAATTACAATAAAGAGCCTAAACCGCAAAGATGTCCGAGTGAGTGCCGCCTCCTGCCTACTCATTACTTTCATATGGACTGTCAATTTCCAGCACAGTACCACTGGATAATGATGCCACCTTTGTGAACAAGTGCCAAACAAATTGCTACAGGTCAGTGCCCGGCTCTACCCCATTTCGCATAACCTACAATCTGTACTAATTCATTAATACACTCAAATCACTATTTGGGAAAAAAATTTAAAAAAAAACATAAATCGTGTGTTTTAGCAGCTGCAACATGGAGGGAACTATAAACAGTTCAAATATTAATCAGTTTTGCAACAAACCTTCAAGACTGCAAAAAAAAAAAAGCTGAAAACAGAGGAAATTTCCGTTTCAGCACGACAACGCGTACCTCCAAGTCAATAAAAGATCAGTTTTGGAATAGGCAAAGCACAAAAATGAAATAAATTGTAAATCTGTGGGTGACCTGAAGGAGGCGCTGTACACGGGTGATGCATTCGCAGACTGACAGACTTGGAGCTACTGCAAGGAAAAGTGGTCAGAGATTGCCAACTCTAGATGTGCCATGCTGATAAGACTTCTACCTAAAAAGACCGAATGCTATACTGAATGGAGATGAGCGGACCCATGGAAGTGTGGGTCCAGGAGGCTAGGCTGGACTCATCGCTATTATTAAGGAGAGATCCTTAATGCTGGGTTACAATGTAGCAATGTTGCAGCGACCCGACCAACGATCAGCATCACTGGAACATCGCTATGTGATCGCTGGTGAGATGCCAGACAGGCAGACTTACCAGCGATCACCCAGCAATGCTCCGACACCCAACAGTCGCTGGGATCAGTCATGGTGTCGGACGCACACTGGGTGTCGCTGGTCGTTGCCCCGGTCACACATGCCGATGCATGCATGACAGCGGCAGACCAACGATTGAAAAATGGTCCTGGCCATTCTGCAGCGATCAGTGAGCTGATCGCTGGTCATTGTAGCATGTCACATGCAGCGATGTCGCTGGTGAGGGAACTACAACAACACAAAACCTGGTACGTTGCAGGGACATCGGTAGTGATGTCGCTGCGTGTCAACCGGCCTTTACACGGCAGCCTGGCCGTAAATGGAAAATAATTAAAAGTCCTGAATATCCCTTTTAATATATTTTGATCTGTCTATATCATCATCTATAGCATGGTGTAATGTTGTTTCCTTAAATCCCTTTCCGAGAAACAGCTCTGGAAAGTTGATAGAAAACATGTATGATCGTCTTCTCCTCGATCCCAAAGCGGAATTGTTTAATTACACTGAAATCTGGCAAAACTCCGAGACCTTATCAACCCGTAAATGGTTTTTACACAGAAACTGAACCCACTCTTAATTAAATGGAAAGACACAATATCAGCGTACCGGCAAAAAACTGTTCCAAAGCTACTAAAATCTTGGCAAGTCACCCTGCCCTTTAGCTTAGGAGATTGCTATTCTACTGTGCACATAGGTATTGGCTCTGGACCTCCTTCACGGGGCGGCTGTGTAGACTGTATGTAAAATACATCACTGCTGAATGTGAAGCTTCTCCTATGTGATGTATCCTGCGTGTAATGGTGCGTTGTGTTATTGCCCATTGCATGTAGTCACGGTTTCTCTCTAGGGAGCACTGGCACCTAGGGCACATAGCCGCCTTATAAACATCGCTACTAATCCTTTGTTAGCCTTTTTTAGCTCTAATGTCTATTTGACGTCTGCTGGTGTCAGGGTTTTTAGAGTCCCTTTCAGTGTGAGCTATCCTCTTTTTATATTTACCGTATTTCGCATTTATAAAATGCACCGGATTATAAGACGCACCCCCAAATTTGGTGAAGGAAAAGAGAAAAAATAATTTTTTATGTTAAATGGGGTCCGTCTTAAAAATCACCTATGTCCCTCAAAGCCCCCTCATCCTCGTACATGGTCCCTCATCCTGGGATATAGCCCCCCCCCCCCCATCCTTGATATGGCTCCCTTATATTGGACATAGCCCCCTTGTCCTTGCACACGTCCCCCATTACTGGTACACATCCCACAGTGATGGCACATGGCCCCCCTGGGCTGGATCCATGGCCCCCCAATGAAGTACTGATTATAATTTAACAGGAACCTGATTTAAACAATAGGTCAATTATTAATGATAGCCTCACTTAGAGTATGAAAGCCGACAAATATCCTGTAAAGCATTTGGAAAGCTGCCACACTTAGGTCATTGATCACTTTGTCACATGTATTGAAATGGTCTATGCCAACCACATTAAAAAGACTACTTTATTATAGAAAAAGAGGCCAACTCATGCAAAGCTTCAAAGTTTTAGGGATGCTGTAGAAACCTGGCAGGGATCCATAGATACATTTCATTACGGAACTATACCAGCGATCTTAAAAAGTAAAAAGAAAGCTAAAAAGTGAGCAACTTATACAAGAAAGTTCAGCAATTGCAATTCAATCCCTTGTAGAATATTATACAGCAGCAGCACGGAGGATATACTATAGCAGCACTGAACTATTCATATATCAGTCAAGCTGTGATGGGAGGTAAAAGACTTCTTAGAAAGCTCAACCATGATATTTCCGTGTCTCCCTCTGTTTTCTGTCCCTGCTCCTCACTCCTACTCCCTTCTATATAGAATATAATCAGACACAACACCACAGTGAGGCAACAGTCAGCCTTGTCTGAGCGACACTTGCTATGTATATGTAATTAACTTTTAAAAATCAAAGGATGCAATCTGGTAAAAAGGTTGTCTGGCATTACGATACTGATGACCATTCAACTACACGATGTTTGGAGTAGCGGTATTAGAAAAAGGAGAGTGTTTTTGAGTTGCACAATTGCGTGATCCACCAGTCACACGTTAATTAAGGTCAGACCATACAAAGAGAAGAAGTGTATCAGGGTTCAGGATCAAGGAATTGATCAAACACCCAGTGGTTCCAACTTTCTATTTGCTCCTGAAAGTGCACAAATCCTTGGTAGCACCACCCGGAAAGACCCATCGTTTCGGGCAATGGCGGCATTTTTGGCCTTGCTCGTATGTTGATTTTTATTTGCAGCCATACGTGTTCTGTTTGGACTGATTCATAAGAGACTCCTCACACTTTATTTCCCGGTTAGACAGTGTGGATACTCCTCAAAAAGTACTAATGGTCACCATGGATGTGGAAGGCCTATAGACGTGCATCAGACATGACTTGGGCATCTCTGCTGTTTCGTATTTTCTAGACCAAAAATCGACAGGTGGTCACCTGCATGACTCGCTTCTACTAGATCTTCTACAAATGGTCCTTGAGAACAACTACTTCACATTCGACCTTGCATACTTCAGGCAAGTGTCGGGAACAGCGATGGGTGCGAAATGTGTGCCATCCTAGCGTGCCATCCTATGCAAATTTATTCCTAGGATGGTGGGAGGAAACCCACGTTCGCACCGTTCCCAACTTTAGGAAGTATGTGTCCCATTGGTTCAGGTTCATTGACTATATTCTGTTTCTTTGGACAGGCTCCGTCGAGGACTGCAGTTTGAATTCCAATGTTTGGAATACTGTTTTGACGTCACAATGCTCCAAGGAGGTTGTTTTCCTGGTCTTAAAAGTTATGCAACAGGGAGGTAAGATCAAAACATCCTTACATAGGAAGGACACTGCAATTAACAGTGTTCTTCACTACCAGAGTTTTCACCCCCCCTCATATGCGTAATGCTATAACCCAAAGGACAGTTCTACCGCTCAAAAGAAACTGCACTGACTCCACCTTTCGGAAAGAGGCCAGAGATTTATCAACAAGGTTTAAGCAAAGGGGCTATCCCCAGAAGGTAATTTCTCACGTCTTCAGGTCGATGATATCTGCTGAGAGGAGTGACTTGCTCACTTCAAAACCCAAACTTAGTCGCGATAAACTTAATGTCATTACAATGTATAATAACCACTGGAATGATGTCTACCGGATGTTGAACCAAAATTGGACTGTCCTCTTGAGTGACCTCAAAATTGAACAATTCATTGGACCCAGACCCCAGACTGGTAGCAAGACAGGCGAGAAATTTGTGGGATCATCTCTCAACAAACCATTTTAAGAGACCCATAGTCACTTTGGAGAGAGGAGTAAAACTCATGGGAACCCACCCTTGCGGGGATTGTTACGTGTGTCCATATATACGGTGGCTTCTAATAAAATCGATATTTCTGGTTTTCCAGGCCAGATTAACACGAGACATTATACTAACTGCCGTACACGTAATGTTGTGTACGTTTTAACTTGCTGCTGCCCAAAAGTGTACGATGGTGAGACCACACAAGAGACACGAAAGAGGATTCAAACCCATGTTTCAAACATTGTATGTGCCGATACCAACCTCAAAAAAGGTAAGCCCATTAAGCTCAGTCGTCAAACATTTCCTTGAGTGCCACCAGGGTTCACCCAGAGGCTTAAAAATGAATATAGTTGATAAAGTGATACCTTCTATCCGCAAGGAAAGACTGGTGGAGGAACTTCTGAGAAAGGAAAGTCAGTGGATCTTCAATCTACGGAGTTTGGCTCCCAATGGACTAAACGGGGAATTTTTATTCCATGGTTTTTACAAACATTGAAATGCTGAATCCTTTGATTCCTCTTAATTCCTCTGTTATCGTGTATCTCTTTGCTGTGCGCTCCTTTCATTTATCGCTTTCATTCACTCTCTTCATTCACTTTCTCAGAACACTTGACTGTGAACTCCCTGTCTATTGCTGTGGATTCCGGATGGTAATGAAGACTACATACTTCCTTGGACCCCATCCAGACACATGAACCATGTATTCAGACTGACCATCACCACTGTTGTTGATGAAATCAATGACTAAATCATCTAAAATAACCCATGAGTGGGACTTGATACTACATTATATGACTATTTGAAATATATGGCTCTACTTCATGGAGACACACATTTCCCTCTTATCTCCATTTGAGATGTTTTTCTATATGGAAACCATTTACCAGCATTTCTTGGCTACATACAGCTGGCGCTGTCCTACACAGCACATTCACCAGCTATTTGCCACCAATTATCTAGCGGAATTATTTGATGTTGTATATTTTCTTTACCAACTTTAGGTCCTTTTACAGGTGATCCAGCTTCACTGGACATAACCTGACATCTGATTGTGCACTAACATTATTTCTTTTCTCCTTCTTCTTAACTGTAGGTGGATACCTGGAGATATACTCTACTTCTAACATTCTTAGGCTACCTTCACATTTGCGTTTGTGTCTGCATGCCAATGGCATGCAGACACAAACGCAGTGCAAAGCAGGGCCATTTTGATGTGTCCGCAGCGGAGAATGTCCGCCTGCGGACACATCACTGTGCAGCCCGGCAACCAATCAGCGGTGTCCGGGGGCGGAGATCAGCACCGGAGATCTCCTCCTCCCGGCCGCCGGTAACTCCAGGTCATGTCGGCGGGGAGAAACAGCTGATTTGAATCTCCCGCGCCAACACCGAGAGGAGATGTCGGCGCGGGAAGATTCAAACAGCTGTCAAATCAGCTGTTTCTCCCCGCCGACATCGCTAGCAGATTATCGGCGGCGGGGAGGAGGAGATCAGCAGAGGCTGAGCTGATCTCCCGGTGGCCGTCGGTGAGCTCCTGTGACATCACCGGCAGCCATCGGGAGATTTTTCAATGGGTCCGCAGCGTTCTCCTGCGCTGTCAAGCGCAGAACACTGCGGACCCATTGAAGACAATGCATTGTTTTGTGCGCTTGGGGACGCTTGCTGATCTTCCAAGGTCCCCGAGTGCCCAAAAAATGCAACATGCTGCGTCCCGGGTGCGGACGCTGGACACCGGAAGGAGCAGATATCGTCCGCATCCGCACCCGAACGCAGCAAACCCAAGCACTATGCGTTCCTATGTTAAACATAGGAACGCAGTGCGCATGCGTTTGACTGCGTATGGGAACGCAGCATAAGCTGCGTTCACATACGCAAATGTGAAGGCACCCTTATTCGAATTTCTGCTGATTTCTCTTTTTTTTCTTCTCTACATTCCATTTAAACACCCTGTTTGTCCTCCGCTCCTGTCCACAAACAAGACAGTGACCTAAGCACACAGCTAAATAACAAAGGAGCGGCTTCACCACAACTCTGTGACCATTCTTGACTGGCCCAGCCAGAGCCTGGACCTAAACCCAATGGAGCATCTCTGGAGAGACCTGAAAATGGCTCCACCAACATTCACCATCCAACCTGACGGAACTGGAGAGGATCTGCAAGGAAGAATGGCCGAGGATCCCCAAATCCAGGGGTGAATAACTTGTTACATCATTCCCAAGAAGACTCATGGCTGTAGTAGCTCAAAAGGCACAAATACTCAATACTGAGCAAAGGGGCTGAATACTTATGACCATGTGATATTTCAGTTTTTCTTTTTTTAATAAATTTGCACAAATTTCTACATTTCTGTTATTTTCAGTCAAGATTGGCTGTAGAGTGTACATTAATGAGGAAAAAAATGAACTTTCTTGAAATTACCAAATGGCTGCAATGAAACAAAGAGGGAAACATTTATAGTGGTCTGAATACTTTCCATACCCGCTGTATCTATATCAGAATGGGGACAGTCTGAAATCTCAGATCTCTGCCATTTGGATGCAGAACTGCTACCTGGACCGTGGGCATCTCTCCCTTAAGAGTAAAAAATAAAAAGAGCATTCTGATCCTCATAGCAGCCAAACACCTGTTTGTTAAAAGTGATTATGAAGAAGTAGTAGTTACCAAACAAACATCTGCCCCTAATGGCTGTTATCAGAGGAGGGCAGGACACTGTTATAATACGGACATGGGGTTGAGTGTTCCAGCAAGGTATTATAAGCCTTAGACGCCGGTCGTTTCAGTTAGAGAAGACTTAATGCATGAATGTGATATAGGTATAAGGGTCAAGCTTAGGTAAACCTGGAACTAAAATAGGGTACAGATAGGTACATTGCTGGTAACTGATGCAACCAATGATTGGCAGCACTGGTTAGGTGCAATGACCGCCAAGATAGAAAGTATATCGGCAAGATACTTGCTTGCAGAGAAAAGGTGGGGATTGGTAGGACAGAATTGTTTACTCTAAAACAAAGGAGACAAAAAAGGCGCAGATGTGTTATCGTTTGAAGATAAGTAGTACGAACCCCGTGAGGAAATGTGCTCACCTTTCCCGGTTGTGATGACCCACAACCGGTATAATCGCTTGGACGGTTGCCGCTGGACCCAACACCTCCACGTACAACGTGGCTGTTTATCCAACTTCACCAAAGGGAGTGGTGTTTTATCAGGTCCACGCTGCCGCCAAAAGAGTGAGAAGACATGGCTTCTTTCATTCACCTCCTTTACTCCAACCGATGCGTTTCGGTGCCGTCCCTGCACCTTCCTCAGGGTTCCATTCACCTGAGGAAGGTGCAGGGACGGCATCGAAACGCATCGGTTAGAGTAATGGAGGTGAATGAAAGGAGCCGTGTCTTCCCATTCTTTTGGCGGCAGCGCGGATCTGACAGGACACCATTTCCTTTAGTGAAATAGAATTAATTGCTTGATATTCTGTATCCTATATTTTTCCCTGTACATAGACCATGGAATGGTATTGCGGTGAGCTCCATGGACGGCAGGGTTTGGTAAGTGTTACCTCCTGAACAATCTTCTAAGCTGATAAGATCAATGTCTAACTTTCTTCTGGTCATAAATCGGCTTAGAATAGCATTCAGGGGAAGAGATAAGGATTGCAGATCTGGCCTGCAGAGGTGCTCACTTGTTGGATTGCCCTGTTCTGGATTAATTTTGGAGTCTGCTATGTACTGTGATACACAGAGGCTGCAGGACCAAGATGGTTCAATAAGTTTTAATGAACGATCTGAGAGCAGAAGTTGTTGTTAGCGTTGGACCGGAGCGATGATCGAGCATTTACACCACCGCTCTTATTAATAATCTGAGGGACTGACCGAGAACGTCGAGCGTTAACCTAAATTATAAATCTGAAATGTCCCATTAAAGTTAGAGAACGGCAAACACAAATAACGTTTAGTGGTTTGCTAGAATTTTCATTGGAAGCTAGCTGGCAATAAATAAAAAAAAACATTTTTTACACTTAAAAAAAGATAAATAGTAAAATGACTGAAATCTCAGTACACATTAGTGCGCGTGTCCCATTGGACGGTCCTGGCTTCCGTCACACGCAGACCCAGCAATGTGTTTCATTTAGTGTATAGAGAGGAGCTGAGAGGTAAGAACATGGAAAAACCCAAACTAATGACACATTTTGCTTCCATGGCCGTCTATATAGCGAACACTTTGGTACTGTTCTTTGGAGAAGAAACCCCACAGAGTACACCCCTAGCCATACTGATGATTAAACCCTGCTGTACACAGGTGACAGCCATTCCCAGGCCAGGCAGCAATATACAGATCACATTTACAATGGTAACGAGCCCGTATATCCCTGGAGGAATGAAACATTGGCCAGCAGCGTGCGTGTTCCTGACCTTGATGAATGCAGGTGCTAAAGGCCCAAACGTTTCCAAATGATCAGAACAGACATTCAATACTGGAGAAGAAGAAAAAAAGCCCCGCACTCAGCAAAGCAGCAGATGGATCCTTTTATACCATGACAACCGGGGTAACGACAAAGACATGAGATCTCATAGTACAAAACCAGCTGCAAAAAAAAAAGAAAAAAACAGGACTGAAAGCCAAGAGAACGAAAATAGAGAGCGGGATAAAAGCGTTCATCTGGATCTCATCATCTCCTAACGAAGAACCAGAGTTCGGCCGCGGCCCTGCCAAGTCTTAATGGGTCTCCCGTACTAGACACCGAGCTGCTTCTCTCCAGCTGCCTGATCTACATAGACATGCTTTGCCTCAAGCCATTGTTACCTCGTGTTCGAAGAATCTGTCTTCCAGTGTTTTATCTCCAGGATTGTTTCCTGCGCCTTCAAACAGCAGTTTGTACTCCTGAAAAGAGGAAAGAGTGAATGAGACGCTGCAGCGATACAGTACATTTGCCCATACAGCCCTTAGCGGTATCCCGGTCTACAATTAACACTAATGCTGTTAGACAAAATGTGGAGCCTCCATCAATGGCTACAACAGGGGGGTTGTTGAGCATCTGCCTATCTGCCAGGGTTGTGGAGTCGGTAAAGGCCCCGTCACACACTATGATATCGTTAACGATATTGTTGGTACGTCATGGCTTTTTGGGTTGAGTAACAATGTCGTAACAACGTCGTTGCATGTGACAAGTAGAAACGATCAACGATAATCGGGAAGATAGTTGATTGGTTTTTGAACCGGACCTAAAACCAAACAATGATCGTCCGTCCAACCTGCAGCATGGGTGTGTGGACACCTTGATAACGATGTCGTTAACGACTTCGCCTATTCAGAGCTGAAGGACGTAGGCGATCAAACGACCGCAAGTATCGTTCACTTATCGCGGAATCGTTAAAGATATCTGTACGTGTGACACATCACTAGCGATCATTGAACGTCGTTCAAGCGATGTAGGTCAAGTCGGATCGTTGATCGGATCGCTCAGACGTTGAAATGTGTGACGGGGCCTTAAGTCAAACCTCCGACTCCAACTCAAACTCCTCAATTTCACAGAACTCGATTCCAACCCCACTAAAATGGACCCAGGCTCCGACTTCACGACTCCGACATCAAAGCCCTGATGTGTAATCGGTAAGTCAACCTCGAACACCAACTCAGACTCCAAGAGACTCCAACTTTGACTTCACCAAAATGGACACCGACTCCAACTCCACAGCCCTGCCTCCTGTTCTGTTCTGAAGGCCACCATACAAATTAGACGAATGCCTTATGCAGCTGTCAATCTAATATGAATGGGGCCCCTGACAGATCAGGATCAGGCATGGCCGATTTCTGACTGACAATCCTTTTGTTCTCAGGAAGATAATCAGCCTCCAGAGGAGTTGGACAGCGGCTCTCTCATTAAGAAGAAGTAATAGCAGAGAAGGCGATTCTGTGTATGGGAAAGTTAGTTGAGATAGCTGCCGGCCAATGAACAATCGACCATAGTTTGCCCAACAGCTACCTAAACTGTATCGGAGAGGCTGAAGTCTATTGGGTGTTAGCCATGTGAAGAAATGATAGCAAAGCGAGACTGGGCATGTGCAACAAGTTGTTTTATTCAGTTCAGTCTAACAATCATCCTCCATCTCAGAAATCAGTTGTCTTTCTGAGGATCCGATTGTGTCCAAATTGTAATGGATCCGATTGTGTCCGATTTTTTGCTGTACCCAGAATCATAGACTGCTCAGCTTTTAGGCACAGCGGTCCAAATCGGACACAATCGTATCCTGCGTGGTCTGCGGCAAATAACATGGGGGCCTATGGAGCCCGGGTCCGGGATAAAACAGAATAATTTCCCGATTGCTCAGTACACTAAAACTGCTCTTCCCAAGGTATTTCACTTTCGCAATGTATATACATACATTGCGGAAGTGAAACAAGTGTGTAAAAAAAAATCATCACCTCTCCGGCGTGTATTCCGCGATGTGCGGTATCTAGCTCCGAGGGCTTAAGGACCTAGATCAGCTGACCGGGCGGGACAACCCGATCAGCTGATCAGTCACATGAGCGCATTATTGCGGTTTAAATCACCCGCCTGCCGATTGGTTTTGGTGGGCAGGCAATTTATACCATTTAGATGATGCGGTCATGTGAGCGATCAGCTGATAGGGTTGTCCCGCCCGGTCAGCTGATCTAGGTCCTTGAGCCCTCGGAGCTGGATGCCGCACATCACGGGACACATGCTGGAGAGGGAGGATTATTTTTTATTATTATTAACAATTGCTTTATTTTATTTCACTTCCGCAATTTATGTATATACATTGTGAAAGTGCCCCGCTTGCCTGCGCTTTGCAGACTCTGGCTCCTCCCAGCTTTCTCTGTGTCCGGATAGGAGAAAATCATGGACCTGGACACAGAAATGGCATCCGGAGGCCACAACCGAGCCTGTCCTTTCCTGTCCGTGGGGTCCTGCAAGAAATAAGATCCCCACGGACCGGAAAAAAAAATTGCGATGTGAAAGTAGCCAAAGCTAATCTGTCAGCAGGTTATTGCTACCTCATCTCAGAGCAGCAGGCTGTAGGTAAGTAGATTCTGAATCCAATGATATATCACATAGATTACTGGCTGCAGCAGTTCTGACACAAGCAAAGCATTTAGTTTTAGCCACACCACAAAGCTCAGAGAGCTGCCCCCGACCACACCAGGCTCTGAGCAGAGACTGTATACTGACAGTGAGATGTCAATCACAGCAGGGGGTGTGTCAGACTGCCCAGTGTGTGACAATGTAGTCCAGTAATGGTAATCGCCAGGTGATAAAGCCTTTAGTTTAAGTAAAAATAACAGAGGCATTGGTTGATTTTTGTTTATTAACCCCTTCAGCACGATTTCTTCAGCTAACATTAAAAACCTGCTGACAGATTCTCTTTATTGAAAAAAAAAGTAATGGCATTTATCTTGTATAGAAGGAGGGTTATTTTTCCAACGTCTGGAACCGGTGCACCCACGGCCTGATAGAGAATTGCTATTTTTCATGCCTGTTTCTTCGAGCTTTGTCAAAATGGACACAGCTGAGGTGGCGGGGACCTTACATGCGACTAATTCAGGACAAGCTGTGGCATCACTTACAGCAGAAATCTTACTCCAATCTGGGAGTGGAGTAAGATTTCTGAAGTGGATCATGGAGGAGCACAACACTGGTTAGACAGGTCATGTTTTCAGGATTTCTTTAGTATTGCACAGGTGTTAGTTTTATCTCCTGCAAAGGGGATTAAACTAACACCTATGCAATGCTAAGGAAATCCTGAAAACATGACCTGTTGGTGGGTCCTGAGGACTGGAGTTGAGAAACATTGGTGTAGACTGAATTGTCAGTGTATAAATGCTTTTTTTTCACCTTTCACATTACACTATGAGCTCAGACAGGGATGATTAGAATAGGGATATGAAGCTGCAGGTACAGATAGTGATAGCTGGGAGGCATAAACCACCTGACAGGTTCCCTTTAAACCCAGTCCTACAAGTTCATACCTCATAATGTTTGCCAGTGTCCGCAGGCTTTAGTAGCAGCTGACTGACATTGATGGTTTAGTCTATACGTACATAAATCATGTCATGTGTTACTCCGTGTAGAGAAGTCTACAGGATCATACATCTCAAGACCCTGCTCGATCAGGATCTATACATCTCATGACCCAGCTCGATCAGGATCTATACATCTCATGACCCTGCTCCATCAGGATCTATACATCTCACTGACTCTAGCTCATCAGGATCTATACATCTCATGACCCAGCTCGATCAGGATCTAATACATCTCATGACCCCGCTCGATCAGGATCTATACATCTCATGACCCTGCTCGATCAGGATCTATACATCTCATGACCCTGCTCGATCAGATCTAACATCTCATGACCCTGCTCGATCAGGATCTATACATCTCATGACCCTGCTCGATCAGGATCTAGACATCTCATGACCCTGCTTGATCAGGATCTATACATCTCATGACCCCGTTCGATCAGGATCTATACATCTCATGACCCTGCTCGATCAGGACCTATACATCTCATGACCCGCTCGATCAGGATCTATACATCTCATGACCCTGCTCGATCAGGATCTATACATCTCATGACCCTGCTCGATCAGGATCTATACATCTCATGACCCTGCTCGATCAGGATCTATACATCTCATGACCCTGCTCGATCAGGATCTATACATCTCATGACCCTGCTCGATCAGGATCTATACATCTCATGACCCTGCTCGATCAGGATCTATACATCTCATGACCCTGCTCGATCAGGATCTATACATCTCATGACCCTGCTCGATCAGGATCTATACATCTCATGACCCTGCACGATCAGGATCTATACATCTCATGACCTGCTACGATCAGGATCTATACATCTCATGACCCTGCCGATCAGGATCTATACATCTCATGACCCTGCTCGATCAGGATCTATACATCTCATGACCCGCTCGATCAGGATCTATACATCTCATGACCCTGCTCGATCAGGATCTATACATCTCATGACCCTGCTCGATCAGGATCTTAACTCTGACCCTGCTCGATCAGTATCTATACATCTCATGACCCAGCTCGATCAGGACTATACATCTCATGACCCTGCTGATCAGGCAGCAGCTGATTGGGAGTAAAGAGATTATGTTAAAACTAACAGGGATTTAGCGTGTACTTACAGGGTAGTAGTCAGCTACTGTTTTGACCTGTTCATAGTCATCGGCTCTCGCCAACTGGGCCAACCCTTCAGGGTACAATTTACCGCAGTGTGGGAACAACTTGGCACGGTCTTCTTTCGAGAGCTCGGTGCCAAATGAATTAATTGTGATGATAAACGCTCGGCGGTCAGCTTCAAACTGTAGAAGAGAGGTCATCAGATCAGGCTCGCTGCTTGCAGGCACTACTATGCATATTTACTAAAACAACACTCCCGACATCTCACAGCTCCCAGCTCCCATTGTCACATGCATCTCAGGCTTTTCTTCCCACAACAGTTATTATACAGAACATGTGACGGAAGGAAAGGATTAATCGACAATATTTGCATGTGCCTACAATCTGCATATACACCAGGTTCACACATGATCAGCATATGCCCAGATTGTGGTCAGGAGACCATCGTACAGTCTCTTAGGCCCATCTGATAGCTCATCAAAAGCGATCTCCTCTGGACCATAAATGTTCGAATTGGAAGAGCACTTAGGTTTTCAATGGGTAGAGGGGGGAAAAGTTACCCCCCCTAGACTGTTCTCTCCCACTGAAACAAAAGGATCTGATATGTAAGCTCAAACATGCCCGATTGTGTTCTCCCTTGACACCTGTCGGAGCAGGGTTGGAAGATCCCCTTACACTAGGGGAAGCACCAGAATCATTCGGACATCTATGTATGCGGCCTTTATACCCAATAAGCCCCAGGAAAAGGGAATTCTAAGAAACTATTCAGGCAAAGATTATTAATATGAGTGTCACAATGGTCTCTCTACTTTGGAGACGTGTGACTGGATTAGGACCTCTGTCTCAGTCCTTTATCGAGACTTCATTTTAAACGTGTTTCTTTCCTTTGGCAGTTCAGGAGTTATTGTCAGTTTTCTGCTGCTAGCAAACTCCTTAGTTGTCTTAACAGGTGTAGCTACTTTGTGATCACTCCCATCCCCTATATATGGTCATATAGTTCCAGCATCTTTTGCTGGTGATTGAACTTATGCCTGGCCAAGCTTCCTGAGGTGAACGAGGTTCTCTGGAGAGCTGACTACTGCCAAGCAGTCTGCTGCCAAGGAGCATGGCAGCAGGCATGAAGTTGTTTGCTGTTCTCCTATCTGTCTGCCCTTCACTCTTATTATTAGTGCAGCGGTTGGGACTAGAGCTCCTGCCAAGCATATTCCTATTTAGGGCTCACATCAGGACGTTAAGGGACTAGGTATCCTGCTCGGCGATGGGTTTAAAGAACCCGTATAGGGATGGTATGGAGATCAGGGCACAGCCGCAGGTGAGTGCAGGTGGTCACCCATTCCCCATGAGCAGGGCCCTCCACTGTATTTGTTCCCCCTCGGCGTCTCCCTGTCTGTTGTTTTGTGTAGTTTACTGGACATCGTTGGTCCTGTGCACCGCTGCCACGTACAGTAGCCAGACACCCCCTTAGTCCAGCGTGACAATGGGACTTTGAGATCAGCCTAAAAAAGGTTTGTTTGTAGTCTGTAGCCACTGACACACATCAGTATGTATTAGAGCTGTGGTCACCAAGGGGTTAAAAAAACTATTTAGAAAGGTTTTCTTTTTCTTCTTCACTGTACATACATTATTGTGAACCGGTCAACAGATTTTTGGCTATTAAACTAATAGCGTCACCTTCAGCAGCTCCTATGCTGCATTCTAAGATGGTTATTATACCCTGACTGTCACCATACACCAAACTGTATTATAATTACCAGGTTTCGGTCCGATGGCTTGATTGTTGCGCCGTCTGGCCCGCCCCTCCGATCACCGTCCTCTTATGATTGACACCATCTGCTTCATCCATATTGCTGGGGGACATTGAGCGTAAAATGTATGGGCTGCAGTCAAGAACTGCAAGGAGCCCAAACATTGTAGGCTGAAGAGTGCAGAGCCTAGGTTTACGAGTGAGATCTCCAAAGCACTGCAAGATCTCCCCCGCTATGTGTATGATGAAGGTGGCATCAATCATAAGAGGAGGAATGGTGACTGGCGCAGAGAGGAGGGGCGGACGGCGCAACTGTCAAGCCCATTGGACCAAACCAGGTAATTATAAAAGTCTCCCGCCCTGTATTATAAAGTATTTATACGGTGTACAAGGGCAGTCAGGGCATAATAGGCACCTTCATAGAATGCAACATAGGTGCTGCTGAAGGCGATGATTCACCTTCATAGAATGCAACATAGGTGCTGCTGAGGCGATATTCACCTTTAGAATGCAACTAGGTGCTGCTGAGGCAATGATTCACCTTCATAGAATGCAACATAGGTGCTGCTGAAGGCGATGATTCACCTTCATAGAATGCAACATAGGTGCTGCTGAAGGCGATGATTCACCTTCATAGAATGCAACATAGGTGCTGCTGAAGGCGAATGATTCACCTTCATAAGAATGCAACATAGGTGCTGCTGAAGGCGATGATTCACCTTCATAGAATGCAACAGGTGCTGCTGAGGCGACGATCACTCTAAATGCACTAGGTGCTGCAAAGGCGATGATTCACCTTCATAGAATGCAACATAGGTGCTGCTGAAGCGATGATTATTTAGAGCACTAGGCGAGCGATGATTCACCTTCAAGAATGCAACATAGGTGCTGCTGAAGGCGATGATTCACCTTCACAGAATGCAACATAGGTGCTGCTGAAGGCGACGATTTTAGTTTAAAACACTAAATCTGGAGACAGGCTGACTTTAACAATAAAAAAGAAAAATAAAATTATTCAACAGTGTCAAGCACACAGTAAACTGAAGTCACGTATTACAATATTTAATGTCACAAGTCTTAAGAAATTATTTTCCAGGTTTACCGCTCATACCTCAAGAATGGGACACATGGCATCTCCGGTTGTGCCTCCAAGGCTTTTACAGAATTTGTAGAAGGACTCCAAGTAAGCCTGAAAATCAAATGGCAAATTATAATATGGATTTAAATCTTAAACCCACAAGGGTCACAGTATACAGCCCGATAAGTTTCCTATGCATCTCATTATCTTATGCCATTTGAAGGAGCAAATAATTCTTATACATCTACATGCAAATACTATATCAATTATAACGGAGCAAGGAAAGTAAAGCAAATGTTAAGCCAGGGAGTCAAGGGGTAGAACACAGACACACGTGAAAGGCAAGGAATAGGAGAAGGAACACTCCTATCTATAGAAAGAAGAGTATAACAAATACAATGGTAGGCTGCGTTCACACGCCGCAGCTTTTTTTTTGCGCGGGCGTTTTTTTCCCCATTTTGCGGCCATGCTTTTTAGTGCCAGTAAAAAAATTAAAAAAAATACGTAGCATTCACACGATGCGTTTTTTACAGCTGCGTTTATCCCCCAAAAGTAGAGGAAGTGATGTCACATGGGGGCAGGAATAATCCTGTTCCCGTGTGACATGTGTGTACTTTCACTTTAGCAGTGTATGCACATACACTGATAAAGAGCAATAAAAGAAAGCAATGGTTTAAAAAATACAAAAAAAAAATAAATGTTCGCCTCTCCCCAGACTGTCCCGGAAAGGCATCCGATCGCTGCGAGGACCTGAATCAGCTGACCAATCAGTGAAATGTGTCACCTGACAGCATCAGCTGAGGGGTGTAAACCACCTGCCAAAACTGATCAGTGGCAAATAGGCTGCATACAGACATTCTGCATCCTGCTTGCCTGTGTGACTGACATCCAATGGAAACCTCATCTGTGTGCATAAAAAATACCCCCAATCACTTCCTCCATATTATGGCAGGTTAAAAGTAATTGCTGCATTGATATTATGCACGTGTTTGCCTCCATCATGGGAACCTGTGGTGTCCTGCTTAGCGCATTTGGTATCAGACCTTTGGCTGTCTATGGTGAGCTTTATGACTTTCTTTTTATACATTTTTTTCTCTGCACCCTGACCTGGAAGCGTCTTTCAGTCTATTGTGTATACAAGGCATCCTCCCCTCATGGGAGGTGCCTGAGCAACATCTTTAGTCCTTTAGTGGCTTTCTTGTGTTCAGGTCCCTTGCCTCGTGCTTTATCTTTGTGCAAATATCATACTATGTCTCTTTATAGTGCCTACCTCCATTGAGCCTTTACCACCAGTTGACCTGCACCCATCTCTACTGAGCCTGCTACGCCAAGCCTGGCATTCAGCATCTGTCTCTAAGCCTGCCACATCAGCCAGTCTGCACCTCTACATCGGTGAGCCTTCTCCTTGCTTATACCAACCTGCACAGGACTTCACCACTACTGGTATCTCCTGGCGCCAGAAGCTGTGCTGCCCATCTTACAGCCTGCAACCTCTGCTAAACAGACTTTACTGCTGATTTGTCTTGGTCGCTCTGTCAGGTGTACTCAATAAAGACTGCACAAATTCCAAAGTCACTCCCCAGCTTGTTCCTATCCTAGGGGTCAGAGCTCCACCTGCAGCCCAGTGGGTCCACTCCCCATGCCTACATCTCTGTGGGCATAACATCACTTATTCCAAGATCCATTAATTTTTTTTTTTCCATTGATATAGCCACGTTAGGGCTTGTTTTTTGGGGGACGAGACGTACTTTTGAATGACATCATTGATTTTATCAACTGATACTGGAAAGTGAGAAAAAAAATTCAACATAGCAAAAAAAAGAGCAATTCTGCAGTGTTTTATTTACAGCTTTCATTTTACAGTAAAAATTATCTGGCAATAGGAATTCTCCACGTCAGTATGATTATGGAGATATCAACAATGATTTAGGTGGTGAAAAAAAGTTCAGAAATGTGTAAAAATAAAGAAAAAAAAAAGTTTGCCTGTGTCTCCACTTGTCGAGAACCAGACCGTTATCAAGTTTTGGGATATGGGGCTGTGCCAGGGCTGGGCGTCCGTGCCAGGGCTGGGCGTCCGTGCCAGGGCTGGGCGTCCGTGCCAGGGCTGGGCGTCCGTGCCAGGGCTAGGCGTCCGTGCCCTGAGCGGACGTTTTTTCGTTTTGGGCGATGTTTTCATTATGTTATTCACATTGGTTTGTTGTTGTTTGCAGAGGCCGAAAAACATTCAGCTCAGACATATTGATTTTGTTTTTCCGATTGAATTAATTTATTTTATATTTTGATTAATTGGACTTTTCTTAACACAGCTAATATGAACATTTTTTAATGTCTTAATTTTTAAAGTGAAAGATTCGGGTGATTTGAACTTTATATTTTATTTTTTTCAAAACTTTTTTTTATGTACTTTTCACTGTATTTGTCAGACCCCTTAGGGGACTTGAACTTGCAGTCCAGCCAATCACTTGTGCTACATGCAGCGATGCCACAGCATTGCTGTATAGATCAGTAATGATGGTTTCCTATGAACGCCATTAGCTTGGCTAGGTTTTTTATTTCACTGTAGAGTGTGGGCTCGCAAGACATTGAGGACCCTTGACGTGGACTGCGAACTCCCGTGTTTGGGCAAAATATAAACCAATATCTCAAATTTTATTTATTTTTATTCCCATTTGCTTCTACAGGGTGCAGCCAGACCCATCAATGGTGACCTTGTAAACTAGGGGCCGAAATCGTGCTGATAAGAGGACGGCATGGTGCGCCCCCTCCTGCTGGCGCCCATTAAAGGACGCTGTGAAACATTGACTGCGGCACTTAAGAGATGAATGGCCATGGGGGGAGCTTCACTACATCAGCAGCTGTTAGAGGGAGATGATGGCTCAATCATTGAACCATCATTTTCCGGGAGAGATGCGGGCTTGTACGCAGAGTAGCGAGGTGACTCACGAAGTTCATAGTCTGCCATAAGTTGTTAAGGGGTTAAAAGATATTTAGGAATGTATTTAAAAATATGATATATTCTCTTACTTTACTTCTTTCTATCTCTGGAAAACTCTTTTAAAGCGTAATCGTTGTTTTTATTTTTATTTCATAAATGAATAGAACACATGAAAATAAGAAACTAATATATCTTAAACAAATGTCATTATCAAAATTCTCATTTCTGATTTAAAATCTGAATTCAGTGAAGACTCTCCCATCACTGAGATAGGAGACGGAGGTGCTTTCTGATGAGATTTTTTGTACATAGGAGAGGGAATAGGCGGAACCTGGGGGCAGGGGGCGGAACCTGGGGCAGAGGACGGAACCTGGGGGCAGAGGACGGAACCTGGGGGCAGAGGACGGAACCTGGGGGCAGAGGACGGAACCTGGGGGCAGAGGACGGAACCTGGGGGCAGAGGACGGAACCTGGGGGCAGAGGACGGAACCTGGGGGCAGAGGGCGGAACCTGGGGGCAGAGGGCGGAACCTGGGGCAGAGGGCGGAACCTGGGGGCAGAGGGCGGAACCTGGGGGCAGAGGACGGAACCTGGGGGCAGAGGGAGGAACCTGGGGGCAGAGGGAGGAACCTGGGGGCAGAGGGAGGAACCAGCGGCAGAGGGAGGAACTGGGGGCAGAGGGAGGAACGAGAGGCAGAGGGAGGAACTGGGGGCAGAAGGAGGAACGAGAGGCACAGGGAGGAAGTGGGGGCAGGGGGAGGAAGTGGGGACACCAGCGGCAGAGGGAGGAACCAGCGGCAGAGGGAGGAACCAGCGGCAGAGGGAGGAACTAGCGACAGAGGGAGGAACGAGAGGCAGAGGGAGGAACTGGGGGCAGAGGACGGAACCTGGGGGCAGAGGACGGAACCTGGGGGCAGAGGACGGAACCTGGGGGCAGAGGACGGAACCTGGGGGCAGAGGGCGGAACCTGGGGGCAGAGGACGGAACCTGGGGGCAGAGGACGGAACCTGGGGGCAGAGGGAGGAACCAGCGGCAGAGGGAGGAACCAGCGGCAGAGGGAGGAACGAGAGGCAGAGGGAGGAACTGGGGGCAGAAGGAGGAACGAGAGGCACAGGGAGGAAGTGGGGGCAGGGGGAGGAAGTGGGGACACCAGCGGCAGAGGGAGGAACCAGCGGCAGAGGGAGGAACCAGCGGCAGAGGGAGGAACTAGCGACAGAGGGAGGAACGAGAGGCAGAGGGAGGAACTGGGGGCAGAGGGAGGAACGAGAGGCAGAGGGAGGAACTGGGGGCAGGGGGAGGAAGTGGGGACAGGGGGAGGAAGTGGGGACAGGGAGAGGAAGTGGGGACAGGGAGAGGAAGTGGGGACAGGGAGAGGAAGTGGGGACAGGGGGAGGAACTAGAGGCAGAGGGAGGAGCTAGAAGCAGAGGAAGCAGCTAAATGTGGAGGGAGGAGCTAGAGGCAGAGGGAGGAGCTAGAAGCAGAGGAAGCAGCTAAATGTGGAGGGAGGAGCTAGAGGCAGAGGGATGAGCTAGAGGCCCTCCCCACTCTTCTGTCCATATAGAATTTCATCAGTAACAGCTGCTCTCTCCTATCTCAGTAGTGGGAAAGTCTTCAATAAATACAGATTTTACATCGAATTTTCAAAGTGAGATGAATTTTGGTAGAGCAAGAGGCAGATTTGTCTGGTAAGATATATTACAAAGTTTCTTATTTTCACATGTACTATTGATTTAGAAAATAACAATCAAAATGCTTTAAATCATAAGAATTATTTCTTACAACTGCAGTAAAGCCCAGGAGAGAAGACTTTCTTTGTACTCACCTTGTAAAGCGTGTTCCTGATGATCTCAATATTCATTTCATCCAGATCTTGCTCTGATATGCAGTCCTGAAAAAACGCAGCTGAAAACAAAAACAAGTAACGTCCTCATTAGAGATCAGTGATCAGATAAAGTGACCTGAAGCAATCAGTCTTCAGTTATGGATCCTGAAGAAAATGTGTGAAAAGGAAAAAACCCTCTCATTGTAATCACTAGTACTAGATTATTGTCTTATGTGCAGATCCACCGTGATCAACCGCATAACAAAAAAAAAAAAAGATACCCTGGGAGGACGGTAAAAGTAACCAGATAGAGGCGGATGGCGGAGGCTGCTCCGGTGTCATTCTGTTTTAATTTTATTTAAAAAAGAGTCGTTTAGATTTTCAAAAAGTTGCAGGTATTGTTATAAAATAAAATAATGTATGTGTCCAACCATGCAGGAACAGGTCAGATATACCACAGCTCCTGGGCAGGAGAGGAAGTAAAAGGGAGCATACAGACATTACAGGCAGGGATCACAGAATATAAGGGTATGTCCTCACGGTCCGGAGGAGCTGCGTGTTGGATGCCGCTCCTCCGGACCTGAGTGAAGCCGCGGGTGGCCGCAGAGAGACCGCAGCCGCCCCGTACTCACCATGTGCGGCGGGTGCGGGGCGGCTTCTTCATGCAGTCTCTCTGTGGCAGCCGCTTCCAACTCCGCAGCATGAAATGAACATGCTGCGGAGGAGCGGACTGCCGGTAACCCGAACCGCAGCTCCAAACACGCTGCCGCGGGTTACGCATAGTGAGGATGGGATTTCTTGAAATCCCATCCACTATGCTAGTACTGTATGACGCAGCGTTTTGGACACAGCGCAAAGAAGCTGCGTCCAAAACGCTGCGTCTCCTGATCGTGAGGATGCACCCTTAGAGTATACAGACATTACAGCTGGGGATCATAGAATATAAGAGTATACAGACATTACAGCCGGGTTCACAGAATATAAGAGTATACAGACATTACAGCAGGATTACAGAATATAAGAGTATGCAGACATTACAGCCAGGGATCACAGAATATAAGAGTATACAGAATACAGCGGGATCACAGAATATATATATACAGACTTACAGATGGGATCACAGAATATAAGAGTATACAGACATTACAGCCGGGGTTCACAGAATATAAGAGTATACAGACATTACAGCCAGGGATTACAGAATATAAGAGTATGCAGACATTACAGCCAGGGATCACAGAATATAAGAGTATACAGACATTACAGCCAGGATCACAGAATATAAGAGTATACAGACATTACAGCCAGGATCACAGAATATAAGAGTATACAGACATTTACAGCGGGGATCACAGAATATAAGAGTATACAGACATTACAGCCGGGGATCACAGAATATAAGAGTATACAGACATTTCAGCCGGGGATCACAGAATATAAGAGTATACAGGAATTACAGCCGGGGATCACAGAATATAAGAGTATACAGACATTACAGCTGGGGATCACAGAATATAAGAATATCATCGGCTGTAATGTCTGTATATAGTCTTAGTTCTCTCCCCCCACCCAGGAGCTGTGGTATATCCAACCTCTTCCTGCATGGTCAAACACATCCATTACACAGGAGCATATTTATAACAATATCTCGGTATAGGAATATTTCTTTTTTTAACATCCAATTGTGAAACTTATTTTTATCTACGATCTATTAATACAATGTGCAATTGCTCGTGACGCAACCCTTTAAATCCCTGCTTTAATATTGTCCTGTGTATCTGGGCTGCAGCCAATCACTGAACTCAGAGATCATGTGCTGTTGTGAGCAAACATCACCACCGAGGCCAGGGACTGACTGTAGCGGTCACATCAATGATGTATCATTGCTACAGAATAATTCATATTATTACTTAACAATCACTGCTGCTGTGGAACTCTCTTTTTAATCCTAGATGACTCCCATTAAGTGTGCGGCGTCATCACAGTCAACCCCTTAATCTGAGAGTCCATCTATTAACCCCTTAGTGACCGCGGTTAATAGAGCCGCAGCAAGGGAAACCCGCGATGACGCAGCATATGCGTCCAAGGTCGGGAACGAACTTGTTTCATGACGCATATGCTGCGTCACGGGTCGTGAAGGGGTTAAAATGATGGCACTCACTTCTCAGACTTTAGCAGATGCTGAGAACAGCTAGAATGTTATGTCTGTCAATGGGAGCTGTTTTTAATAGTAGGATGGGTTGAGTCAACCAGATGGGTATAGGCTCGTTCTAATTTTAAAAGAGGGTCGGAGCAGCAAACCCCTCTAGGTCTAAGTGGTTTACGGGGGATGTTCTACAGCATCCATTAAGAACACATTGACACAGTATTTAAGACTTACCTAGAGGAGTGTCCACAAGTATGGCGTTATACAGCTCAGCCGGTGTCTGGGCAATGTTTACCGCTTCCATCTGTTCGAAGCTGCCCAAGGGGTGGCACTTGGGCACAAGCTCAGAAATTGAACGCTGATGCAAGGTCCCCGTGATCAGCAGGATAACATTGTCTATCATATAGCTGTACCTGGAAAGAAGAGAAGAAAAAGAACTTTCATTGGCCTTCCTTTCCTCCATACAGCAGTTGGCGCTCAGCCATAGGTAACAGTCATAAACTAGTTGTCGTGTAGCTCCAGTAATGAATGGCTATTAGAGAAGGGAGAACGGATGTGAAGGACTCCGGTCTGTCAGCAAGATCCATAATGTGTGACTGCTGGACGGAGGCCTGTCATTCTCCTTATCTTTTAATGCATCCCATTATTTTATTTGCCTTTGCAGCAGCTGCCTGACACTGAGCACTAAATGTGAGTTTATCATCCACCCATACACCCAGGTCTTGTTCAGTGGTAATTTTGCCCAGTGTTTTACAATTAAGCACAGGCATGCTGCATTCAGTGGTGCATTTAGTTTGCCATGCACCAGGGTGGCGACAGGTCCTCTTTAAAGGGGAGTCCGAGGAGAGAAAACTTTTAGTACTGTCCCTGTTCTCCTACATGATGAAGCAGAGCTGTACACTCCAGTTCTAGGATCTATGATCGCTTATAATTCAATAAAATCATATCTGCTCCTCAGCACTCCCCCTCCCTCAGGGGAAGGGATATTCAGCCTCATGCTGCAGCAGTGACAGGAGGTGTGTCGGGGGCTCCAGGATCATCTTACATTCCTTCCCTCTCACACTTCTGTATAAGGCAGGAGGTATGTCATGGGCATAGCAGGGGGCGTGGTTGCCACCCCATGGTCACAGTACACACATGTTGTGATTTTTTTTTGGAAGTTCCACACCTCAATTTGTCTAAAATAGGGATGATGATAGATACCATAATAGATAGATAATAGATAGATAGATAGATAGATAGATAGATAGATAGATAGATTGGATGACCATCCGTCCTATGTATTTATCTGTCCATCTAATCATCTTTCTATATCTATCTATCTATCTAGATGGATGGATACATAAGATAGATGATAGACAGATTTATAGGTAGATGGACAGATAAATACACGGGTATATGAGAGACAGATAATGGATAGACACAGATATTTTGAAGCCCATATATGTTTAGGGCACAGTATAAGGAGAGATAAAGGAATACAGGAACCCTGAGGTTTATACCATGTGTAACAGATACTGCACAGACATCTACATTTCTTATTACGATATGAGGAGACAGTGAGGAATTTGGATCTATAGAAAGTTTCAGGGGACAGGAATCTACTAAGTTGCTAAGGGGAGGGGAGACCATGGCAGTGCTGATCAACGTAGTGTTCTGCTTCTGCTCCTAGCCCATACATGGCAGTTCACATTATGCACCATCATATCATTGCACAGCAAAAGATCACAGCATGTTTTTATATCTACGGTACTTGGTGACATGATTGCTATTTGCAGCAAGAACAGTCCTGTTACATTACATAGGATGGTATATCAGGGACAGGATTGTAGTGTGACAATGCCCCCATCACCCCCTGCTCATACAGAAGTGTGAGGGGACAGGAATGTAAGATGATTCTGGAGTCCCAGGGTCCAAGCCCCTGAAACACCTCCTATCACTGTTGCTGCAAGAAACTGAATTTCTCTATCCCCGAAGGGAGGGTGAGAGCTGAGGAGCAGATATGATTTTATTGATTTGTAAGCGATCTATAGATCCTAGAACTGCAGTGTACAGCTCTGCTTCATCATGTAGGAGGGCAGGGACAATACTAAAAAGTTCTCTCCCCAGAGTTCCCCTTTAAACAACACAATGTAACTCCAGGCCAATCACACTTCTGTGAAATCAACCTGCCCAGTTATTGAGCAACACGGATTCTGAATAAATTTCTCCTGCTGTTTCGCATATGGAACGGACAACATGTAGAAATGATGGGCAATCAGTAAGACACGCCTTATAAAGGAGCGGTTCTGCAGGTGGTGACCACAGACCATTTCTCTGTTTTCATCCTTTTGGCTGTTGTTTTGGTCACTTTTGTATTTTGTCATTGCTCTCTCCCTTAGGTAGCATGAAGCGATGTGTACAGCCCACAGAAGGTGCTCAGATAATGCAGCTTATCCAGGTTGGCACATCAATGAGAGCTGTGGCAAGAAGGGTAGCTGTGCCTCTCATCACAGTGTCCAGAACATGGAACAAATACCAGGACACAGGCCAGTACAGCAAGAGATGTGGAGGGGGCCCGTAGGAGGGCAACAACCCAGCAGCAGGACTACTATGTCTTCCTGAGCTGCACCACCTGAGCACCTTCTGTGGGTTGTTGACACCGCCTCATGCTACCTCTAGGTGTGAGAGCAATGACAAAATGCAGAAGTGACCAAAACAACAGCCAAAAAGGATGAGAACAGAGAAATGGTCATTGGTCACCACCTGCAGAACCGCTTATTTATGGGGGCATCTTGCTGACTGCCAATCATTTCTACCTGTTGTCTGTTCCATTTGCACAACAGCAGGTACAATTGATCCACAATCAGTGCTGCTTCATAACTGGACAGGCTGATTTCACAGAAGTGGGATTGACTTGGAATTACATGGTGTTGTTTAACTGCTGCCTTAATTTTTTGAGCAGAATATATTGAATGAGGGGCTCAGTCTGAATTCAAACACAAACAATGACAGTGTTCAGCGTATAGTGAAGGATAAATGTGAACCGAGCCTTATCTCGTGATGGTTGTGGGTTTTAGCCAGTAGAGTAACTTTGTCCTACAGGCAATAAAAACACTGCAAATGCCGCTCCTGGCAGCGCTATCCTAGCTAGAATGCAAATTACCTAAGAATCCTATGAGCAGATACTGAACAAGCAAGGAACGCTGGAAAGCACTGTACTAGAAACCAGGATATGGAGGTTCATTTTACACAAAGGTTGTACATTGCCTCTCATTAACCATAATATAGAGCAACGATTTGAACACAATTAGCCAATGGATGGAGGTGGGGTCCTCCTTCTGAAAGTCCCACCTTCCTTTTCTCTATTCTTTACCTATAAAATGCCATAAACCCCCTTTTCCCAGCATGCCACATACAAAGCCTCATATGTAAAAAATAAAATCCAATTTGCGCCATACTGTGTTTGCAATAATTACCCTCGATATATTTTTGTATTGCTCACCTTCACCAGTTGTGCCGTCCGCACAACTGGATTAATTTGCACACTTGCGAGTAGGGCTGGGCGATTAATCGAATTAATTCGATTAATTCGCCCCCTGATGTGGCCACGATTGTTGTTTTATCAACAATCGTGAAATTCGATTTAAAATGGCGGCATTTCCGGTCCGCGTCACCTGGTACTTCCGGTGCACACTGCGGTGCGCTCCGCCTCCTCCCCGGCCGGTGCTGGACAGGCCCGGACACTAGGGGGCCGCCGACCTCCGCCTCCTCCCCGGCCGGTGCTGGACAGGCCCGGACACTAGGGGGCCGCCGACCTCCGCCTCCTCCCCGGCCGGTGCTGGACAGGCCCGGACACTGGGGGCCGCCGACCTCCGCCTCCTCCCCGGCCGGTGCTGGACAGGCCCGGACACTGGGGGCCGCCGACCTCCGCCTCCTCCCCGGCCGGTGCTGGACAGGCCCGGACACTGGGGGCCGCCGACCTCCGCCTCCTCCCCTGCCGGTGCTGGACAGGCCCGGACACTAGGGGGCCGCCGACCTCCGCCTCCTCCCCGGCCAGCGGTGGTTGGCAGCAGAGCGCAGCATGGCTCCGGCGCTTCACAGGCCCGGACACCGGGGGCCGCCGACCTCCGCCCTGGACTGGTGTGAGGAGAACTACGCTGTGTCCTGTGAGTGTACATCGCCGAGTTCTGTGAGTATCCAGTGCACTGTGTGTATACAGAGTGTGCATGGTGTATACAGAGTGTGCATGGTGTATACAGAGTGTGCATGGTGTATACAGAGTGTGCACGGTGTATACGGAGTGTGCACGGTGTATACGGAGTGTGCACGGTGTATACGGAGTGTGCACGGTGTATACGGAGTGTGCACGGTGTATACGGAGTGTGCACGGTGTATACGGAGTGTGCACGGTGTATACGGAGTGTGCACGGTGTATACGGAGTGTGCACGGTGTATACGGAGTGTGCACGGTGTATACGGAGTGTGCACGGTGTATACGGAGTGTGCACGGTGTATACGGAGTGTGCACGGTGTATACGGAGTGTGCACGGTGTATACGGAGTGTGCACGGTGTATACGGAGTGTGCACGGTGTATACGGAGTGTGCACGGTGTATACGGAGTGTGCACGGTGTATACGGAGTGTGCACGGTGTGTATACGGAGTGTGCACGGTGTGTATACGGAGTGTGCACGGTGTGTGTGCACGGTGTGTGCACGGTGTGTGCACGGTGTGTGCACGGAGTGTGCACGGAGTGTGCACGGAGTGTGCACGGTGTATACGGAGTGTGCACGGTGTATACGGTGTGTGCATGGTGTGTGTATGGTGTATACGGTGTATACTGTGTGCATGGTGTATACTGTGTGCACGGTGTATATGGTGTGTACGGTGTATACGGTGTGCATGGTGTGTACGGAGTGTGCATGGTGTATACGGTGTGTGCATGGTGTATACGGTGTGTGCATGGTGTATACGGTGTGTGCATGGTGTATACGGTGTGTGCATGGTGTATACGGTGTGTGCATGGTGTATACGGTGTGTGTATGGTGTGTGTATGGTGTATACGGTGTGTGCATGGTGTGTGTATGGTGTATACGGTGTATACTGTGTGCATGGTGTATACGGTGTATACTGTGTGCATGGTGTATACGGTGTATACTGTGTGCATGGTGTATACGGTGTATACTGTGTGCATGGTGTATACGGTGTATACGGTGTGCATGGTGTGTACGGTGTGTGTATGGTGTATACGGTGTATACTGTGTATTCTGTATACATATATACTGTGTATTCTGTATACATATATAAAAAAAAAAATCGAGATTTAAATCGAAAATCGTCCATAGGGTTAAATAAAATCGAGATTTTGATTTTTCCCAAAATCGCCCAGCCCTACTTGCGAGGTCTTTGAAATAATGAATTTCACTCTTCTGGAATGATGTGAAAAAATGGCGTCTTCAGCGGTTTCCTCGGTGGCCAAGGATCACGTGACAGCTCAGGAGGATTATCTAAATGACGAAGGCCAGGTCCTGTAGCCCAGAGCAGCTCCACATCCCACTCCCCGCAGGGAGGATATGTAAGGTAATGAAGTAAGGATAGAGTATGTGGTAAGCGCTAGGGAATAATTACAGCTCCACGGCCAGTAGTAAATTACCTTTAGGCTTTAATAAAAATGTGTGCAACACGCAGGTCCATTAACCACAATGCATTTCAACGCAGTATGCGTCTTTCTCAAGTTGACTTGAGAAAGATGCATACTGCGTTGAAATGCATCGTGGTTAATGGACCCGCGTGTTGTACACATTTTTATTAAAGCCTAAAGGTAATTTACTACTGGCCGTGGAGCTGTAATTATTCCCTAGCGCTTACCACATACTCTATCCTTTCTTCATTACCTTACATACAAAGCCTCAAACACACTCAGTCATACACTCTGGAGGACACAATGACGGTCTACCGGAGAAGAATGAAAGAGGGAAAAATCTCAGATTTTCTAAGCAGTTCAGTATGCGAAAGATGATCTGAGGCTGTGTTGGCCAATCTGCATACAGTCAAACAGCGCTCCATTTCAGAAGAACAATGAAAGCAGCCTTCGAAAGGAGGGTGTCAGGCACGCGTCCCATACTTCGGTACCATGTTGCCAAATTTTAACTTTGAACCGGACAGTCACCTTATGGAGGTTGTCCTCCACTACTCAGCATTGATGGCCTATCCTTAGGCTAGGTTAATCAATACCTGATTGGTGGGGGTGTGACAAACAACTCCCCACCCCCCCCTACCCCCGATCAACTGTTCCTGGTGTGGGTGAGAACTGCTCAGACAGAACAGTTGCCGAAGCTGAGTACTGTACATCGGTCTCCTATTAATTTTAAAAGGTGGCGGATGTGAAGTACCTGTCCGCGATCACCATAGGGTTGACGGAGCTGTGCAGCTCCACAACAGAGCAGTTCCGATTGACAATGACATCAGAAGCAGCGGTCTACGGGAGTACTGGGTGTCACGACCCCACCAACCAGACACTGATGACATAATCTAAAGATAGGCCATCAATGTTCAAGTAGTGGACACCTCTTTAATGAAGCCCTCTCCGGCCCAGGATCAAAGCATGCTCTGTGCACGGTCAGACACGGCCATTACACAGTACATAACAGGGACACATAGAATATCTGAGCACAGGAACATTTTCTTTAAACATCCAATTGTGGAAATCATTATTATTCCAAAATCGATCGATTAAAGTGAACTTCAAAATGATGTTTGTTTATGGGAAACCCCCCTTAAAGATAGGTCATCAATAACTGTACCTAGACAACCGTTTAAGATATGGCTTTGGATTTAAAGGGGTTATCCCACCAACATTTATAAGAATAGGTCATAATTGTAGGATTGTGGTACATCCGATTGCTGTCGTTGCCCAACTATTTCCGTGACTTTGCTTCACTATACTTTCTCTAGTCTACGGTCACTCGTTCCCTACAGATCTCATAGTCGCCACTACTCAACAACATGGCTGGACATAATTGCCAAGAAAAGCCCAAGTGCTACCAAGTCACTTCTTCACAAACGTCTTTGCATTATTTTATATATTCGTGAAGAGCGACAGTGACAGAAAGAAGCAGATTTATGTAGGAGGCAGCAGGGAGTCGTACCGCACCTTTAGGTATCGCACACTGACATTACAATACAGAAGACAGACAGAGCGAGACCGAAGACTTCAATTTCAGCATTTGGAACACACCCATGTGTATCTGAGGGTATATTTTTCCATAAACATCTGACGAGAACATTTCTGCTTGTTGACACTAATCTGCGGACATGGATATTATCCGTTCCTCGAGAGATAAGCTGAGCAGGCACAAATGAAGACAGAGAGCGAAACCCTCCGGACAAACAGAGGACGGTGACGGAATGTGTCAGTGGGCACCAACGAGCGCGGTGACATGATCTGAATAACGAGACGGAATATGGCAGCAAGCTGGGCAGGCATCATCGGATCCTGGTGTTCAGTGTAAAGGTGTACTATCGCCCATCCCAGCGAAGAGTTGTGCAACCCTCTATGTCACTGGACTGCGCCCCACTCTAAATAAGGCAAAACATTGCAACAACACAATGCGAGTCCGCTATTACTTAGTCAAATCCCACTTTCAGTCTCTGACAGCAGGAATTAATAAGCGCCGGCAGGGAGCGGTCTTTCCGCTCCATAGTGATCGTGTAGTCACTGATGACCCTGGATTCAAAGGCACAATGTGTTACCGGTCCGCGCTGCCACAGAAGACACGTAGCCAATAGCTTCAAGTTACTTCATGTTTATTGGATCCATCCGACGCGTTTCAGAGCCTGCTATGCTCCTTCATCAGGGATGTATGAATGATGCATTCCCTGATGAAGGAGCATAGCAGGCTCTGAAACGCGTCGGATGGATCCAATAAACATGAAGTAACTTGAAGCTATTGGCTACGTTGTCTTCTGTGGCAGCGCGGACCGGTAACACATTGTGCCTTTGAATCCTTGGATTATCCATCACATGGCACGTGGAGGTGTGAGGTCCTGCAGCAGCCACTGTTACGTGTTTCTTATGCTGGTTGTGTGCTACACAACCTGAAAAGTTGAGCAGTGATTATTACGGCTTCAAAGCCACTCTGCCGTTAAAACCCTATTGCGCTTGTTTCCTTTGCAGTTATTAACTGATAACCCTGACACTGTCATGACGAACCTCCTGTGAACACTGCGAGCTGCCATTCATAGGAAGACCGCATTTGTGCTGTACAGAGCCGTGCTGAAGCACCACTCTGTACAGCACAAGTGATCTGATCACTGCAGCTTCAGGTCCTCTGAGGCAGGAGGTCCCCAACTCCAATCCTTAAGGCCCACCAACAGTCCAAGTTTTTAGGACTTCCTTAGCATTTGACAGTTTGAATTACCAATTGTCAAACGCTAAGGAAATTTGGAAAACAGGCACTTAAGGTATTGTGTTGGGAATCTCTGCTTTAAGGGGATTAGTCATTTGGTAAAAAGAATAGAAAGGAGGGAAAAAGTGTTTAAAAAAAATCTGAAACACCCGACAAAGTTAAAATCACCCCATATTTTGCCCCTTTGAAAACCCCCCAAAAATACACATCATATTTGGTATGGACGCGTTCAGATGAACATATAAATTAATCTGAATGGTAAACTGCATAATGCCAAAAAAATTTCAAAACACCAGGATTATAGTTTCTATGGTCACCACAATACATCAAGAGGTGATTAAAACAACTTATCTACCCCAAAATGGTATCAGTTTCTTTTTTTTTTGCAATTTTACTGCGCTTGGAATTTTTTTCCCCGTTTTCCAGTACACTGTATGGTAAAATTAATGGTTTCATTCAAATGTACAACTCTCCCCCAAAAAAACAAGCCCTCATAGGGTTATATAGACAGAAAGATAAAAAAGTTATGGTTCGTAGAAGAAGGGGAGGAGAAAGTGCAAGAGAGGGGAAAGGCAAAATCGTGAAGGGGTTAAGGTGAAAGAACAAGTCAACAAGTAAAGCTTAGAGGAAAGTGGAAAATTCCATGAAGACAACAAGGGATCATCAATCAATGCTGATGCCCTTACCAACCCTGTATGGTCCCATAATAATAATTACTGTATGTTATGTCACCAAATAATGTGGTGTCCTCGCGTAACTCAGACTTTTTTTGGTAGATCTGAAGAAACGTTGGGTTATAAAAGGCGTTGTTTTAGGCTGCCTTTATATTTGCGTTTGGAGCGCAGAGCACCGTATGTAGCCAGACGCTTGCGCACATGCATTCCTATGTTTAACATGGGAACACATGTGCCTGCGTTTGCACTCGGATGCGTATAATTTGTGCACCCTCCGAGAGCACTCCGAACGCAGCATGTTGCATTTTTTGTGCGGTCGCGGGTGCTTGTTTTATCTGCAAGCGCCCGCAAACGCAGAAACAATGCATGGATCTCAATGGATCCGCAGTGTCCTCCGCATGACAGCGCAGGAGAACGCTGCGGATCACATTGAAATCTCTCTCGGTGGACGCCAGTGATCAGCAGCGGCCACCGGGAGATCAGCTAGAGCCTCCACTGCTCCCGCCGGTGTCAGCGCGGGAGATTTGAAGATACAGCTGATCTGACAGCTGTTTAAATCCCCCGCGCTGACACCGAATAGGTGAGGTCGGTGCGGGAGATTTGAAGCAGCGATCAGCTGTTTCTTCAAATTACTCGCGCAGACACCAGCGGGAGATCAGCTGTGGCTGGGAGGAGGAGATCTCCACCGCTGATCTCCTCCTCCCGGCCGCCCCGAGACAGCTGATTGTCTGGCCTGGGTACATACTAATGTGAACGCATGCGGAGATGCTCTGCTGCGTTCACATTAATATGGCTGCGCTTGCGTCTGCATGCCATACGAACGCAAACACAAACGCAAGTGTGAAGGCAGCCTTAGGTAGGATTTCGCAAGTTTGACACCCTTGAATAGTTCATACGGTTAGCTTTATATCAAGGTCTCTGAAAGCTTTTATTAGAGTAATATACGGGATCCCAGTATAATCAATCATGCGCCTTGTCCATCCTTCACCTATGTCCTCCTCCAAAATAGACACTACTGTCCAGTGTTCGGCCATTCCAAAATAATCACACAGTTAGTATAACCTCCTGCTTTGGCTATATTCAGCCAAAAGGAAATGAGTAATAAAAAGTACAGTAAATTGATAAAAAAATAAAGACCCAAGGACACTGAAAAAAATTGGGTTCCCGACTGACTAAGGATTTGGTGACTAGTGTGAACCCAGCCTGAGGGCGGCCTCTATTATCGGCCTTCTTTTTAATGAATTCTTAACCTCACCTTATCAGATCTGTATTCTGGTAAAGGACGCAAGTATGGAGCGCCACACACTGCAAATCAGAGTCCAAAATATAAAGGAGAGGTATTCTTGAAAAGTACGGTAGGTTTTTTTTCCCAAAAAAAATCTGTCCCCTTCCCAAATGATTGTTTTATTCTTTGGCGTTTTAATATGCTACGGCATTGAAAAAAATGTAGTTCTGCTTAAGTCTTACAGTCCTGCACTGGAAGATTGTGATCCGAGATCATCCTTCAGATTTGTTTGGTCTCTTTTGGCCGGACGCTTTATACTCTGTTCTTATACAATGTAACTTGCCAGGAAAGTTCAGCAAAGAGTGAGTTTCTGCAGGAATCAGAATCCCCATCAGGATGAGCCTTTTGTGGATGTCAGGGAAAATTAACATTATAGTAGGAGGGGAGAAATCGTCTCTCGGTACAACCATTGTATCATCCTCGGTGCTTTCTATACCGACGCTCCTTCTGCACCCTATACCTGAATAGGCCTGAGTCAATCATAACTCATTCACCAAGCTGAAATAACAGTATATTCTTGTATATGTTGTTGAAGGGGGGGTAAATATGCAGCAAGGTGATTAATGCCGGGAGAGCCTTGTTCTTGGGATCAGTAGGAGGTCCAGAGGTTGGGCCGCAACAATCAGGACGTTATCTCCCATCTCGTTGACTGGCAGTCTGGCTGTGGAGTTGTAGTCAGAGTCTGAGTCGGTGCCCATCTTGGGTGGAGTCAGAGTCGGATTTAGGGAAATTTAGGGGTTGGAGTCGGATGTGTGGCTTCCTGACTTTACAGCCATGGTTATGGAGTCGGAGTCGTTGTCCATTTTGGTAGAGTCAGAGTTGGATTCAGGGCAACGCAGGAGTTGGAGTTGGATGTTTGGCTTACCGTCTCCACAGCCCTGGCAATAAATTCTCATTTAAACGTTAAAAAACGTCCCCAACCTTTGTTGCCTGTGTGATGTAAAACATGGTTGCGAGCCAACACCCCCCATGCCGTAATGACACCAAGAGCTTTCAATTACCGCTATAATAACAGTCAAATCTTTCCTTGTCTTTATTCACAACTTTACCCCCGTTTTGTATTCTCACATCAAACACTCCCACCACATTTTTGCATTCAGCTTCAAGCATCTTTATAACGAGCAGTAACATTTTATCTCCTCCACCCCCAACACTCCCACCATGATAAATGCGTGCCGATCAGTTCTTCTGTAAAAGTACACAAAATTCACCATCTGCAGAGCTAAGTTATGTATTATAACAAACCCTTCCAGATCTCACCTCACAGCACTGTCCGCTCTCACACTCTCCCCACACTGACTGCTGTCAGTCAAGATCTGGAAGTGTTAGTAATAACAAGTAACTCAGCTCTGTTTCTCTCTACAAGTAGCTGTAGAGATCAGTGAGGAGAGGAGGGCGTGTACTTTTCTCCCTTGCATGATGACTCCTGCTTATGATTGGTCAACCTCATTCAGGGGAAGAAGTACAGCCCCCTGATACAAATTTCTGATAAGTCAGTTGAAGTTCATATAAATTATTAAAAAACTGTACAAGTTAATACCTCTGCGGCCACTATTCTAAGCACGTGACCATTTCACATCCTCAGATTGGTGAAACGTCCTCTTTAAGGGAAAACAAGATTGGCTTTCAGAAGATGTGACTTTACCATATATACCTAAACTGTTGGCTTGGTCAGGAAAAGAAATGAATAATATATCCCATAAACCTCACAATGTAACCCATTGATATAAAGACATCTGACACTACACAGCAGTCAGACAACGCTCTGTTTCCAATCATATTCAGGATTATTGCTTCATGCTTTGAGTTACCAGATGCAATGTGTTGTAATCGTTCATATAAAACATACAGGAGCTGGCAAGATGAAGTAAATACAACGCAGGAGGTCGATTGCACTCAAAGAAAAAAAGAGTTTATATGGAAATATGAAGCAGCAGAAATGGACGGGAATTTTAATTTGTTGAAAAAAAAAAATGAAATCTGCAGTTCACTTGACAATAAGCTAACCAGGGACAATCAGGGATCATTGTAACCCTTAGGTGGGGGAAAAAAAAGCAACTGGCATCCAAATCTGTCCCCAGGTTTTTGCTGCCCTATGTAGGATCAGCAGAGTATAGAGACACAAATTCTGATTCCAGCGATGTGTCACTTACTGGGCCGCTTGTTGCAGCGTTGATAAAAATCACTGTTTCACCTGTTCTGCATTCAGTTCTCTGAATGCTGATCTCTCTATAGCCCCGCCCACAACACTGATTGGCTGCTTTATATGTACACAGTGTATAGGCAGAGAGCTGCCAATCACTGTTCAGACCGTGGTTATACAAAGCTTATGAATATGGAGGACTACATGGCTGCAGGTTTACCAGTCCTCTAGGGCCAAGATCACGGCTTTATTAACAGGAGAATTTCAAAACTACTGCAGACAGCCCAGTAAGTGGCGTAGTTGGAATCAGGGACTGTGTCCCTACAGAGCTTGTGATGTGTCTCTCGCAAATGTCTTCCAGCTTGGTGCATATATACCAAGTCTAACAAACAGCATGAAGAGCAGGTCTTCAGATGGTGACTTTTGTGCGTGGCCTAATATAGAAGAGAAGATCTGAATGCGGGGTACAGTAAGAACCCCTGGATCTTGGTGTACTGCCTTGGTGTGATTTCTGTGGAAAAGCTGTGGCTGTGATTATACCAGTAATAGGGGTTCTGGTGCCACTATTGTGAGGGGAGCAGATGGATGTGGTTCACAAACCTGTGTCACAGCTCAATGTGGCTCGCGGTCCTGTCTCAGAGCTCAATGTGGCTAGTGACCCTCAGAGCTCAATGTGGCTCGCGATGTTGTCTCAGAGCTCAATGTGGCTCGCGATGTTGTCTCAGAGCTCAATGTGGCTCGCGATGTTGTCTCAGAGCTCAATGTGGCTCGCGATGTTGTCTCAGAGCTCAATGTGGCTCGCAATCTTGTCTCAGAGCTCAATGTGGCTCGCAATCTTGTCTCAGAGCTCAATGTGGCTCGCAATCGTGTCTCAGAGCTCAATGTGGCTCACATCTTGTCTCAGAGCTCAATGTGGCTCGCGATGTTGTCTCAGAGCTCAATGTGGCTCGCGATGTTGTCTCAGAGCTCAATGTGGCTCGCGATGTTGTCTCAGAGCTCAATGTGGCTCCGATGTTGTCTCAGAGCTCAATGTGGCTCGCAATCTTGTCTCAGAGCTCAATGTGGCTCGCAATCTTGTCTCAGAGCTCAATGTGGCTCGCAATCGTGTCTCAGAGCTCAATGTGGCTCGCAATCGTGTCTCAGAGCTCAATGTGGCTCACAATCTTGTCTCAGAGCTCAATGTGGCTCACAATCTTGTCTCAGAGCTCAATGTGGCTCGCGATGTTGTCTCAGAGCTCAATGTGGCTCCAATCTTGTCTCAGAGCTCAATGTGGCTCGCAATCTTGTCTCAGAGCTCAATGTGGCTCGCAATCTTGTCTCAGAGCTCAATGTGGCTCGCAATCGTGTCTCAGAGCTCAATGTGGCTCACAATCTTGTCTCAGAGCTCAATGTGGCTCACAATCTTGTCTCAGATCTCAATGTGGCTCGCGAATCTTGTCTCAGATCTCAATGTGGCTCGCATCGTGTCTCAGAGCTCAATGTGGCTCGCAATCTTGTCTCAGAGCTCAATGTGGCTCGCGACCCTCAGAGCTCAATGTGGCTCGCGACCTCAGAGTCAATTTGGCTCGCGACCTCAGAGCTCAATGTGGCTCGCGACCCTCAGAGCTCAATGTGGCTCGCGACCCTCAGAGCTCAATGTGGCTCGCGACCCTCAGAGCTCAATGTGGCTCGCGACCCTCAGAGCTCAATGTGGCTCGCGACCCTCAGGGTACCTTTACACACGGCTACATTTGTAGCTTGTCACCAGGTAACTTACTGGTTGCAGTGAAATCATGGATACATGGTTCTATCTTGTTGCTGTGTACAAATGGAATCATGTATCCATGATTTCACTGCAACCAGTAAGTTACCTGGTGACAAGCTACAAATGTAGCCGTGTGTAAAGGTACCCTCAGAGCTCAATGTGGCTCGCGACCCTCAGAGCTCAATGTGGCTCGCGACCCTCAGAGCTCAATGTGGCTCGCGACCCTCAGAGCTCAATGTGGCTTGTGACTCTCTCAGATCCGAATGTGGCTCGCGACTCTCTCTGATGGTACCTTTACACGCCGCGACGGCAGGCTGGATACATCGCGCTACAAGCTACAATTGTAGCTTGTAGCGTCCATATCGCCTGTAGTAGCGGCGTCTGAAGAGGCGACGCTACAGCCGGCGACAGATACATCTGTTTATGGTCTCTGCTCATAAACTTAAGGCAACATCGCCGATGGTAGCGAGCTGTATCGGCGTGTAAAGAGGCAACGGAAGGGAACCCTGGACACCCGGGGCTGTAGCTGCAATGTAGCTAAGGCGTGACCTCGGCTCCATGTTACCGCGCCCCATGTGCGATCATTGGTGGAAGCTGCTGCATGACGATTGGTAGTCGCTGCATAGGGAGGCATATTTAAGGAGCTGACGAGTCACACTACACAATCGCTCGAGCGTGCTGTATTACTCAGCCTCCTGCGATACCTGCCCAATCAGGATGTTATTGCTTCGTCCTATCAGCGTACGGACGTCTCGTAATCCACAATTGGAGCACGCCTATGTGCTGTCCCTGCTGCACCAGGTCCGCCCATAGTAGCTGGTTGTAGCGGTGTGTAAATGAGCAACAGCTGGCTACTTGAGACACCCGGCGATGTAGCTAGCTATAGATGTAGCGTGGCGTAGCGAACCTTGTGGCGGCGTGTAAAGAGGGTGCGTTGACCGTTTGTAGCCGTTTGAGCGTGCTCGTGCACGTGAAGTAGCGCGATGTATCCAGCCTGCCGTCGCGGCGTGTAAAGGTACCATTATGGATGTTGCTCATGACCTCTCTCAAAGCTGAATGTGGCTCTCAAGGTCAGAAAGGTTGGGACCTCTTCTCCACATTATGCTGTCCACGGATTAGGTGGCAAACAACTAGTAACAGATTCCACTTTTAGTAATTCTTATGACTGCTTGCTAATGCAAAAACTGTACTATGTGGTCTTACCCAAAATGTTACATTTAGATTCACTTGAAATGTTAAGGCATCAAACATCCTTGTTTATTTCCCTAAAATGGCTATCCTGTTAAAAACAGATTAATAAAAACCTTCTCACGTGCTGGTGAATTTCTTTCTATTCATGTATTTATTTTATTTATTTTACCCCTAGCCCCTGTAAACTGCAAACAAAGAGATTCATTCCATCTATCAATCACAATGGGGGGAGTCGGTATCTTAAGGTGCTGTCACACAGGACGATCTGGCCAGCGATGTTGGAAGCGATGCGCGGGTGCCCGCTCGCTTCCGACATCGCTGGCCAGCTGTCACACAGCATCGCTGCGGCCGGCGACACCGCAGCGATGCGGGCGGTGGACATCACTCGCTGGGCTGGGCTCAGCCCAGCGAGCGATCCGCAGCAACGCTGCGGTATAGGCTGGATCACCACCGACATCGCTCTGGCGATGTCACACGGCGCGATCCAGCCTTATCGCAGGTCGCCGGTTGACAGGTTTACGGTTCTTCCCGTAAACCTGTCAACCTGTGACCAGCGATAAAACGCGGTCGCGCCGCTCATTTACACAGCGCGACGTCGCTAGCGACATCGCTGATACGTCACTTTTTCGACGATGTCGCTAGCGATGTCGCCAGGTGTGACACCACCTTTATGTGCGGCTCTTCAGGCACTCACTGCAGATGAGAAAGGAGGGAGAGGTGCGTGATCTTTGCAGCTGCAGCTCTGACATCTTCATTTCTCTCCAGTATTAAGCAGTGTCATTGTGTGTATCTGAGGCATGTGTGTGTGTAGTGTGTGCTGTCTGAAGTTTGAAGCTCATTTGCTCAGCAGATTCACACTTTACATGTATGCAGGAAAACAAATGTTCATGTAAGGGTTCAGATAGAAATCTCTTACACAGAAAACACTGTAGTACTACAAGGGTTGTAACACAAAACATCACTCCCCCGCTTGCATAAGTCTGAGATGTAATCAGCACAGAGGAAAGGGTCAGAATACCAGCTTGGATAGGCATGGATATATAAATAAAATTTACATACTGTGAACTACTATGGAGTGAAAGTAATGAGCCGTACTAGTGCAGCCAGCAGCCTGCAGGGTGTAAAGATGCTTATAGCAAGAGAACTATAGTGAGGAAAGTAATGATTTGTCATAGTTTAAAAGGTCTGTCCAGGCACTATTCAAAGGTAATATTTGTATCATACAGAAAAATAACCTGACAGAGTTATTGCATCCAACTGACTAATACACTCCGAAGTATCTGGATCCGAAGAGATCAACTATAGGTCTGTCCAGGGCTCAGCAGAACACAGGGTTGCTAGATTCCCTGGGCTGGGTCAGCAGTGGTGTGTGTAAAGGCATTGGGCTGACTGGCTCATTTTAATAGCTTAGCCAACCTCTTTTTGTTATGGCAGATTCATAGACTGAAGCTAGCTAATGAGCAGTCAGCCATGCCCCTTTCCTTCAAAAACTTTACAGCAGGCAAAGCAACATGGAAACTGCTGTTCTGCGTGAAGCACAAACCCGAACTGGAGCTGCCAAGACCCGGGTCTGCATTGACACATTAAGGCCAGAGTACCACTGATGGTTGACATACATTAGAAAGTGCACAACTTATGCTTTGGTCATATTTTTTCGGGCATGTTTAATCAAATATGCTAATTTCCGTTGATGCCACATCCCAGGGACAGTAGGGCTGCCCCCAATGCACACTGGGATTTTAAGATCTTGCCTTTTTCTATTGTGTTCAGCACCAACCACCAGGGCCGTATTTCCCCTTAGGCATTTGTAGGCACGTGCCTAGGGCGGCAGAATTCGGAGAGGACGGAGGCTGGACGTGTTTTTATTTTTTTATATTTTTTTTGTGCCCCAAGCCAGCCAGCCGGCCAGATGGCCCCGCCCCCTCCTCCGGACATCGCGCCCTCCTGTCACGCATGCCCACCCACCTCACTTCTGTGATCCAGAAAGAGGAGGAGACGGGGATTTGAAGTTCCCGCGGATGCCCGGGCAGCACATCGACGGCGGCGGCTCAGGCACCTCAGCTAAAGCAGGGCTGCGCCGGGTAATTGTGTGTTTTACTGTGGAGCTGCCGCCCGCTGCAAACAGTCTGCAGCATGAGTGATGGCGGCGGCATCATAGTTACCTGCGTGCACACGCTCTCCTGAGGTCCTGGCAGCAGGGTACCCCTTCACTGCCGGTGTCAGTACAGTGTGCATCGCGCTGCAGAGAAAGAGAGAGGCTGCAGTAGCAGGGAACAGCCGAAGATGGGGGACGGTGAAGCAGGGGGGGGGTGCAGGGATACGGATGTGGTGCAGGGATATGGATGGGACAGAGGGGTGCAGGGATATGGATGGGGCAGGGGGGTGCAGGGATATGGATGTGACACAGGGGTGCTGGGATATGGATGGGGCACAGGAGTGCAGGGATATGGATGGGACGAGGTGCTGGGATATGGATGGGGTGCAGGGATATGGATGGGGCAGAGGAGTGCAGGGATATGGATGGGGCACAGGGGTGCAGGGATATGGATGGGAAAGAGGGGTGCAGGGATATGAATGGGGCAGGGGGGTGCAGGGATATGGATGTGACACAGGGGTGCTGGGATATGGATGGGGCACAGGAGTGCAGGGATATGGATGGGACGAGGTGCTGGGATATGGATGGGGTGCAGGGATATGGATGGGGCAGAGGAGTGCAGGGATATGGATGGGGCACAGGGGTGCAGGGATATGGATGGGACAGAGGGGTGCAGGGATATGGATGTAGCAGAGGGGTGCTGGGATATGGATGGGACAGGGGTGCAGGGATATGGATGTACACAGGGGTGGTGCTGGTGCTGGTGCCGGGTGCTGGTGGCAGGTGCTGGTGCAGGCGAGCTGGAGACCGGGAGCCGCAGAGGAAGAAGCTGCCGGGATGAGGGATCCAGAATCCAGATGGATGGATAGATGGGGCAGCCTAGAAGAGGGGGCAGAATGGGATGGATGGACGGGGCGGCTTGGAAAAGGGGGCAGAAGATGGATGGAGGAGGGGTTCATGGAAAAGGGGGCAGAAGATGGATGGATGGAGGGGGGCATGGAAAAAAGTGCAGAAGATGGATGAGGGAGAAGGTACATGGAACGTAGGGGAAAAGCTACATGGATGAGGGAGAGGCTGCGTGGAACATGGGAGGGTAGAGGCTGCATGGAACATTGGAGGGGTATGGGGCGGGGGAAGGATGAACTGCATGGAACATATGGATGGAGAATGAGCTGCATGGGACATATGGGGGGTGAACAGTATGGGATATGTAGAAGGAGGGTGAGCAGTATGGCATACACATTTATATAGGGAAAGTACTGTCCTGGTGATGTATTGATGGTGGTTCTGATTATGTATTATTCTATTGCTGGTAGCTTTGGTCATGTACTGACAGGGGTTATAGTGATGATGTATTATTGTATTGATGGGGGTTCTGGTGATGTATTGACTGGTTTTGGTGATGTATTACTGTATTGACAATGGTTCTGGCAATATACTAACAGGGGTTCTAGTAATGTGTTATTGTATTGCTGGTGGTTCTGGTGATGTAGTCATGTGGATGTTGTAATCTTTAACTTAACAGACTTGATACTAAAACATTATAGCGCTAGTGTGCTTGACTAAAAATACAGCTGAGTGTCAGCCAAACAATTGACTAAAGCCCCCAAGCACTATAGATAGGAGTCCGATCGCTCAGCCGGCAGCGAGCTTGCTCGGGTCTCCTATACACAGGAGCGCTCATTCTTCCCAGTATTCCTGTATACTGTATGAAAGCTGCTGTTAGGCCACTTTCACATCAGCAGTTTGCTGATGTTTCCGGCTGATCCAGCAAATGGCGCCTGATCTGCCGCCTAACGTCCGACTTGCGGCACCGATCCGGCAAGCCCCATGCCTTGTCTATGGGGCAAGTGCAGTTCTACCAGATCCAGCAGATCCCGCATTTGCTGCGGCAAAAAAACCCGCTGCTAATCGCATTTTTTTGCGGCCGCAACTGTTGGATTTGGCAGATTGTGGCAAAACCGCAATTGCCGCAAGCCCCAAAGAGGATGAATGGGGGCTTGCCACAAGTGTACCGCAAGTCGTCCGTTAGGCGGCAGATATGGTAAATCTGCCAGATTACGACAGAAACGCTGATGTGAAAAGAGCCTTAGGCCGGCTTCACACTGTGTATGTGATCCGATCCGTGGCTGTCCGCTTGAGTCGTGTGTGCAGCGCACGCAGCTGCAGCCGCTGACAGGTCAGGACCGCGGCGCCCGCGGTCCTCACCTAACAGCAGTGGGAACTGCGTGCGGCTGCACACAGGATCGGAGGGCATAATAGCCCTCCAGTATTGTGTGATGATCCAGTCCGCGGCTGTCTGCCTCAAGCGGACAGCCACGGATCGGATCACACACGCAGTGTGAAGCCGGCCTTAGATGTCTCTGGCTGTAGATTATCACTTAGAGGACAAAAGGATCTACAGCCTGTAATCGGACATGCTGGATCCATATTTTCCTCGACCAAACATCAGTTAGAGCCCCCATACACATTAGACTGTCCTCGCAGATTTGGCCAACTTTAGTCTCATGTGTATGGAGTTCCTCACTACTATCTGAAGACTATGAGCACTGACATCTGTGAGCCCCCTGAGTGCTGGAATTCAGATAAAACATATGACACAGTTACAAAAGAAAACCACAAAAGACTGAACATATGAACAGCAGATCGTTTATTCATTCCTTTTAGCATTTATCCGTTGCTTGGTCAGGCGGAATACCAAACTGATCTGCCTGAAAAATAACATACTGTGTCTACATACGCTTAGTCTGGCTGATCGGGGGGCGCGACCGCTGAAGGTGCCTAGGGCGGCAGGAACTCCAAATACGGCCCTGCCAACCACCAATATAGGGCACGGACACACCTTTTTATCTTCCTTGGGGGTTCAACCATTTTAAAGGAGTTATCCAGCACTTTCAGATTGATGGCCTATCTGTAAGATAAGTCATCAATGTCAGATCGGTGGGGGGTGCGACAATCTGCATCCCCACTGTTCCCGATGCCGTCTGGATGTGCCTAGTTGTAGAAAGAACAACACAGCTCCATCAACTGTAGTAGTGGTGGTCGGGCACCTAAGATTCACTCATATTAACTCAAAAAGGGATACATATGAAGTATCCCTTTCATTCAAAAAAAGGGGTAGATGTGCCGGTGGTGGTCACTATACAGTTGATTTTGTTGGGTTGTTCTGCAATGGAGCATACTAACCCGTCACAGAATAGCTGAATCCACTGTGCTGTGACCGTGGCCAGGTATTGCAATTCTGTCCCTCTTTAAATGAATACGGGTGGATCTGCAGCACCAGGTCAAGGCCACTAAATAGGTGACAGAGCTGAGGCCGTTTTGATTTACAACGGAGTACATCAAGACGCTGATACTGGGAACAGCTGATCAACGGTGGTGCCGGATGTCACACCTCCACCGATCTGATATCTGTCCTAAGGATAGGTCATCAGTATAAAAGGACGGAACATCCCCTTCTACTAGCTCTTGGGTCTAATTACTAGGACATCAATCCATCCTGCACCAACTGCCAATGCTGGATGTTTGGCTCCAGAGCTTTAGCAGCAACTGAATGTGTGAAAAACCAAAGTATACAGAAATGATGGAGGAAAATTAGTTCAAAGAACTGAAAAATATAGATAGAGCATAGAAAGAAGAAAAATGAAAAAAAGTTATAGGGAACCTGACCCCTCCAAATCACCCCCAACCCTATGAATACCTGTCCCTGCACCCTCAGACATCCTTTCTAGCGTTCTTTTTGTGTAAAAAATGAGTGGGGTAACATTGACAAAAAGACCATTACACACTTACAATTCTGCGACTTCTTCTCCCTGAATAAGTCGCAAAGGGCGTTCCCTGTGCGATCCTAAGCCCGCCTGGGCCGCTCATTATCACGCCCCGATGGGCGTGATAAATAATCCTACTCCTCTTCGCCCTGCTATATGGGCTAATAGCCAGTGTGACGCTATTAGCGTCACATCTGGTCATGGTGACGTCGGTACACCCTTTAGGTGGAAAGCAAAAACTGCGCATGCGCAATGCGCATGGTGAGGTCGGTGATACACCTAAAGGGTGTACTGACGTCACCATGACCGGATGTGACGCAAATAGCGTCACACCGGCTATTACACCCATATAGCGGGGCGAGGAGGAGTAGGATTATTTATCACGCCCATCGGGGCGTGATAATGAGCGGCCCAGGCTTATTCAGGGAGAAGTCGCAGAAATGTAAGTGTGTAAAGGTACCGTCACGCGGCAACATTGGTTGCAATTTCACTGGCAATTTGCTGGTTGCAGTGAAATCATGGACACATTGTTCTATTTTGTTGCTGTGTACAAATGTATCAATGTGTCCATGATTTCACTGCAACCAGCAAATTGCATGAAATATTGCCACGTGTGACGGTACCTTAATGGTCTTTTGGTCAGTGTTAGCCCACTCATTTTTTACACAAAAGGACCTCTAGAAAGGATGTCTGAGGGTGCAGGGACAGGTATTGATAGGGTTGGGGGCGATTTGGAGGGGTCAATTATTCCTCATGTAGACACACAGCAACTAATCCTGAAACGTTACGTGAAATGACAGGAATGCTTAAAGCGAACCTGTCACCCCCCCTGGACATCAAAAGCTATAATAGCCACCTTCTGCAGCACTAAGGCTGCATTCAGGGAAGGTGGCTATAGGCTTTTGCTGCCCTATATACTGTTAAATATTCACTTATATAACTGCTTACAGTTTAGAAGACCTAAGACCGGGAGGTGGGGTTTCACGCTCCTCCGACCCGCCCCCTCTTGTCAATCAGCCTGGTTGCCTGCTGCTGCCTCCCCTCACAGTCTAGCATGAACGCGCGCCTCCGTTCTCCTCTATGGCGCCGCGCATGCGCTGTGAGCCGGGTGTCCAGGAAGTCGTCAGGCTGCGCGCACAGCGCATGCGCGGCGCCATAGAGGAGAACGGAGGTGCGCGTTCATGCTAGACTGTGAGGGGAGGCAGCAGCAGGCGACCAGGCTGATTGACAAGAGGGGGCGGGTCGGAGGAGCGCGAAACCCCGCCTCCCGGTCTTAAGTCTTCTAAACTGTAAGCAGTTATATAAGTGAATATTTAACAGTATATAGGGCATCAAAAGCCTATAGCCACCTTCCCTGAATGCAGACTTAGTGCTGCAGAAGGTGGCTATTATAGCTTTTGATGTCCAGGGGGGGGTGACAGGTTCGCTTTAAACGGGCAGACAAAAAAAATCCGGCAGTGGACTCTACCAGAATAAAGAAGTTTTATACTATACTTTATTACTCTTTTTCATTTTTTCCCTTACCATTTCACAGCATGAAAAGGAAAATCATCCAACACACAAAGTTATTTCTAGGAGACAGCATTGCGCCTTCATTTTTTTCTTGCTTTTCAAGCACTATATTAAACCTTTTGGCGTTGACAGTTTTACGGAGCAGGATGACCAGATCTCTGTAAACCAGTCACCATGTTCCCATAGAGCGGTGACATGAAGGAAATTAAGTGTCTTAGTAATGGACATTCATTGCAGACACTTAACCAAAGAGTGAAAGACGAGCCTGCTATCGAACACGCAATGTAACACTTGTCATTCTTTATTAATGTTTTCTACGGAGACCTTCATCTTACCGCAGCTCCACCGGTGAACCTACGAGAAGGACAAATGTGCATGAAAAGCAATTCCCTTATAGTAATCAATTGCTCCCGAAACTGGAAACATTTAATGGCCTGGAGCAATACAGTCAACCCTTGACTTAAGAGCGAACCAAGATACAACGTTTTCAAGACCCGAGCTGTTGTTCTGCATCCTTTGTGCTTCATTACGCGAGCAGAAATCTGACTTACGAGCCAGGGATGACAGATGCTGCATCACCGGAGAGGACGCCGGCATTCAGATAACCGCGGCTCCTTGGCATTGCAGTGTGCTGTAATTGGCAAAAATCAGGTTTGAAGTACACTATTGGCTCTGGAGGCAAGAGCAGGATCACAGCAGGCAGGCGCAGGCTGCAGCAGCAGTGGTGTGATCCTGTGTGCCCACTCATTAAGAGAATGAATATTCATTGCACTTAATGAGCGGGCACAAAGGATCACACAGCTATTGCTGCAGCTGGGGTGAGCGCATATGCCAGCTCATTAAGAGAATGAATATGCACTGCACTTAATTAGCAGGCAAATAGGATCACACAGCTGTTGTTACAGCCTGGGCAATCGCAAAAGCTGGCTCATTAAAAGGATGAATATTCACTACACTTAATGAGCGGGTACAAAGGATCACACAGCTGTTGCTGCAGCTGGGGCGATCACAAGTCAGCTCAGTAAGAAAATGAATACTCACTGCACTTAATGAGCGGGCACACAAGATCATACAGCGACTGCATCCCGGGTGGCGGGGTTTGGGGGGTGGAGTGCGGCGCCCCGCTCACGTAGGTAGCCACAGCCTTCCCTACTGTAAAGCTGGGTTTCCTCAGCAGGTACCTACTACATGCAACACCTTCCATCCCGTCACTGTAGGGGGAGCTAGACTCACTGATTTTAGGCGAGATCCCCTACAAATACTGCTGCTGGGGGAGGAGTTAGTCAGAGTGTGCAGACACTAGGAGAGCTGCAAAGACGTCCTAGTGCTCGGTGCCGCGGTTAGGCCCGAACTATTGACCCGGAGTGGCCCTTCTGCTGTTGAGCCAAGCCTAGGAGTGGGGACAGAAGGCACGGAGCTTAGCCAAGGGAGCAATGGAACTAGTGGAAGTTTACCCAAGACGTACCGGACTTCGGGGATCCGCACCTGCAGGAACACTTTAGGACTGCAGAAAACCTTGACACACCGTGGAGACTTCAGTCACCTGGTCCCCCTGCGTACCCAGCAAGAGGGAGCCAGACACCACAGTGTAGAACAGCACAGCAGTGATCAGAGAGGGTAACCCATGGACCGTGCAGGAGGGAGAGAAGAGGACCAGAGAAAGTGAGGAGGCCGGTCGTGTTGCATACAGACAGGGCTTCAGCGACAGCAGGGAACCTGAGGAGGCCTTATACCCACTTGCTGTGGAGACTCACTGTGCACCTGGTCACCCGACAGTGCTCTGGACATCTTTACCTGTGAATACCATCAGTAAAAGGTAAAAGAGACTTTCTTCAGCATGTGCGCGTTATTCCTCTCTGTGGCGGAGCTGGTGACCCATCACCAGGTACTACAGATGGCATCATGTGACAATAACTCTTATCCCCTGTACATAACCCCTCTTTTGAAGTGTCACCCAGGCCATGGGCTCAGGCACAGCCACTCGTGACATCCCCGCGAACCCCTCCGAGCCTGATACCCGAGTACCCCAGGGCTGGGGTGGGAATGAGAAGAGGACGCACTGCTGTGGGGGAGTAGAGGCAGGGCACGTATAATCACTACTTGCATACCTTTTTTCAGACTCCCAATGGAAACCTGTAGAAAAAAAAAAATGTTTGAAAACCGCACAGTTCTTCAGTGTCTTTAGACGCACAGTGCACCATTGTTTTCATGAAATCACATCCACTTTGCTTGCATATTTAGTCCATGTTCACACAGTGAAAATCCTGCGGTTTTTCTGTTGCATATTGCACAGAAACGTTGCAGTGTTTAACTGTTCAAATGAAGTGGATGTGAGTACATGAAAAATGCTACCACTGTGCGTGTAAAGACGGCGCTCAACTGTGCGGTGTTGGTGCTTTTTATCTCTATTCTATTTAGAGCCGCAAAAAAATGCAGATAAAAAATAAGTTACTTTTACAAAGTAGTAAAAAGTGAGTAGTAACTGCCCTCTCCTTTCTCGGTTATTGGAATATCTGACTTCAATACAATCATACAGATTTTACCGGGGTATTTTCATGTACACTATTGATTTATTCCATAAAATATAAAATGATGGTTACTCTTCAAAGAGTTATTCCTAAAAAATCAAGTTATTCCCTATTCATAGGGACTGTGGGGTCAGCGCCCAACTCTCTCTCTGGGACTGGAGGAAATAATGGAGGGGAGGCCACACAAGCACACCTTGGACCACGAAGATATGTTCTCAGGGGTTCCAGAGCCCCAGTACTCCAGAGCGCTGGGGGGGGGGGGGGGGCGCAGCAGTTGGTAACTTATTCCCTATCCACGGGGACTGTGGAGTACAGCACTTGACTATATGCTTCAGTCCTAGAGACCCAAAGGCTAGGCCATACAAGCACACCTAAACTCCATTTAGGGCTGGGTTGCCAAGCTATGTTCTCAGGTATTCCAGTGTCCCATACTTCATTCTCTCAGAGCTAAACGTGGCTCGCGACCCTCTCTCAGAGTGGAATGTAGTTTGCGAACCTCTCTCACAGCTGGATGTAAGACACGAGTCCCTCTCTCGCAGAGCTAGATGTGGCCTGAGACCCTTCTCGTCTATGACCTTGGGAATGTGGCTGAGACCCTCTCTCAGAGCCAATGTGCTCGTGACCCTCTCTCAGAGCTGAATGTGCTCGCGACCCTCTCTCAGAGCTCAATGTGGCTCGTCCCTCTCTCAGGCTCAATGTGTCTCGTGACCCTCTCTCAGAGCTGAATGTGGCTCGTCACCCTCTCTCATAGCTGAATGTGGCTCGTGACCCTCTCTCAGAGCTGAATGTGGCTCGCGACCCTCTCTCAGAGCTCAATGTGGCTCGTGTCCCTCTCTCAGAGCTTAATGTGTCTCGTGACCCTCTCTCAGAGCTGAATGTGGCTCGTGCCCTCTCTCAGAGCTCAATGTGTCTCGTGACCCTCTCTCAGAGGTCAATGTGGCTCATGACCTCTCTCAGAGGTCAATGTGGCTCATGACCCTCTCTCAGAGCTGGATGTGTCTTGCAATCTTCTCTCAGAGGTCAATGTGGCTCGTGACCCTCTCTCAGAGCAGGATGTGTCTTGCAATCTTCTCTCAGAGGTCAATGTGGCTCGTGACCCTCTATCAGAGCTCAATGTGGCTCATGACACCCTCTCAGAGCTGAATGTGGCTCGTGACCCTCTCTCAGAGCTCAATGTGGCTCGTGTCCCTCTCTCAGAGCTCAATGTGTCTCGTGACCCTCTCTCAGAGCTGAATGTGGCTCGTGACCCTCTCTCAGAGCTCAATGTGGCTCGTGTCCCTCTCTCAGAGCTCAATGTGTCTCGTGACCCTCTCTCAGAGCTCAATGTGTCTCGTGACCCTCTCTCAGAGCTCAATGTGTCTCGTGACCCTCTCTCAGAGCTGAATGTGCTCATGACCCTCTCTCAGAGCTCAATGTGGCTCGTGTCCCTCTCTCAGAGCTCAATGTGGCTCATGACCCTCTCTCAGAGCTCAATGTGTCTCGTGACCCTCTCTCAGAGCTCAATGTGGCTCATGACCCTCTCTCAGAGCTCAATGTGTCTCGTGACCCTCTCTCAGAGCTCAATGTGGCTCGTGACCCTCTCTCAGAGGTCAATGTGGCTCGTGACCCTCTCTGAGCTGAATGTGGCTCGTGACCCTCTCTCAGAGCTCAATGTGGCTCGTGACCCTCTCTCAGAGCTCAATGTGTCTCGTGACCCTCTCTCAGAGCTGAATGTGGCTCATGACCCTCTCTCAGAGCTCAATGTGGCTCGTCACCCTCTCTCAGAGCTCAATGTGGCTCGTCACCCTCTCTCAGAGCTCAATGTGGCTCGTGACCCTCTCTCAGAGCTCAATGTGGCTCGTCACCCTCTCTCAGAGCTGAATGTGGCTCATGACCCTCTCTCAGAGGTCAATGTGGCTCGTGTCCCTCTCTCAGAGCTCAATGTGGCTCGTCACCCTCTCTCAGAGCTCAATGTGGCTCGTGTCCCTCTCTCAGAGCTCAATGTGGCTCGTGTCCCTCTCTCAGAGCTCAATGTGGCTCGTGACCCTCTCTCAGAGCTGGATGTGGCTTTCACAGTGCAAAACATTGGGGACCACTGCTCTAAGGTTTAGCTTAAGCTGCTTTTTTTTTTACATTGTTTAAACGTCATCCTTACATGCTACACACAAACATTATTCACCACTTTTGCCCTATCTGAACCCGGCCTAATGTGCTGTACATAATGGACTGCACATGGACAGGACACAAAGTCGCACTGACCAATGAGTGGTACCATTTCCTAGTATTGGCAGTTGTATTTGTGGACGAGACTAGCCCAATCATAGCAACAATCATCTGAAACTAGCCAAATTCGGTTTCGTTGCTTTTTTTTTTCCTTCGCAAGCCCTTAATGTTGAACCAAATTTTATGATCAATCTGGACCATGATGGCCGGACTGGTTGTTGGACACCTGAACTCAATAGCCTCAGATGTGTCCATTAGGCTGTTGAAGTGTTGCTCATCAGGCTCATAGGCGGCATAGCGCTCCATCATCAGTCTCCATCCCATCAAATATTTCTTTCCTAACTCTACAATGTAACAGCCGTTACCAAACGCTCGGCACCTCATTTCTCTTACTAGTCCAGTTGACGGAAGAGATTCCAATAAAGCATTGGGCATGGCCATGGAAGCAATGACCTTTAATTTTATGTCAAACCTCATTTGAAGAATTAACGAGGTGTGAATGGAGAGGCTCACTGTGTAGCCACCCCATGTTCTCCCATCATAAATGCCATTCTAGGGACCATGTCCAGATTTTGGAAAGAACACATACGGTAATCGGTAGGGCATTCGGATGAAGATATTACAGCATGTGATCTTTGCAGTGATGGGTTTGGGGAACATTCGTGGTCACATTAAAGCTGTCACTGAATGGGATTTCAGCTATTTTAGAGTCACAGAACCCTCGGTCTTGGGTCCAATTAACATAAAAGTCCTAATCCCTAGTCGCGGATGGAGCAGCAGCAGGAGACCTTTTCTTCAAACACATTACTGTCCTGCCAAGAACCAAACCTTTTCTTTCTGTGGTCTGGAACCATTTAATCCTATGGGGTTTGGAAATCGAAACCATTAATTATCTTAGTTGGCAGTTAATGCAAGTAACCTGGGTTAAGGAGAAGTAGTTAGATGGATGAGGTGTTACACTGAACTGAGAAAGCCATTTGTGCCCTTTGCTTTCTGTTACCAAGCTGTAAAAGCACCAGATCATCAGCGGAAAGCCCGGATCACTGACATTAAGGACACTTGCTTTAATAGTAACTGTCACGTCAGTCCAAGGTCTCCAAGCATCAGGAATAACATCATTGTAAAAACCTGTAATGAGGTGTACGTGCACCAAAGAGGGACGGAAGACGAGTGGAAAACAGTAATTACATCCATTTAAAGGGCACCGACAGCAGATGTTGTATTTTATACACACTGTACGAATCCCTATAATCACTGTTTTTATGGGAGTAAACAATATTGAGACGATCACGGAAATGGTTTCCTGTCGACAAACCTCCTGACTGTGTGTTCAAGCTGCCGCTTACCTTTATGTCTACTCCCGCCTCACCCGTTACCTCTCCGCTCACTCTCTTTTAGATCCATTACAGTCCGGCTTCCGCCCCTTACACTCTACAGAAACTGCCCTCATCAAAGTGACCAACGACCTTCTGACAGCAAAAGATAATGGTGACCACTCTCTGCTTATTCTTCTTGATCTCTCTGCAGCTTTTGACACTATTGACCACCATCTCCTACTCGCTATGCTGCACTCCATTGGCATCAAGGACACGGCTCTCTCCTGGCTCTCCTCCTATCTTTCTGACCGCTCTTTCAGTGTATCATTCTCTGGCTCCACTTCCTCTCCTCTTCCTCTCACTATTGGGGTCCCTCAGGGTTCAGTCCTCGGACCTCTTCTCTTCTCTCTCTACACGGCCCTGATCGGACAGACCATCAGCAGATTTGGCTTTCAGTACCATCTTTATGCTGATGACATACAACTATACACTTCTTCCCCTGACCTTACTCCTGCTCTAATACAGAACACCAATGACTGTCTAACCGCAGTCTCCAATATCATGTCCGCTCTCTATCTGAAACTCCAACTTCTTCTGCTCCCACCCGCTGCCAACCTCCCTAAACCTGACATCTCTCTCTCGGTGTGCGGCACCACGATAATGCCCAGTCAGCAGGCTCGCTGTCTCGGTGTTATGATGGACACTGATCTCTCCTTCACCTCATATATACAATCTCTCACCCGCTCCTGTTGCTTGCACCTGAAAAAATATCTCCAGAATTCGCCCTTTCCTCACCATGGAAACAACTAAAACCCTCACCGTGGCCCTGATTCACTCCCACCTTGAATACTGTAATTCTTTATTAGCTGGCCTCCCCCGCAGTAAGCTTTCCCCTCTCCAGTCTATCCTCAATGCAGCAGCCAGGATCACCTATCTAGCCAACCGTTACTCAGATGTTACTGCTCTGTGCCAGTCACTGTATTGGCTGCCCGTACACTATAGAATCCAATTCAAATTGCTTGTTGTCACCCACAAAGATATTCATGGTGCGGCACCTCCCTACCTCTCTACCCTCATCTCTGTCTACCACCCCACCCGTCCCCTTCGCTCTGAATGCGACCTCAGACTAACATCGGCATTAATCCGAACCTCCCATTCCCGACTCCAAGACTGCACCAAACCTCTGGAATGCTCTACCCCAAGAAATTAGGACCATCCACAACTTGCATAGCTTCAGACGCTCCCTAAAAACACACCTCTTCAGGGCGGCCTATCCTTCTCCCTAACAGTAGTCATTTAGACATAAGATATTCATTGTTATAAGCCCCTGTACTTTGCGTTCCCATCCCGTCTTAGATTGTAAGCTCCTTCGAGCAGGGTCACCTTTATTTTTTGCCTTTTTATTGTACTTCCTACATTGATTCTATGTTTATTGTATGTAACTACTGTTCTGTATTACCTACCATTCTGTATCGTATATTTTTCTTATATGTACCATTGTACTGTAAAGCGCTGCGGAATATGTTGGCGCTATACAAATAAAGTTTTATTATTAATTATTATTATTATTATGTCTCTAATGGGCAACTGTTGCTACTATTCCTCATGTGGTTAGAACATGGGGACTAGAAAGGGGACTTCTCGCTGGATTTTAAACATGCAATTCATATAGAAAAAAAGTGCAAATAAAGACAAACTATAGAAATATTTATTAGAGTAACATTAAAAATAATGGAGTAGAAAATACATAAAAAGTGCCAATAATGATCCAAAACACAACGACACTGCAGCACAATCAGGCAGTAAAAGACCAAAATAGAAAAAAATATATATGCAAGGGGTCCCTACTAAAGTATCCAGTATCCAGACCCAAAAAACATAGGGATCACCAAAGACGATAAAGTAGGGACCAATAGATAAATAATAGGAATGCCAAATAACCGACTATGAGCAGCAGTACCACCTCCCGTGGGGCGTTTCGGCATGCATGCCTTTTCATGCAGCTACCTCCAGTAAGTCCTCACATACAATAATCTAAAATCCTGTATTAATATAGGTCCCCAGGCCGATTTGTATAACATTAAAAAAACTTTTCTTATGGTCACCTCGGGGGTGTGAGGAGCAGTCCAGTCTGATGGGTGTTGCTGTCTTGGTCCAGCTCCTCCTTCTTTCTTGCAATAACCATCTTCCTCTGCTTCTTGTGGGCGAGTCGTCCAACTTCCTACGCACACGTTCTTCGGCATTGTGCTGTTTCGCACGTGCACTTCTCTCTGTATTACTGAGAGCAGAGCAAAGTACAGTAATGCACAGGTGCAGGAAAAGGCCAAAGAACACTTGCGCATGCGCACAATGTGGGCGTTCTTTGATCTTTTGCCACACCTGCACATTACAGTACTTTGCTCTGCCCTCAGCAGGGCAAAGAGAAGTGCATGTGTGAATGAGCACAATGAAGGCCAGTGAGTGAATGGCATAGGACGTGTCATTGACAAGAAGCAGAGGACGACGGCGAATGCACGAAGAAAGGAGGGGCCGGACCAAGACCAGCGACACTCATTGCACCGAACCGCCCTGCAGGTAAGTACAGGAAAAGCCATTTTTTAAATTATGCAGGTCCTGGGGATTTATATAGAGTACTAGACGCGGGCCTGATTCTTTCGCATTAGGCAATTCTAGAAAGTGTGTAATTACCCCACTAAGGAGGGCGAGGGGAGTCTGCTGCTGCACAGGGTTGGCAGGCGCTGCCGCTGCTCGCCATCCCCCTGTGCATTTTCTCTCACTTTGTGCTGTCTCTCACCCGTGTGTGCTCTCTGTTCCCTTGTGAGGTCTCTCCCCCTGTGCTGTCTCCTCCCTGTACACTCTATTCCCCATAGGCGCTCTCTTCCCTAGTGCGGTCTCTCCCCTGTGCTGCTCTCTCTCTCTCCATGAGCACTCTTTGTACCCCAGTTGTGTGCGTCTCTCTATCCCCTGTGTGACGTTACTTTCCCCCTGCGGAGCCCTGGTGCCAGCCTGCATTCCAAAGTGGAACGCAAATGGGAGGAGTGCAGCAGCAGAATGGCTTTGCCCCAACGGTATGATGGAGCGGACCCAGGCGATATTGAATGCCTGCGCTGCAGCCAGTGTCCTGGACGGCATGCGGGCCCCCCCGTCACAGAGGTACTATGGGTGGCGCGTTTTCTTTTACTGATAAACCAAACTTGGGGCTTCTTCACATTCCAGTTTATACTATAATTTACACAATGTCCAATGGGAGGCGCTGTTTTACAGGAAACCTTAAAGACACACAGACAGACTTGACAGGCTTTAGATGGAGATTCCAGAATGATGTATAGAAAGCTGCTTGCTTGCTGGTGGCGGCTGCAGCCTATATATGAAAAAACTACTGACAGGTTCACTTTAAGATAACCTGAGATAATCAATAAGACTATAATTAAAAAAAATTGCAAGAAAACTATTTTCCTTATCATTGTTGGGGACCCCCAAGCCCCAGTGCACAGCATGTTCCCCGCAGCGCAGTGTGCATTGCTCTGGATTATTGTCCACACCTGTAACTTTGCTCCCAGATGCTTTCCCAATGTTTGTCTATGCTATAAATGTCTCTGGACACGTATTTCTATCTGGGATGGAGTACACAGTAAACAGCACTTGGCAGTGCGCTCACTCCTCGGGACGCTCTCCGCAGCGCTGTGTAACTCTAGCTAATTATGAACCACGGCTATAAACTCTGCTCGGTGAATAACTCGTAGTGCTGCCAGCTGGCCGGGGCCTGCCAAGCTGTGGGAAACGCAGTTTACTTACTAGATCCGTCACCAGAGCACTTGGCTTGGACTCACTTGGGATTTCAGGCATCCAAGTTACATTTGTACTTACATAACAGGGTCCGGGGACAAGACGTCGCTCCTCACACTCACTAAAACCGAGCGGCGCACATTACTATGTGCAGGGTACATGGCGGCAGGGGCGCCACTCGAAACAGGATTTTAACCCTTTTTTACTGCAGTTTCGAAAATTAAAGCATATTTCAACTCCCGTGTTACTTACAACACCTGTCTATGTGAAGAAAATGGTGCTAAGCTATATACAGAGGGGAAAGTATGTACTGGATTTTGTGGATAAGATGCGCCCCAAATTTAGAAGAGGAAAAAATGAAAAAAATAATCAACTGTAATGTTAAAATGGGGGTCAGTCATTCTAGAGGCGGCACTATGGCTGAGGAGGGTCATTGGGGGCAGGGCTGGCGATGCTGGGAGCCCGGCTCGGAGAAGGGGGTGTCTCGGTGGTGGGATGCGGGTGCCATTGATCTGTTGAAGCAATGAACTAATAAATAAAGGGGGGGACCGTAGCGCGGATACTCCAGGACCTTGAAATGCTTCCTACAAAGTCACTCCTAAGTTGCCCTGGCTGGGTGTTTCGGGTTATTGTCATGCTAGAAAACCCAGCCACGACCCATCTTCAATGCTCTCACTGAGTGAAGAAGGCTGCTCACCAAAATCTCACGATTCATGACCCCATCCATGCTCCCTTCAGTACGGTGCAGTCGCCCTGTCCCCTGTCAAAAATTAAAATAGCTTTATTCGATAAGCAAAATAATATAAAACAGTGCTCAATAGTCACAATGGAGCCACTATATAAAAAACTAATAGGTAAAGTAGCGCCGTTTGATTGTAACACTACTTCCAGCTCAGCTTTTGAAGACTCCTGTTTATTCACTGCATCCCCTGCTCATTCTCTGTGACAGCGTCTGTGATTAGTTGTGTCAGCCAGACTGCCCCCCACAATCTGTACCGGTGTCTGTAATACAATTAGTATATGGCAACGAACCTGCCGTTATAAGCGTGCAAAATTAAATACAAAAAAAAAAAACTGTGTGGGGTTCCCTATATATTGTGATACACAGCGCACATTAAGCACACGGCTGTAAGCAGCCTTGTGTGTTATTGTTGGCAGCATATCAAAATACAGGGACCTCACACAGTTTTTTTTTTTATTATTATTAAATAATGTTAAAAAATTTGATCTTAGCCAAGATGAAGCACATTGCTCTGGGTTAATATTCTGACCCTGGGGAGGTCCATAATTATCGCCCCCTCCCCGCAGGCTAAGAATAGCAGCCTGCAGCAGCCCCATAATTTGGCACATCCAATAGATTCACAAAATCCTGGTGTTTACCCGGCTCATCCCAATTGCCTTCGCACCAGGGTAATATAAGGGGTTAATGAAAGCTATGAATTGACAGCAGTCATCAAGCCCTGGATGGTGATGTTCAGATCTCTATTAACAAGCCTGTAATTTAAAAAACACAGACACAGAGAAAATCTTTTATTTGAAATAAAACACACAGACACCCTCTTCTACCCATTTATTAACCACAAACATACTAAGCTACCTACAATGGTAAATCCACAACATAATGTCGCCTGATGACACTCCCTGGCCATGCTACATCACAATGAGCTGATGGCAAGGAGCCACAGCAGTGAGGGCACTGACGTCAGAAAGGTCATCTGAGGTCATAGCTGGCACTGTTCCCACAGTACCCCAGCTGTCACCTCAAATGAACTCCCCTGAGGTACACTTAATCAACTGAACTCCGGTAATCTGGCATTGAGTTCAATGGTGCTGGATAACTGATTTCAATTGTGCCAGATAATCAGGAAATTTGGCGCTATTGAAGTCAATAATCCGCAACATTGAACTCAATGCCGGATTACCAGAATTCAGTAGTGTACCTCTGTTCACCTGAAGTCACAGCTGAGGTACAGTGGGAACGGCTCTAGCGGTGACCTCAGATGAACTCTATGACATTACCGCTCTTACAGCTGAGGACTAGGTATCACCAGTGTGAGAGCGCTGCTCACGGTGAGTGGTCTTTTTAATGTCACTAGTTACTGTATGTAGCAGAACTGGGAGTGTCGTGAAGGATATAGTTGTGGATTTACTGATGGAGGTGGGAATGTATAGGGGTTAATAAATGGGTAAAAGAGGGTGTCTGTGTGTGTTTTATTTTAAATAAAGGATTTTTCTCTAGGTCTCTGTTTTTTTAACAATTTACTTACAGGTGGGGGGGGGGTCTCAGAGACCTGAACATCACCAATCCAGGGCTTGATGACAGATGTCATTAACCCCTTATATTACCCGGATTGCAACTGCAACACCAAAATCGGGATAACCTGATAAGCGCCAGGATTTGGCGAATCTAGTTGGATGCACCAAATTCTGGGATGGCTATTCTTAGCCTGGTGGAAATAACTATGGGCCTTCGCAGGGTTAGAATACCAACCCCCAGTCGTGTGCTTCATCATGGCTGAGTATCAAAATTTGGAATACCCCACACATTAATTACTTATTTAAATAATTTAAAAAAGTAAAGAAACAAAAACACGTGGGCCCCAGTATTTTAATACACAGCCAACATAACGCACATGGCTGGGTGATACAAAATAATATATCAATGGAAGCCAAACTTATCAACCAGTTGAGCGTTGCATTCCAAATCACCCCAAAAAATCACGTGTGGATCCCTGCATGAATGTCATCATGGTAACTCAAACAAGAATTTACATGATAATTGTGATTCCATTGTGGGTGGACCTGTGTGGACTTCCAGCAATGTCCAGACGTGATCCTGTTGAGATAGCGAATGATGTCCTAGAGAATCACCTTTGACCCCATGGAATTTGGAAAATGACTCTACTGCTACTTGTGTCAGTCCATCCCACACCACCAATGTGTCTTAGAGATTCTCACACGGATTTAGGCCTGGGGAATGTAAGGAGTCAGTCAATGGCATCAGTACATCATCTAGACTCTGCCTACACATGGTGGCCAGAGAGTGGTCAGGTATGTTCTGTAGAATAGAGATTCAGCCCACTGAACCAGCATAAGGTATAACAATGGCTCTACAAGTTTAAAGCAGGCAGGGTACCATTACACATCACTGAGAGGTTTGGATGACCCAACAAGTACCCACTACTCAGGCCATCTCGGACACACCACCAAAGTAGTGCAAACTTAATGGTCATCAATGGCAAGGACTCTAGTAAAATGCAAAAGTAGAGAAGAATTGGTTAGAAATGATACGTGTATGTGGCCACCATCTACAAAGCTAGTCTCAACCTGTCTCCTCTGTATAGCTGTATAGCTGTGACGTGGTCTCCAGGTACTTACCTACAAGCAACCTCTGATTCTCACAAGAACAAGCCTTCAACCTGCAGTAACCCACAGTGCACTATACCGCTGAACAACCAGCTCTGCCTTCGCCCATCCTTTGTAGACTATGAGCCCTCATGGGCAAGATCCTCTCTCTTCACCTACTGTATGCTCAAGCATCTCTTGTAGACTGTGAGCCCTCTCAGGCAGGGTCCTCTCTCCTCACCTACTGTATGCTCAAGCATCTCTTGTAGACTGTGAGCCCTCTCAGGCAGGGTCCTCTCTCCTCACCTACTGTATCATCACCCATCCTTTGTAGACTCTGAGCCCTTGTGCCTAGGATCCTCTTCCCTCCCCCTCTTCATCCTCACCCATCCCTTGTAGACTGTGAGCTCTCGGAGGCAGGGTCATGTCTCCTCACCTACTGTACCCTCACCCATCCCTTGTAGACTGTGAGCTCTCGGAGGCAGGGTACTCTCTCCTCACCTACTGTATTCTCACCAAACCATTGTAGACTCTGAGGCTTCGTGGGCAGTTTCCTCTCTCCTCACCTACTGTACCCTCACTCATCCCTTGTAGACTGTGAGCCCTTGCAGTAGGGTCCTCTCTCACCTACTGTATCATCACTCATCCCTTGTAGACTGTGAGCCCTCATGGGCAGGGTCCTTTCTTCTCACCCACTGTATCCTCACCCATCCCTTGTAGACTGAGTCCTCATGGGCAGGGTCCTCTCTCCTCAGCCACTGTATCCTCACCCATCCTTGTAGACTGTGAGCCTCATGGGCAGGGTCCTTTCTTCTCACCTACTTATCATCACCAATCCCTTGTAGACTGTGAGCCCTCATGGGCAGGGTCCTCTCTCCTCTTGTACCTATCTGTGCCTTGTAATTGTTCACGATTTACTTGTTATGTATTGTACTTGTTATGTATACCCCCTTTTTTCACATGTTAATAAATGGTGCTATAATAATAATAACTTAGGAGACGCCATGCTATTGCTTCTCCAGTTCCCCACCTCATGGGACACTGATTTATACTTCCGGACTGGACAGACAGATATCCCTGGGAAGTCTCTGACTAGGAGCTACATGGTGAAGTGTCCAGCGTCTCCTTCACTTGTTAAGTAGTGTAGTATCGGAGGAGAATTATTAGGACATCTACATTGTAAGAACAATATATGAGGAAAACATGAACATTCAACTTCAGTAAGAAAAACCCTGTAGACTTACGTGATGAAGTCTAGGAAACTGGCGAGAGGCTCATACGACTGATTCCTCATGTGCCTGAACTCCACCACCATCTTTTCCTTAAGCTTGTCGTCGATGACAGACACGGCCAGCGGAGAGGCTTCATTAGCCAGAAAAGTCCCATAGTCTGTACTCTGAAGATGGAGCTTGAGATCTGCAGGACACAAATGAAGAGAAATTAAGCGCCAAGACCATCATAGGGTCCATCCCTACACTCTCTCCAGGACCGGACCTGCATATCTGATTATTTCACCGGGGATATGGCTCCATACTGAATCATTGTGGAGTGTGGCATTTTAGAGCTCTGCATTGGGAATCCTGATTATTGCCAACAGAAATGTATGAAGAAAGTGACAGCTGAGCAGTGGGGGGGGTAACGGGTGTCCCTACAGACCCCAACACTCACCAGTCAGTGCTCACAATGCCAAACTACGTAGGGATACACTCCTTTGACAAGCAGATGGTGACAACCAGTCCTCAATTTATTCATACATTTCTATGAAATAACAACAGAGGAACAATGCAATGCATTATTCTAGAAAAATATGAGGGATAAAAGCATTTACTAAAATGGACAGGTCATCAGTGGGGACAGGTCATCAGTGGGGACAGGTCATCAGTGGGGACAGGTCATCAGTGGGGACAGGTCATCAGTGGGGACAGGTCATCAGTGGGGACAGGTCATCAGTGGGGACAGGTCATCAGTGGGGACAGGTCATCAGTGGGGACAGGTCATCAGTGGGACAGGTCATCAGTGGGACAGGTCATCAGTGGGGACAGGTCATCAGTCGGACAGGTCATCAGTGGGACAGGTCATCAGTGGGACAGGTCATCAGTGGGACAGGTCATCAGTGGGACAGGTCATCAGTGGGACAGGTCATCAGTGGGGACTGGTCATCAGTGGGGACTGGTCATCAGTGGGGACTGGTCATCAGTGGGGACTGGTCATCAGTGGGGTCAGGTCATCAGTGGGGACAGGTCATCAGTGGGGACAGGTCATCAGTGGGGACAGGTCATCAGTGGGGACAGGTCATCAGTGGGGACAGGTCATCAGTGGGGACAGGTCATCAGTGGGGACTGGTCATCAGTGGGGACTGGTCATCAGTGGGGACTGGTCATCAGTGGGGACTGGTCATCAGTGGGGACTGGTCATCAGTGGGGACTGGTCATCAGTGGGGTCAGGTCATCAGTGGGGACAGGTCATCAGTGGGGACAGGTCATCAGTGAAGACAGGTCTTCTTTAAAGGCTTTGTCAACTACTTTATGATCGACGCACCACCCTTAGGATGATACCATCAATGTCAGATCGGGAAGGGATATTGCAGATGCACCACCTACTCAGACAAATTAGGGCCATGGATACCATGGTTTGGAAGGAGCTGCTGTGTTCCGGTAACAGCTGAGAACTTCAGGTTGCCGGTATGCCAGCTGATCAGAAGAGATCAGAAGAGTGTCAGGGGTTGCAACTTCACCGATAAGACATCTATGGCCTCTTCTAAGGATGGGCCATTGATTAAAGAGTTTGGCAACTAGTTCTTTAAGAGTCATTGTCAGTTTAAATTTTATTCTCCATTAACCAATAATACAGGAGACAATAAGCAACCTTGTAACATATCGTATTATGGTGGGTTTACACACACCAATCATTGTATCCAATATCTGAACAGATCTCTGGTTGCAGTGAAATCATGGACACATAGTTCCATTTTGTGGCTGTGTACAACATGGAGCAATATGTCCATGATTTCACTGCAACCAGAGATTGGTTCAGATATTGGATACAATGATTGGTGTGTGTAAACCCACCATTAGACCTATCAGCATCTTTCTCCTCCTGGACTCATCATTTATAGAGGACAGTTGGTTCTCATAAAGTTCTATGGAGAATTGTAACTGCCGATTCAGGGGAACTTGCAGCAGAACGTGTCTGCACCTCTAGATCCCCTTGCATAGAGTTTTAATTACACCAACTGTCATCTCCTATCTCAGTCTGAATACAGATTTTACCTATTAATTGAGAGGGACTAATCACTGAAGGAGGAGAATGAAGCAGATTGGTCTGATAAGATATAATACAACGTCTCTTATTTTCAAATGTACTATTGATCAATTAAATAATTAAAATAATGGTTAATCTAAGGCCGAAATAGGTCTACGCATTGGTCAACAGTAAGTAAACATGCGGTGAAAAGTGAAAATCTGCAGTAAACTAGAGACAAATCAAAAAAAAAAAAAAGCTGCATGTGGCACCGCGGCCTTACCAAGGGCCAAAGCTATAACCTTCAAAACTGCGATCAGACTCTGATTAATGAACTGTGCCCGCAAAGGTTCACCTTTAGTTTATGCTGCGTTCACGTAGGTATATAATGGGTGCGAAGACTGGAAATGATAAATATGTAATTCTAAAAGACTTCAAAGCCACCTTTGTCTGAAGTGGATTAAACCATATGGCAGGCAATGGCTTCAGCACAATCATAGAGCGTTGTTCTCTAGGGTGGAGCTTATTTGGAAAGTGTCTTAATAACAGTCTCTTACCCCCTAATTTTGTACCTACATATGAAAAAATAATTATGACAAAATATGAGCTCAATTTGGAAATATTTACTGGTAGCTCAGTTACATTGATTGACAAGGTTTTTGCCGACATTGGTAATTATGCAGTGGGCACTAGGCCTGGCTGCTGAGTGCTGACTGATGATCACCGATGAGTAATTGAGGTATGCCCATTGCATACATAACAAATGAAGGGGGTTATACCACCCCCCTCCAGAGCTCCAGCCTATGGAAGGGGCCATTTCATTGCCTAATCATTACAGTTGCTGGGATTGGCTGTTCAAAACTGAACAGCCAATCATGGCGTTCATGGATGGAGGAGGGTGGCAATGCCACCAACCCACAATGACGTTCCAGTTCCGGAGCTTGATCCCCGTTGCTGCAGCCACAGTGCCACATGTTTCCTAGGAAAAACTGGTTTGGGAACAGCCTGGCTTTTTGGACGAATCGGTTTGTCCTTGGTTGTGAAGGGGTTAAGTAAAGAGATATGGCAACAGCAACTAGCTCTCAATCAGAAGTTTATCTCATTGGACGTACTGTAACTGAATTAACCGGTAATTTGCCTTCTATGCTTTGGCTATTGGATTGTTTCTACATCATCATCTGGAAAAGCATGAAACTATAGGACAGTCTTCAGCTGCTATACTTGAAGACTACAGAGATTTACAGAACTGTCAATCAAATTTAGAGTGAACCATATGCAGAGTGGCGTATGCCGAAGAAGACTAAAGTTAGACAGAGGCTGAATTTAATTTAAGACTAGATGATCTTTTTGACATTGCTCATGCCAATTCTATCAGTATGATAGCAAATGCTGAAGACAGGGAGTTCATGATGGTTCAACGAGAAAAGGGAAGATGGGGATCAATGGCTTGTGCTGATGGAAAATTATCTGCAAAGGAAAAGTGTAAATATTCAAAAGAGGAATAAAAGCTTGTGAGATAACAGCGAAGGAAAGATTTGCACAGAAGTGAAACGGCAGTACTGCTGAATCAGCGGATAGTAGCCATAACAGAAATGCTATGGAGGAGGCTGCTGAAGGCAACTATTGAAAGCTGGACTTATCAAAATCCTGCAAAGAGAAAGAGGCAGAAAATGTTAACACCGCAGCTTGCAGCTGCATTGGATAGGACTAAGGGTGGTTTCACATTTGCGTAACGCTGCGCATAAAACTTACACTCATCTATAACATGGAGTGCACACTCATGCGCAGGAACATTTTTGGCCATGCGCATGGGTGCGTATGCATACCGGCGCGTCTAATTTCCGCGGCCGGGAAACACAACATGTTGCGTTTTAGGGGTGTTGAAAAATGCGCACGTTTCCGCATGCGTACGGATGCGGATAAATGAGGCATTATTGTCTATGCGTACATAATTGTACGCAAGGCCTCGCAGATGCCTGCGTTAGATCCGCATGCGTATAAGCCAATGCGCATGGCCCAGAAAGAGATCTCTTTCTGGGCATGCGCATTGGCTTATACGCATGTGGATCTAACGCAGGCATCTGCAAGGCGTACGCATAGACAATAATGCCTGGTTCATCCGCATCTGTGCGCATGCGGAAGCTTGCACATTTTTCAACACCCCTAAAACGCAACATGTTGCGTTTCCTGGTTGCGGGAATTAGATGCGCCGGTACTCATACGCACCCAATACGCATGCTCAAAAATGTCCCTGCGCATGAATGCGCACTCCGTGTTATAGATGAGTGCGCAATACGCTTGCGTATTTCATAACTTTTATGCGCAGCGTCCGCTGCGAAACACAAATGTGACACCACCCTAAGACCAGATCGTGAAGCAATGTTTAGAGCTTAGGCAACAACATCAAAGACCTTTCACTCAATCATGATTCTATTCGCAATCACATTACACACATAGACCGCTCCTGATCACACCCATCTAGTTGACGATACATCACTGATGTTTGCAGACAAATAACAAGAATAATTAATGTAAACCAAGTTCTAGGAAAAATGAATATCAAACCAACCGTCAGGCTCCACAGCACATGTCTCCTAAAACATAATCCTCCTCGGGTCTTACAGTACTAGAAATATAACGAATATTTCTCAAACGGACCATTACAGATAATCACAAGATGTAATCGCCTGGCTGATTTCTGCAAGTTAATGAGGCAGATCTTGTCTAGTTTCTACATGAGTGACTATTAATTGCATTCTTTCCTGATACTTATCTGGAATCAGGTATGTTATCTGCAAACAGGACTTATTCATGGAAAATTACTGAATAAAAGAGCCATGTGAAGAGAAGAACCCTTAGGGTATGTGCGCACGGTGGGCGGGTTTGTGGCGGCGGCGGCTGGGCGGGACCCGACAGGAAGCTCCGGAGCCGTCCACCGGCTTCCTGTCGGGTATGTGCGGCGGGAGACGGGCGGGTTAGCGGCGGCGGTGTTGCGGCGGCTGGAAGCAGTACATGATTCTGCTTGCAGCCGCTGCAGAGCCGGCCGGATTATAGAACAAGCTCATTCTTTGCTAACCCGCTGGGAACCCAGCGGGTTAGCAACGGATGAGCATGTGTAAATGTACGGTTTACATAGGTTTCAATGTTAATCCAAACGCCGGTTTGGATTAACATAAATTTACATGAAATTTATGTAAACCGACCGGCGGTTTACACACCTAATCCGGCCCTAACCCGACCAGTGCGCACATACCCTAAAAGGTACCGTCACACGCCGCCAGATCGCCGGCGAGATGGCTGGCAGTTCTCGAATTCGGCGAAGTGGAAACCACATCACATGTGCGTGGTGGCGTGTGACTGGGCGATTCTACAGCGAGAAATCGCTGGTGGAGAGTGGCCTGATTGCCCTGCACTGCATATCCACCAGGCGATATCCACCAGGCGATATCCACCAGGCGATATCAGCGCATCGTGGCGTGTGACAGGGCGATAGCGACGTACACAGCGATCCTGAAATCAACCTCATAGGCGTGCTTTGGATGGTGTTTTTTTGCTCCGCATCTGTGACGATCAGTGGGTCATACTGCGTTCCGATTGGCTGGCCGTGTCCGAGGCGCCTTATTTGTTGACCTGTGCGTTCACGCAAGGCTGACCAATGAGAACGCAGTTCAGTCCACCAATCGCAGTGATAGGGGCACGGTGAAATACACTGCATCACATCCCTATCGAAACAGTATGTCCACATCGCTGCTACGATTGTGGCGTGTGACGCGGCGATGTGTGAAGGGAAGATCGCTTCCGGTCTTCTGCAGGCGACTTCCGGGACACAGGATCGCCGAAGATCACACGCTAGATCGCTACGTGTGACAGCTCCACAGCAGTGTGAAAATAGTGGCCGAAAGGTGCGCGCTCACGTCAAATCACCGGCGATATGGAAGCCATATAGTGGCGTGTGACGGTACCTTCAAGGTGCCATAGACAACAGCACAGCTACCATAGACCCCTCAATTACCAGCTTCTTCCATGCCATTCAAATGGGCCGCTCCACTACTTTTATATTAATGTAGTACCTGATATCATATAAAAAAGTAGTAGCACAACCCTATATATTGATAGCAGGGACTGAATCAATATAAAAATCCCACAAAATAGAAGTGGATCTGCAGCACTCTGGAGAGGCCACTAGATGTGCTGTTCAGGTCTGCAACTGCTTATATCCAGGTGCTTCCAGGACTGCGGTAAGAAAAGCAAATTAATGGGGGTACTAGGTGTTGCCTGTGCAGATAATGGGGGCAGTTTACCCTGGGCCCCCCCCAAGCCCTGGGCCCTGGGGGGCCGCCCAGATTGCCCTCATTATGATCCTCCACTGGTCCGACCCCTAGTGATCGGTTATCCTAGAGATAGGTCATGAATATAAGAAGTACCCCTTGTTATCCTCTTCACCCTCGAGCCTGTTTTCACCTTCCTGACCGGGCCATTTTTTTTCAGTTCTGACCAGTGTGACTTTATGTAATAACTCTGGATCACTTCAATGGATCCCAATGATTCGGAGACTGATTTTTCATGACACATTGTACTTCATGTTAGTGTTAAATTTAGGATGATCATTTGTACGTTTATTTGTGAAAAAAAATACAGACATTTGTTGGAAATTTTAAAAATGTTGCAATTTTCAAACTTTGAATTTTTATACTGCTAAACCGTAGAGTAATGTCACAAAATAGTTAATAAATAACATTTCCCACGTGTCTACTTTACATCAGCACACTTTTGGAAACAATTTTGTTGTTGTTGTTAAGAAGTTAGAAGGGGTCAAAGTTCATCAGCAATTTCTCATTTTGACATCAAAATTTACAAAACCATTTTTGACTTTGCGGGGCCTAAATAACAGAAAATACCCAAAAGTGACACCATTCCAAAACTGCACCCCTCAAGCTACTCAAAACCACCTTCAAGAAGAACATTTTACTTTTTTCCTCAAAAATGTTGCTTTACTACTAAATGTTGCATTTTCACAAGGGTAACACCGATACCCCATATGTGGTTGAAAACCACTGTTTGGGCGCATGGCAGGACTAGGAAAGGAAGGCACGCTATTTGACTTTTCAAGCGGAAAATTGTCTGGGATCGTTAGCTGACTCCCATGTTACAGAGCCCCAGTGTGCGTACACAGTGGAAGACCCCACAAGTGACCCCTATTGGAAACTAGACCCCTTTAAGGGGAACTCTGGGGAGAGAAAACATTTTAGTACAGCTCCTGCCCTGCTACAAGATGAAGCAGCGCTGTACACTGCAGTTCTAGGATCTATAGATCACCTATAATTCAATAATATCATACCTGCTCATTTGCCCTCCGCACTCCCTCGTGGGACATAGAATTTCAGCCTGACAGTCTCATGCTGTTGCTGAGAGCAGGTGGTGGATGCTGGGAGCTGCAGGATCATCCTACATTCCAGCCCCCTCACACTTCTGCATGGGGAGGGGGGTGTGGCCACCAGCCCCATGCTCATACTACAATCCAGAACCTGATATACCATCCTTTGTAATGTAGCAGGGCTATTTCACTTCAAACAGCAATTATGTCACAGGGTGGGCCATTTATATGGATACACCTAAATAAAATGGGAACGGTTGGTGATATCAGCTTCCTGTTTGTGTTACTTTAGTACCCCCCTCCATATACTAATGTGCCACAAACAGAAGGTTGATATCACCAACCGTTCCCATTTTATTTAGGTATATCCATATAAATGGCCCACCCTGTACATGCTGTGATCCTCTGCTGTATGATGGTGCATAATGTGTACTGTTATTGTCAGGCTAGGAGCAGAGGCAAATCATTACTTTGATCGATTCAGGTCTGCAGTGGTCTCCCCTCCCCCACAGGAACTTAGTAGCTTCCTTTCCTTGAAACTTGCTTTGGATCATCACTCCTAAGGAAAGGCATTCCCCTCTTTAAGGAATTTATCTAGGCGTGTTGTAAACACCTTGAACCCCCAGGTGATTCACAGAATTTTATAACGCTGAGCTGAGAAATTAAAAAGCAAAGAAAAATAAAATCACATTTTTCCCACAGAAATGTTTTAGCCCAAAACTTTGTATTTTCACAAAGACATCAGGAGAAAATGGACCACACAATTTGTGGGCAATGTGTTGACTACATTGATACCTCACAGGTGTTTGATAACTTCATTTGAGGCACAGGGCGATACCCAGAAGGAAAGGCGCACCAGATTAGATTTCAGATTGAGCTGAAGTGGTTTAGGGAGCCATGTCCACTAAGATGACAGACCTGAGTGGGGACTTGTTTTTGTGGGTTGAGTTGAAGGCTATTTGGGGGCGATTTGGGTTCAGAACATTTTGGATCAGTTCATTTATCCTGTGCTTTATCATAATACATCTTGGAAATACGTGATTCAGGTGAAACCTCCGACGGATGCATCCATCCATTACACTGTACAAAGCAGGGACACATATATAACATTTCGGTCCTATATCAGAGGTTACTGGGCACTATATGGTGTAACTAGGTGTAGCCACTATATTTATGACCTTTTCGGTGCCATCTACAGGTGCTGCACACTGATTCCACAATAATCACATGCATTCAAGAGACTAGTCAGCGGCACTCACCACACAAGCTCTTTGTGTTTTTATTCAGAGTCTAACCAGGACTCGTCGAAGCCATACAGACCGCGAAACGGCAGTCCGCTGTCCCAGCACTCCCCCACCCCCATCTGAATTGTCCATGGATTTTGTTGGACTCTGAATAAAAGCACAAATATCTTGTGTGGTGAGTGCCGCTGACTAGTCTCTTGAATACATATATAAAATGATCTCAGCTCAGGAGATGTATCATCAGACCATCTCCCTGTACAGTCAGACACATCCATTACACAGTACATAGCAGGGACATATATATAAGATTATCTCAGCTCAGGAGATGTAGTATCATCAGATCATGTCCCTGTACAGTCAGACACATCCATTACACAGTACATAGCAGGGACACATATATAAGATTATCTCAGCACAGGAGATGTGGTATGATCAGGCCATGTCCCTGTACAGTCAGACACATCCATTACACAGTACATAGCAGGGACACATATATAGCTCAGGAGATGTGGTATGATCAGACCATGTCCCTGTACAGTCAGACACATCCATTACACAGTACATAGCAGGGACATATATAAGATTATCTCAGCTCAGGAGATGTGGTATGATCAGACCATGTCCCTGTACGGTCAGACACATCCATTACACAGTACATAGCAGGGACACATATATAAGATTATCTCCCACACAGGAGATGTGGTATAATCAGACCATGTCCCTGTACAGTCAGACACATCCATTACACAGTACATAGCAGGGACACACATATAAGATTATCTCCCACACAGGAGATGTGGTATAATCAGACCATGTCCCTGTACAGTCAGACACATCCATTACACAGTACATAGCAGGGACACACATATATGATTATCTCAGCACAGGAAATGTAGTGTGATCAGACCATGTCCCTGTACAGTCAGACACAGTCATTACACAGTGCATAGCAGGGACACATATATAAGATTATCTCAGCACAGGAGATGTGGTATGATCAGACCATGTCCCTGTACGGTCAGACACATCCATTACACAGTACACAGCAGAGGCACATATATAAGATTATCTCAGCACAGGAGGTGTGGTATGATCAGACCATGTCCCTGTACAGTCAGACACATCCATTACATTGCTTGCTGTAACATTGATAAAATTATAGCTTTATCAGCAGGAGGTATTACTTGTTGACTAGTAAACCTCATGGTATATAGCTTTCCAATTTCATGAGCTCTGTATAACCTTGCCCTACCAATGATTGGTAGTTTCTGTGTATACTGTGCATAGGCAGAAAGTGTAATGATCACTGTATAACCCCACTCCTGTTTAATAGTTTCTGTGTACACTGTTCATAGGCAAAAAGCTGCCAATCAGTGGTGTGGGAGGTTTTACACAGAACTTAATTTTCAGAGAACTGAGTGCAGCAAACAGCCCAGTAAGTGATACATAGCTGGAATCAGGGTCTCTGCTCCTACATCATGATGATCTCAGATGGGGTGAAAAAATCTGGTGACGGATTCCCCTGAATTGTAGAATTATAAGTAAGACGGGGAGAATAAAGCCTCTGTCCTCAGTGATTGGTTTTCCATGATCAGAATTTTGGTTTACCCAAAGGTGGCAACAAGATTGTAGACTTCCTACTCCAGTCTATTCCATCCGGATTGACACAGTAACTTGGTAATTTAGCGAATCAGACAAGCGAGGTCCTGGAATAACACATTAATGGTGGAATAATTCTGCACAAAGCAACATAGGAAAATGCCTTACCTACAAAAGCAAACAAAAAGCCATGATATATTCCATTAACAGAGCGTATACATGTCATTACGTAACATTAGCCGGACCCGGCTCCCAGAAGCCAGGTTTCTTTTCAGCATTGGAGGTAGCAGGAAAAAAAAGCCTGGAACAAAATGTTCTTAGCTTAAACAGACTTCAGCCCCCGAGGGGAAGCGATGGGAGAGGAGGTCGGTCATATTGTGTCAGTTACACCAGATGTCAGGACTGAACCGTCCAAATGATCTGGTCTCGGAAAACTTAAGAAACGGGAGCGTTAGACCGGGGAACCCGAGCCAAATAATGGTGCGATGACAGCCCATCAATGTGGACGTGTCAAAGGTTCATAGGAGTCTACTTCTAACAAGACGTCCAATTAACAGCCTCAGCCAAGGGCAGGAATAATGAAGGAACTGCTCAGAAGGCAATTTTGTGCATTTTCTGGACAAACAAAGTCTGTCCTCCCGATTGCCAACTACATTGGCAGTCCTATGCAACCAGGACTCAAGACTGTGTCAAGCTCCATCATTTAACTGAACATGCAGATATCAGTGGTTCAGCCAACTGGCTAATGATTATGGGGCCCCAGGTAACTAAAGGTCAGGGAAGTTAAGGATCATGTCCAATTTCAGGCTGATGATCTATTTTTTCAAGAGGTCAAGGGATGAAGTACTCACCTGCACAATCAAAACTGTATAATGAAAAGCCAGTTGAGACGATTCCCGGTGAGAGCCGGACGGACGAGCGTTCCCCCCTAGAGCCGCCGTACGCGTCCCGCGAGAGAGCCGGCCGGACGAGCGTTCCCCCCGCCTGAGAGAGCCGGCCGGACGAGCGGTTCCCCCCCGTGAGAGAGCCGGCCGGACGAGCGTTCCCCCCGCCTGAGAGAGCCGGCCGGACGAGCGGTTCCCCCCGCCTGAGAGAGCCGGCCGGACGAGGGTTCCCCCCGCTGAGAGAGCCGGCCGGACGAGCGTTCCCCCCGCGTGAGAGAGCCGGTCGGACGAGCGTTCCCCCCGCGTGAGAGAGCCGGCCCGGACGAGCGTTCCCCCCGCTGAGAGAGCCGGCCGGACGAGCGTTCCCCCCGCGTGAGAGAGCCGGCCGGACGAGCGTTCCCCCCGCGTGAGAGAGCCGGCGGACGAGCGTTCCCCCCGCGTGAGAGAGCCGCCGGACGAGCGTTCCCCCGCGTGAGAGAGCCGGCCTGGACGAGCGTTCCCCCCCGCGTGAGAGAGCCGGCCGGACGAGCGTTCCCCCGCGTGAGAGAGCCGCCGGACGAGCGTTCCCCCCGCGTGAGAGAGCCGGCCGGACGAGCGTCCTCCCCCCGCGTGAGAGAGCCGGCCGGACGAGCGTTCCCCCCGCGTGAGAGAGCCGGCCGGACGAGCGTTCCCCCCCCGCGTGAGAGAGCCGGCGGACGAGCGTTCCCCCCCCGCGTGAGAGAGCCGGCCGGACGAGCACCCATCTTGCGTGGGAGAACAGGCCATATGAGCGCCCCCATGCATGAGAAAGCAGCCAGACAAAAGCCTCCCCTGCATGAGAGTGCTGGCCAGAGGAGCACCCCCCGTGTGAGAGAGCCGGCCGGAAGAGCACCCCCAGTGTGAGAGCCGGCCGGAAGAGCACCTCCCCCTGCATGGGAATGCCGGCCGGACGAGCACCCTTCCTGCATGGGAGAGCTGGCCCGGACGAGCACCATCCCTGCGTGGGAGAGACAGTTGGACGAGCACCCCCCCCTGCATAGGAGAGACAGACAGACAAGCCCCCCTGCGTGGGAAGCCGGGCCGATGAACATTCCTGTCTACAGATGAATCTCTCCAGGTTATTGAATGTCATGTTTCAAACTCCTTTTGGGGTCACATGTTGACTTACAGGGTAACTACCTATAGATTCCATGCCTTCTTGTAGAGAGCTAATTTGCATACTTCTGTCCAAGGATCACAGCTTCTAAGACTCTGTAAACCAGCAAGGTATTCTCAATGAGAACGAATAAACCAAAGCAATGCCAGGTCTATGAAAAAAGGATCAAGGCAATAATCTTCTCCGGGCCCTTCACACGGTCAATGTGCAGTCAGTTACCAGTTGTGAGTTGCCCCCCATCACTACAGACACAGTGTGGCCGTGAACACATTATACCTACAGGAGCTTTTAGGACATCTCACTCTGAACGCAGGTATTAAAGGGAACCTACTCTACATTCCGGAACGCCGGGCCCTGCCGGTACACCACCAACGCCAGGAAGCCGGTACACACCAACGCCAGGAAGCCGGTACACACCAAACCCAGGAGCGCTTACACCACCAACGCAGGAAGGCCTACCACACCAACGCCAGGAAGCCGCACACCACCAACGCCAGGAAGCCCTACACCACCAACGCCAGGAAGCCGTACACCACCAACGCCAGGAAGCCGCTACACCACCAAAGCTCCAGGGAAGTTTTTGTATTGCTGCTATTATCAGATGAGACCACCCCGCTCTGCAGCTTAACATGGGGTCTTCATCGTGGCCGTGCTCCCTGTACTTCCCGCAATATCAGACTCCATCGATGGGGACAAATGAGAATCCTGAATTCTGTGACTAGTGTCCATATGGTGTATACACGATGAGTTCAAATCACTAATATTACTAAGGGGGGAGATTCTTTAAATATTGTTCAGGACACTAATTGTTTAGTTCTATAAAACAAGTATACTTTGTATCATCTAGTGAAAGAAATAAAACTGTATACTAGATTTCCTATGGGTGACAGACGTAGCTCGAATGTTAGCGGATACAGTTATCCGGCTAACGTATGCTAATGAAGGTCACAAATCCAATGTTCTATTACCACTATCCCTGATAAGTACAACAGTACCATCTGGCAGGAGCTCGTAGCCATGAACAATGTGTCAGACTGGATGAGCTAGAACATGAGCCTCCAGCTATTCTGGACCTGCAGCCAATATCCAGAGAAGTACAAGATCAGCAAACTCTGCCACATTTCCTCTTTAAATCCAATTCCTAATCTCCTCTAATAGAAACCATGTGTTCCCCTGTATTATCTATTCTCACTGTGAATACATCATGTACCAATAAAGACCAATTCACACATCGCACAATGATGCCAAATGTCACAAAAGTTGTCCCAATGACCTGCTGGATCACGTCTCACATATAGAGAAGGGGAAAAGTGACCAGGGTTTAGCTTTTTTATTCCTTCTGTTGTGGGGTATTCTGTTTTTTTTGGGAGGGTTTATGTAAATCCGCTATACAATTCCAGAGATAAGGGGATTTTTATTTAGAGCTAATTTTTTCTGGCTTTATCAAGGGGTCGCGGCTCACAGGCTCCTCCATTGAGGGTCGCGGCTCACAGGCTCCTCCAGGGAGGGTCGCGGCTCACAGGCTCCTCCAGGGAGGGTCGCGGCTCACAGGCTCCTCCAGGGAGGGTCGCGGCTCACAGGCTCCTCCAGGGAGGGTCGCGGCTCACAGGCTCCTCCAGGGAGGGTCGCGGCTCACAGGCTCCTCCAGGGAGGGTCGCGGCTCACAGGCTCCTCCAGGGAGGGTCGCGGCTCACAGGCTCCTCCAGGGAGGGTCGCGGCTCACAGGCTCCTCCAGGGAGGGTCGCGGCTCACAGGCTTCTCCAGGGAGGGTCGCGGCTCACAGGCTCCTCCAGGGAGGGTCGCGCTCACAGGCTCCTCCAGGGAGGGTCGCAGCCTCACAGGCTCCTCCAGGGAGGGTCGCAGCCTCACAGGCTCCTCCAGGGAGGTCCGCAGCTCACAGGCTCCTCCAGGGAGGGTCGCAGCTCACAGGCTCCTCCAGGAGGGTCGCGGCTCACAGGCTCCTCCAGGGAGGCGCGGCTCACAGGCTCCTCCAGGGAGGGTCGCGGCTCACAGGCTCCCAGGGAGGGTCGCGCTCACAGGCTTCTCAGGAGGGTCGCGGCTCACAGGCTTCTCCAGGGAGGGTCGCGGCTCACAGGCTTCCTCCAGGGAGGTCCGCAGCTCACAGGCTCCTCCAGGAGGGTCGCAGCTCACAGGCTCCTCCAGGAGGGTCGCAGCTCACAGGCTCCTCCAGGAGGTCCGCAGCCTCACAGGCTCCTCCAGGAGGGTCGCGGCTCACAGGCTTCTCCAGGAGGGTCGCGGCTACAGGCTTCTCCAGGAGGTCGCGGCTTACAGCTTCTCCAGGGAGGTCGCAGCTCACAGGCTTCTCCAGGGTCACACTCACAGATTCTCCAGGGAGGGTCATGGCTCACAGGCTTCTCCAGGGAGGGTCGCGGCTCACAGGCTTCCTCCAGGAGGGTCGCAGCTCACAGGCTTCCCAGGAGGGTCGCAGCTCACAGGCTTCTCCAGAGGTCGCAGCTCACAGGCTTCTCCAGGGAGGGTCCGCAGCTCACAGGCTTCTCCACGGAGGTCCGCAGCTCACAGGCTTCTCCAGAGGAGTCGCAGCTCACAGGCTTCTCCAGGAGGGTCGCAGCTCACAGGCTTCTCCAGGAGGCGCAGCTCACAGGCTTCTCCAGGGAGGTCGCAGCTCACAGGCTTCTCCAGGAGGACGCAGCTCACAGGCTTCTCCAGGAGGGTCGCAGCTCACAGGCTTCTCCAGGAGGTCGCAGCTCACAGGCTTCTCCCAGGGAGGTCGCAGCTCACAGGCTTCTCCAGGGAGGACCGCAGCTCACAGGCTTCTCCAGAGGAACCGCAGCTCACAGGATTCCAGAGACCGCAGCTCACAGGATCTCCCGAGGACCGCAGCTCACAGGATTCTCCCGAGGACCGCAGCTCACAGGATTCTCCAGGGGTGTCCAGGGGAAGAAACAGCTGATCCGACAGCTGATTTAACTCTCCCGCGCCGACACTGAAGAGGAGATGTCGGCACGGGAGATTTAAACAGCTGTCAGATCAGCTGTTTCTCCACGCCGACAACGCTGGGAGATTAGCGGTGCCGGGAGGAGGAGATCAGCGGCTGCTCCAGCTGATCTCCCGTTTTTTTGGGGGAAAAACTAATTTTCTGGAACAATTCCAAGGTCTGACTGTCTATTTTCCTAAGATAGTTAATAACCTACAATCCCGGGACACCCACTATGACAGAAGGAGTAATCCATGGGTTGTGTGGCTCCTGAGCACTCACAGTTCTGTACTCTAGGTACTGCCCAGCCCAGGGATTTAATCTCCTCATTATCTCCTGCCTGTGATACTCCCTCTCTCAGTGCACTGATAATCATGGGAAGGACTGGAGACAAATGGCACCATTACAACATGAATGCTCCTCCGCCAAGTTAAACATACCCATCACTAATGGCATCAGGAAGAATCATTAAATGGTAAACCAGAGACCTGACAACTGAGGTCATCATTAAGAGATCGGTGGGGATCCGACACCCAGCAGCCCCAGCGATCAGCTGAATATTGCTCCAACAGTGACCAGGTAGAAGCGATATATAGCAGCTGGGATATCGAGGACGAGTTCTGCTTTTTATCAGCCATTAATAGGAAGTAATGTGCACTGGCCACAAACCAGGGAACATGGCTGCTCGGTTCTACCTGGTGCATTCGGTGAGTGTACCAAACCCCAGCAACCTCATTATCCATGACCTCCTGCCCAGGAGATGTGGTAAGATCAGACCATGTCCCTGTACGGTCAGACACATCCATTACACAGTACATAGCAGGGACACATATATAAGATGTGGTATGATCAGACCATGTCCCTGTACGGTCAGGCACATCCATTAGACAGTACATACAGGGACACATATATAAGATTGGATGATGACCATGTCCCTGTACGGTCAGACACATCATTACACAGTACATAGCAGGACATATATAAGATGTGGTATGATCAGACCATGTCCCTGTACGTTCAGACACATCCATTAGACAGTACATAGCAGAGACACATTTTATAAGATTATCTCAGCACAGGAGATGTGGTATGATCAGACCATGTCCCTGTACGTCAGACACATCCATTAGACAGTACATAAGCAGGGACACATAATAAGATTCTAGAACACAGGAGATGTGGTAGATCAGACCATGTCCCTGACGTCAGACACATCCATTAGCATACATAGCAGGGACACATATAATAAGATTATCAGCACAGGAGATGTGGTATGATCAGACCAATGTCCCTGTACGTCAGACACATCCATTACACAGTACATAGCAGGGACACATATATAAGATTATCTCAGCACAGGAGATGTGGTATGAAACATTCCCTGTAGGTCAGACACATCCATTACACAGTACATAGCAGGGACACATATATAAGATTATCTCAGCACAGGAAATGTGGTATGATGTAGACCAGTGTCCCTTACAGTCAGACACATCCATTACACAGTACAGCAGGACACATATATAAGATTATCTCAGCAAGGAGATGTGGTATGATCAGACCATGTCCCTGTAAGTCAGACACATCCATTACACAGTACATAGCAGGGACACATATATAAGATTATCTCAGCACAGGAGATGTGGATGATCAGACCATGTCCCTGTACGGTCAGACACATCCATTACACAGTACATAGCAGGGACACATATATAAGATTATCTCAGCACAGGAGATGTGGTATAATCAGACCATTTTCCCTGTAGATCAGACACATCCATTACACATTAATAGCAGGACACATATAAAAGATTATCTTGGCACAGGAATATTTTATTAACCACATCCAATTGTGGAAAGTACCGTATTATTATTCCAAGATCTATAAATTAAAGTTACTTTATATCATAGGAACCCCCCCTTTAAGTCCCAGATAACCCCTTTAAAGGACATCTATTAGCAGATCTTTTCTGTATAGTCTGAAGGTAGCACTGATGTCATTGGTTAATTATAAGGTTATGTCGTTTCAATACAATCACTGTTTTATTATCAGGAGATTATAAGGCTATGTGTCCCACTTGTTTTTCTGCTCCATTTTCTGCACCAATAACACATGACCCACAGCTTTGTAATGAAAGTCTATGTGATTTCCCAATAGTTGTGCCCACATGTAGCAGAAATCGCCTGCATTTTTTTTTTAATGTCTCTGCAATTAATTTCCCCGGTTTTGGGCTGTGTTTTCCCCATAGACTCCATTCTAATCCCCCAAAGAATCACAAACACGAGTCTTCACACAGTCCGCTTGTGGTGTGCTTCCCCAGCCAGCTCTCCAGTGATTCCATGGTGATCCCCGGTGATTCTTCCTCCAAGCACCGGTAGGACCTGTGGGTATCGTCCTATCAGAGCCAGAGCCTGCGCACCATGTGACCGGCTGAGTCACATGATGCAAGATCCTGGCAGGCAATAAAGACATCTGCTGCTGCACAGAGGAAGAATCACCGGGGATCAGCGCAGGCTCCCCTGGGCAGGGTGACAAAGTGTCTGTGTGTCTGTCTGTGAAGCAGAGTGGGCACTTAGGCTGGTTTCACATCACGGATTTTTCCTGTCCGGTGGGATCCTACTTTTTGCAGGACCCCACGGACAGGAACAGACACCATTAGGAGGTGACCTATTCTGTGTCTGGGTCTGTGATTTTCACGGGTCCGGACACAAAGAGCTGTGCGGGGTCATTTCACTTCTGCAATGTATAATCCATACATCCATACATATATACATATACCATTGCGGAAGTGAAATTAAGTGAAAGCAAGGGTTAAAAATAAATAAAAAACTCTATTCTCACCTTCCAGAGATCCCCCGAGTTGGCATCAATCTCCGGATGCTTACAGGACCTGGGTGGGCGGGGCTACCCGATCAGGTCATCGGTCACATGACCAGACCACAGTAACCGGTCATGTGACCCGATCAGCTGATCGGGTTATGACGTAATGCCAGGTCCTGTAACCATCGGAGATGCTGCACATCGGGGGATTCTGGAAGGTGAGAAGAGATTTTATTTATTTTTAACCCTTGCTTTCACTTAATTTCACTTCCACAATGTATGTATATACATTACGGAAGTGAGATTAGATGGTTAGGAGCAGTGTTGGTGTACAGAGCATGCTCAGTACACTATAATCGGGTCCGAGGAACGATCCTGTGTTTTCTTGGACCCGTACTCCATAGGCCCCCATGTTAAAGGGCGCGGATCATGTCGGATCCAATTGTGTCCGCTGTCCCAACATTGGAGCAGTCTCCGATTTTGGGTACAGCAAAAAATTGGATCCAATAAAAATCGGATGCCATTAAGGGCAAATCTGATCTGATCCGTGCCCATAGGATAACATGGGGGCCAAATCGATCTTAAAAATACGCAATGTGAAACCAGTCTTAGCCTTAAGGTCCCGTCACACACAACGACGCTCCAGTGATCCCGACAGCAATAACGACCTGCCGGGATCGCTGGAGCGTCGTTACCTGGTCGCTGGGGAGCTGACAGACAGGCAGATTTCTTCAGGATCAGGGACCTGGGAGCCACCTCCCACATCGCTGAAGGCGAGTGCCCCCAGCCCTGTAAGCAGGGAGAACGCTGGTAACTATGACAAACAGCGGGTATCCAGGCAGCGCGCGCTGCGTGGATACCCGGTGTTTACCATGGTTACCAGCCAGTGAGGTCACTGATCGCTGGTTTCTCGCGGTCACAGCAGCGGTGACCAGCGGGGGACCAATGACCTAAAAATGGTCCGAGCCCTTTGCAGCGAATCAGCGATCTCACAGCAGGGGCCTGATCGCTGCTAGATGTCACACATAGCGACATCCTGGGGAGATCGTTGTAACTCACAGTTATAACAATCTCGTTATGTGTGACTGGGGCTTTAAACTGGGATCTGAGCTCTGATTGGTTGATATTAGCCAGTTCTACTTTGAGGCATTTAGATAATTCACCCTTGTAAGTGTGGCCCCTACCCAATAACGCTACGTCTCAGCACAGAAGGTCAATCTTTAGGGATGTTGTCAAGTTTGAACATTATTTTGCTACTCATGGGAGAGGGGATAACAGACTGGGGTGCAACCACTGGGGTCCCCACAACCAGGGCTCTGACGCGTGCGGTGAATGTAGCGGAGGTCAGTGCTGGTCTTAAGCACCCCCACTAGAATGAATGGAGCGACCACGAGAGTGATCCACCACTGCACCATTCACACAGGCCCTGCGTCTCTGGATTGATGGGAGGTCCCCCTAGTGGTTAGGAGGTTCTACCCTCTGCCATGGATAGGGGATCACTTCTAAACATGAGAATGCCCATTAGGTCATGTCAGCCATGGCCAGAGCAGATGATTGCTGCACCCAATGGATTATCGCTCTACAGCCAAGCCAAGGGATCCCCGGTGTGTTGGGAAACGTCCTGTCATTACGAGGCTCTGGGAGAACACCGGCCTAGAAACAGATTGGAAAATAAATATGACATTATCTGTTAGTAGATTTATACATCGACGCCCAAAGGATGAAGTTTCATAAATACAAAGCCAAAAATAACGGGAGAACATCATGACCCAGAAATCCAACCATCATTTATAAATACAAACCGATTTACCCAGAGGGCAACAGATTTATTTCACTATTCCTGCCCCTAGTGGAAGGAAAACATGGAAGATGTGAGGTCAGGGCAGGAGAAGCAGAAGTGAGGGGAGCGTCTTCACACAGGGGCGCCACAACCAGTTCATCCAGGTCAGAGGGCTACAGTGAGCGCCTTACCCGGTCCTAAAGAAGGATGCGGAGAATTACAGTACTCTGGTGCCATCTAGTGTACAAAGAAGGGTACAGCAAAGATAAAGAACAGGCTCTAGTCTAGACAGAAGCCACGTATGGCACCGCCATCTAGTGTCAAGAAAACAGTAAGTCATTCAAGGCAGAGAGCACAGGTAAAAGGTGTCCAGCGATGTCATGTCATGTTCTTTTTATTCTGTGTTCCCTGGAGTTGTTTAGTAAAATATTATTAAAGGGGTTTTTTTGTTGTGAAAAAAACAGTTTTTCTAAAAAGGAAAAAGAAAAAAAAAAAAAAAAAAAGACACTTCATTTTACTCCCCTTCCCAGGTCTGGAGCCAAGTCTCCGGCACCACTTTTGGCGTGTGTTGTCTTCATTGCTGAAAGTTCAATGACAACGCTGCAGCCAATCAGTGAGCTCACCGGCTCGTGATGATATTACGGAGCTCAGCGGCTCGTGATATTACGGAGCTCAGCGGCTCGTGATATTACGGAGCTCAGCGGCTCGTGATATTACGGAGCTCAGCGGCTCGTGATATTACGGAGCTCAGCGGCTCGTGATATTACGGAGCTCAGAGGCTCGTGATATTACGGAGCTCAGCGGCTCGTGATATTACGGAGCTCAGCGGCTCGTGATATTACGGAGCTCAGCGGCTCGTGATATTACAGAGCTCAGCGGCTCGTGATATTACGGTGCTCAGCGGCTCGTGATATTACGGAGCTCAGCGGCTCGTGATATTACTGAGCTCAGCGGCTCGTGATATTACTGAGCTCAGCGGCTCGTGATATAACTGAGCTCAGCGGCTCGTGATATTACTGAGCTCAGCGGCTCGTGATATTACTGAGCTCAGCGGCTTGTGATATTACTGAGCTCAGCGGCTTGTGATATTACTGAGCTCAGCGGCTTGTGATATAACTGAGCTCAGCGGCTTGTGATATTACTGAGCTCAGCGGCTTGTGATATTACTGCAGCAGCGGTGGGACCCAGGAAGGGGGAGTACAGCACAGAATCCTTAAAATCAAACTGAGCTGGGGAACAGGGGTTTGTAGAACCAAGAACTCCTCAAGAATTTGCAGCACAAGAATAACAATACAATCAATGTCATGCTTGGGAATTTCTAAGAATGGGACAAAAATGCTTCAGTGCCTTCAAGAAGAGAGAAGACTGAGGCTGGAGACTTCCAAGGAAAGGAGATACCACCACCTTATTGTACAGGAGAAACGAGGGCGCCCAACATGTCACTGAGCGAGCAGAATGTTTGGGTAGAGGGAGACATCAACACCGGTGACCTGTCCACCGCACTCTTTGGTTGCACAGTTCTCTCTCTTTTTTACTTCTAGGTTGGAACGGAGAGTCAAGCACAAAGTGATGCAAGATATGAAAAACATAGTGCATGATGGTAGAAAGGGGATCTGGAATACTGTATGCAGATGTCTGTATTGCCTGTGACCATCGATTGCAACGCTCAGCTACATCAGGGGAGGGGTGGGAGAAGTGACATGTCAGATCTGGCCTGTCAATGTGAGAAAAATTAAAGGGGAACTCCAGGGAGAGAAAACTTTATGGTACAGTTCCTGCCCTCCTACATGATGAAGCAGAGCTGTACACTGCAGTTCGAGGATCTATAGATCTCTCATAATTCAATAAAATCATATCTGCTCCTCACTCACCCCTCCCTCAGGGGACAGAGAAATTCAGTGATGCTGCTGCAGAGATCAGGAGGTGTGTTGGGGGCTGGGACCCTGGGGGCTTCCAGGATCATCTTACATTCTCGCCCCCTCACACTTCAGTATGGGCAGGGAGCGAGGACCCTGGGGGTTCCAGGATCATCTTACATTCCTGCCCTGTCACACTTCTGTATGGCCAGGGAGTGTGGACCATGTGGGCTTCCAGGATCATTTTAGATTCCCCCCCCTCACACTTCTTCATGAACGGGGGGTGAGGCTGGGGGCATGGTCACACTACAATCCTGCCCCTGATATACATCCTATATGAACAGGGGTGTTCTACCTTCAAATAGCAGTCATGTCACCATATAATACATGCCGTAATCTTCTGCTATACAATGATATGATGGTGCATAATGTTTGCTGCCATGTATCAGGCTAGGAGCAAAGCAAGAGCACTACATTAATTGATCAGCACTGCCATGGTCTTCCCTCCCCTATATTAACTTGGTGGCTTCCTGTCCCCTGAAACTTTACCACTATGCAGGACTGAATTTCTCTGCCCCCTGAGGGAGGGGTGAGAGCTGAGGAGCAGATATGATTTTATTGATTTATAAGCAATCTATAGATCCTAGAACTGCAGTGTACAGCTCAGCTTCATCATGTAGCAGGACAGGAATTGTAATAAAACGTTTTCTTTCCCCGACGTTCCCCTTGAAACGCCACAATGCCCCTCTGGGAAAATAAATATGTAAGTTGTCTCATCAGGCAGGAAGAGAGCTTCAACTCAAGTGTCACCTATTGGAAGTAGCAATCCTAAATGTCCTTATTGAACCATTAACAATTACCGCAACCTTTGCCGCACCTTGCCGCAAGTGTCCCATACAGTACCGTACATTGTATGGGGACCTGCCGCAAGTGTGCCGCAAGTCGGCCGCAACTCGGCTGTGCGGCGGAATTGCGGTTTTAACGGTACTGTGCTGGGGGCTGCAGTGGCATACTGTATGGGGCTGGGACCCCATGGGAGGCTGCAGTGGGATACTGTATGGGGCTGTGACCCCATGAGAGGCTGTGTGGGATACTGTATGGTATTGTCATTTTTTTTTTAATATAAGTCATACCCCGAATATAAGACAGGGTGGGACTTTTGGGGGTAAAATAAATATAAGACACTGTCTTATATTCGGGGAAACACGGTATTATCTTAAAGGCGTTGTCCAGTCTATAATGATAATTCAGCAGTCTCTCTATGTGACTGCAGACTTTTCAATCCTTCCAAGCGCCTGCACTGAGCGCTGCCAGGATCCGCCGTTATACAAGCCGGGAAAGGACCTTGTTCCATACAAATGTATTGAGCGAGACTGCGCCCACTAGTCAGGGGCTTCAGCAGCAATGGCCGGGAATATGCATACAGCATAACCACAGTCGTTCCTGGCTTAGAAACAGCGAATCCGCACAGTGCGGGCGCTGGGAGGACTGAGAAGTCTGCAGTCACATAGACGGACCACAGAATTATCGTTTCAGACTGGACAACCCCTTTAAGTCATAAGTTGTTGTTGGGTCGATTGTGACTTCGAGGATTGCTACTTCCAGCAGGTGCTCTAGAGTTCACGTCCTCTTTGAAGCTGCAACTTCCATATCTATATCACCCCGGCCTATGGATTCTGTATATGTGAAGTATGACAACAACTGCAAATGACAGAATTAGGCTTTTCTTGTAGCCATAAAACACGATGCATGCCGGGTTTATTTCTATGATATCACATACACATACTCCCTCTTTGACGACCTTCAATCCAGCTTCCGCCCCCACCACTCCACTGAAACTGCCCTGACCACAATTACTAATGACGTACTCACAGCCAAAGCTAACAGACAGTTCTCTATCCTCCTCCTTGACTGTCCTCTGCATTCGACAGTCGACCACTGCCTCCTATTACAGATCTTCTCTTACATTGCCCTCTCCTGGATCTCCTCCTATCTTTCCAACCGCACATTTAGTGTCTCCCACTCCCACACGACCTCCTCGCCCCATCCCCTCTCTGTTGGGGTCCTCAAAAGTCAGTCCTGGGCCCCTCCTCTTTTCAATCTATACCCTTGGTCTGGGACAACTCATAGTCCCATGGCTTCCAGTATCACCTGTACACTGATGACACTCAGATCTAGCTCTCTGGTCCATATATCACCTCTCTGCTGTCCAGAATGCCGGAGTGTCTATCAGCCATATCCTCCTTCTTCTCCTCTCACTTCCTAAAACTCAATGTAGACAAAACCAAACTCATCATCTTTCCTCCATGTCACACACCTTCCTTACCAGACCTATCTATCACAATACATGACATCACACTTTGCCCTGTACCTGACGTCCACTGGCTCGGAGTAACCCTTCATTCTGCGCCGTCCTTCAAACCGCACATCCAAGCCCTTGCCACCTCCTGCGCCTCCAACTCAAAAATATTTCCAGAATCCGTCCCTTCCTCAACCCCAATAGGCTAAACTACTCATGCACGCTCTCATCATCTCCCATCTCAACTACTGCAACCTCCTCCTCTGTGGCCTCCCTGCTAACACTCTCATACCTCTCCAATCTCTCTGATGCCCGACTAATCCACCTCTCTCCTCGCTATTCCTCCACTTCTCCCCTCTGCAAATCCCTCTACTGGCTCCCAATTCACCAACAAATCCAATCAAACTACTAACATTGACTTACAAAGCCGTCCACAATCTGTCCCCCCCCCCATATATCTCTGAACTAATCTCCCGATATCATCCAACTCGTAATCTTCGATCCTCCCAAGACCTTCTCCTTTCCGCCACAATTGTACGTTCCTCATCTAACCGACTGCAAGACTTGCCCGGGTATCCCCCATCCTCTGGAATTCGTCCGACTGTGCCCTACATTCGAGAACCTTCAAGTGGAAACTGAAACCCCATCTCTTCAGAACAGCTTACAGCCTGAAATGACCACAGTGCCACCTCACCACCACTGAACCTGGCGCTCCACCACCACTGAACCCGGTGCTCCACCACCATCGGACCCTGCGCTCCACCATCGGACCTGCGCTCCCATCGGACAGCCGCTCCACCACTATCAGACCAGCCGCTCCACCACTATCAGACCAGCCGCTCCCACCATCGGACCAGCTGCTCCACCACCATCGGACCAGCCGCTCCACCACCATCGGACCAGCCGCTCCACCACCATCGGACCAGCCGCTCCACCACCACCCAAGCAAACCCAACCTACTGTCTCTCCTCCCCATTGCCCTGTAGAATATAAGACCGCAAGGGCAGGGTCCTCTCTCCCCCTGTATCAGTCTGTCACTGTTAGTTTGCTAGTTGTATTGTTAGCTTGTTTGTATGTATCTCTTTCTCATGTACAGACCATGGAATCAATGGTGTCTCTATAAATAAGTAATAATTATCACTTGTATATGGTAGTTACCTGATCATGAGTCTAAATTCACTATATGATCAGGGTTTTCATACCTGTGCTATATATTTCATGGGTATCTGACTATATACACTGAATACACTCAATGTTATACAGCAGACTTACAGCAGTAATTGCAGTGAAAGATTATCCTATCAAGTATTGACTTAGGGACTGAATACAAATACACCTAATTCACATTAAAATATTAAAAGCCATGGATTACTCCTTTACAATAGTGTTCTTATACCCCAAAAAATCAGAATAAAATACATTTAAAGCATCAATGCAGTGTTCTATTTTAGCACTGGGGTGGCCCCTATCTTATACTCACCCATTTGAGTTGTCATGCTTTTTCAGCGCCATCTTGTGCCTACAACTTTTGGTAAGTTATGTCATACGCTCCCAATGCATCTCTATGGGAGCCAGAATGAGGCTGCCATAGACTAGCATTGAGTTGTGACCTTCAGAGCCTTTATGAAACACTGGAGCTGCTGTCAGGTCATAAACTGGAGAAGGCAGACTGCAGCGGGGCACAGGTATAAGACAGGGAAGGGGACTACGATGTGAAGCCCCCTCCAGTGGGGACATAACAAAAACACTGGAGTGGCGCTTGGAGTTTGTAGTTTTAAAGTGAAAAAAAATGTGGAAAGTTCCCGGGGAATAAAGACAAAGGAGACGTGTCATCTGTAACTTCATGCCTTGTAAGATCATTGCATCTTCAACTTGCTTAACAGGAATTTGGACCCGGGGCACAAACTTTTACACATCACTTTATTTAGATTCCAATAAACCAATCAGCAGGTTCTAAATGTTGCTAATAAACCAAAATAATAATGGAGGAGTTTGAATGGAGTAATTGCTATTTCCATCGGTATCCGGACTCCCTCTATATCCCATACAGAAGGTCATTGCTAAAGCATCAGATCAGGGCAGAAACACATGCAAAGGTGGCATTTTGTGCCTAAACCCTGCGGCGATGGCATCAGCCTCCCCCTAACTGTACCGGTGTCACGTGCACTTACACCCCACTACCCCCGAATCGTGATCTCACCACCCACCTGATGCGATAGATCGGCTCCATCTACTATATTTATAAACATAGTCACCGGATTCTGAACCATAGTAATAGCTCAGTGATAAGATATGCTGTGCTGCCACCTTGTGTCACAACATGGTAATGCAAAGCATCAATGTACGTATATAGCTGACACCTACAGTAATGTTCAGCTATTACTATCCTCGTCATGCAAAGTGTTACCAAGGACAAGGCAGCTGGTATCACCGTCTGTCACAAGGGTCTCCTGTCCTTGGAGACTGGTGACAGGTTTAGGATCGAAGTCTCACATTGTCTTGTCAGACTCTAGAATTTAAAGGGAACCTGTCACCAGGTTTTAGCCATCCCATCTGAGAGCAGCATAATGTAGAGACCCTGATTCCAGCGATGTGTCAATTACTTAGGTGCTTGCTGTCATTTTTATATAATTAGTGAATAGCAGTCTGTGAATATGTCAGACTACCTGGCAGCAGGACTAGTAGACTGCTAATGATAATCTCCAGCTGATAAAACATTGATTTGATCAAAACTACACTGAGCAGCCCAGAAAGTGACACATCGCCGGAATCAGGATCTCGGGTCCTATATTATGCTACTCTCAGATTAGTTTGCAAAAACCTGGTGACACGTTCCCTTTAAATGTAGTTGATTTCTGTTAGCGTTAAAGGGAACCTGTCCGATCATTCATGCCCACAAACAGACTAGTCTGTGGCTAATTTACATAAGAAAATGTTAATGTATAAAGCTGCAGGTACAGATCGTGATAGCTGGGGGGCATAAATGAGCTGATAGGTTCCCTTTAAGGAATTGTTCCTTGCTAGCAATTTCTTGGTAAGGTAATTCTGGTTTATGACCACTCCCCTTCCCTTTAAATAGTCACATGATCTGTCACCAGATGCCAGTTATAGAACGCATTCTGAACTGACCACCTTGCAGGAGGAAGTCTGTTGCTGTTCCTGGAGTCCTGTTGCCGGCAGTCCTGGTGTCCAGCTGTAGCTTTGAAGTTCTGTATATCCTTTTGCTTATGTTTCCTGTCTGTCTACCTTCCCCTGCATCGTTTTACTGTAGTGGTGACGTCTAGTGCACTCCCTGGGTGAGAGAAGGGACAACTCAGGGGACTAGGCACATGACAGCGGCAGGGGGAAGGACCCGCTTAGGGATGTCAGGGAGCACAGGGCACAGACATAGATTAGTGTGAGGTTGTGGTCCATCTCCCCTCTCTCTACCTATAGGGCCTTCCCACCCTTTTCCATCCCCTTTGTACCCCGTTTTACGCCATGCTCTGGGAGTCGTTTTTTCCGGCGCAACACGGTCATGGTAACTGAATTATAAGAGCAGACTGTTCGCCCTTCAAGGGGGGCTACTTCTTAAAATCATGGTCTTTGGTTAACTAGGTTTACCTTAAAGAAAACAGGTGCTATGCAACATTGTTTTGCATCAAAACGGTTTTATGGGGGAAGGATTTTACTACTTGTAGGATTGCCCCCAAATCAACCATTTATGATCATCAGGTACTTCAGAGAGGGACTCAACAGCTGTCAACAAGGCTTCATGGCACCGATGAGCGCCCAGCAATTGCCAAAACAGTCTCCTAAAGAGGATTCGACATCAGGATTGGTTTAACACTAGTGCAGAGCTTGCTCTTAAATGTCAGCAGGCAGAAAAACATCAAGAAATGACATTCTGCATGACGTACAGAGACCTGGGGTAAGGTTATTATCTCTGATGCCCCATACAGACTGGAACATCTGGAAGAATGATCATATGGAGAGACATTGTGAGCACTGTCATGGGTCCTATGTCAACAGCAAAGCATTGAGGTTATTTTGGTGGTAGGGTCTTGTTCTCTTATGGACTGGGCTCACAAAGTAAGATCAGAGGAATAAAGAATGGGATCTGAGCCTCCCCGCAGAACAATTACTCCCAAAAATCCAGGAGCAATGTGGGGATGAACATTACTTTTTTTCGGCATGATGGACACTATGTCAAAGAGCAGAAGTGATAACTAAGTGGGTCAGTAAACCAAAAATGTACAATTTGGTCCATAGCCAGGAAACTCTTTAGATCTCAATCTCATGGAGACCCTGTCGATACTTAAGGCCTCGTTACACATAACGATGTCCCAGTGACCCGACCGACGATCGGGGTCGCTGGGACATTGTTATCTGATCGCTGGTGAGCTGTCAGACAGGCAGACTCACCAGCAATCAGCGAGGATGCTGGTAACCAGGGTAAACAGCGGGTAACTAAACATAGTGCTGCGCTTAATTACCCGCTGTTTACCCTGATTACCAGCCTCCCAGTGTGTACTGTGCGGCGCTGGGAGGTCGTTGATCGTTGGTCTCCTGCTGTCACACACGCTGATGCTGGCCGCCCAGCGGGAGACCAATGATCAAAAAAATGGTTCTGGCCATTTACCAATGATAAGCGATCAATAAGCTGATCGCTGGTCGTTAGTACATATCACACGCAACGGCATCGCTACGAGGTCGCTGCAATGTCACAAAACTGGTGACGTTGCCACAATATCGTTAACGATATCGTTGCGCGTAACGGGGCCTTTAGAGGGCAAAAAATGGAACCTAGAATTTGTGATAAACTCCAAGCACTGATTAGACAAGAATGAGACCAGCAGTCAGGATTTGGCCTAGAAGCCGACATTCACCTAACAGGGCGAACATTGGAGTCTTTTTATAAACTTGGATCTGTCAATAAAAGTGTAAAAACCTGAAATTTTACATCATCTAAAAACACTGAAGCAGCAAACTGCGAAAAAACAATATCCGTATCAGTCTCAAAACATTTGGACATGAAAGTGCAAGTCCTGCATGAAGTAGCATCATGTCCCCACAAGGTGGCAGCAGCAAGTCATCCCAGAGAAGACTCCAGACTGTAACTGACAGGCCGGAAACCGGCACCAAGGTAACCCCGTCCCGGGATCCTTCATAAGCTGGCACCGAGGTAACCCCGTCCCGGGATCCTTCATAAGCTGGCACCGAGGTAACCCCGTCCCGGGATCCTTCATAAGCTGGCACCGAGGTGACCCCGTCCCGGGATCCTTCATAAGCTGGCACCGAGGTAACCCCGTCCCGGGATCCTTCATAAGCTGGCACCGAGGTAATCCCGTCCCGGGATCCTTCATAAGCTGGCACCAAGGTAACCCCGTCCCGGGATCCTTCATAAGCTGGCACCAAGGTAACCCCAGCCCCGGGATCCTTCATAAGCTGGCACCGAGGTAACCCCAGCCCCGAGATCCTTCATAAGCTGGCACCGAGGTAACCCCGTCCCGGGATCCTTCATAAGCTGGCACCGAGGTAACCCCGTCCCGGGATCCTTCATAAGCTGGCACCGAGGTAACCCCGTCCCGGGATCCTTCATAAGCTGGCACCGAGGTAACCCCGTCCCGGGATCCTTCATAAGCTGGCACCGAGGTGACCCCGTCCCGGGATCCTTCATAAGCTGGCACCGAGGTAACCCTGTCCCGGGATCCTTCATAAGCTGGCACCGAGGTAACCCCGTCCCGGGATCCTTCATAAGCTGGCACCAAGGCGACCATGTCCCGGGATCCTTCATAAGCTGGCACCGAGGTAACCACGTCCCGGGATCCTTCATAAGCTGGCACCGAGGTAACCCCGTCCCGGGATCCTTCATAAGCTGGCACCGAGGTAACCCCGTCCCGGGATCTATCATAAGCTGGCACCGAGGTAACCCCGTCCCGGGATCCTTCATAAGCTGGCACCGAGGTAACCCCGTCCCAGGATCCTTCATAAGCTGGCACCGAGGTAACCCCGTCCCGGGATCCTTCATAAGCTGGCACCGAGGTAACCCTGTCCCGGGATCCTTCATAAGCAGGCACCAAGGCGACCATGTCCCAGGATCCTTCATAAGCTGGCACCGAGGTAACCCCGTCCCAGGATCCTTCATAAGCTGGCACCGAGGTAACCCCGTCCCGGGATCCTTCATAAGCTGGCACGCGAGGTGACCATGTCCCGGGATCCTTCATAAGCTGGCACCGAGGTAACCCCGTCCCGGGATCCTTCATAAGCTGGCACCGAGGTAACCCCGTCCCGGGATCCTTCATAAGCTGGCACCGAGGTAACCCCGTCCCGGGATCCTTCATAGGAGACTTTCATTGAGGTTTTAAACAAAATCAGAAACAAAAACTACAGTCACGTAAATATAGTTTTGCCATGCATTATCTTGAGGTTTTCATTGCTTTTCCAGCCTCTTCAAGGCTATTTTTCACCTTTGCACCTTCCAAGTGATGGCTGTGCACATACGGTGCCCGCTAGTGGTAGTGGCCCGGTGAGCAGAACCGCCAGCGGTGTCGCTGACACCTTCCAAAACATAAGCCAGGCGGTATTACATTCTCCGATATATCCTTGTACATTGGCAGTAATCATCTTTCCATCAATTCTATGCAGGGGCCAATGGCAGATGCAGAACAACAGCCCCAAGCCAGGACATGGCCACCACCATGTTTCACTGTAGGAGTGTGATACCTAATAATCATGATGTCTTCCAATTGGACGTTACCGTGTTTCCCCGAAAGTAAGACCCTGTCTTACATTTTTTTGGGGGCCAAAAGTGGCCCCCGGTCTTACTTTCGGGGGGGGTCTTACATCGGGTGCCCCAGCAGTGTGGCCTACAGGCCCCCTCCTGCTGGGACACTGTGGGAGCGGGTCGCACGTCACGTGCGCCCGCTCATTACATATGCACTGCATCCCCCTGTCAATCAGCGACAGGGGGAGCAGTGCATTATACGGTATATATGGGCCCCCTCCTGCTGGCACACTACCCCCCTGTTCTGAGGCCCCCACCGCTTGTGCTGCTGATGCAGACATCTTACCCTCCAGGGTCTTCTTGCAGCAGCTAGCGCGTCGGTCCTCTGTCCTCGGCTGTCTCCCGGATCATGTGACCCGTCGCAGCGCATGACGTCATCGCGACTGCGACCGGCCGGTCACATGATCCGGGAGACAGCCGAGGACCGACGCGCTGGCTGCTGCAAGAAGACCCTGGAGGGTAAGATGTCTGCAGCAGCAGCAGCGGTGGGGGCCTCAGAACAGGGGGGTAGTGTGCCAGCAGGAGGGGGCCCATATATACCGTATAATGCACTGCTCCCCCTGTCGCTGATTGACAGGGGGATGCAGTGCATATGTAATGAGCGGGCGCACCTTATAATCGGGGGAGGCCTTACATTAGCAGGCCCCCCCTTTACCCCTAGACGGCCTTACAATCGGGGGGGCCTTACTTTTGGGGAAACACGGTATATATAGAGCTGCCATCACTGCCACACAGATCGAGCTTGGGTTCATCCGACCACAACACTTAGACCAATCTGTCTCCTTCCATTGTTCTTGGTTAAACTCATGCGAGACCTTCCAGTTGTTTCTAGAGACGATCGGCTTCTTGACCGGGACTGGTGCTCTCACCCGTCGCTCCACAGTTTGGCGACTCACTTTGACCCCGTATTCTTCATTCATTGACACCTGACTCAGTTGGATTTCACAGTTCCCTCTTTATGGCTTTGGCCTCCTTACATGTGCTGATACACTTGGTTTGGTCTTTGTCTTTTGGTTAAATCATGGCTAACAAAAAAAAAAAAATTAGGCAAAATTAGCCTACCGTATGTTCTGGCGTATAAAATGACTTTTTAACCCCTAAACGTCTTCTCAAAAGTCGGGGGTCATATTATAAGTCGAGTGCAGGGTGCCACCTACTGGCAAAGAGACAGGGCGGCATGCTTTCTCTTTCATCCGATATGAAAACACATGTTGGATGAAAAAGAAAAGTTAACTCCTAAGGGCCCTTTCACATCAGCGTTTTTTTCAAATCGCGGCAGATGCGGTGAAAAAAACCGCATCTGCCGCGATTACCGCATACCGGCCGCACCTGCCGCAAGTCCGCCTGTACATTGTATGGCGTTTACCGCAATCGCGCCGCAACCGTGCCGCGAGTGCAGCCGGTATGCGGTAATCGCGGCAGATGCGTTTTTTTCACCGCATCTGCCGCAATTTGAAAAAAAAGCTGATGTGAAAGGGCCCTAAGACCCCCAAGTTCCCCGATGCCAGTGATCTCTCTCCCTACCGCCCCCACCCCTCCACCGGACCATCCCAAAATGGCCGCGGCAGGAGGGAAAACCCACCGCATCCCTGCGTCTGTATCTGATCTGACATGTCAGATTGCATGTACCGTAGATGTTATCCCTGATCCCCAGCACTATCACTAGCCTCCGGTCCCTCCGTCCCTTCCCACCACCCTGGTGCTGACACATGCCGCCACCACCACCTTCTCTGAAACTCCATCTGATATGACGATCTGGTTAGATCGGATAGAGTTTGCAGACCCCTCTCCGCCACTGGTCCCCCAAACCTCACAGGCTTTTTCCCAACCCCCGATGCAAGCCCCTGTATCTCCGGTCCTCCTGTTCCTGCCTCTGGGCCCCGCACCTCTGCTCCACTGTGCGCCAAATTCCTGTGCTGATGCATCTCTTTCCTGGATCGCTGCCTGCACCTGCAGAGGTTCCTCTGCCCTGCCACTCACACAGAGGTTAATTGTGATCTCTTGGTGATCTGCATTGGAGATCATCATGAGATCACAGTTAACTCCTGGGTGACCAGTGGATCATGATGGGTCATTAACTCAGTGAGCTCATGACAAGTCATGATCCTGAGGTCACACAGGGGTTAACTGTGATCTCATGATGATCTCCAAAGCAGATAACCAAGAGATCACAATTAACCCCTGTGTGACCGCAGGATCGTGACCTGTCATAATTTCACTGAGTGATCCCCCCTGGCAGGGTGCCTGCTCTTATAGCATATGAGGGATGCCCCCATAAGCTATAAGACTCAGAATCATCATGGGGCCACCCACTGGACTACATTGGACGTCACAGAATAATAAAGATGGAGTCTACGTGTTTGTGGCTTTTTTGTCTAATAAACATATTTTTCTCTGTGTTGTGTATTCTTTACTATTTACTAGACATTCCTAATGGCCGGGTCTAATATTGGCCTGACATTATGAATCTCGGGCTTAGTGCCAGCTGACAATGCAAAGCTGGTATTAACCCCGTATTACCCAGTCTGCCCCCACTACACGGCAGCTAGAAGTCGGATACAGCACCAGAAAATGGCGCTTCATGAATGCGCCATTTTCTGGGGTGACTGAGGGCTGCAATTCGCAGCGGGGGAGACCCAGAAAGCTTGGACCACCCTACGCTGAGTATTCCAGCCTCCAGCTGCCTGGTTGTACCTGGCTGCACCAAAAATATAGCAAAGTTCTATGTCATTTTTTTTTATCATTATTTCATTAAATAATTAAGAAAAAAAAAAGGGCTTCCCTGTATTTTTGGTTTCCAGCCAGGTAGAATTAGGCAGCAGGGGTTGGTGGCAGCCTGCAGATGCTTGCTGTAGCTGGCTGTCAACAAAAATATGGCGAAGCCCACGTTGTTTATTTTAAAAATATAATAAAGCAATAATAAAAAAAAAAATGCAGGAGAGGAGACTTTCAGGACACAGTGTCTGTGGATCTTGTTCAATATGACGACCTACTGATTCTGTGAAGTAGCTGTAGGTTCCAAATGCTCACTAAACCACTGGATAACATCCTTGGGGGGGTCTAGTTTCCAAAATGGGGTCCATTGTGGTTTTTTTTTGCTGTTTAGGTACCTTAGGGGCCCGGGATATGCATCAGTGTGACAGTCATCTATTTCAACCAAATTTGCTTTCTAACATTCAAATAGCGCCCCTTCCCTTCTGAGCTCTCCCATTTATGCAAAAAGAGGTTTATGACCACATGTGAGGTATCGGCGCATTCAGAAGAATCTGGGTAACAAATTTTAGAATCCAATTTGTCATGCTATCCTTGTAAAAGTGAATAAATTGAGGCTAAAGCCACATTTTTAGGTCAAATATAAATGTATTTGTTTTCATTCCACTTTGCATTCATCCCTGTGAGGCAGCGGAAGTGTTAATAATCTTCTTGAATGTGGTTGAGTAGCTTGAGGGGTGCAGTCTTTGGAATAAGGTCATTTTTGGGTGTTTTCTGTCATGTACGCCCCTCAAAGTGACTTCAAATGTGATGTGGTGCATTATACTATATGGGACACTATGATGGTGCATTATAATGGGCGACTGTGGATGATGCATTATAATATATGGAGACAATTATACTACATGAAAGCCATTATAATATTTGGAAGGCTATGAGGGAGCCTTTATACTTTATGGAGGGCTATGAGGGAGCCTTTATACTTTATGGAGGGCTATGAGGGAGCCTTTATACTTTATGGAGGGCTATGTGGGAGCCTTTATACTTTATGGAGGGCTATGAGGGAGCCTTTATACTTTATGGAGGGCTATGAGGCAGACTTTATACTTTATGGAGTGCTATGAGGGAGCCTTTATACTTTATGGAGGGCTATGTGGGAGCCTTTATACTTTATGGAGGGCTATGAGGGAGCCTTTATACTTTATGGAGGGCTATGAGGCAGACTTTATACTTTATGGAGTGCTATGAGGGAGCCTTTATACTTTATGGAGGGCTATGTGGGAGCCTTTATACTTTATGGAGGGCTATGAGGGAGCCTTTATACTTTATGGAGGGCTATGTGGGAGCCTTTATACTTTATGGAGGGCTATGTGGGAGCCTTTATACTTTATGGAGGGCTATGTGGGAGCCTTTATACTTTATGGAGGGCTATGTGGGAGCCTTTATACTTTATGGAGGGCTATGAGGGAGACTTTATACTTTATGGAGTGCTATGAGGGAGCCTTTATACTTTATGGAGTGCTATGAGGGAGCCTTTATACTTTATGGAGGGCTATGTGGGAGCATGATAATACTTGGAGGGCTGAGGGAGCCTTTATACTTTATGGAGTGCTATGAGGGAGCCTTTATACATTATGGAGGGCTATGTGGGAGCCTTTATACTTTATGGAGTGCTATGAGGGAGCCTTTATACTTTATGGAGGGCTATGTGGGAGCCTTTATACTTTATGGAGGGCTATGTGGGAGCCTTTATACTTTATGGAGGGCTATGTGGGAGCCTTTATACTTTATGGAGGGCTATGCGAGGGCTCTGTGGAGGCCATAATACAGTGTGAAGATATGTAGGGGTCATTATACTGTATGTGGGTCCAATACACTGTATTGAGGGCTGTGTGGGGGTCACAGCAGGGATCATACCGTAGAAGAGGGGTAGTCTTATACGGCTAGTATATTCCAAACTATATTTTAACTGGAAAAGCTGGGAGTCGTCTTATACGCCGGAAAATACAGTACCCAAGACAAAATATGCAGAACATTTGTCCCAGGAAATGTGGAAAACTAACACATAAAGGGATAAATCAATGTCAGACACAATTTTCATCCTCAGAGCTGATAACTATTTGCTTCCGGTTTACTCAACAGGAAAATGTCATCACATCAACCAGACAGAAGGAATCACACTATAAAAATTTTGGTCGCCACCGTACACCAACAGGTAGGCTCCTCCATGTCTATGGATGACGGAAGTACCGATATATATTGATGAAAGCACAGAAACGCAAGACAATATTGGGAAACATTGGGCAAAACTACATTACTGGAATCCAGGTCAGTAGAATATTAGGAAGAAGTGAAGGGAGCCATTGTGTAAGGCAGCCATATGTGACTCCTCATGGCTGATGACCATCCCCAGCTGTGGCTTCTGCCAGCTGCACCACTGATAGGGGCACATAACACCCGCACGGTAGACGCGCTGCCTTCCTGATGACAATGTTGGGCACCGTTTATATACTTTTAGGGTACCTTTACACGCCAAAAGCGCAATGATAAATATTGACGGCGATATGTCGCCCTGGAACCATCACCGCCAAATTGCCTCCCAATTGCGGCGTGTATTTTGGGAATTTGGCGGCGATATGTCGCCTCGCCGCGGTCGCCTGATTTCAGTGCATGCACACTTAGTGCTAACCACTAAGCCACCATGCCACCCCAAAAAGTGCCACTAAATAAAGGCCCATATGTCAGGAACCAGATGGAGGACTTACAACATACAAAAAACAGAATACTCAGGGGAGCAGAAAGAAATGAGAAAAAAGCTGATCACCTGTGACTTGGTGACAGGTCCGATGATATGTTGACTTATATATGGACATGTTACACTGCAGATGGAGCCTTCAGCAGCCATAATAGTAAGACAAAAAACAGCAGATACTGGTAACTTAATTGCTATTAATCTGTTCCTTGACCCTATCTATGGCCCCCCATCCTGGTATATATGGCCCCCATCCTGGTATATATGGCCTCCATACTGTTATATACAATACCCATCCAGGCATATAGCACCCTATCCAGGTACATAGCCCCCAATTCTGGTTCATGGCACCCCTCCCTTCATCCTAGTACATGCCCCCCCCCCATCCTGTTATATACTGAGGAAAAACTAAAGTTCTCCAGCGAAGACAGAAGAATGGGTATCGTAAAAACAATCTTCTTATTTTTCTTCAATTAAAAGAGGTGATGATAGAGGTAATGGGTACCCAGTGAGGGGAGGGTGGATCCCACGTGTTCTCACTTAAGTCTTCATCATGGATACTATTATATATGATACCCATCCAGGTATATGGCACCCTAACCAGGTCAATAGCCCCAACATCACACCCCACCGCACACTGATTAGCTGCTGGGATACTGCATTCGCTGCTCTCCTGGGATGATGATTTGGTTAGCGGGGTCACATCATCACACAGCAGCTGCTCTTAACTCACATTTGTGCTCGGATCTCAAAGAACAAAAATGCAGAGTGACGGCTCTTATCTCAAAAACCGTGTATACTAGCGCGCTCTTAAGTCAAGGCACTGCTGCTTATAAGGCGCCCGCTGCTATTCAGCACTTTACACCTATCCAAACCCCAGTTCAGATCCAATGTCACACTTCTACTGCAGATTTTCTCTCAGATCTCGAGGAGTGACGTGTACATGGCGATGGCTATACATAGACTGAATGAAGCATTACCACCATTATACTGGATATCGGTTTCAGATTTTGACATGGAATCTGCAGCAAATCCCGACTAGTCTGACACCTACATCCCCTGTTCTTATAGATCAGACCGGGACAAAGCGCGGCACGTCAGGCACATCCGGGACTCTGCCTGTTCCTATCCACTGAATAGATACAGATAAAAATGCTGGAAACAGGGGCTGGAGCACGAGACCCCCCACCGGGACGGAGGAGTCAAGAGGCGGTGGAGTCAAGAGGCGGAGGAGTCAAGAGGCGGTGGAGTCAAGAGGCGGAGGAGTCAAGAGGCGGTGGAGTCAAGAGGCGGTGGAGTCAAGAGGCGGAGGAGTCAAGAGGTGGAGGAGTCAAGAGGCGGAGGAGTCAAGAGGCGGAGGAGTCAAGAGGCGGTGGAGCCAAGAGGCGGTGGAGCCAAGAGGCGGTGGAGTCAAGAGGCGGTGGAGTCAAGAGGCGGAGGAGTCAAGAGGCGGTGGAGTCAAGAGGCGGAGGAGTCAAGAGGCGGTGGAGTCAAGAGGCGGAGGAGTCAAGAGGCGGTGGAGTCAAGAGGCGGAGGAGTCAAGAGGCGGAGGAGTCAAGAGGCGGAGGAGTCAAGAGGCGGAGGAGTCAAGAGGCGGAGGAGTCAAGAGGCGGTGGAGTCAAGAGGCGGAGGAGTCAGGAGGCGGAGGAGTCAGGAGGCGGTGGAGTCAGGAGGCGGGAGGAGTCAGGAGGCGGAGGAGTCAGGAGGCGGAGGAGTCAGGAGGCGGTGGAGTCAGGAGGCGGAGGAGTCAGGAGGCGGTGGAGTCAAGAGGCGGAGGAGCCAATAGGCGGAGGAGCCAAGAGGCGGTGGAGTCAAGAGGCGGAGGAGCCAAGAGGCGGTGGAGCCAAGAGGCGGTGGAGTCAAGAGGCGGAGGAGCCAAGAGGCGGAGGAGCCAAGAGGCGGAGGAGTCAAGAGGCGGAGGAGCCAAGAGGCGGTGGAGTCAAGAGGCGGTGGAGTCAAGAGGCGGTGGAGTCAAGAGGCGGAGGAGCCAAGAGGCGGTGGAGTCAGGAGGCGGAGGAGTCAAGAGGCGGAGGAGTCAAGAGGCGGTGGAGTCAAGAGGCGGTGGAGTCAAGAGGCGGAGGAGTCAAGAGGCGGAGGAGTCAAGAGGCGGAGGAGTCAAGAGGCGGTGGAGTCAGGAGGCGGAGGAGTCAAGAGGCGGTGGAGTCAGTCGGTAGAAAATGGACTGACGACGACTCCTAAAATATATAATGAATTGGGAACAGTAGCTCAATGCTGAACATTATTATTATTATTATGAATTATTATGTTCTATGTAAATAGTTTGATTATTGTAATAATGACAAAATCCTGATATTCACATTGTACTACAATAAATTGATGTAAAGGTAAAATGTAAAGGTTCTCTTCACTACAGTGAGAATTATGACCCATCCATAGCTGCCAGGGCAGATCACCCTCCTGACACAGATGATGGGGTTCACGCCTCACCCTCCTCACACTGATGATGGGGCACATCACCCTCCTCACACTGATGATGAGGGGCACATCACCCTCCTCACACTGATGATGGGGCAGATCACCCTCCTCACACTGATGATGGGGCACATCACCCTCCTCACACTGATGATGGGGCACATCACCCTCCTCACACTGATGATGGGGCACGTCACCCTCCTCACACTGATGATGGGGCACATCACCCTCCTCACACTGATATGAATGGCGCACGTCCCCCTCCTCACACTGATGATGGGGCAATCACCCTCCTCACACTGATGATGGGGCAGATGACCCTCCTGACACCGATGATGGGGCACCTCACCCTCCTCACACTGATGATGGGGCACATCACCCTCCTGACACAGATGATGGGGCAGATCACCCTCCTGACACAGATGATGGGGCACTCACCCTCCTCACACTGAACGATGATGGGGCATCACCCTCCTCACACTGATGATGGGGCACGTCCCCCTCCTCACACTGATGATGGGGCAGATCACCCTCCTCACACTGATGATGGGGCAGATCACCCTCCTGACACGATGATGGGGCACCTCACCCTCCTCACACTGATGATGGGGCACGTCCCCCTCCTCACACTGATGATGGGGCAGATCCCCTCCTCACTACTGATGATGGGGCAGATCACCCTCCTCACACTGATGATGGGGCAGATCACCCTCCTCACACTGATGATGGGGCAATCACCCTCCTCACACTGATGATGGGGCAGATGACCCTCCTGACACTGATGATGGGGCACGTCACCCTCCTCACACTGATGATGGGGCAGATCACCCTCCTCACACTGATGATGGGGCACGTCCCCCTCCTCACAACACGTCGTAATGATGTGGGCAGATCACCCTCCTCACACTGATGATGGGGCACATCACCCTCCTCACACTGATGATGGGGCAGATCACCCTCCTCACACTGATGATGGGGCAGATCACCCTCCTCACACTGATGATGGGGCACGTCCACCCTCCTCACACTGATGATGGGGCAGATCACCCTCCTCACACTGATGATGGGGCACGTCCCCTCCTCACACTGATGATGGGGCAGATCACCCTCCTCACACTGATGATGGGGCAGATCACCCTCCTCACACTGATGATGGGGCAGATCACCCTCCTCACACTGATGATGGGGCAGATCACCCTCCTCACACTGATGATGGGGCACGTCCCCCTCCTCTACACTGATGATGGGGCAGATCACCCTCCTCACACTGATGATGGGGCAGATCACCCTCCTCACACTGATGATGGGGCAGATCACCCTCCTCACACTGATGATGGGGCAGATCACCCTCCTCACACTGATGATGGGGCAGATCACCCTCCTCACACTGATGATGGGGCAGATCACCCTCCTCACACTGATGATGGGGCAGATCACCCTCCTCACACTGATATGGGGCAGTCACCCTCCTCACACTGATGATGGGCAATCACCCTCCTCACACTGATGATGGGGCAGTCACCCTCCTCACACTGATGATGGGGCAGATCACCCTCCTCACACTGATGATGGGGCAGTCCCCTCCTCACACTGATGATGGGGCAGATCACCCTCCTCACACTGATGATGGGGCAGATCACCCTCCTCACACTGATGATGGGGCAATCACCCTCCTCACACTGATGATGGGGCACATCACCCTCCTCACACTGATGATGGGGCACATCACCCTCCTCACACTGATGATGGGGCACATCACCCTCCTCACACTGATGATGGGGCACGTCCCCCTCCTCACACTGATGATGGGCAGATCACCCTCCTCACACTGATGATGGGGCACGTCCCCTCCTCACACTGATGATGGGCAGATCACCCTCCTCACACTGATGATGGGGCAGATCACCCTCCTCACACTGATGATGGGGCACGTCCCCTCCTCACACTGATGATGGGGCAGATCACCCTCCTCACACTGATGATGGGGCAGATCACCCTCCTACACGATGATGGGGCAGATCACCCTCCTGACACGATGATGGGCACCTCACCCTCCTCACACTGATGATGGGGCAGATCACCCTCCTCACACTGATGATGGGGCACATCACCCTCCTCACACTGATGATGGGGCAGTCACCCTCCTCACACTGATGATGGGGGGGGGGGGGGGGGGGGGGGGGGGGGGGGGGGGGGGGGGGGGGGGGGGGGGGGGGGGGGGGGGGGGGGGGGGGGGGGGGGGGGGGGGGGGGGGGGGGGGGGGGGGGGGGGGGGGGGGGGGGGGGGGGGGGGGGGGGGGGGGGGGGGGGGGGGGGGGGGGGGGGGGGGGGGGGGGGGGGGGGGGGGGGGGGGGGGGGGGGGGGGGGGGGGGGGGGGGGGGGGGGGGGGGGGGGGGGGGGGGGGGGGGGGGGGGGGGGGGGGGGGGGGGGGGGGGGGGGGGGGGGGGGGGGGGGGGGGGGGGGGGGGGGGGGGGGGGGGGGGGGGGGGGGGGGGGGGGGGGGGGGGGGGGGGGGGGGGGGGGGGGGGGGGGGGGGGGGGGGGGGGGGGGGGGGGGGGGGGGGGGGGGGGGGGGGGGGGGGGGGGGGGGGGGGGGGGGGGGGGGGGGGGGGGGGGGGGGGGGGGGGGGGGGGGGGGGGGGGGGGGGGGGGGGGGGGGGGGGGGGGGGGGGGGGGGGGGGGGGGGGGGGGGGGGGGGGGGGGGGGGGGGGGGGGGGGGGGGGGGGGGGGGGGGGGGGGGGGGGGGGGGGGGGGGGGGGGGGGGGGGGGGGGGGGGGGGGGGGGGGGGGGGGGGGGGGGGGGGGGGGGGGGGGGGGGGGGGGGGGGGGGGGGGGGGGGGGGGGGGGGGGGGGGGGGGGGGGGGGGGGGGGGGGGGGGGGGGGGGGGGGGGGGGGGGGGGGGGGGGGGGGGGGGGGGGGGGGGGGGGGGGGGGGGGGGGGGAAAAAAAAAAAAAAAAAAAAAAAAAAAAAAAAAAAAAAAAAAAAAAAAAAAAAAAAAAAAAAAAAAAAAAAAAAAAAAAAAAAAAAAAAAAAAAAAAAAAAAAAAAAAAAAAAAAAAAAAAAAAAAAAAAAAAAAAAAAAAAAAAAAAAAAAAAAAAAAAAAAAAAAAAAAAAAAAAAAAAAAAAAAAAAAAAAAAAAAAAAAAAAAAAAAAAAAAAAAAAAAAAAAAAAAAAAAAAAAAAAAAAAAAAAAAAAAAAAAAAAAAAAAAAAAAAAAAAAAAAAAAAAAAAAAAAAAAAAAAAAAAAAAAAAAAAAAAAAAAAAAAAAAAAAAAAAAAAAAAAAAAAAAAAAAAAAAAAAAAAAAAAAAAAAAAAAAAAAAAAAAAAAAAAAAAAAAAAAAAAAAAAAAAAAAAAAAAAAAAAAAAAAAAAAAAAAAAAAAAAAAAAAAAAAAAAAAAAAAAAAAAAAAAAAAAAAAAAAAAAAAAAAAAAAAAAAAAAAAAAAAAAAAAAAAAAAAAAAAAAAAAAAAAAAAAAAAAAAAAAAAAAAAAAAAAAAAAAAAAAAAAAAAAAAAAAAAAAAAAAAAAAAAAAAAAAAAAAAAAAAAAAAAAAAAAAAAAAAAAAAAAAAAAAAAAAAAAAAAAAAAAAAAAAAAAAAAAAAAAAAAAAAAAAAAAAAAAAAAAAAAAAAAAAAAAAAAAAAAAAAAAAAAAAAAAAAAAAAAAAAAAAAAAAAAAAAAAAAAAAAAAAAAAAAAAAAAAAAAAAAAAAAAAAAAAAAAAAAAAAAAAAAAAAAAAAAAAAAAAAAAAAAAAAAAAAAAAAAAAAAAAAAAAAAAAAAAAAAAAAAAAAAAAAAAAAAAAAAAGGGGCAGATCACCCTCCTCACACTGATGATGGGGCAGATCACCCTCCTCACACTGATGATGGGGCAGATCACCCTCCTCACACTGATGATGGGCACGTCCCCTCCTCACACTGATGATGGGCAGATCACCCTCCTCACACTGATGATGGGGCAGATCACCCTCCTCACACTGATGATGGGGCAGATCACCCTCCTCACACTGATGATGGGGCAGTCCCCTCCTCACACTGATGATGGGGCAGATCACCCTCCTCACACTGATGATGGGGCAGATCACCCTCCTCACACTGATGATGGGCAGATCACCCTCCTCACACTGATGAGGGGCAGATCACCCTCCTCACACTGATGATGGGGCAGATCACCCTCCTCACACTGATGATGGGGCAGATCACCCCTCACTGCCACCCCACATGATGATGGGCAAGTCACCCTCCTCACACTGATGATGGGGCAGATCACCCCCTCACACTGATGATGGGCAGTCACCCTCCTCACACTGATGATGGGCACGTCCCCACCCTCCTCACCCCCCTGATGATGGGCACATCACCCTCCTCACACTGATGATGGGGCAGATCACCCTCCTCACACTGATGATGGGGCAATCACCCTCCTCACACTGATGATGGGGCACATCACCCTCCTCACACTGATGATGGGCAGATCACCCTCCTCACACTGATGATGGGGCACATCACCCTCCTCACACTGATGATGGGGCACATCACCCTCCTCACACTGATGATGGGGCAATCACCCTCCTCACACTGATGATGGGGCACATCACCCTCCTCACACTGATGATGGGGCACGTCACCCTCCTCACACTGATGATGGGGCAGATCACCCTCCTCACACTGATGATGGGGCAATCCCCTCCTCACACTGATGATGGGGCAGATCACCCTCCTCACACTGATGATGGGGCAGATCACCCTCCTCACACTGATGATGGGGCAGATCACCCTCCTCACACTGATGATGGGGCACTCCCCTCCTCACACTGATGATGGGGCAATCACCTCCTCACACTGATGATGGGGCAGATCACCCTCCTCACACTGATGATGGGGCACGTCCCCCTCCTCACACTGATGATGGGCAGATCACCTCCTCACACTGATGATGGGGCAGATCACCCTCCTCACACTGATGATGGGGCAGATCACCCTCCTCACACTGATGAGGGGCAGATCACCCTCCTCACACTGATGATGGGCAGATCACCCTCCTCACACTGATGATGGGGCAGATCACCCTCCTCACACTGATGATGGGGCAGATCACCCTCCTCACACTGATGATGGGCAGATCACCCTCCTCACACTGATGATGGGGCAATCACCCTCCTCACACTGATGATGGGCAGATCACCCTCCTCACACTGATGATGGGGCAGATCACCCTCCTCACACTGATGATGGGGCAGATCACCCTCCTCACACTGATGATGGGGCAGATCACCCTCCTCACACTGATGATGGGCAGATCACCCTCCTCACACTGATATGGGGCACTCCCCTCCTCACACTGATGATGGGGCAGTCCCCTCCTCACACTGATGATGGGGCAATCACCCTCCTCACACTGATGATGGGGCAGATCACCCTCCTCACACTGATGATGGGGCACATCACCCTCCTCACACTGATGATGGGGCACTCCCCCTCACACTGATGATGGGCAGATCACCCTCCTCACACTGATGATGGGGCAGATCACCCTCCTCACACTGATGATGGGGCAATCCCCTCCTCACACTGATGATGGGGCAATCACCCTCCTCACACTGATGATGGGCAATCACCCTCCTCACACTGATGATGGGGCAATCACCCTCCTCACACTGATGATGGGGCAATCACCCTCCTCACACTGATGATGGGGCAGATCACCCTCCTCACACTGATGATGGGCAATCACCCTCCTCACACTGATGATGGGGCAGATCACCCTCCTCACACTGAGATGGGGCAATCACCCTCCTCACACTGATGATGGGGCAGATCCCCTCCTCACACTGATGATGGGGCAGATCACCCTCCTCACACTGATGATGGGCAGTCCCCTCCTCACACTGATGATGGGGCATCCCCTCCTCACCTGATGATGGGGCAGATCACCCTCCTCACACTGATGATGGGGCAATCCCCTCCTCACACTGATGATGGGGCAGATCACCCTCCTCACACTGATGATGGGGCAGTCACCCCCCACACTGATGATGGGGCAGATCACCCTCCTCACACTGATGATGGGGCAGATCACCCTCCTCACACTGATGATGGGGCAGATCACCCTCCTCACATGATGATGGGGCAATCACCCTCCTCACACTGATGATGGGGCAGATCACCCTCCTCCACTGATGATGGGCATCACCCTCCTCACACTGATTTGGGCACCCCTCCTCACACTGATGAGGGGCATCCCCTCCTCACATGATGATGGGGCAGATCACCCTCCTCACACTGATGATGGGGCACGTCCCCTCCTCACACTGATGATGGGGCAGATCACCCCCTCACACTGATGATGGGCATCACCCTCCTCACACTGATGATGGGGCAGTCCCCTCCTCACATATGATGGGGCAGATCACCCTCCTCACATGATGATGGGCAGATCACCCTCCTCACACTGATGATGGGGCACGTCCCCTCCTCACACTGCTGATGATGGGGCAGATCACCCTCCTCACACTGATGATGGGGCAGATCACCCTCCTCACACTGATGATGGGGCAGATCACCCTCCTCACATGATGATGGGGCAGTCACCCTCCTCACACTGATGATGGGGCAGATCACCCTCCTCACACTGATGATGGGGCAGATCACCCTCCTCACACTGATGATGGGGCAGATCACCCTCCTCACACTGATGATGGGGCAGATCACCCTCCTCACACTGATGATGGGGCAGATCACCCTCCTCACACTGATGATGGGGCAGATCACCCTCCTCACACTGATGATGGGGCAGATCACCCTCCTCACACTGATGATGGGGCAGATCACCCTCCTCACACTGATGAATGGGCAGATCACCCTCCTCCACACTGATGATGGGCAGATCACCCTCCTCACACTGATGATGGGGCAGATCACCCTCCTCACACTGATGATGGGGCAGATCCCACACATGCACTCCCTCCACACTGATGATGGGGCACGATCACCCTCCTCACACTGATGATGGGGCACATCACCCTCCTCACACTGATGATGGGGCACATCACCCTCCTCACACTGATGATGGGGCAGCATCACCCTCCTCACACTGATGATGGGGCACATCACCCTCCTCACACTGATGATGGGGCACATCACCCTCCTCACACTGATGATGGGGCACATCACCCTCCTCACACTGATGATGGGGCACGTCACCCTCCTCACACTGATGATGGGGCAGATCACCCTCCTCACACTGATGATGGGGCAAGTCACCCTCCTCACACGATGATGGGGCAGATCACCCTCCTCACACTGATGATGGGGCAGATCACCCTCCTCACACTGATGATGGGGCAGATCACCCTCCTCACACTGATGATGGGGCACGTCCCCTCCTCACACTGATGATGGGGCAGATCACCCTCCTCACACTGATGATGGGGCAGATCACCCTCCTCACACTGATGATGGGGCAGATCACCCTCCTCACACTGATGATGGGGCAGATCACCCTCCTCACACTGATGATGGGGCAGATCACCCTCCTCACACTGATGATGGGGCAGATCACCCTCCTCACACATGATGATGGGGCAGATCACCCTCCTCACACTGATGATGGGCAGATCACCCTCCTCACACTGATGATGGGGCAATCACCCTCCTCACACTGATGATGGGGCACATCACCCTCCTCACACTGATGATGGGCAGATCACCCTCCTCACACTGATGATGGGGCACATCACCCTCCTCACACTGATATGATGGGGCACATCACCCTCCTCACACTGATGATGGGGCACATCACCCTCCTCACACTGATGATGGGGCACATCACCCTCCTCCACACTGATGATGGGGCAGATCACCTCTCTACCTCCACACTGATGATGGGGCAGATCACCCCCTCCTCACACTGATGATGGGGCACAGTCACCCTCCTCCACACTGATGATGGGGCAGATCACCCTCCTCACACTGATGATGGGGGCACATCACCCTCCTCACAACTGATGATGGGGCAATCACCCTCCTCACACTGATGATGGGGCACGTCCCCCTCCTCACACTGATGATGGGGCAGATGCATCACCCTCCTCACACTGATGATGGGGCAGATCACCCCTCACTCCCCACACTGATGATGGGGCAGATCACCCTCCTCACACTGATGATGGGGCAGATCACCCTCCTCACACTGATGATGGGGCAGATCACCCTCCTCACACTGATGATGGGGCAGCTCACCCTCCTCACACTGATGATGGGGCAGATCACCCTCCTCACACTGATGATGGGGCAGATCACCCTCCTCACACTGATGATGGGGCAGATCACCCTCCTCACACTGATGATGGGGCAGATCACCCTCCTCACACTGATGATGGGGCACGTCACCCTCCTCACACTGATGATGGGGCACGTCACCCTCCTCACACTGATGATGGGGCACGTCCCCTCCTCACACTGATGATGGGGCAGATCACCCTCCTCACACTGATGATGGGGCAGATCACCACTCCTCACCCTTACATGATGATGGGGCACGTCACCCTCCTCACACTGATGATGGGGCAGACATCCCCTCCTCACACTGATGATGGGGCAGATCACCCTCCTCACACTGATGATGGGGCAATCAACCCTCCCTCACACTGATGATGGGGCAATCACCCTCCTCACACTGATGATGGGGCACGTCACCCCTCCTCACACTGATGATGGGGCACGTCCCCTCCTCACACTGATGATGGGGCACGTCCCCCCCTCCTCACCTGATGATGGGGCACATCACCCTCCTCACACTGATGATGGGGCACATCACCCTCCTCACACTGATGATGGGGCATCATCCACTGGGGCCTCCTCACACTGATGATGGGGCACACCCTCCTCACACTGGAGGGGTCAACGTCCCCTCCACACTGATGAGGGGCATCACTCCTCACATGAGGGGCACATCACGACCTCTACCTGAGGGCCATCACACCCTCTCCACGATGATGGGGCAGTCATCACCCTCTCCATCACACCCTGAATGAATGGGGCACATCACCCTCCTCACATGATGGGGAAATTGTGGGCCACGAAATTCCACCACTCCTCACACTGATGGATGGGGCAGACATCAACCCTCATCAAAACTAGGAGGTACGGACCGCCGCACACTGAGAGGCAGATCCCCTCCTCACACTGATGATGGGGCAGCCATCACACCCTTCACACTGTATGGGCTGACACTGACCTCCTCCCACGATGACGGGAGTCACGACCGCTGCACCCATACTAGGGACGACCCTCCCACTACGTGACTGGATGGATGCCTGTGGACGATCAGGCGCACTATTCCGACACCTGACCTGGATGGCAACCGACTCCCACCGCTACCCCGGACTACCGCACGACCCGAGCTGACACGACCCTACCTGAGATGGCGACACGTACAACCCTACGCTATGTGCCAACACCTGAAACTGCATGTAGACGAGGTCACCGACACCCTCCAGTCACTCATGAGGGCTACCATACCTTCACGGACTGACATACCTGGCGCAGGATAGCTCCTGCCCTGACCGACACTGTGAGACCTACACTGACTAAGCATCGGGCGCGGAAGCGTACCCATCCTTCCTCCAACACGGATGATGCCGGACGCCTACGAGACCTGCCACTCACCTGAGAACTGCGGAGAGCTCACCGTGAGACCTACCGCTGACCGTGCCCGACTGACCGCTGACCGGGACTAGACCGCTGACAGAGGACCCCGACCACGACCCGGCTGTCACGGACTAACCGCTCCCGGGACTGAGCACCGATGACTGACGGCGCCACACTGACGGTCGCGCACTGACACGACGTGTACCTGAAGACGCTGACCGAGATCGACCCTGTACCGGACGACTGTATAGGCGATGTGACCAGGCAGGATGACCGGTGACACGACCCTCACGGCAGCTGACCACGTGATACGGATGAGCTGCCGTCTACGCTACTGCTACCGCTGTCCAAACTGACCTGACCTAACCTCAGGACTGACTGCCCGGGACACTGACCGGAAGCACCAACTGACTGCGTCGACTGCGCTGTACAACACTGAATGTAGTACTGGACAACCCTACCCAGAGAACGACCCTGACCTGACGTGGGCTACCGCACCACGGGATGACCCTCGGGACCGGTGAGCGTCCACACGCCGCTGGAAACTCCGCCTCGGACGCTGTACCCACCGGACAGGCACCTGCGCGGAGAGGAGACCCTGGCCCAGGAAAGGACTAGAGGCGTACCGTCCAAGATGCAGCGACATGAGGCACTGCCGCTACTTACGGACTCGAGTCCGAGGGTGCCCGGCCGAATGAATAGAATCGACACGCGCGACGGATTGTACGCGCATGACGGAAGAATGATCGCAGACCACACGACTGGAACGACCACCCGAACCAAATACTATATCGAACGCTCGACGTTGCAGAGACGTGCAGGCACCCAACCGGAAACTGTTCACGCTACACATGCACGACAACGCGGACCGAAGGGAAGCCGGACCGTCTGCCCTGACGATCAACCGACGTGACTCGGACTGACCGTACGGACTAGCTGACCATGGACGACCCTGTACCCGAAGACTCTCCCGGATGCTACCACCCGGAACGCGCACCGGGGAACCCGACGGAGACCGCTGACCGCCGAACTGACGGGCCCGACCACGCGCCCGGTAAGACGTGACCCGACTACCGCTGAACTGGACCGACTCCCAACTGACCCTGCTACCCACGATGAAGACCTGCAACCGGCTCCGTACCGGAACGCACTCGTACGGCTCTCCGGACTGACCGTCATGGGACCAACCGGACCGACACCGCTACCTAACGGACGGCCCACGCACGCTGTGCCCGAACGGCGAACCGCAACGCGAACCCGGATCACCCATCCAGCGTACCCTGTACCGTGACTGCTACCGGCGCCGAAACCGGCACCGCTTACCCGGACCCTGACCCGCCTACCGCCCGACCAGAGACACCCAGACTGACCGACCCGGGACTGACCCGAACCCAGGACTACCGCTGCACCCGGGACTGACCCGTACCGACCGGGGACTGACCACTGACCCGTGACTGACCGCTGACCGGATGTCCACCTGGCCGGGACGACGCCGCACCCGGACGACCTTACCAGAACCTGACCGCCTTACCCGGGACCTACCGCTGTACCCGGGAGACCGCTGACCCGACAGACCTGCACCTGGACGACTGCTACCCGGACTGACCGCTGTACCCGGGACTGACCGCTGTACCCAAGACTGACTGCTGTACCCGAGACTGACTGCTGTACCCGAGACTGACCGCTGTACCCGAGACTGACCGCTGCATCTGGCACTGACCGCTGTACCCAACACTGATTGCTGCACCTGTGACTGACCACTGCACCTGTGACTGACCGCTGCACCCGTGACTGACCGCTGTACCCAACACTGACTTCTGCACCCAAGACTGACCGTTGTACCCGGGACTGACTGCTGCACCCGGGACTGACCTCTGTACCCGGGACTGAATGCTGTACCCAGGACTGACTGCGGTCCGGGACTGACTGCTGTACCTAACACTAATTGCTGTACTCGGGACTGAATGCTGTACCCAGGACTGACTTCTGTACCCTGGACTGACTGCTGCACTCACGGGGACATCTCTGTGGGAACTAGAGATGAGCGGATCCATTCATAGGACTCCAGTGCTCCTCGGCGGCTGTGAGTCTCGTACCCTCTGGCAGGGCCGGTTTTAGGCAAAGTGGGGCCCTAGGCAAAAGGTTAAAGTGGGGCCCTAAATGCTGACATATTGCACCATCACACTCAGACATTTAGGTTACATTTACAAGCGCTGAATTCAGACTGGTGAATGATCGCGATCTTTAATATTCAGGTCATTCGGCGCTTGTTTCTGGCCTTTTTACACAGGATGATGAAGAATGATGGCACAGAGCAATCACCGGAAGAGCAATCTGTCCTCTACAGTATCATGTTATCGGCAGCACTTCTGCAGTTTGCAGCAGGGGATGTGCTGTCGAGAGAAAGGATTTTTGTTCCTCCATAAACATCCAATCACCCGATGAGGAGCCGCATTTTGCTCATTTGTTGGGCGATTGCCGACATGTTTACACCTAGGAACTCTCATCTGTGCTGCTGGGATTTATAAATGTGGATGTTACATACACACAACACACGGTATGTGACACAAACACTATATATTACACCTATACACCGAGCACACACACAGACACACACGGTATGAGACACAAACACTATATATTACACGTATACACCGCGCACACACACAGACACACACATCCATTCCCATCATTGTCTGTGTCATACAGCCCAGATCCTCCAGGGAGAGTTGCTCTTTCTAACCACTTATCCTCTCACCAAGAGACGGGGATTGTAAACACAGGACTCCTTATAGTGATTAGAAATTACCTACAAATGTTTAATGAAATAGGATTTACAAACTGGAGAGTCAGTAAGAGGAATGTTTCCATAGGATCATCTACTTAAATGTCATCTTTAACAAAATTCTGCTATATTCTTCATATTATAAAAAAATACATTTGAATTAATCCCCATCCTGTTGTTCTGGGGTCACTAGTGGAAATATTGATCTTAAAGGAGATGTCCAGAATTCTATAAACATGACTGATTTCTTTCAAAAACAGCGCCACCCCTGTCTACAGGTTGTATGTGATATGGCACCTCATCTTAATTGAAGGGAATGGACCTATGCTGTAATACCACATGTCACCTGTACACAGGGGTTGTACTGTTTTTGAAAGAATGTAGTAACGTTTTATTAATCCTGGACATCCCCTTTAATGCCTTGTAAGTTCTGCTTGATAACTGACTACAAATGTAGGAATTAAAGAGGTCCCCAAACTCTAATTACAGCCATCATGAGCATGTGAAGATTGAAGCCTGCAGGGGGCGCTCCTGCTGCTATTATACGGCAATTACAAGGATTATATAACTTTTACCACTGAGCGATTTTTTTGTTTTTATCTTTCCCTCCGCTTCTTCCAAGAGCCAGAACTTTTTTATTCTTCCTTCCACATCGCTGTACGAGGGCTTGTTTTTTGCTGGATGAGTTGTACTTTTGATTGACATTATTCATTCTACCACAAAATGTACTGGAGAATGAGAAAGAAATTCCAAATGCTTTGAAATTGCAAATAAAAGTGCAAAAAAAGTGCAATTCAACAATTTTTTTTAGTTTTTTATTCATCATGTTCACTATATGGTGAAAGTGACTTCATAAGTTGATTATCTAGGTCAGAATAAGAAGATACTGAACATTTTTATTTCAATCATAAAAAAAACCAGAAATTTGTAAAAAAAAAAAAAAAAAAAAAAAAAAATTAAAATAAATTTGCTTTATTCGCCATTTTCCGAGACCCATGATGATTTAATTTATGAAGATACAGGGCTATGTGAGGGCTTACTTTATGTGCCCTGAGCTGACATTTTTACTGATACCATTTTGAGTTAGATACAACATTTTGATCACCTTTTATTGCATTGTATTGTAACAACGTGGTGGCCTAAAAAACATAATTCAGGCGTTTTTATTTTTTTTTCCGTTACGCCATTTACCAATTGGATTAATTTACTTCATATATTGATAGCTTAGATTCTTACGAACGCAGCGATACCAAATATGTGTATTTTTTTATTTTTTTTACTGTTTTATTTCTTTTTTCAGTTCAGCTCCTTTGGGGGCCCCTAAGAGAGTGGGGCCCCTAGGCAACTGCCTAGTCTGCCCCCCCCTAACGCCGGCCCTGCCCTCTGGTGTCCCTGGAGCGGCGTTTCTCCAGTACTGGAGTGATGTCATCTTTACGTCTTGCTCCTCTCTAGTTGGGATCCGGAGATTTACTTTTTATGAGGAGTTTACGTGGAGTTTGTATGTTCTCCAGTGTTTATGTTGGTTTCCTCACACACTAAAAAGACATATTGATAGGGAATATAGATTGTAAGTCCCAATGGGGACAATGATGATGAGGTCTGTAAAGCGCGGTGGAATTAGTGGAAACCTGTCAGCTCCTCTGTGCACCCTGAACCATGAGCAGTTCTGTGCACATACCTATAATCCCTGCCTAAAGGTACCATCACACGCGGCAATTTTGCTAGCAATTTGCTGGTTGCAGTGAAATCATGGACATATTGTTCTATTTTGTTGCTGTGTACAAATGTAACAATGTGTCCATGATTTCACTGCAACCAGCAAATTGCAAGTGAAATTGCATGCAATGTTGCGACGTGTGATGGTACCTAACAGTCTCAGTATTTTGTAGCATCCATTTAAAAAAAACAAAAAAAACTTCTAAAGACCATTTCTGATATGCTAATTAGGGCTTTGAGAAGATAGTGATAACATGCATTATATAGCAACATCAGCATTGGCTATGTACCCCTCACCAATGAGCCTCTCTGACGTCGGGTGTACACGTCCTGCCTTCATAGAGGCTCACTGCACATGATCAGAAGTTGTCCACAATGTCGGTCCGGTGCACTATGCCTCCCTAAAGCCAAGACGCATAACCTGACATCAGAGAAGCTCAATCCTGAGAGGTACAAAGCCGATACGTGGATGCGGCTATGTAAAGCATGGTATCACACCCAGGGGGGCAGAATAGTTGAGGAAACTAATCAAAGCCCTAATTAGCATCTCATAAACGGTCTTTAGAAATACTTTTTCTGAAGATCAGTTTATGTAGCTACTTCAGGAAGGGACTGTTAGGCTGGGAATACAGCTATGGGCAGACAACAACTGGTTATAATAACCTAACCTCCGGATAGACAGGCAGATTTTGATAAAGATTCTCAAAATCTGCGTAAAAAAACCATCAAACAATGCACTTTGAGCACAGGGACTAAGAGGGTTCAGGGAGTGCTGCAGTCGCGGTGAAAGCGTTCAAAGATTCCTCTTGCCCCCCGGCTACTTCCACAGAGACTTCTAGGGCAAGGGTGGCCAACTACAGTCCTCAAGGTCTGAAAACAATGCAAGTTTTAAGAATTAAGAACAGGGTGGTTTATGCCGTATCAGTTACTTGGAGGGTTCCCACATGGCATTCTCCTAGTCGAAGGCCTCTGGCGGGGTGATAAACATGTCTGAGAAACTGAGAGGCCTTCTGCCTCTTCTACCTCTTCTTCGTCCTCCTCATCATGGTCCTGGTGGAATGGCGTCGCCATTGTGGTGGAATACAGCCAGTCATGCTGCAAGATCGTCTGCAGTCTGACATCTGATGCTCCTTGATGGCACTTCCTGACTGAACTCAGGTCTTCCTCTGGCATTGGAGCCCTGCACTGTGTCTGGACCTCGCTGCAGATGAGGCCCAATGTGGGTAGCGCGGTGGAACTCCAATTCACATATGTGTCTATCTTCTCTGCAGGCCACTCCAATTTTGGTGCAGCTGAAGCACCCTCTGCCCCTGGGGTGGTGAGGAAGATGACCTCCTCCAGATCAGGCATGTCTTGTGAGGTATCCATTGCCAAACTGCGTAGGCACATGGTAGTAAACATCACAGTTATTGTAGCAGAGTGTAGCTGACTGACTAGCTGCATTGTACTGCACTGCTAAGATGGCGCTGACTCGCTGAGATTCACGGTGATGCCTGTTTGCTTTGCCTTGTAGCCCGCCTCTTCCAGTGCCAGAAGTCAGACACAAACAATCACGGAATATTGCTGTTTGCACAATCTTGTTGCCTAGCTCCTCATTAACCCCTGCATGGGGTGGGCTGCAGAATTAACATCACTCACAAATCTGATTCCCCATGCCACAAGGTAACATCTGGGTTGCGGTTGGGTGGAGTGAATATTGAAGCCTGACATATTTGGAGGAGAAATAATGATGAAAACAAATAAGTTTATTCAGATCAGCATTCAGCAATGCATTTTAAATGCTGAATAAGGCTAGTGGGCAGCAATGCAAGGACAAGTTCCATATGAATTATACATATAACACACTTGTGCACATGAGAAATATGTGTATTGTAAATTTATGGAATGAAAGAAGTAATATAGTATGGCGTTTCACGAGTGTGAACAGACCTATATGACTATGTATGTAAAGCATTTAATGGCCATATGCTGTTTATATATGAATTGCTATCACATAAGTGTAGAATAGATGGCATTGCACGCTGCTGACCCTCTGCAATAATAAAGGTTTGCTCTCCAAAAGTAAATAAACAATTAAAGATAAAAAATTCCAAAAAATGTTAAGCTCTCTTAAATGGATGCTTTAAGGACATTGTAAGGTTCCTGGACTTTACAGCTGCTACCACATTTGACACTGTTTTCAAAATTCACACCCTGTAGGTGTCAAAACACCTGCAAACTCCAGGAAACTTAAAAAAATTCATTTAAAGCTCAAAAAAATTTCTACAGCTTGATACAAGCCCGGAGACCGAATGATGGGAACACTCCTAACGGTTAGGTTAGGTGTTGTGTTCGGCCAGGGCCGGTTTTAGGCAAAGTGGGTCCCTAGGCAAAAGGTTAAAGTGGGCCCTAAATGCTCAGGCCACTTTCACATCTAACGCTTTGCTGCATTTTGCTCAATTTGCATTTCCATGCGTTTTTACCGCAAAAACACATCAAAACGCATGCGTTTTTGTTCCCATTGATTTTAATGGAAACACATGCAAAAACGCATGTAAAAACGCATGTGCGTTTTCAAAAACAGAAAACGCATGCGTTTTTGCCAACGCTGCCCAAAACATCGGGGAAGATGTTTTGTGCTGCGTTCGCAAAAATGCCTGCGTTTTGCGTTTTTGAAAACGTACATGCGTTTTGCATGCGTTTTTACATGCGTTCCCATTGAAATCAATGGGGGAAAAAACGCTAGAGTTTTTAATGCGTTTTTTAGCGGTAAAAACGGCTAGAAAGGCAAATTTAGCAAAACGCACACCAACCTTAGATGTGGAACAGGCCGTAGTTATATGGTAAGAGTGACTTCATAAGTTGATTATCTAGGTCAGAATAAGAACATACTGAACCTCATTTTTATTTCAATCATAAAAAAAAAAAACAGAAATTTGTAAAAAAAAAAAATATTTTTTTTTTATTTTCCGAGACCCATGATGTTTTAATTTTTGAAGATACATAGATATGTGAGGACTTACTTTATGTGCCCTGAGCTGACATTTTTACTGATACCATTTTGAGTCAGATACATTTTGATCGCCTTTTATTGCATTTTATTGTAACAACGTGGTGGCCTAAAAAACATAATTCTGGCGTTTTTAATTTTTTCCCATTACGCCATTTACCAATTGGATTAATTTACTTCATATATTGATAGCTTAGATTCTTACGAACGCAGCGATACCAAATATGTGTATTTTTACATTTTTTTCACTGTTTTATTGCTATTTTCAGTTCAGCTCCTTTGGGGGCCCCTAAGAGAGTGGGGGCCCTAGGCAACTGCCCAGTCTGCCCCCCCCTAACGCCGGCCCTGTGTTCGGCCAATGGGTCTTCTGACAAGCATTTTGGTCCCAAACAAACAGGGAGATTTAGAGCAATTTTAAACTTCAAACTTTTTTCCCAAACAAAGCTACATTCAGTGATTTCTTTTAAAAAATAAAGCTTGTGTTTCTGATCACAAGGCGAATCTGCAATATTTGTGCCACATTTGAAATTGACAAACATGTTCGGAGAATGCTCGCTCATCTCTTATCATCAACAACAAAGGTTAAGCTGCAGCAAGACTCCAGAGCAAGCTTCCTCCTCTACGGCTAGTAAGCGAATATGGATGCTCTTTAACCTGTGCCCTCTGCCAGTACAAGGGACTATTTAAAGTTGATGCGGTGTAGTCACTAACCGGAAGCACATGGAAAAGAAATCAATGCTGCTAGCAGCAGAACTGACATTAACTCTAGCAGCACCAGAGGAAGGGAAAGTACTGTATGTTTAAGGCAGAGACACACCATGTGAGAAGCAAGCAAGTATTTTGTATGCATCTTGCATGACTCACCTGGCTTGGCCCCTGCCTCTCTGAACGGGAGCATGGAGGTGCATAGAAATACAAGCAGCCCCACGTTCCCATTCAGAGAGGCAGGGACCATTCTGGGTGCATCATGCTAGATGCATGCAACATACTCGAATGCATTTCATATAGTGTATCTCTTCCCTAATGTGAAGAGTTACCAAGGAAATGAGGCTCGGGTCCAAAACCTGTCACAAGTCTGAGAGGTACGAGGCACAAACAGAACAAAAAACACAAACTTAGGTAGAGTACAGTTCTCAACGCGTTTCTGGCTATGCACCCTTATTTATTGGTCTCAATGAATAAGGGCGCATAGCCAGGAACATGTTAAGAACTCTACTCTACAAGTCATTATGGATTTTAATATTTCTCAATAAACTTGAAGATTTTTAATCTACATGGGACCCACCTCCTTTTCTAATTGATGTCAGCCGGGAAACACGGCTTCTGGTTGGAGGCCCAGGATTAAGTTGGACATGGATTTGAATGAGTCATGATGAGGCATATTGTATGTTTCTGCATTGAATACAAACTTAGGTACATTTGTTATTTCAAGGTTTAACAGTATCACAGAGCCCGGGCTTACCCCATCAGAGGAACATAACTAAGCGGCCACCTGATTCTTTACTAGAGCCACTCAAGGTGTGGGTCTATGATGGCTGAGAGTAGGGCAACATTTGGGCCCCTCAGTGGCAAAATTTTGGGCCCCCCGATACCCCACCCTAGCTCCGCCTCCACCTTAACTCCGCCTCCATCCCTCAAACCTTCCACAGTTCCACCGCCCACTATTGCAAAAACTCCACTTCTGCACCACGTCCTCACTAATCACACATTCACATTACCGTACGGACCGTCACCACACAGATCTGAAATGATGCGATCACGGGACCTCGATGTGTTCCCATGACAGCCCGAGGCATTTCCATGACAGCCTGAAGTGTGCAGTGCTGAGGCCCTGCAGGGAGCGCTGTAAAGTAAAGGTAGGGGCTTGCGGTGCTGCGGTCACATTGCGGATCCCCTCCGCAGAACGCTGCGGAGGGGAACGCAAATGTGAAGGTAGCCTAGCATGTTTGGTATCTACAAACTTGTACTGACCTGGGGCATCAACCCGTCACATCAGTGTTACCATATAGTGAACATGGCGACAAAAAAAAAAAAAAACTATTCTGTAATTGCACTATTTTTTGCAATTTCATCGCACTTGGAATTTTTCCCCTATTTCTCTGTACACTATATGGTAAAATAAATGATTGCATCTGAACGTACAACTCGTCCCGCAAAAATACTATGTCTATAATGACAGAAAATTAAAAAAGTTATGGCTCTTGGAAGAAGTGGAGGGAAAAAACGGAAATTGCCTGGGGGTGAAGGGTTTAGTGATTTTACTCTAGTGGCCTTATTTAACCCCTTGCTGACATATAACATACATCATACATATCTCGGATCCCTGATGACGCAGCCAACATCTTTGTGGACAAATGATGTCTGTGTTATTTTATTCAACCATGACCCATTACTCCAGGGGTGGGGGTGGGGGAAGTGTTATTTTGTGATTATACTCCAGGGGCGGGTGTTAGGCTACATTCACATGGTGCGTTATTGCACCGTTATTCCTGCGTTCCTTACAGATCCTCTATTGCAGTGAAATGCAGTGACGTTCTGTCCCAGCCAAGTCAGTGCATTTCACCATTTGGCATTCACACACTGCGCTTTTTACGGATCAGCTTTTGGGCTCAAGAACGAATCTGTAAAGAGAATGAGCTGTCACTTCTTGGGCGCTGTCACTTCTTGGTGCTATTTACTCACCTCCCTGCGCTCCCCCGAGTGATCTTAAGCAATGTCCCCTTATACAAAGGCCGCCGGACGACCCGGCACTGCACCGTGTGACCGAGAGACGTCACTCTGTCACCTGTGCAGACCGCAGGGTCCTAGAGACAGCGACACTGCGGCCTCTGGGGATGACAGAACAACGCTGGAGATCACCGGGGGAGCGCAGCAAGGTGAGTAAATACCGTAGCGGCATTCACACATGGCTGAGGATTGTGAGGATACTGCAGTTTCTGCCTCCAAAACGATCCTCACAAAACACAGCCAAACCTCTGTGTGTGACTATAGCCTTAATGTCTGATTATATTGTAGTGGGCGGTGGGGACACGCATTATTGTACAATTATACTCCAATAGGGGGGACGGGACATTAATATATGATTATAATCTAGGAAAGCGGGCTTAATTTATGATTATATGAAAAGGGAGTAATTTAATGAAATATGTCATTTTACAATAATGTGTACAGTGCCTTGTGAAAGTATTCGGCCCCCTATATACAGTGCCTTGTGAAAGTATTCGGCCCCCTATATACAGTGCCTTGTGAAAGTATTCGGCCCCTATATACAGTGCCTTGTGAAAGTATTCGGCCCCCTATATACAGTGCCTTGTGAAAGTATTCGGCCCCCTATATACAGTGCCTTGTGAAAGTATTGGCCCCCTATATACAGAGCCTTGTGAAAGTATTCGGCCCCTATATACAGTGCCTTGTGAAAGTATTCGGCCCCCTATATACAGTGCCTTGTGAAAGTATTCGGCCCCCTATATACAGTGCCTTGTGAAAGTATTTGGCCCCCTATATACAGAGCCTTGTGAAAGTATTCAGCCCCCTTGAACTTTTCAACCTTTTCCCACTTTCAGGCTTCAAACATAAAGATATAAACAGAGATGAGCGAGTACTAAAATGCTCGGGTGCTCGAAGCTCGGGTCGAGCATCCCAAGATACTCGTGTACTCAGCCTGAGCACCGAGCCCAATGTTATCCTATGGGAGACCCGAGTACTTTTCTGACATGACCCCCGACAGCATGGAAAAACCCTAAAAATGTCACAAAAGTATCAGAACAGTGCTGAAATGACATGGGGAAGACCCCTGGAAGCATTTCAGACCCCAAGATCACTGATGAGAACAATGTTGTCAGACCATTACGCCACATTTACGGACTGTCAAGAAAACATTACAAAATGAAGCCAAAATGGATTTTCATTAGGGATGAGCGAGTATACTCGCTACTATTCGGTATTCGCCGAATAGTAGCGGTATTCGGGCTACTCGCTACTTTCCGAGTACTTATGTGTACTCAAGAGTAGTGAGTAGTCCTAATACTTTCGCAGAGTATCTATAGATACACTGCGAAAGTAGCCTAAAAGTAAAATATGTTAAAAAGCAATAAACTTACATACTCACCTGTCCGACGCCTGCACCGGGAACGGAAAACCTCACCTCCGCTCGCTGGACAAGGACCTTTCACTACCAATCAGATGGCCGGTAGTGATCTGGTCAATCAGATGGCGCCACGTCACACCACGTGATCACTAGCGGCCACCTGATTGGCCAATTTGCAAGGTCCTAGATGTACTCTCAGGACCTTGCAAACTGGCCAATTAGGTGGCCACGTGATCGCTAGTGGCCAATTGATTGGCCAATTTGCAAGGTCCTAGATGTACTCTCAGGACCTTGCAAACTGGCCAATTAGGTGGCCGCTAGCGATGACGTAGTTGTGACGTGGCGTCATCTGATTGGCCAGATCGCTACCGGCCATCTGATTGACTGGTAGTGAAAGGTCATTGTCCAGCGAGCGTAGGTGAGGTTTTCCGGTCCCGGTGCAGGCGTCGGACAGGTGAGTATGTAAGTTTATTGTTTTTTAACATCTTTTATTCACTTTTCGGCTACTTTCGCAGTGTATATATAGATACACTGCGAAAGTATTCGTACTCGCTATACTTGCAATGAGTAGCGAGTACCGCTACCTACTCGTTGCGAGTATAGTGAGCACGAATAATAAAGTACTCACTCATCCCTAATTTCATGGAGAAAAGATTAAGGACTCATACCCACTTGTGAGACAGAGTTGGTGTATGTTTTATGGATTACATGAAAGATTTTTTTTTTTTAAATTGTGTGGCACTCCCATGTCCCTGGGAAGAGACGTGCATGAGGGCCTCTTTAAATAATGTGCCCATTATAAGGAAGTGGGTCTTTTGTAGTATTGCCCTAGGCAGAGAAGCCAAAACTTGGGAGGCACCAAGATGCCCCTGGATAGAGGCGTGCATGAGGGCCTCTTTAAATAATGTGCCCATTATAAGGAAGTGGGTCTTTTGTAGGATTGCCTTGGGCAGGGCTGCCAAAAATTGTGAGGCACTTCAATGACCCTGGAAAGAAACATGGAGGAGAGCCTCTAAATATTGTTCCCATTACAAAGGAGCGGGTCTCCTGTACTTGTAATGCCCATTCTGTAAGCCTGGACTAAAACATTTACCCCTGGGGGTATACATGAAACTAATGCCTAACGTTTGAACGGTTAGGGTCATCATCATCATAAATATGATGTAAAAAATGTATGTTTTCGTGGCATCATGAACCACGGTCACACTGATCATATGATTGTGGTGGATGAGGAGAAGGAGGAGCAGTACAGCAAGTAGCCAAAGTCATGAAGTGTGTATCCATATGTGGCTGTGCAGAGGTGCATGGCAATTTACCGGCACAAAATTTAAATTCCGCTATCATTTGGTGGTGGTGTGGTGAAGTCAAGCCCAATCCAACCCTTGATCATCTTGATCAGAGTCAGCCTGTCAGCATTTTCAGTTGACAGGCGGGTGCGTTTATCAGTAATGATTCCACCTGCGGCACTAAAAACACACTCTGACAAAACGCTAGCGGCAGGGCAGGCCAGGACTTCCAAGGCGTAGAGAGACAATTCCTGCTACGTGTCCAGCTTGGATACCCAATAATTATAAGGCACAGAGGAGTCTAGGAGTACTTTTGTATGATCGGCAAGGTACTCCCTCAGCATCTTGGCAAACTTTGCAGTTCTTGTGACACTACCCTGCACCTCAGGGCCTGTACTACGGGAGGTGCTGAGAAAAGTGTCCCAGATCTTTAAGAGTGTTCCCCTACCTCTGCTGGATTGGATTTGTGCCTCTCTCAGCCGGACGCCTTGGTTGTCCACCGAATCGTGACCTCTACCGCTAGCGTTTTCAGAAGGGAATGTTTTGACTAATTCCGCGACTATGGCTTTCTGGTACTGCAGCATTTTTGTAGACCTCTCCGCCTCGGGAATAAGAGAAATAAAGTTCTCCTTGTAGCATGGGTCTAAAAGTGGCACAAACCAGTAATGAGTGTCCCCCAAGATGTTGATAATGCGAGGGTCACGAGACAGGCAGCGTAACATAAAGTCAGCCATGTGCGTCAGACTGTTAACAGGCAAGACTTCAGGGACCTCACCAACAGCATGACTGTCCATGCTGGCCTCATCATCCTCCTCCTCCTCCTTCTCCTCCACCCTGTCCTCTGGCCATCCACGCTGAACTGACGTTCTGACGGTTGTGCATGTATTACCGTCAATTCCGCATGAAAGTAGCTCTATTTCTTCATCCTCCTCCTCGTGATAGTCCTCCAGTGCACGTTGGGATGAGATGAGGCTGGGCTGTGTGTAATCACCCAGTACGGTTTCTTGCTCCAACTCATTGTGCTCTGCCTGCAATGCATCGTCTTTGATTTTGAGCAGAGAGCGTTTTAGAAGACAGAGAAGCGGGATGGTGACGCTAATGATGGCGTCATCGCCGCTCACCATCTTGGTGGAGTCCTCAAAGTTTTGGAGGACGGTACATATGTCGGACATCGATGTCCACTTCTGAGGTCTTATGTGTGGAGTTTGAACCGTATACCGACGGTGCTGGTACTCAACAACTGCCCTCTTCTGCTCACAAATCCTGACCAACATGTGCAGTGTGGAATTCCAACGTGTGGGGACATTACACACCAGTCTGTGAGCCGGAAGCTGCAAACGCCGCTGAAAGCCGTGTGTGTGTGTCTTTTCCTCTCTTATCTATCCAGTGGTCGTGGAGGTCCTGCAGCAGCTGGAACACAGTTTCCAAAACGCCTTCAAACCAGTTGTGGGAATCACAACTGGACCAGGTGAGAGCTTCATAGCAGTACCTACATACACAAGTGTCACTAGTGATAGGGCACTATTGCGCCTCTTGTCCCCCTCCCTATTTTCCTCTCTTACTCACAGTCAATATTTGTAGGGGCTTTCTATCCTTTTGGGGTTCTGCTCTGAGGCAAGATAGAATTCCTGTTTCCATCTTTAGGGGTAGCTAGTTCTCCGGCCGTGTTGAGGTGTCTAGGGTATGGCTAGTCACATCCCACGGCTACTTCTATTTGTGGTGTTAGGTCAGGAACTGCGGTCAGTAAGGTACCACTTACTCTTGTGAAAGATATTCATGCGGCTCCAAGGTCATCGGATCATAACAGACGGCTCAGGCAGCCCCTGAGACGGCGGGGGGAGAAAAGTGGTAGGTGGGAAGTGAGCAGGAAGTGGTGAGGGAAAGGAAAGGGACAAAGGGCAAACACCATGGGAAGTGGGTGGTCAGTCGGAGGAGGTCAGTCAGGAAGACAGAGAGGAATGACCCGGAGGACTGGGGCAGAGATGAGGCTTGTGCTGGGTCCCGAGGCCCGAGACTGCGGAGAGACAGAGGGAGCCCTAGGGGCGCGGGCAGTGCGTGATCCACCTGTGTGCCCAAATCTGAAGTGAAGCGGAGGGGCAGGGCGAGCACCAGGGACCCTGCCCTGAAGGCAGCGAAGAGACTCTACACTTCAACCACGGAACCAGTGGCCACGAGATCTAGAGGAGCTGTGGTCAACTCCCGCCACATCCGCCGAGAAGGCAGCTGTACTAGGCTCAGGGGACATGGCCTGTCGCTCAACAACTCTGCCAATCTTGGCTGTGTGGGTCAACTGTAAAAAAGGTACCATGAGGGACCTTTTTTTTATTTGTTACTCCGTGGGGAAGTATTACAAACCTTGTGGTGGACTGCCAACTCAATCCCAAATCCAATCACCATCTTTTTAATGAAAACTGCTATAGCATACACCACTAGAGCTGAAATTAAGGCTTTGTATGGGAAACTGTGAAAACAGGCTCTGTAGGGGTCTTCATTTAAAATAGTTGATCTCGGGGAAACTCAGACAATCTTGAATGTGTTGGTCAACTGTCAAAACAGGTTCTGTAAGGGCCTATTTGGAACTTGGTGCTCTGGGGAGAACTATTCCAAGCCTTGTGGAGGACCGCCAGCTCATTCACAAATCCAACTACAAGCTTTATACTACAGCAGCTGTAGTGAACACTATTGGAGCTGACATTTTATTCTGAGGACAACTGGGAAAACAGGCAGTAAATGATGTGCTGTGCACTCTCTCTCTGTATACAGGCCGTGCAATACTCTGCACTTTTTGGGGAGGAAATAAATAAGGAGAGCATTATATAGAGGCATGTCTGCAGTGTTGCTGCTGATGGTGAAGCTACTTTAGGGCAAAGATGTAGTAGATCTGTGCCTGGTATGCCCCCTAATGAAACACCATTCTCTGGTACACGCAGACTGCTTTATTTTGTAGTCCCAAATACCACTGCATTAATGGTGAGGCCAAAACATGTTCAGGTGGTTAGAGATTGGATGGCTGAAAGTGCCTACAGATCCTTTGCATTGTCTTCTACTCGGTTCCCTGGTAAAAGTGCAGAGTTTGCACCCGGAGACCATGGAAATCTTTCTTGCACATTATTCCCTTGCAAATCAGTCAAACAGTCTGAGCCCCAAGTCCTACACCAGTCACATCTGCTTTTTGATGACTCCGCTGGCTGGTGTTCCGTGGCCCAACCAAATTAATAGTTCAACTATGAAAACAGGTTCTATAGGGTTTGTGATGTAACAGCGATCTCGCTAACGATCTCATTATGTGTGACACTTAGCAGTGATCAGGCCCCTGCTGTGAGATTGCTGATCATTACAAAGTGCTCTGGGTCATTTTTAGGTCATTGGTCTCCCACTGGTCAGCTCGCTTCGCTGCATGTGACAGCAAGAGACCAGTGATCAGCGATCTCACAGGCTGGTAATCATGGTAAACACCGGTTATCTAGGCAGCGCGTGCTGCCTAGATACCCGGTGTTTATCATAGTTACCAGTGTCCTCCCTGCTTAGCGCAGCCTGTAAGCAGGGAGGACACTGGTAACTATGATAAACACCGGGTAACTAGGCAGTGCGCGCTGCCTAGATACCCGCTGTTTATCATAGTTACCAGTGTCCTCCCACTTCCAGCGATATGGAGGTGGCTTCCTCGTCCCTGGTTGCTGGGAGATCTGCCTGTTTGACAGCTCCCCAGTGACCAGGTAATGACACACCAACGATCCCTACAGTATCGTTATCGGGATCTCTGGTGCATCGTTGTGTGTGATGGGAGTTTAAGGGTCTTTTTTTTTAGTTGTTACTCTGTGAGGAACTCTACAAATGTAGACTGTTTGTGTGTACACTATGTAAACAGGCTCTGTAAGGTCCTTGTGGAAAATGTGTGCTTTGTGGATGAACTGTCAATATAGGCTAAGGCTGGTTTCACACTGCAGTTTTTTCCCTGATCAGGTTCCATCCGGTTTGTGTGCTAAAACCGGGAGAGGAACTTGCAGAGAAAAAGTATAATTGAAAGATTGACCCCTGTTTTGAGTTTTGGAGACACTCTTGGTTTTGGCACACAAATCGGTTGGATCCTGATCAGGGAAAAAACTGCAGTGTGAAACGAGCCTTTAGTGATTTAAGTGTAAAAACAGGCTCTCTAGGGTCTATGCTTAAAATTGGTGCTCTATTGGTGAACTCTGCAAATCTTGTCTGTCAACTCTGAAAAATGGCCTTAAGGTAATTTTTGAATATTGGTACTTTGTGGATGAATTCTGCCAATCTTGGCTTTGTTTTAAACAGTAAAAACAGGCTCTGTAGGGGCCTTTTTTTTAAATTTGGTGCTGTGTGGGGGAACTCTGCCAATAAAGGCTCTCTGTGTCAACTCTGAAAACAGGGTCTGTTTGGGCCTTTTGGAAAATTGTTCCTCTGTTTTTAAACTATGCCAATAGAGGCTGTGTAGATCAACAGGGAACACAGGATCTATAGAGGCATTTTTAATTGGTTCTCTGGGAGAACTTTGGCAATCTTAGCTGTGTGGGTTAACTGTGAAAACAGGCTCTGTCGGGGGCCTTTATTAACATTTTTGCTCTGTGGGGGGAACTCTGAAATCCAGTGGCGTAATTTCAGGTCCAGGGGCCCTGATGCGAAAGCTGCAGCGGGGCCCCCAATTATTGCAAATCTTTAATAGAATTAGTCTTTTACTATGGGCCAAAGGGACTTCTGGGGCCCCCGTAGGCTGCAGGGCCCAGGTGCGATCAGTAGTTACGCCCCTGCTGAAATCCATCTTTGTGAGGGTCACTCTTAAGCTACCTTTACACGCCGCCACAGAGGGCAGCAACAGGCAGGCATCGCACCTGCACGCGCGCGTTTGCAACGGTGCCTAACGATCCACGATGCCGCATATACACGCCGCCACATATTGCTCCACAGAAGGTATTTGCGTTCCCCGGAAGTGCCGATGGGTGCCGCGGGTTAGCTTCTGTGGAGCACCGTCCCTGATTTACACGCCGCTACCACAAGGGAATATGGGCGTACATATTGTGCGGCGTAAGTACATAGGCGTGCCAGAGTTGTGTATTACGCGATGCTCGTACGGTGATTAGACAATGCAATAGCATCATGATTAGCCAGCGCAGGAAGGCTGGCTAATACATGACGCCATTGCAAATGTGGAGTGTGACTGGTCAGCTCGCTGAATATGGCTCCCTGTGCAGGGATAGCCAATGGATACACAGTAGCCCCAACCAATGATAGCTGCTGGGGCGTGGTATACATGACGCTATGGCACGCCCCAGGGAATTCACTAGGGCACGCAATTACCTTGCCTGTGCCCCGATTACACGCCGCCACCATAGGGATTATGCCTTCTTATTTTTGAGCACGGCCCAGACACAGGTATCCGAAGACACAGGAAGGAAAGTCCTGAATTACACGGCGCCACATCGTGGTCTTTTCAAGGCAACAGGCACAATTGTGTCCGATGCCTGGCGGTTTCTACCTTCCTGTGGCCGCGTGTAAAGGGACCATTACAATTTTTAGTTTATTAATTTGCTTGCTATGTTACCCTAACTGTTATGGTGTCAGAGCCTCTAAGTCATTTCCCTATCCACATTTGTTTTCAGGGCAATTGTCCTGCTCTTACCCCCATTTTGCTTCCTTTTGCAGCCCGCTAGCCTTATTTTTAAAGTCTGTCCAAATCCAGTGTACCTGGATATCCACAGATCCGCTCATCACTGGTTGTAAGTACAGCATTTCTAAGCGTTATAATAGTGGAATAGAATGCAGAGTTCTAACATTTTCCAAAATGTCTCCATTTTAGAACTAATCAGTAATTTTATTCTAGAAAGTGTTAGCCTTGCAGTGCCTGCATAATATGTCATTATACTTTCTTTGTAGCTTGGTTTAATTATTGCTTAGTCACCAATTCATATATTTGTGGCGCCCCACATGGTCAGGCGTCACAGTGGGGTATTGCACTCGTAAAAGTGGTGTAATTTTCCCCAACTGCAAGTGGATGCTGGCTGGTGGGTGGGACCCATTTCTGCACTCCACACTAGACTAGTGGTGGGAGGTTACCCGGGAGGGATCTAGCACCTCTTGGGAGAGTGAGGAAAAGGGAGTTGTAAACAAGTCGAGGAGGAGTGTGGAGCTGAGGCGGAAGGTCTAACAGGACAGCTCCAGGCTGACCCCGAGGGAAGATGAAAGGGATCCTGAGTGGATCCTGAGAGAGGGTGCCTGATGCATGAGTCTGGGCCCGAGAGAGAAAGGGGGAACCACCAGCGTGGAGTGACCATACTCCAGGGAATTCCCCAGTCCACCACGGGAACGCCGGACCCAAGAAACGGCCAGAGTCCACCTCTGAAGTCGTCAACCGGCTGCTGCGGTCTGTTCACCGGCTGCGGCACCCTGCCAAACGGAGCGGTCTGCCTGTTTCTTCACTTCGAGGGAGGGGAGCCCCAAGACTACCTTCAAGGAGTAATTGAGTATAGACTCATCCTAGGCGGGGAAGAAAGGACATGGGTTCGTCAACTAAGGTATACCACGGGTACCACCATACCACCTGGCATCCACTTGAAGCCACCCATAGAGCTACCTGTTTCTTTAACAGCTTTTGCTAAACTGTGAACTTGCATGCCGATGACTGTTTACAGTAAAGTACCCGGGAGAGTGACTTTGCCTCCATGTCTTTGTGCTGCAGAATTCAACCTGTTTGCTTTACAGCAACGCTGCCCCGAGGACCAGCTCCACCTGTAGGGACCTTTGCCATCACCCTCTGGAGGACTGTGGCGGCGCTGGTGACCCATCCTAGGAACTACAGGTGGCGTCACGTGACAATAACTCTTATCCCCTGTACATAACTCCTTATAGAAGTGTCACCCCGACCACGGTCTCAGGTGCTGCCACCCGTGACATCCCCATGAAAACCCCTCTGAGCCTGATACCCAAGTGCCCACGTCTGGGGCTCAACATATTCTTTTCACTATCTAAAAATGAAAGACGATTCCATAGTATAAATCCTTAATTCTACCAATACATTTTTCACTAGAAATTACATGTAGATGAAAACTTCATATATTCATATTGTAAAGATAGTTTGTGTAGGCAAGTAATAAATTCTTGTAGAGAAAATATAGGTAAATATACAGTTTGGCAATATTACATAGCATAATATAGCGAGACACCTTTCCGGCCCTCTAAAAAAGCAGAGTACAGCTATTTGCCCTGCTGACAATTAGTGCTAGTTTTTCTGCAGTAGCAATTTGCATTGAAGAAACGGCAGTAACAGATTGCACAAGGGCTGCAGCAGGGCAGGTGTCCGACACAAGACTCCAACAGCTGGACACATCTTCGCGGTGAACGCTCTTCTCGGGAAGATACCTCCAGTGTCAGCGCCTGTTGTACGAAAAAATAGAACAAACATATTATGTAACCGCAAATAGAGTTTTACTGTATTTTACGGATTCTAAGACACACCAGATTATAAAACATACTCAACGAGGAGGAAATTAGGAAACAATTAATTAATTGACCTGTCATGTCAAAAATGCTATTAACCTGCACAATAGGGGTTAATTTGCAGGCAAAAGCTTTATAAAGCTGTGCGGCCACAGCACTGAGTGTGCAGCTGATGGGAAGAAATGATAGACAAGACAGATTTCAGGAAAATGGCATATGTCAAGATGGAAATCTCGGCTCTATGAGTTCGATCTGCGCATGCACCGCCTCCGCCATTTACCTGATGTCCATTGCCTCCAACACCAGGAGATCAATGGAACCTGCCTCATGCCGCTGGTATACACCGTCCTCCCATCCAAGGGCCCACAACATTGCCCCACTCATGCCGCCACCGACTTCCTGCAGCAGCAACCCTGCCTCTTGTGACCCCTCTCCACTGCTGCTCCCCAAGTATGCTACATTCCGCCTATAACAAGCACCCCAATTTCCCACTAATTTTCTCATGATTTTTTAACTATTGCTAGAAAATACTGGATGTTATCTCGCCCCTGGCAGAGGTCGTGAGGTACTCGGAGCCGGGCCCTCTCGTCTCCGTCTGGAGCTGCGCGATGTCACGGTGGCGTGACCCGGTCCGTGATCCCCTCGTCGGACGAGCAGTTAAAAAGGGTTTTAGAAAAATGGTTGAAATTAAATAAAACAAAAATCAATGAGTGTCATGACGCCACCCGTGGAATGCGGCTAGTATAGCCGCTGTTGGAGTCAGGACCTCTGGGGATGGTGGGGGGTAGCAGTGAGGATGGTTCAGCTCTCCACGGGAAGAGCAGGTCCTCAGGGCAACCGTACAGTGTATGGCTGTGATAGTTCGTTGGGGGTGCAGGGTTTAGTGTACGAAAGAACTGACATACACAAGGGTAACAGTCTCCTATAGGGTACCGTTACACGTCGCAACATTGTATGCAATTTCACTTGCAATTTGCTGGTTGCAGTGAAATCATGGACACATTGTTCTATTTTGTTGCCGTGTGCAAATGGAACAATGTGTCAATGATTTCACTGCAACCAGCAAACTGAAAGTGAAATTGCATGCAATGTTGTGACGTCTAACGGTACCCTTACCCTTACTGTTGCTAGTAATTGGTTCATCCAGGGCACAATTCACAAGTGGTGTTAGGGATTCGGAGCCTGGAAGCAAGTTGGGCTTTCCACACCTGGCAAGTGCTGAGGCCTCCCTATTGCGCTGTTCACTGTGGGCCCTGGCTGCTTGAAGCTGTGCTTAGACTCTTTCCTCACTTGTCTGTCTTGGCCATGTGACAGACGTCTCGAGACCTTTTTTGTGCTACTCTTCCTCACTGCGTCTCCTGAGCTCTTTGATGCAGCTGTGTCTCCTGGCCTTTCTGGTGGGCGAGCAACTTGGAATTACCCGCCCTTTGGTGTTGGTTGCTGGGCATAAAGTCCCTGGCGACCTCGTACTTGGTGTCCATACTACGCTAAGTACTGAGGCGAGCTGGCACCGCTCCACTCCTCACACCTTTCTTTCACTTCCTCAGACCCTAACCCATGGGTGACTCACACTGGCTAGTCAGTTTCCTTGGATGGGCCTAGCACGGCTCCTGACCGTAGGATGTCTTCTACAGTCCTCTTAGGAACTGAACGGCCTGACCCCGCCCCCACACCAGAATGTATAGGGGACCTGCCCTGAACCCGGGATTTAGCGCTCCCCCTTCTGGCCTGGATTTGGGAAGATTTTGTGCGTGTGTTTCGCCTGAGGTGGGTACCTTTCCTTGCTTCCAAACTTAATATTGTGACAACCGGACCCTGGGGCGCCACAGATGTGCCACTGATACTTAGAACATATGGAACATAAATATTATATTATATTATACGCCAGTATATGTCACAACCTTTCCAAACCAGGCTCTGTATCTGATTTTGCATCATAGCCCCATTTATGTTAAAGGGTCTTTATTGTACTAAACTTTTTAATTAATTTATTCACCAGATTCTCATGGACTTGCCTTTATTATTTTGCCCATCAGATAAAATTACACATAACCATGCAAAATCACATATTGTACCAATAATCGTGTAGGAGAGTCTATGTAGGTGCCCAGGTGCTCCGGACATAGTACCTTTTGTCTTTGACCCTGTAGTTCTCTTATATCACTGGCAGGAACTTACCGTACATCTGAGCAGCCTATGTACAGCTTCAAAGATGTGGTAATGTCTTCATAGGGCACTCAGAATGTGTGAAGTTACATAAAAGTGGAACAGCAGTCACGTGATTCTTACGCAACACTCTAACCATTCTTGCCTGCTGTAATGTAGAAAGCCATTGTGTAAGCTGGGCCTATATTTTTCTGAATGTGATCTATCAATTGACTTTGAAAAGAATCTTCATTGCATTGTGAGGAACACTTGATCTTTAGACCATATACTGTATATTTGGCTTGTATGCCACTGTCCTTTAATTCTTTCTCTGCTTACTGGTTGTCTTACCCTCGGATCCACGATGCTGTAGTCTTCCATCAGATTGTCTTCAGCAGCCCCTGTATCCATTCTTAAGACGTCTGATCTTGCTAAGTTTGCTAAACAAAGATAGAATACATATTGTATTATGATGAAGAGTTATACCGTATTTTTCATACTACGAGATGCACCGGACCATAAGACGCACCCTAAATTTAGAGGATGAAAATAGAAAAAATAAAAAGAATGTTTAATGTTAAAGAGGGTCTCATTATTGTAGTCTTACAGTCTGGCTTATTGGCCAAATGTACCTTACCGGGGGTGGGTGCAGCTGCGGAGGACACAGGAGGCAGGGTCACCCCTGCAGAAAGCAGGAGGTGGCACTAGAGGCCATGCTGTGGGCCCTGGGCTGGGATGAGGGTGTGATGCCGCGGCGCGAGACACATGCCATTGATCTCCGAGCAATGAACATAGTGGACTTCAGGAAAATGGCGCCGGAGGCAGCACATTCAGAGATTTAGATCTCGGAGAACCGAGATCAAATTCTATACATGCCCCGCCCCTGACATCACAGACTTCAGGAAAAAGGCACATATCAAGATTGAAATCTCGGCTCTACAAGTTTGATCTGCACATGCACCGCCTCCACCATTTTCCTGAAGTCCATTGCCTCTATTGCCAGGAGATTAATGGACCCTGCCTCGTGCCGCTGGTACACACCCTCCTCCCATCCCAGGGCCTGCCACATTGCCCCAATCAAGCCACCAGCGGCTTCCTGCAGCTGCAAACCTGCCTCTTCTGACCCTGCTCCACCACCGCTGCTCCCCAAGTAAGCTACATTCCGCCTATAAAACGCACCCCTGTTTCCCACACATTTTTTCATGATTTATGAAATATTGCTATAAAATACTGGATGCGCCATTGATACTATATGAAACACAAATAATATTGTATCATATTACAGTTAGGGCCAGAAATATTTGGACAGTGACACAATTTTCGCGAGTTGGGCTCTGCATGCCACCACATTGGATTTGAAATGAAACCTCTACAACAGAATTCAAGTGCAGATTGTAACGTTTAATTTGAAGGGTTGAACAAAAATATCTGATAGAAAATGTAGGAATTGTACACATTTCTTTACAAACACTCCACATTTTAGGAGGTCAAAAGTAATTGGACAAATAAACATAACCCAAACAAATTATTTTTATTTTTAATATTTTGTTGTGAATTTTGGAGGCAATCACTGCCTTAAGTCTGGAACCCATGGACATCACCAAACGCTGGGTTTCCTCCTTCTTAATGCTTTGCCAGGACTTTACAGCCGCAGCCTTCAGGTCTTGCTTGTTTGTGGGTCTTTCCGTCTTAAGTCTAGATTTGAGCAAGTGAAATGCATGCTCAATTGGGTTAAGATCTGGTGATTGACTTGGCCATTGCAGAAT